>JAWWEU010000081.1:33409200-33514188 GCA_035583155.1 Acropternis orthonyx
CCCCCCCCCCCCCCCCCCCCCCCCCCCCCCAAAACTTTGCCTGCAAACCCAATACAATCATGCCCAGAGTGCAGTTCCCAAAGGCCTAACACAGGGTTTATCAACATCAATACGATTTGTACTTGAACAAGGTAGCAAGAGTTGTGCTGCTCACCCATAGCCTAGTGTCTGACAGGGCTTGGTGGCCTTGCTTGCAGCTCTGGGAGCTTCAGGTGCTTCGGTGTGAGGGAGCAGATCAGGCTCTGAGAGAGGGCAGGCTGGAGGCAGGGGAGTGCTGCCTTCTCAGAGCAAGGCTTCAGCTCCAGCCCTGCAACTGCCACATTCATCTCTTTGGAACAAAATAGTTAATTTCTTCTCCTGACAGAAAATCTTGCCTTAATTTGTTGTGCCAGGGTGCTGGGTAGTCCCTCAGTCATTAGGTTACTCTTGTTAGGTCAGAGGTTTTTTTTGTAGCTGTGTAAGTAGTGTCATTTACAGGCTTCTGGGAGAATGCGGTCATGAGGCACAGATCTCAGGTCTCAGCAAGACATCTCTCCACTCAGTTATATGTTAGCACAGAAAGAATAGGCTCAATATATGAGCTTGGCTTTCCTATCAATACCATAATATATATTTTTATATTTACCCATATAAAGCAATAGGTTATACAGTTAAATTAACCCAGCTCTACATAAAGGAATTTTGTGGACAGTGAATGCAGCTGTGTTGATATAATAGCTTTGCTGTGACAAGTGTGTGCTACTGCTCAACAGGCTGATCTCATACCTTCACCCAGTTGCTTCTTCCTCTCATTGCCTCTCAGCTGATCACTGACACAGAATATGACTTGAGAAGGGAAAAAAAAGATCCCTGCAGTTAAAGCAATGGAAAGAGACACACAAAACCAGAAAATATGCTAGCACTCTGCAAAACCTCTGAAGCCCCAGAGACTCATCTATACCAATTCTTTTGTAAGCTTGCTCATCTCTTCTTCAGTACCATTTGAAGAGTGCCAAGTGAATGAAGCTATTGAGCTGTGTTTACCTTTCTCCTCAGTGGTGACAAGGTTGACAATCATCCTGAGCCCCAATTTTTTTGTGATGGGGAGAGGTGTGACACCTCATGGAGGCAGCTATGCTGGCAGAAATTTGCACTGAGGTATAGTCCAACTACGGTCTTTGGAAGTCATTAAAACCTGAATTTTACATGTAATCACAGAACTTTGAAAACATGGGTTTCTTTGCCTTCCAGCCTGATTCTTCACTGGCTTACATTTTCAGAGTCATTGAGCCTTTACCAGTTTGTTCCAGGTTCCTTTTCCAATCTGAACTGGCTTAGAAAAGTGATTAATTTTATTTTTCGGTGGGGAAGGCATTAAGAATAGTAGGTGGATCTAGTGAAGAGTCTAATGCTATACTCAGTGTGGTTCTTACATTCAGATTTTTAAGTCTCATTCCAAGATGCAGCTTTACCTCTATAGCTGCATCTAGACCTTTCTCATGTCTATGTGTTTTATTTGTGTAGGGTATAAATAAAGTATTCTTTGTTTGAAAGGTTCATGAGCAGAATTTCACTTTGTACCAGCATAATAAAAATACACTATAATTTCCAAAAAAATTATGAGAAACTGGAAAAAAGAGAGTCCTATTGATGAAAGAGTAGTAGACTTTACCTTATATTACTTTGCTAGCACACTTCTGAACAAACTGTTGTTACAGACATGACCACTGTTGCCTTACAATAGTTTTTGATTGCTTATGTATAGAACATGCTTTTGCAGACAAATAAAATACGTGAGATTAGGAAGAAATCTCTGCTCACATCATGAACATTGATAGAAGTGATATTAGTAGTTTAATACCTCTAAGGGAGTGAGTATGAGAAGGAAGCTTTTACGGGACTAGATGGTGCAGGACTACCATAATGCAGAGCATTTGCAGAAAGGAGAAAATTATATTAATAGTGTTTCTGTGGTTTTTATTTTCTCCAACTATATAGTAAGCTTACATTAAAGTTAGCACCTATGCTTAAAAAGAATTTTGCATTTGTAGAAATTTATCTCACTATAAATTAAGCCTTCCTGGTCAATTTTGGTTTGTGTGTTTATTTCTTTGCCGACCTAGTCACATTCTTCCCACACAAAATGAAGAAAAAAAAAACTTCGTTAACTTCAAAATACATTTGCTTTAAGTAAACAGCCATTAAAGTTTTTCCTTACATTAAAACTCAGGACAAAAATGCTGGTTATTTTTTCAACAAAGCAGCATGATCTCCTAACTCTCACCTAGTAGTGTGTTTCATAAAGATTTTTATTTGATGACTTCTGAAATTGTTAAGTAGTTAAAATGCAAATGGTTCTACAAATCGTTATTTTTAACTTTTGTTAAGAAGGATACATACCTCATTTGAGTGCATACAACCTCTACCTACTTTTTAAACTAAAATGCTTTCAGGTAATGTGAGTAAAGTCTAAAATCGTCTATATAAACATAAATTCATTAGATATTTTTATCTTGAAGTGCCAAAAATGCTTTCCAGAAATCAGTGATTACACTACAAATGCCACAAAGGAGAACTGTTAACAAGTTTGCCTTTGCCAGTGGTAGGACGATTGCCAACATTTAATTGGCTTTAAAGTTTTGTTCTATCAATGGTGTATTGTATCTTAAAAGCAGTAATGCCAACCTTATGATTAAGGCATGAAATGGGATCTCAAAATATTGAACTGATTATGGCAGAAAGGTTGAAGGAAAACTTGCTAGCCTACTTGTTGCTCTAGTGTAGGTAAAATTCGGTCTGTACAACACATCAAAAAGAAAAGTATAAAAATTGTACATGATGCCAAGTAGTAAACATATAACTGGTGCATGTCTGTTTTCATCAGTAGATCTTAGAGTGTTTTGAAAAAAACGCAGTATAGATATCATTGTAAGTACTGATCTTTTAGCTGCCAAACCCATGTAAGTAATTGTTGCCACCGAAACCAAGTTATACTTAGAGATCCCCACCACTCAGTCCAGTCAGTTCAACTGCCTTCTGACAGCTTCCTATACTAGATCTGTGAAATAATCAGGACTTTAAAAAAATCTCCACTGTTTTTGTCTCAGTTGTTCATCCCCATCTTTGCATTACAATTTACATCCCTCTCAGGTCCCTGATAGGACTGTTGTTAACCCACATCCTTTAGCTCATCTATTTTAGTATCCCAACAAATGCTTGCACTGGCACACTGGTGCTCACACAGGAGGAACTGAATGGGCCAAGCTGAAATGAATGAGTCAGAAAGCAAGTTCTTAAGTCAGCTCCTAAAATACTGGGTATTGGTAATGTAAACCCATCTTCTTGGTCACAGGAAGAGTAATGAGGTTCCCAGTGTCACACAGCACATCAGTGACAGAAAGGGAAAAGAAAATGCAACTTTCTTGACTCTCATTATCATATAACCATGTCACAACCATTACTGTGTTCATTAAGCCACTGCCTTGCTATTATTAACATATTGTTACCATGTCATCTTGCTTTGTAGGCTGCTGCTGGTACATTTCTGCCATGAAATGTGTGGGAAAAGACACAGTACCTTCATACTGCATGGTCCTCTACCCCTGTACCCCAGCATATTAGATCATCAAAAACTTGTGTGTATCTACATATATGCCGTGCCAAATGAATCCACAGTAATGTTGTAAATCTAGTCCTTTGTGTCTAAGTGACAGAGATTTATTTTCTTACCCTGTAGGAAGTATGTGTAGACCTTAGGTATGTTCCATAACATTTGTTACGTAACATGGATATTAAAACACAAGAACTCATAAGAGCATTTGTAATATATAAGGAAGTTACTATTAATGTACCACATCAATGGGTAGGTAGTTTTCTAACTGTTGGTACATTGTGCCCACTAAGTTCCAGGACATGTAAAGAAATATAAACAAACATGAAAAGAAACAGAAAATAATGTAAAAGAGTATACTCTTTTCATTCTTAGTGTTGAAATTATGGCTATCTTATTTTTATTTAAAGGTCTCACATAAAAAGAAAAAAACAAATAATTTTTAAAAACCCCACAGCCCTACAAACACAGAACATTTATAGTACTTTCTGTCAGTTTGCATTTCCTGAGACTTAAGGTATTTTTTCCCTTAATAAGGAACTTCTGAAAGCAAGGGAAACATATGCACTGTGCCAAGTTATGCTAAGGGTATCTAGATTCACCTCAGAGCCTGCCTCTAACTCCAGTGACATGAGATAATTGAATTTGATCAGAGGTTTTTTGTTTTTGTTTTTGTTGTTTTTGTTTTTTTTTTTGTTTTTTTTTTTTTTTTTTTTTTTTTTTTTTTTTAATTTTCCATTACTTTTGAGAGATTTCCTCCTCAGGACATTGAGTTTTATAGTCTGGGTTGATAACAAAACACAATTTTCACTGAATTTATCAAGAGTTACAGGCATAGGATGCCTGTAAAATGGGACCCTGATTGCAGAGTGATATTTAAATTCATCATTAACACTACCTAATGTAGCCAAAGAAACTACAGCAGATGCAACAGCACATTTGAGACTTGAATCCAAATTGGCAGTTAAACCTATCATGTTCCATTCCTCCTTCTAACCTTTTATCTTGCATTTGCTGTGTTTACTTCTCTGCATTGGAGAGCTGTCACAATGTTTGTAAAATGCAATAAAAGCACAGTGGAGCTGCTCAGGTATCCCTGAGCTACAAATAGTTGGAGCTGGGAGGACATTCCAGAGAAATATTCCGACATATTTTCTCTCTGACTGGTCACTCCTGGTGACAGCCTACCAGGCTAGAGGGACTTTGAGTCCAACATAATGTAACATTCTTCAAGTTTGTAAACATTGGAGTCGGGATTCTCAGGGCAGCATTCATTTCTTGGCTGTGTGCATTTCGCTAGATAACTAAATGGAAAGTGGAAACAGCAATGCAAGTGGTTATTTTTGCCTACAGTAAAAACCCCTCATGTAACTGGACCTGCTTTATTTCTTGCTGAATCATATGATATATTCTGCAGCAGTATGTAATTTAGTAGTCAACTTTGAGCTAAATATGTGCAATATTCAGAATATTGCATATACCTAAGGGGAAGCAAATTCCAGGCTTCTGTGGGAATGTAGTGCCCTGGGGGAACATAGAAGCCTTGTTATGAAGGCTTACTGCTTGTTTTATCAGAAGCATTTGTACTGTAGTTTGGAAAGCAGTTGCATCTCACTGGGACATCAGGTGAATGTTAGAATGGGCAAGTTACCACAGGGTAATTGATACCAAGTTCAGTTAAGCACCAGAGTTTTTGCCCTCTTCTTAGCTCTGATAAATCTCATTAGGATGTTTAGCCTAGAGTGTGCTGACTGGGTTTCTCAGAAGAGCTGAAAAGGTTCAAGTACCTATCTCCTCAAAGAATTCAATGGTCCCCTTCAAAATCCAAATCCAATACAATCAAGATCTAGCTGACTTTCTGGAAAATATTGTGGATTTTCCAAAGCCCCTGAAGAGATTTAATCTGAAGAATTTGTTCTTTTAAGCATTTTGCTAAATGGAATGTGTTGCAGTTCTGGTTATGAGCAACTTCAACCATGGCTATCTTTTACAAATAAGTAGGATATTTTTTGTGGGTGACTGCATATAGGTTGCATTATGAACAATATACAGTTTTTTCATTTGGAGAACTGACACAAAAAATTTAAAGTGTAAGTTACCTGTAGACCATCCAGTAGCAATTTGGAGTTGTTTTCATTTTTTTGTTTTAACTGAAAAATATGTTTAAGATTCTTTTAATGGATTTAGAATCTAACAGTGTTTATTAAATAGCTTATTTTTACTAGCTTATTTCACATGACGTAGAAATGCTAAGAGAAGGATGATTTTGGTTCAGATTTAGATGACCAGCTTCAGAGCTTCTGTAAAAGCAGCTGAAGAAGGAAACAAATTCCAAAAGAAGTATTGCTACATATGATAAATATTTGGTATGAGAGTCATGGTAATTTTATTTTTAGTTCTACATGCAATGCACTACAAAGAGTACTGGTTTGTGTGGGAATTGCACAGAACATTCACTCAATGCCCTTCTGCCAGTTAGGAGGTACTGACATAGGATAAGAAAGTGAAGATGGTAGAGCAACAGAGAAAAGCAATGTGGAAAAGCTACATGGTATGTTGATCTCAAAATTAAAGAGTCTGAATAAGCATTAGGTAATTGTTTCCCAGGAAAAAATGCATGCATATAAAACACATTAAAAATAGGGTTTTTTCAACAAACATTTGTATATCAGTCTAAAAGCAACAACCTCACATTAGTCTGATAAAATCTTGAACTAATCTCCTCATCACATAGAAAGAGGAAACCTGGTACTAATTCAGTCCTTGATTTTCCCTGCACCAAAGTGTAAACCACATTGCTTCAGAAATACTACCTTTGTGTGGCATGCTCCTGAGCAAAATCTTGACTTTGCCAGATGAAAGGTGATCCTGCTTCTATTGACATTCTCAAGAGTTTGTTCCTGATTTTAGAGGAAGCAATGCAGGTCCGCAGAGGAGCAAGGTGCATTCCTCATCACTGGCTTGCGGGAAGAATTAGTACCCAGGAATATAACCTACTGCAGACCAAGAGAGCAATTAATTAACTTTTGACAAACTGACACTGTTACTTGAGTATCAACATAAAAGAACAAGGTTTTACTTTCTACACTTCTGCCTTACTGAAAATTATTATTAAATACACTTCATGTAACATTTAAGAATTGGAAATACAAGTCGCACCTTTGGTTTCAGTCTAGCACTGTAATTTCACCATAGAGAATAGAATGCATGCCTATGAAATAGCTTTTTTATTATTTATTTAGTTTTAAATCTCTGTTAATGCATTTCCCTACTGAAGTTAAAAAGTAATGTGATTTTTGTTTTCAGATTTGGGAGATAAATTAAGAGCTACCAGTATTAATCATTAGTACCAATGGTAATAATAAAAATGACAAACCCAACAATAATAAGAAATTAATTTACTCTGGATACTGTGAATATAACAAAAGATAACTGAAATGCAAATCTAGTCTGTTGTGCCTGCCTTTTGATATCTGATATATTCTAGGAAAAGATGCACAAGAAAACATCATGAGAAGCTTTCAAAATCCAGAGTTGTTGATTTAGGAAGACCAATTTTCTGAGTCAGAAATCCTCATTATTATTATTTCTGTAAAATTGACATAGCATGCCTGCTCATTTACACAAATGGATGTTTTTATTTACAAATAAGATGAAATACAAATATTTTGCATGACTAATTTGTTTGAAAGAAAAGCACTTTTTGAATGTTTTGGGATTTTCCCCCAGTAACACATAATGTTCACTAAACATAAAATCAAACTTTGGTTTGTTACTATTAAAAATGAACATAAATGTGTCATTATCACTCGACTAATATAATCCTATTATTATTTTATTAGATAAACAGTGACAATGTTGTGTTTGTAATAGCCTCTAGAGATACAGTAAATCCAGCAAGGGAATGTCAGCCTGGTCCAAGACAGATTAAATGTAGAGAACAGGAATATAGTTCCCAGTAAACAAACACTTTGAGGTCAGGAGGTCGTACTTGCTCAGCTGTTCTTCATAAGCTCTATTGGAAATAACTTTCATATCACTGAGTATGTTCCATGCTACCTAATAATACCAAAGGCTGAGTACAGTTGTGATAGAAACGATTTTTAATTGAAATAGTGGGTGTAAAATGATCAAAACCCAACATGAAACCCAATATGTAAATGGAAAATCAGGATGATGTTAGACATCCGCTGATTGCAATTCATAAGATTTTTCTCTCTTCTGTGGGAGAAAGCCCATTCCACTTGAATGCTTGTTCCCATTGACAAATGAGCTGATTTGGTCCCAGCAACCTCATGATCAATGTGACAAAAACTAAGACTAACTGTATTTGAATTTAAAAAATGACTAGGAAGAATATTCAGTCAATGAACTCTCCCCTGCCAGTTGAGTAATTGCAGCAGAATGGGGACCACAAGTCAGCAAGGGTCTGGGAAGGAGAGATAGAACTACAGATTGAATTTGCTTCTGGCATCTATCCTATCAGGCAGAAAAATGCCTGGATTCCGGGAATGCTAAAATAAAGATATCAATGTGTGGTTTATTATGGGTGAAGTTCTCAAAAACTATTAAGATAACTTAGTGTTTTTCAGACTCATACATCTATCACCCAATTTTATGGAAAAGCTGTACTATTTAAAGGCTGTATAAGTAAGAGACACTGTTGACAAGCTCAGTCAGGCCTCAGTGGTAGCATCTAAACAGACAGATTCAGAAAGCCTTAAAAAGTCTCCTTCAGCACAGACACAGTATATTCAAACTATGCAGATATGCAGACCAAATGCTGCCCACTGACATATCCCAGCAAAGACAACAGAAATAAACACTGTAAAAACAGATTTTAACCATGGTGTTTGTGTACAAAACACTTATTACAGGCCCAGCAGATCCTTTGCCATGTAGTGAACTAAAGCCATATGTCATGGCTATGACATTACTGTGTTTTCAAAAGAGTTGTTACCCATATTAATAATGGAAATTTTATTTTGATTGAAAGATTGCAGTTTCAAAACACAACAACATGTAACCACACTTTGGACAATATTGCTAACTTGGCTACATTATAATGTAAAATATTTATTAGCAAAAGGGAGAGGCATTTATTGAATATGTTTCTTTTTGTAGAAAGTTGTAGAAATCTAAGCATTGCAGTATTCTGCCGTTAAAAAAATTTCCTTATACAAGGAAATTAATTTGGGAAGTAAGAAAAGCTTTGGAAGTTTTATGATAAAAACAAATTTGCATTTCTAAATGGTGCTGATCAAATAAAACCAGAAAGACTGCATTATTTTCTGGATGCAAATTTGCATAACAAATCCACCATATTCTTCTCTGTAAAATGTTTATAGACAGAATAGAATAACAAATCATCAGGGGGATGAATTAAAGATGAATTTTCATTTTAGCACTCTGCTTCCTCTTAATTGATTTTCAAATAATGTATGTAACAATATAGTAAGTTTTTTTCATAGAATTTAAGAACTCATAATGTAGGAGTTTCAGAACTCAAGCAGGAGGAGAAGGTGAGAACCTAAACTCAAGATATGTTCACTGAGAAATTTCCTGTACAAGTAACACGAGAGCTTTAGCATTAGTATGAGGACTCAGGTATCTTTAGATCCTTTCAGAAAAACATATGCCATTTTGAGAAAATAGGAAAGCTGCCAAGCTTCTTGCAGATATGGAATACACACACTTCTGTGCTCTGTCAGCAGTGGCAGCCAGTGCTGGAGGGGGACCCAGAGGGGGATACAAGAAGCACAATACAGGCTCCTATGGAAAGTGCCTTTCTACTTTCAGTCCCTCAGGGTTAAGCACTGGGCTCTGAGGTACAAGAATTTTTAAATCTCATTGCTTGTTTGTTTCCTGCCACGTGCAGTTTTTCTGCCTCTGAAAACAAAATGTTGGTCATTTGGGAGCTTCCTATTACTTTCAGATAGCAAAGATAAAAGGCTGGGAGAAACAGTAAATCTCCTGAAGCATATCAAACAAAAGTATTTACCTGTTCTATATCTGCTAAGATTTAAGTGACACCTACTCAGTGGTCATTTACACGCAGTTCTGTGTATGCCAGTAAGAGGTATGCTAGAGGGGAAAAACCCCCTTGCAAACATCATAAATAAGAAATGAAACACTCCCCCAGACCTGGGTCTCCAGTGCACATATATTAATTACACACCAGAGGGTAAAGCCTCAGTATGTGCAAGCATTTAAATAATTATTTGCATTTATTAAAAACATTCCTTTTCACTTCAACAATACAGTAACCCAACAGTGAAGTAACAGCAATTCAAATGCGCTCATTTACAGACATGTGGTTCCTTGTGCCCATTGTACAGTGCAGGACTGCCAAGTCTCACACCTTAGGAGTAAGCTCCTGCTCTCTCCTCTGTCACACATGTGCGTGCACACACATACAAAATTTACATGTCTGCTCTCACCTACATTCCTTTGGGAAAACTCACAAATTTCATCAATCTCACTCTACAGATTTAAAAATCCTGGCAGCTTTTGAATAGCTTTTCTTCATCAGCTGTAATTAAGTGTTGGAAAAGAAATCCAAAATACACAAAGAGAAACTTTCTCCTTAATAGGAAATGTTAGCAATAGTATGGGATTTCTAATATGTTCCAAAGTTTTGCCACACCATCTTACTGGAAGGCCAGGTCTGCATGCCCTGTGATTAGATTTCCTTAAACACCGGGCAATTCAGTGTTGTCAGTCATAATATAAAACATTATTTATAACTATTTAACTGTTTTAAGAGTATAGTTAATAGCTTTCTGTAACATGATCTTAAAGAAGTTGATTAAGTGTGCTTTACAACACAACCAGAAAGAGCTTCCGATTAGTGACATCGATATATATATTTTACATCTCACATGGCCCATACTTTTAAAAGTTGGAAGCGTTGAAATAGGAGTCAAACCAAAATGAAATCAAATCATTAGAACTGAAGTGTTTCCTTACCACACTTCATCAATATCATCATGACACACGGATAGACTGAATATCCGCAACATAAATTACCTTTCTCTGGTAATAAACCCTCAAAATATATAATTTTTCTGTCACTCATACAAAGCAAAGATGGGCCTCAGGAGGGGAATTCAGGGCTGGTTCCAAAACTCATCATGGGTTTGGTTCAGGCTCCAACAGAGAAAGTAAACAGAAAAAAATGTTAGGCTCTGGATCTGAATAAACGTTCACATATATCCAAAGTTAAGCAGATGTGACAGGGACCCATTTATAATTTCAAGACTCTAAATTATTAAAGAAGCTCATAGATTTAAAAAGATAGTGTACTTACGAAAATACCAAATGTTTTCCAAACATGCAAGACTGTTCCCTGGGAGTCTGTAATTGCCCTGCACTTCCTTAGGCAATTCTGGTTAACTGCTTACAGTTTTTATTCATCATTCAGCTCATCCCTGAAGAGGGACTAGTCTTATCCTGGCCAAGACTCCATATAACTACAAGGCAGAACAATTTTTATATCCCAGACTAAATTTTAAACTTTGGAATCCAGTAATGTTCAAATCCAATTATTGCATTCTCATACATTTTTACGCTATTTAATATTTCTATCAAAACCACAATTGTAATTTGCCACTGTATTTTTGTCCTCATATTTATGCACTTCAGAAATTAAGACCCTATGAAGAGGGTTCATAGGCCAGCTTTTTATTTCAAAATAAACACCCTGGTAAAAGGTATTTGACATATATTCTTTGGGAATTGTGCATATAGACACAAAAAGAGAGAGAACAGGGGTTTTTTTCAGCCTAAAGAAGAGAAAGCCTCAGGGAGACCCTATCGCTATCTACAACCAGCTAAGCAAATGGTCTAAAAGAGATGGAACCCAACTCTCTTCAGAGGTGCACAGTGAAAGAACAAGAGGCAAAAGACAAAAGTGTAACATGGGAAATTCTGTTTTGATATAAAGAAACTTCTTTACAATGGGTGTTTTCAACAACTGAAAAAGGTCCTTTAGGTGACAGTAGAATGTCTGCATTCTTAGAGACATTTGAAATGTGGCTGAGCAAGGCCCTGAGCAAAGTGCTCCTTTGAGCTGCTCTGGACATTCCTTCCAACCCATGTGGTTTTGATTATATGAAAAAATAAAAAAAAGTATTATTAAAAACATACTTGACATTTTCCACTTTTCTTCTTTTAAAAATGCCCAAATATTGGCTAAACTTTGATACTACATGCTTAGAGTACAGTTCTGATACACATGAAAAGTGTACCGTTTGTGGTTAAATACTGGCCTTGAACAAAACCAGTTTCGTGTTCTGAAATCAGTGAGGTTTGAAAGCTGAAAATCAAGCCAGAAGGAGGTGGGATTATTGCCATCATACCCATAATAAGCTTTTCTAATTGAGTTAATATGTTAGCATTAGAGAATGTCACAAGAGTAAGGATTTGTTAGAAATGTTGATAGCAAACATTTTTTTGGTTTTAAATATTTGTGGAGAATGTAGGCAAAGAGAGAAAAATAGTGGGTTTTGTTTTGTTTTGTTTTTTATACTCAAGAACAAGTTTTCTATAAGATTTATACCATATGGATGAATTTCAGGAGATAGCAGCTGCCTAAAAATTTCAGACTTATTAAGGCACTCAACCATTAATTCTCAGAGCAAGTGCAAGTTTCATCAGTTCCAGCCACACTCTCTTGATTCAAATCTTTGTTTGCACAAGTAACAAGCATATTGATTGTTGATCCTGGATCACAGCTCACACCTTGTCCATTTGGGTCAAGGCCTTAATTTCTCAAAGAGGTGATAAAATGAGAAAAGGTTCTCCACCATCTTTCTGTAAAATATCTATAAATTGTAGAGAGATAAGATTGACACCTAAACATAGCATACAAATACATACATGAGAACACTTATTAAATGATTTATTTTGGTAAGAAATACTTATTTGAATAATTGAAGAAATATGTTTATTTTATGTACATATTATAACCATTATATATATGTGGTTGAGAGAGTTTAAAAATACATTTTCCTGAAAATTGTTGATGTAAGTACTAGAAAAGACAAGATTATTCTTGATTTATTTGTTCTGGTATTTACACTGTACATGTGACCTGCATATGTAGTTTGTTTTATCTCTTCCATATGTATCAAGCAACAGAAATAAGAACTTAATACTGAATTATGAGTAACCCATAACTACCTTTTTTGACTTAATGAATATTTATTAAGTGAATATGGAAATAACTCAAGTTTCTTAAAAAACTCATTATGGAGGAGAAGTCTTTTTTTAAAAATCGGGAAACAGGGTTTGTTTGTTTGTCTGTTGTCCCAAAGCATTCACTGTAAAAACTTTGTTAGCTGCCAAAGAAAATCTTTATTTCAAATTTCCCGTCACATTCCCCTAAACCTGCATTATAATGGCTTTAAATGAAAGCAAAACTACTTAGTCTCACCAACACTGATATTCCCCAGCTAGTGACTGTAAACCCTGAGCTCTTCCTAAGTCCCAGCCCAGACGAGAACAGTGTCTTGTGACTCTTAGACAGCCCTTTATCACATCACACAGAGCAAAGAGCAGCAAGGAGAAGTCACGGAGGGTTGAGATAAGAAAAAATAGCTCTTCCTACATCCTTAGAAATATTGATTGCTTTTCTGAACAACATACTGGTTTCATTTTCCACCCCAAAAATTCATCTGGTCCTACAGGAGAGATTGCTATACATCCTTCCTGTGTCTTTTGAAAAGGTCAGTTAGTATTATGCAGGAAATTTATTGCTTTCCAGGGAAAAATTGATTATATGGATGATATAAAATATTATTGTGCCTACAAATCAAAGGATTACTTAGTAACCTGTGATATACCTGAAGACATTGGATTGTTTTCAGAAACAAGAAGAGCAAGTACAATGAATAACCTGATTTACTTAAAAGGATCGTTTCTGTGCTCCAGCTTAGTTTCATTTCTGTTAGGACTGACCATGAAAAAGCTGGTCAACTTGTCAAAAACCTAATTCAATAGTTTTAATAATTAATCCTAAAATATAATACTAATTCTAATAACATCGTGTGTCTCCACATTTGTTGAAAATACACATGAAAACATATAAGAACAGGTAGCAGCAAAGAGGTAAAGATGATTTTGAAGACAGTTTGTGGTGGCGACCAACACTGGTCGCACCGGGACAGGTCCCACATACCAGTGATGGGTGCTCATCCCGGTTCGTTTTTGTTCGGAGCCATGACGCCGGTGAGCGGTGTGTGAGCCGCCGCCGGCCGACAGCGCTGAGCAATCCGCCCGGCCCCGCTCCCCGCCGGTGCCGCCCCCGCGGGCAGGGCCGGGCCGGGCCGGGCCGGAAGTGACGCGGCGGCGGGCGGGGCCGCGGCGGGGATGGCGGAGGGCCTGTGTTGATGTCGCAGGCGCCTGTCCCGGTAAGGGCGCTGCGGGCCGGGCCGGGGCACCGGGCAGGGCTGACAGGCTTCCTCCTGCCCTCCGGCAGCCGCCGGGGCGGGGAGGCCGCGGCTTGTCGCCCCCCGGCCCCGCCGGCTACTCGGGCCGGCCGCGGGCGGGCGGGAGGGGGCGGCGGGGCCGGGCCGGGCCGTGGGGGGGCGGCGGGACCCCAGTTCCCAGGGGGGAGGTGAGGGCCGGGGCACAGGTGGCCGCGGCGGCCTTTGGTGAGGCCGTGGCGGGTGAGGGAGCAGCGGCCGGGAAGGGGAGGGAGGCGGCCGGCCGCGGTGTCAGCGGCCCGGGCCCCGGCTGGAGCGTTCCCGGACACGGTGACTGGCGCGGCGCGGCTCGTCCTGCTTTTCTTCTTCCTGCCCGATGAGCTTTTCCTCCTTTTCGCCGTCCTCTTCGCTGCGTAAAACCAAACGCGTCGCTCAGCCTGCCCGTGGGAAGCGCTTATCATGTCAGTAATGAAGGCTGTGCGTAGCTCTTCCTCCTCCTCCTCCTCCTCTCCTGTTTCCTAACCGGTAGCAGTGACTTAAGCAGGCAAGCAAACACCCAGCATGCCCCTAAACTATGCTTGAACTGTAAGTAGATCTCAGCATCACCTAAGCTCCGGGGATTTTCCTGCTAGGCAACAGTAATCCCAGATGATTGTGCTGGTCTGCACAAGTTCAGATTTGTGAGCAGTTCTGCTTTGAGTCTGGAAACCAGCCCCTTTTTACTGATTCCACTAAGGAACTTGCACAGGTTCCACTACTGCTCAGCTGTGGCAGCTGGCAAATGGTGTGCAGAAATGAGGTTTTGTTTTGTTTTGTTTTTTGTAGTATGTGCTTAGACTAAACTATACAATTTTAAAAGTAGACTTACTAGAAAAAATATTTTTCTTTTTGTTATTAATGCTTTCCTGACTGGTTTTGTACTTACTCTGACTAGTGAAAACTGAAGCACTATTTCATGTCGATGTTATTTGGCTAAGTTACTGAATTACTAAAAATGAATTAATTTGTTGCACTTGAAGATAACTCAGGTTATTCTGTTTCTTTTAGAAGTGTAGAAACTGCTGCTTCATACTGTTTTTGGTTTGGAGTGGATTTGAGAGCTGTCTTGAATATAATACTCTGGAGATGTGTGGGAGTGTTCAGCGTTTTACTATGCTGTAAAATTTCTTACTTTCTCTTGAACTCTGAAGCTGCATAACTGATAGGATTTGTGTGTACTCTATTGTCTCTAGAAAACTGTCTTTTGATCTCTACTCAATTTCTTGCTTGTTTTTCCTTTGTATCTGTTAATCTTCACAAGCTTGGTGTTTTATCTTATAACCTGTGTTGTTCAGTGTACAAAATTGTTTTTTATTTAACATTTGATACATTGAAATGGTGTCATGGCTGACCATACGTACCTCACGTGTTACACTAAATTGGGCAGTAATAAGCTTAAAACATTGCGGGCTTACAAGTAGAAATCCCCTTTATTTACTTTTCCCATGTTTTGAATGATGAATATGTTTACTTCAGAGTGTGTTTTATTTCAGGAAACACAAAGTCTTTGCTACTTATTTTTTAACATGTGAAATTTTAAAAGGCTATAGGAAATACACAAACAACTTTTAATCTTTGATTTACTTAAGACTTGAAGTGGCCTGTCCCTTTCTGGTCTTGGTTTCCACATATATCTTCAATCAAAGTGTCATATTATGTCACAGCCTTGGCAGTTGCTTCTTTCAAAATGTGAATTTGCTTGCTCAGTATAAAATTACTTTTAACAGCAATTGCAAGAATAGGATGGCTCATCTTTCTAGAAATGTTAGATACATAAGGCTCCAATTCTTCTAATATCAAATGTTTTGACAAAATTGTGATTGTATGTTGAAACCAGACACTTGAAACTTCTCAGTTGCCTGTATTCTGTATTTGGCAGATATTGCCGAATCCAAGGAAAGGATGTTCTTTTTCTGCTTGTGAAGCATCCTGTGTTGTAGTTTGTAGCACTATGTGTCCTGAATGAGGTGGTGAATGGAAAGCACGATTAAAAGCTTTTGCACTCCAACTGATTAATGTTAATCCCTGAAACTGCTTGCATACCTCTATGTTCTTGCTATCAATGCAGTCCATTGTTTATGGAAATGAAGCCGAACACTCTTATGTGTTACAGTGAGAATAGTAAAAGATGCCCACAGACCGCTGAACGGGTCTGGAGAACTCTTTTGAAGAAGTGGGGGGAAAAAGCCAACCCAAACAAACCCCTCCTGTTTAGATAAATTTTCTTGTCTTAAAATGGAACTGTGATGTTTCTACTGAGGGGGAAGAAAAATCTCATATATATAAATACTGTGAAAAGCACTGAGCACTATGGCTTCTGAGAAAAGTTTAAAGTGGGAAACTACAGAACTTTTGTTTTTCCTTCTCTACCATGCCTAGAACCATTAAGAATTTTTCATTAAGTTAGAGCCCTGTTTTGTTTTCCTCTTTCTGCCACTGTATCTGAGGTAGAATACTGGGGGCATTCAGCTGAGCAATGCTCTCTCTCTCCATCTGGATGTCATTGCTGAAATGACTGCTCCTTTTTTCTGAGAGTTGATTGTTTTGGAGTAATGCTGAGGCAGGGCACTTTGTGGAATTTAGTCTATGACTATCTGTTTCCGGAAGAGGGGAACCACTTCTTAGGTCTTTCTGTTTGGTGTATTTCAACTAGATTAATTTTTGTAACTTGAGTGATTTTTCCACTATGTTGAAGTAGCAACTTCTACAATTTTGTTACAGGTCAATCATGTCATCCTTTCAAGAAGTTCCGTCTTCTACTAACACTTTGCAGACTTCCAATTTTGCACACGTAATTTTTCAAAATGTGGCTAAAAGTTATCTTCCAAACACGCACCTTGAATGTCACTACACTCTGACCCAGTTTATCCATCCTCATCAGAAAGACTGGGTTGGTATTTTCAAGGTAAGTGAAGCTTGTTTTATTGTTATTGTTCTAATGTTTGCTCTCTCTCTTACCAGTTAAAAAAAAAAAAAATCCCAGCAAAAGTGAAAGCTCTTTCATAAACTTTAAGTTGAACATCACTTAAGTGGTGTATTGGTTCCTGGTGTTAGAGTGTAAGTTTTGTAACAAAGACCAAACTGGAGCTCATAATTAGAGGAATGAGCATGCTTGAAGTCTGCTGGAATAAAGGGAAGGTGTTGTGCAGAATTAAATGGAGACGATTTGAGAAGAGAGGCGTGGTCACAGAGTGACATTGTGAACAGGACTATGTGAATAATGTGAGACAGACTAAGTGTGAAATGTGTGTGGAAAAAATGAAAACTAAGATGGAGATATCCTGACTTGCATCCCTTACTGATTGTTATTGCTAGAACAATCTGAACATTGTAGATCACTAAAATTATTCAAAACAGGCTCTTGAAAAAAGGAGGAGAGAGGCCATCTCTCCCAAGGTATTTGGAGATATTTTTAAAGGTTAGTAAAGCTTCATTAGAAGAATGGGATTAGAAATTGATTAATTCTTATATCTACTTCTATTCAGGACCTTGATCTGTGTTTCTTTATCAGTATAGCTCCTAATAGATGATGGTTAATAGAAGTTTTGGTTGAGGCTTTGAAGAAGTGGGGAGGGCATAAAGGTGACAGACTAATATGGTACCGGAGGACCTTTCCTGTAGTACTGTGTCCACTCTTTAAGAATGTAAAAGCTTGACTTCATTGTAATCTGCAGATTATCAATGGATTGTTAGTCTTTATTCGAGGTAAATTACTCCTCTGCAACACAGAAGTACTGTGCTCTATAACAGAGCAGAAGCACTTTTAATGTGTGCAGTGACTGTACAGTCACGAATCTGTGCGAGGGAGGCATCAACTTACAAGCAGGCACTAGTGGGAAGTTTTAAAAAATTGTGTGTATATATAATCTTGATTGTTTGCAAATTTTTGCAGTTAGTGTGACTGAGCACACTGGAGTATTTAGTTAGTGGCATTATGAAACTTCAAAAACAGAAACTGTATCAAAACTTTAGAGAGTGCTGTTCATATTACACATAAGCATCTTGAAATTATGTAAATGTAACTTTAGAAGTGAATGTAGAGACTTTGTCTTTTGGTCTAAGTGAGGAAGGCAGTCAGACAGGACCCTAAAATTACTAATTAGGAAAAGTTAAAAAGAAGCATGAAACAGTTTTCCAGTGATTACATGAAACACTGTTTACAATGTACAGGTATCTGATTTCATCTTGGCTGTGATGATAGCTTTCATGAAATCCTGAGGTATGAGATTTTACTCTGCTTTAACAGTGGCAGGTAATACAGCTTTGGCAGTCATTTGAGGAACATTTTGAGTTGACATAAGGTAGAACTATTGCTGACAGAATCATCTTTTATGCAGGGTGTCTGATTTCTTGTGCTTCCTCTCCTTTATGTGAAACAACATCTTGTGTGATGAATCAAATTAGGGAATTGATTGAGGCTAAGACCAACGTTTTGTGACTGGACTTTTAAAATGGAATTCCCCAACTGAATTTCTAGTTCATCTAATTCTCATCAGCACAAGGGAAGAAAGCACTGTGAGATGGGAAAAGAATAAAAATGGCTTTCTTTTTGTGACTATGTCAGTTTATACTATGTGTTATGGATATACTGACTTAACATAGTTGCTGTAGTTGCAGGGGGTTAAATGGAGTCAGCTGTCTAACTGTATCTGTTTCTACAAATATGTGTGTGTGAAGTTTACAGTAAAATAAATTGTGAAAGTGCAATCATCTTGGGATAGATAATAGTCAGATGTTGCACTATACTGTGATCTGAGTGTAAAAATGAGTGACTTCTAGAGAACTGATTGTTCATGAACAAACCTGGAGGTGGCTTGAAAACTGATGAAAGCATGTAGCAGTTTTATCATTTATCTCTCTGAAACACATATGAAGGATGTGAGGCATATTTAGTAAAGTGATCCTGTGATTGAAAAAAAAAAAAAAGGCAAAAGCAAATCTTGGTTAATTATGTGAATGATAATTAATGACCTTCACTATTAGGCTAGTATAAAGAAAAATGGGTTTTCTGTGAGAGAGCTCAAAGCATAAATTCACAGACTGTTCATGTAGAAGAAATAAAGTTCATCTTGCCTTTTGGAAGTTCATAAATTGCTTAGAAAACAAACCTGTTTAAGATGGTGTCATCTAACCTTTGCCTGAAACTGCACAGAAAGTAACTAGTGTTGTAATAGTGAATACTGAACAGAGGGAAAAGGCACCTAATTTAAGCAATAACCTCCCGCCACCCCCCCCCCCAACAGACAGTGGTGATTTCAGATTGATATAGAAAATAAGTCTGGAATAAGATTCTCCCTGTGAACATTGTGTTGGTTTTGGTTCTGATGTTGATTTTTGTTGAATTTTAGGGAACAGTGATTTCTACTCTATCTGTCCTGTGTTTGCTGAACTGGTTAGATAAGAATTTTTTTATTGAACTGAGAAAATCTGTAGGTACCTTTTTAAGTGAATGGTTTTCATTTGGGTTGCAAGTGCAAGCACATTTCTTCAGCAATGTTGTCTTGATTGGTTATTTATATCCTTATATTATTGTCCTTGTTTTGCTAGTCCAGCTGTTAGTGCAGCTGCACAGTGGAATGGATCATCAGAGTGATCTGCCAGGAAAATACAGCCCCTCCTCCACCAGCTTTTAACATTGTATTTCAAAACTGATTTGGTTCTTTAGTTTGACCACTGTGTGATGCAGTGGCAACTGTGCTGCATCACTCTGATGGGAACAGTGGGACTGGGAGGTGTGTGGGAGGAAACTGGGAAGGTGTATGGGAGAAGCGCTATGTCTGCTTTATTGGCATGGCTGCCTAATGTGGAATGACAAGCTTCTTTTTCAAACTTTTTTAGTGTTCTCTTCTGAAGAGCAGCTTACTTTAAGTTATAAAACTTAACAGATTCAACCAACTTCCCTGCATATGCTGTAGATGAAATGTCATTTTTTGTTGTTCCCAGCATAAGTTCCTAATGTTGAACTTCAGTAATGCTGAGCATAAGGCACTTTGTGGTGGTGGTCGTAGTGTTAAAACTGTTTCCAAGAAAGTAATTTTCTGTTTTTTTTAGAAAATTGCAAACCCAGTTTCAGAAACTGGAATAGTAATGTTGCATATAGGAGAATTATTTCAGATATACCAATTTTCTTACAAACTAGATGTATCTAAATGCATACACTAATTTCAGAATTGGATGCCTGGCAGAAACTTGGAGATGTGGGAAATACAGTAATGATGATGTTACCCTTCACAGCAGAAGTTATGAATATGCAGCTTTTTATTACTTTTGTATATATTCATTTGTCTTTTTCTTACTTGTCCCCTACAGGAGGGGAGTCAGGACCAGGTTTTGACTCAGTCTTCAAATCTGTTGTCTTTAACTACACCTGTGCGTTTTTTGCTTTTCGACATTCTGGAGAGTCATCTCTAATCAAGTGCCAGAACATCTTGATCAGTTATGTCCTTGCTTGTTACCAAGTTAAAAAAAGGCATTTTTTTCAGAGAAGTACTGGTCTAGTACTTGACATGTACATCCTGAGCCTTAGTCCCTGTTCATGCAGTTTTCTGAGAACTAGAATTTGAGATCAGCTTTCCCTCTACTGAGGGTTTCTGTACAGAAGAATCTGATGGTTCCTAGTGTGGAATCAAAGGCAAGAAGACTTACCATTCTCGACTGATTTCACAGGAGATCCCTACTCCCAGAGTGATCCAAGACCAGTATCCCCTCTTTATCCCTGCTCATCTCTGATTAATCAGAATCTTGAGAGGTCTCAAGAGTAATCCAAATCGGAACATTTGAAATGAGGAAAAATAACTGATACGTGCACTACATCTGGTGGCAAAAGTGGTCTCTCTGTAGGTAGTCCTAATTTCCGGCTAAGGAAGTCTACATCTTGTGACTATATTTCAGAACAAAGTGAAATAATCATGTGGCTGAGTGATATTTTTTGCGTTATTAATGCATAATGTCCAGATATGCAGAAGTGTTTGAAAAATCTGCTTGGCTTTTAGGAAGCTGTGCTTAGCCCTTTAGAGCATATGTCTGCAAATGGGGCTGTCCAATGTTCGGTATACAAGAGAGGCAGATTTTCAATACATTTTACAGGCACTATAAAGATACTGTGTCAAGGGAGTAGAGTTAAAGATGTAGGTGTTTGTGGGGTATATCATAATACTTTGTGTGTCTCTGAGGATGTGGTTTTGCTGAGGCCAGCATGTTGGGATGACCTGTGATATCAGCAGGTAATCAGTCTTATAATATATTCAGCTAATGACCTTTGGTCTTGATGTGTTGTTAGTTAACTATTCCATCAAAACTTTTCTGTTCCTCAGTTCTTGCTGATATATTTTTCTAAGTAATCTATATGACCATTCTTCTAGGATGTTGACAAGTTGTAGGCAGCTTTGGTGTTGACTGTCTCAGTGTCCCCCTAGAGAAGAAAGGGAAATCTTTTATTTCTTAATGTCCACATTTTTAATATCTACACCTTAAAAATTGTGATCTGATGTTCTGGTAACTTAACATATGGAAAAACTGAATAACCAGTATTGGGAAGATCTTAGTAACTTATTTGAACACAAAAAGTGCCTGCTTGCTCTGGAAGAGTACTCAGTATTTAGGAGGTCACACCTGAGCTGCTATTTGTGCATCAGCGCAGTACCTATATCTACAAGCAACTTAATTTCAGTCTTTTTAATGTCCTGACTTATAGCAGACCTCAGAATTAAATTGTCTGTGATCAAAAACTTTTTGTAACAGTGTTTAACATTATATTTTATATACACAGGAATAGCTTGGTGGTTTTGTTTTATCAGAGCAACATGCATATATCTTTGTATAGTACTCTGGGTTCTTTAGTCTCCTTTGGACTGCAAATAATGGTACAGCTTGTGCAAGTAATTTCAATATCCTAATTTTGTTATAGATTGATAAATAAAAATATACAACAATTACTTCCATATATACAGATCATGTTATGAAGTATAATGCAACATCTGGATGTGTTATTGACCATATGCATATAGAAATACCATTTTTCTGGCACAGAACCATCACTGCACAGCTGGCCATGATAGAGATAGGAATGTACAGTGGACAGTATGTCCTGTTGTTAAAATAGTTGGGAGTAGAATTATTGGAATTCAGAATCTTTTGAAAATTGCTATATTTGTGAATTAAAGTGATTCTGTCAGTTTCTATTTACATTATTTGGAAACACACATAAATAATACTTAGCTTAAAAAAAAAAGAAGTCTATGGCAACAATATTTGCTGTTTCTATATTAGATGAAGAGAAGGATAATCTGAGTTTGTGTGATGTTACCTTTGACAAAAAATTTTGCCATTTTATTCCAAGTGCCTTTAATTTTCTAAATATATTTGGTACCATAGTTTTGTGTGGTCAGAGGTAGAATGGGCATAACAGAGTAGTCAGTAGCTGGTAACAAGTTTGAAGTCAGAGACTGTGCTAATTTATTGTTCTCATGAGATGTGATGGTAAGGGAATAGTTCTCTTAAACCCCACCCACTGTTTTTCAATACATTTTCATGCTTATCTTCTAAAGTAAACTATAGCTTTGTTACTCTTTGATCTGTCATAACATTTCCTTGGGCAGTCATTTACATATGTAGCAGGTTTTCTTTTAAAGAATTCATATTGTTTCTGTATTTATTTTGATTTATACCTAATAGAGAAAGTTGATCCCATGGTCTAGGCACTCAGTCAATGTCATTTTGACACATTGCTCTGAACTATGAGGTAGAAATACAGCCAGCAAGAGATGAGCTTAATTTAGGATCCTGAGAGTACCTTGATGTTGCAACAAATACCATATGTTCTCAACAGCCCAAGTTAAAAGACTGCCTGTACGTGTTTGTAACATTCAGCAGGGATTGGCTTCTTGAGGTCTGGGAATGAGAGAACATTTTAAGATTACAGCCTTTCATAAAGAATCTAGAGTACTTTGCAGCCATCTTCTACCCAAGAATGTCTCAGCTCTAGGGCTCTTGTTCTATAACAAATTTTAATCTCTGTGTGAGTAGTGAGCTGATGTTTGAAGTGAAGTCTTAAGCGTCTTGGTCTGAGGTAAGGCAAAGTTGCATGTGGTGTAAGGTGATCACAGACATACTAAAAAATCCCAGGGTTTAACTTAATTGTTTATTTGTTTTGAAATGTTTATGCCTTAATGTTACTAGAATATACTTAACACTTTAATAAGTATTCTTCCTCATGTCCATGTTCTGAAATTTTTTGTACAATTTTCTCTTTCAGAACTGGCAGCTAGATAACTTTATTTGCTGATGATGCCCGTGTTCAAAAGTGTATCACATCAGTGACGTGTCAGTGTTAACAGTTAACTCTCAGTAATTCTGCCTGGTATGAGGTGCACTGCCCCCAGATGTTTTAGTTTTCCCATCTGTTAGTTGTCTTAGAAGAACATGAAGTTTGTAGCTGCCTGTAGTGGTTTGTTACATGCTACAGTAGCACAAGCACTACTGTGACTTTCAAGTAATGTTACTTTAACTCAGGGTTATGGCTTGCTTAGAGAAATCACTTCTTTTGATACTGAGCCCCATGACATTTTGCTTAGACACCTATGTTGTCTGTGGTTTGGGTCAAAATAGCTGTTCCTTACCATGTGAAACACGTAAAGGCTGCTAACTTACTGTCGTCAGTAGTAATTACACTGTGTAACATACATACAGAGCCTTACCTATTGGCTGAAATTCTACTTCTTTCAGAGGTAGTATATTATCTTCTTGCAATACTTAGGATACTTTGCCAAATTACTTTCTTAGCTATGTAATTTACCTTCTGAATTACAAAAAGAGCATAATTTTTCCTCTGATAAGCTTGCGGTTGGGTGACTTTTTTTTTTTTTTTTTAATTTTTTTCCTCCCCATTTGTTTAATTGGGTCATATTAGGTATTTACAGTAAAGGCCCACTGATTATGCCAGAGTTGGTTCAGGTAAACAAGTGTTTCCTTGGTTTGCTTCTTTGTCCTGCAGATGTTGTACGGATAGGTCAGGCGCTGTTACTGCAGCAGAGTGAATGCTGCTGTTCTTCCAGCTGCGTAACAGCTTTCTCAGGCCAGGGAACAAAATGACAAGTGAGCTTCCCTTACGGTGGTCTTTCTTTAAAGCACTCTGTCTCAGGATTGAGTTGACTGACTTTACCAAGGTGTTATAAAAGGAAAGAAATTTAGCAAAATGCAACAACAGAAAAACATTTATTTTCCATGTTCATCTGAAACTCAAGAAATTAAAACAAAGATAGAAAGAACTTACACTGCAAACATTGTGTAGTTGTAAGACAGAGCTTTCTTCGTAGAAAAGCTTACATTCTTTGCAACATGAATCAGAGTTGAAGGAGATACAGTGAAATAAGATGTTTATTATCCTCACTAATATATTTTATAACTCATTATTGCCATACAGATATGCACTCTCTGTCTGTGCTCACGTTCCCGTCCCTACATTTATTTTTCTATGCAGCACATTTTCTTCACGCTGTTTTGTTGAAACATACTGCGGGTGAAATGTAAATATGGGAAAGCTAATCTCACTGTGTGGCATTGCAGTAAGAAGGGTGCTTATATCTGTGGGGCAACATAGAAGAAGTAAAAACTTTCATGATGACGATGTGCCTGTTTGTTAGTAGAAGGAAAGCCTGTCTAATATGAGTATTGCAGACAGTTGAGCTGTCGCTACTTGCCCAGTCAAATTGCAAAGTACTTGGTGCTGGACTCTTAACCTTTACCAGACTTCATCATTTCCACTGTGACTGAAAAGTGTTCATTATGTCCTAAATTGAAATAAACCTCTTTGCTGAAAAGTAGGAAAAAGGAATATCAGGGATGGATTCCTCTTTAATGGCCTGTTAAAGCTTTCCATTTAATGGAACGAAAATTAAAGTGAGGGTTCAGTTATACATTGTTTGTACATAATAACCTAATCTGGAGATGATGTTTTTGTGGAGTACATGATGTGTAGTTATGTTTTTGGTTTAAAAACATGGGTTGAGAAGGTGAAGGTGGGATTTGGTTTCTGGATTATTAATCTGTTCGTTTAATATCTGGAATGAAAGCGAGAATGTTGGCATTTATGTACAACTTTTTAATCTAAAAATGTGTTTCGGAGTGGAGTTTGTGAGCACTAAATATAGAGAAATGGAGAATATGTGGAAGAATGTGTTGAATACCAGGTTAGCAGATACTTTATTTCTAATTCTGGTTATAAAATGGTCTTTCTTCCTTCTGTTCATTTAGGGGAAGTTGTCATCTAAATCGTATGTGTTCTTTTGACTGAGAAATATAAATGTTTGTATTTTTTGAGTTTTTAGTGCTGAGCAGACTGTTTTCAGAGTTTTCAATGAATTCCTTATAAAGTGATGGTATCAGCACAGTCAGTCAACAGGATGACTGCTGTGCTGATCAGATGACCATCATGATGACCTTGAGTTCAGACTTCACAACAAGTCTTGTGTGTAGTTTGACAGGTTATTCTTCTTTTTCTTCCTCTGAACTTCAGAAAGTTTTGTGTTGGTGTTCTATAATTTGTAATGTTTGTGTGCTTGAATGTGGATATTGTAATGTTTGCTATTGCCCATGCCAGGTTTTTAAGCTGGACTAATAAACTGTTCCTCTTGTACTCCTCTTGGCTCAGAGGAAGATTCCTAGTGTGTCCCATGAAAATTCCTCATTTATTTCAGATTTCTGATGTTAAGAAAGTACTACTGTGCATTTGTTTCAGCTTCAGCACTTTGACTGGAACTTTGTTTCATGTTTGTAGTTGATGTTTTGTTGGCTGTATTGTGTTTTTCTTTTTTCCCAACTGATGTGCAAAGTTAAGTTTTTAAACTTTGTTTTCACATTTGAATACATGAGAACGTATTCTTCATTGCAAAATGGAACTGTTAACTTCACATGAGCCCTAACCGGGAATTAATTGTGGGTTTCCACATCTTAACTCCTCTGCGACAGTATACCCAGTTACTGATAAACTGTGCCACACCTAGCTTTTGACAAGTTTTTTGTTACTTTGTTTTGGCAGTGGAATAAATCCGATATATTTGTTCTTCTCCTTTACCATTATGCTATTATTAATGTCCATTGCTTTACAGTAGTTGCTTTCTGTTTTAGTTGCATGTATTTCAAGCCTGTTGGAATATGCATCTTCAGAGGATACAATCATAGAGTAGCCTGGGTTGGAAGGGATGTTAAAGATCATGTAGTTCCAATCCCCCTGCTGAGGGCGGAAACACCGTCCACTACACCTGATTGCTCAGAGCTCCATCCAACCTGGCCTTGAATACTTCTAGAGATGGGCCATTCACAGGTTCTCCGGCAGCCTGTGCTGGTGCCTCACCACTGTACAGAATTGCACTCTTACGCAAAGTCTGAAAGCAGATGTTTGTTGAAGTTCGTGGCCAGACTGCACTGACTTAGCTGAGCTAGGTCTTCGTGCAAATATGTTTTTTTTTCTTTGCAGACATAGCGTGTATGTACGAGAGAGTTAGCATTCCAGTGAAATGCTGGTCTTTAGTGTCGCAGCCGTTGTCCAAAAAGTGCTAGTGTAGCCCTGTCAATTTTGGTCTTTTCAGTAGAAGAGAAGGCTACTTTTTATTTCATCCTCTTTGTTTTCTGATGAGCCAATTGGACTGTTGACACAAAATAGCCAACATTGGCAAACCTTACACTAAGAAATTCTCACTATAAAATTAAGTCTTTCTGTATTTTTAATATAGTTATATGTATCTTTATAGAAAAAATATTAACGTAGCAAATAGTAGTTTTATGTATAGTGAAAACTGTCTGGTGTTTTACTTTATATAGACCCTTTTATTGCCTTAGAGCCATTTATTGCTTTAGGTAACAAGGTTAATAAAATTAATGCTAAATCTTTGACATGCTTGTTAAATATTCCTGATTTGTAAACATGGTTAAGTATCTTTATTGCATGTTGAAGCAGAAATATGCATATTACAGTATGTTGTAAAGGCCAGACCATGATATCTTAACTGTCTATAACAAATGGTTTTGCTTAATGTTTTATCTTTCTTTTTGTTGTGGTTTATTTTATTTTAGGTTGGTTGGAGTACTGCGAGAGATTATTACACATTTCTTTGGTCACCTATGCCAGATAATTATGTGGAAGGATCAACTGTTAACTGCGTGCTGACTTTTCAAGGTAAGTATAAAGCAGTATCTATCCAGATTCGGCACCTTTTTAAATACTGATCTGTTCATTTCAGTGCTGAGGGTTGTATAGCAGTTCTAGACTTTTACGAAGATAAATTGGAGGAGAATTTTCCACACATCACTGTGTGAAGTTCAGTCTTACTTTAGGTGTCAAGGAAATGGTAAGGAAAATTAAGTGACTTATACTGTTTTTTACATAGTAATGGCCAATATTCATGATAGATAGAGAAGTTCTGCTGGAAACTATTAGAATACAGAAAGTGACTTTGTAGTAGGCGTTTTTATCCTTGGCGTCTTTTAATGCCTTGTGCCTTTACATTGTCTTTTGTCTCTGGACTTGAAACATAATTATCAACGTGAAGCGATTTTTGCCAAAGAATAAATAATGGTTTGGGGAGGGTTCAGAGAAGCCAAAAAGTTGCAGAGAACATTTTGCAGTGAGGAATTGATGGAAATATCGGAAGTTTTAAAGAAAAGAATAAAGAACAAACCAGAAAATGTTACACCACTTTACAAATCTATAGTATAACTGAATTTTCAACACTGTGCAGATCATGTCCTCTCCCTCCCCTTTGCAGTCTCATAAAAGGTCTAGTAGAACAAATAAACAAAGTGCAACAAGGAAGATCAAAATTAGGAAGTAGCTTCTGTATAAGGGTGTGGAGTTAAAAGGTGAGAGCCACACTCTTCTCATTAAATGTAAAAAGAGACAATGGCTGTGGATTGTGACCTGGGATATTTATGTCTGATGTTAAGAAGAACCCTTTTACAAAGAGCAAGTAGTGCAGCACTTGAACAGATATTCTTGGTTTGGAAGGATGAGAATTTCATACACTTTTTTTAGACATAGCCATGGTAGTCTCTAACAGGTGCTAACAACAGTCTTCTGAGTGGGAAACTGGACTAAGTGACTTTCCAAACTTCCTTCTGCTGGGTTTTTCAGCCTGAGAAAGGGAAATAATATGAAGCGATTGATGTCTCCGTTGTTTATATTTAAATAAGGAGGAACTGTCAATTTAAGTGACCAAGTGACAGGTTCAAAATGATGAAAGTGGTACTTGTATTGCATAGTGAATGCTCAGGATTTATTGCCACGGGACATTACAAATGTGAAAAATCTATGCGTGTTTAGAATTTCATGTGAAAACAACTCCTCTAGTAAACTTCTTTAATGCTTTTCTGCTTAACAAACAGAATTTTATGTACGATCTTATCTCCATTTTTTACTTCCCAGAGTTGGCTTTAGTCCTTGTGTGTGTGTTTATTGATTAAAATATATAGGAAAAACAACTGAGGCCCTGAAATGATGACTGTGTTAGCTTGTTGTCTTGTTAAAGCTGTAGATAGTGATAGCTTGGATGAGTTCACCCTTCTTTCTGCTGTCCAGGTCATTTTTTTTCTGGTACTTTCGATGATGGTTATATCCACATGATATGATCATTTTATAAACTTGAAATCAGTTGCAAAGTGTATGTGTTCTGTAGGAACTGGAAGGAAGTCATTAGTTTCTTTTACAATTGCCAGAGTTCGCTGAATTAATGAAATTGGTTTGGACTGAAACTAAAAGTGACCTAGAGAGTAGGACTCTACATGCCATTATTGGTCTTTTGTACTTAGAAATTTTATCACACATGAAGAGACCGAGTAACTCTGTCCCATCTGTTACATTCCATGCTGAAAGACCTCCACTTTTATAGATCTGCCAAATTGAATCTCCATTCAGACAGTCAACTGGTTGTGTTTGGCAAGATATTTTAATGCTGAGATCAGTAGAGCTTCCAGGAGCTTAATTATCTAACCTATGTAGTAAGTGCTGTGCAGCATGCTTTTAATGTTTACTTTTTTATCATCTAGTAGGTGTGTTGGAATAATCAGGAATCTGTTTTCTTCAGTACATGTTAGATACAAGAAAAAAGACTTCGAGTAGTTTTAAAATTGGCTTGTCTGAGCCAATATTAAAACTTGCTAGAGCAGCAATGTAGATTGCTCTGAATTTTTTTCTGCACAGTTTATCTCACCTAAGCACAGAATGAAGTAAACTGAGCTGTAGTGCTATATAGGCAAGTGTAGTCAGGTCCAAAAGCATGAATCCTGAGGTTAAGATACTATTCCCTGAACTACAGTTAATAAAGTATAAGACTAATGCGAACATGAAGTTCTCAATACAAGTGCTGTCCATATAGCACATGTAATGTTTTACCACTTGTAGGAAAAGTAGCCAAGAGTACTGGCAAGAGACTTCCAGGAGTCTGGAATAAAAGTTGGTGAATAGAAATCAATGATCAAATTAGAAAGGGAGAAGACTGAAATGAGGTGAAATAAGAGCTGAAATGGGTGACATCACCTGCTGGACTGAACATTGGGTGAGGATTTATTATGCCAGTATCATACTCAGGCTGGCTAGGGTAGCTGATAGTGTTCTGAATAAAACCAACTGGTTTTCTTACCATTAAACTGCATAAGGTGTGGGTTTTGCATTTACTAATAAAGGTGAAAATCTCATTAGTTCTGGAAGTGATTGTTTAATATACACAAATATTACCATGTGAGTCCAAGTAATGCAAGAGGCTTGATGTTGAAGTGTCAGTGGGCAACAGTTCAGTGAAATAGTCCCACAGAAATCCTTCTGAAGTAATTTGCTTGCAACATGCCGTATTACATAGCTACAAGAAAGAGGATTTATTCTGACCTTGTGAAGTCTACAACAATTTTTTTCAATTTTAAGAATAAGCTCTTTGTTAACAAACTCCAGGCTCCCACCTATCCTGCCCTTGCAGCTGCTGTCATCCATTCAGAGCATTGCCATGCTTTAGTTGTGTATTTGGTTGTATTTGCCAAAAAAATCACTTACTCTTTGGTCTTTGGCTGTACAGTGGTTACACAATGATGTGGGCATGATCCAACTTCAGGGCATCTGTTTGCTGATGATTCTGTCTGTTCCATAAATATATAAACAGCAGCTATTACCTAAAGTATGTGAGGTGATGTGTACATATGGCACCTATTGCCTAAAACTGTTTTGAGTTTGTCTTAAAAGCTAGGAGAAACTGTTGGGGGTTGAAAGTTACTAAATAGGATGACTTTTCCTTTCTGCTGTTTTGATGATTTATCTGTGCCTTACTGAGGTAATAAGCATGAAATTTTTATGTCAAATATGATGTGGCAGTCTATTTACAGACAGAGACTTGTAAGTTTGTGTAGAATGTTTCTTCAAATATGAATTTATTTTGATAGGGTATTATCTACCAAATGATGATGGAGAATTTTATCAGTTCTGTTACGTGACTTATAAAGGAGAAATCCGTGGAGCAAGCACACCTTTCCAGTTTCGTACCTCTTCTCCTGTTGAAGAATTGCTCACTATGGAAGATGAAGGAAACTCTGATATGTTAGTGGTGACCACAAAAGCTGGACTTCTTGAGGTTTGATTCAACAATTCTTGAACTGTTATCTTGTTTATTTTTTAATATATACATAAATTTACACATATTCAAGAACAAATCAGGAGGAAAAAACTTACATATGTATATGTAATGTATGTATTTCTGGCTTGTTCTACAGTATCTGACTGGAGTTCAGAACATTTACAGGTTAAATGAATCGAGATTTTAAACTGTATAGCACTAAGCATGGGTTGAGAAATCATAAGAGTAGATACTGCCCATCTCCAACATCTATACTCACCAACTAACTGGAGTTGGGGGGAAGATACCCTTTGTGTAAAATGGTGCTTCTTGTAAGGAAAGTTACTGAACCATGTACTTTTATTTGCACACAAGTTAAGAGCCCCAGAGATTAAGCTGAATAATTGCAGATGCCTGGGTATATTAGAGTGGCTCTTGTTTTATTTAAAGCAGTTTTCTATGTGTCATGTTCATTGCTAGAGGGATATGGTTAGACTTGTGTGCTTACATCCAGAGTCAAGGTGTTTCCATTTATGTCTTGATATTTGTAGGCTGAACACTATTTAAACCCAAACAAACAAGAAACCCAAACCAGCTTTTGTGTGAGTTGCTTCTTGGAAAATGGCTCACTACAGTTCCTTTACCTTGCCACGTGCCTAGGCATATACGTGCATGTATTTGATTTATGTCTACAGTGAAGTCCTCAGGACTGTCTACAGCACACGGTACTAACCGGGGCTGACCCTGCTTGGCATCCAAGATCTGACTTCACTGTCACTGTCCAAGCTCGCTTGGCCGTGGCAAATGGACCTTAGGACTTAAATGATGGGGCCAGTTCTGTGCACGCTGTTCCTCACCTAAAAAATCCACTGCGCAGGCTGGAAGGGCACACCCATGTGGGGAGAGCCCTTCCCAAAATCTTTGTTCGCGAAGTCTGGCCATACTCTATACACTATTTGATTTCTAGTTTTCAAAATTTAGGGATAAGAGAGTAGAGAGATACATCTGGGATATTTTTGCTTTTCAAATATGTACTCATAGTACTAAAATTAAAGAAAAAGAATTTTTCAAATGTTTTTTATTATCTTGGTTTATAGAATTGTAGAATGGTTTGGGTTGGAAGTGAACTTTATAGTCCAACCCCCCTGCAGTGAGCAGGGACACCTTCAACTAGATCAGGTTGCCTGGCCTTGAATGTTTCCAGGGATGGTGCATCTACCACCTCTCTGGGCAACCTGTTCTAGTGTTTCACGACTCTCATGATAAAAAATTTCTGCCTTATATTTAGTTTGAATCTATCCTCTTTTAGTTTAGGAGCTTTAACCCTGTGTTTTGCTGCTACAGGCCCTACTAAGAAGTCTTTCCCATCTTTCTTATCAGCCCCCTTAAGTATTGAAAGGGCACAATTCATGTTCCAGTTCTTTTTGGAGGTGTGTATGTTCATTTTCTAGTGAAATTCCTCAAATACTGCTTTAGGGAGTGTGTAGAGACATTCAGCAATCATTTTTTCACCAAACTAACATCAACATAATTAGCTCCTCCACAGTTTCTGTCACTTGGAAACAGTAAAGGCACTTCATTTAAGGAGGGAAGACTTGAGTATAAATCAAGACACTATGAAGTGTGCTATCTAATGGTAGTGTAGTATTATTCAGTTAAAGCAATGAAACTTCAGAAATTGAGGAATAAGGGGAAAACTGTAAAATAACTTAGCCAGGGAACACACAATCTGTGCTTCTGCTCAAACACTGGAGTAATTTGTTACCCACTTATTTGTTAAGAGTGAAGAGGAGAAAAATTACCAAAACACACTATTTTTGTTTATTACAGTTTAAAATTGAAAAAATCATAAAAGAAAAAGAAGAGCTATTAAAGGTAACTTCTGTTCTGGAAAAGGAAGCAACACAACTCAGAGATCAAGTTGAACTACTGGAAAAAGAACTTAACCATGAAAAGCAGAGATGTGACCAACTGCAAACAGAGCAAAAGGTTAGTTGTTTAACTGATTAAAGCTGGCTTATAATGTCTGTAATACTGCTTTTTCAAGAATCATTTAAACTGTGTGAAAATCAGCTATCATGACCCCTCAGCAGTTAGACAGACATTTACACTAGAATAGGTCAGTTCCTATTAACCTCCTGCCACTATTCCTTTTATGTCGTAAAATGGTTAAAATATTTAAGGCTTTTGGTACCAGGCTTGGTAAGATAATCAATTGGAGACTGTTACCAGATGTTTGACATCTAACTGTGTAATTCACAGTGAAAAGTAGTTGATAGTTTGAAGTTTGCTTACATTAATTTAAAATGGAGGAAGGCTTTTTAAAAACCCTCTCATTACGGGATGACTACATAGAACATAGGCTATTGAAAATACTAAAAAAATTTTGGTATGAAAAGCAAAGATCAAGACTTAACAAAGAATGCTACTGCCAAGATATACAAAGAGTGAAAAGTAACCAATGACTGACTTAGAATATTTCACAAAGGTCTGAAGATTTTCAAAGGCAAAGAAACACATACCTAAAAATCAGTTTACAGTGTTCATTAGTAGTGAAAATGTGAATACAGCCTAAAACAAACTTCACTTGGAATTCTGCATATGGTAAAGAGGAAATCTCATACTATAAAAAAAGCATCAAAAAGTTGGACCTAATCTATTTTTAAGCTGCTGCTTTTTTAAAAAAACGACTTTCAGGAGAAGATTAAAAACATGTGGGAGGAAGGTGGTGACACGAACAAATTTGAAGTAATGAAGCCTATATAATTTAGCTGTGGACAGCAGTTAATAGGCTATTTCTGAATACTAGTATGTACATGTCAACAGTCCTGTGTGATACACCTTTAATAGGAATCTGTTGAGGGAAGTTGAAAATGCTTATCCTTTTTAGTATACTTTTGAACAGTCAGTGAGATGAACTAGAATATTGGGTAAGGAAAAAAGAAAGAATAAGATCTTGTTTAAAAGTTTTTCCTTTTAAAGAATGATTTTAATTTCAAGTGCATTGGAGAACTGGCTTAAATCAGCGAAGAATTAAATACTTATAAATACACATTTTATGGATTTCTAGATCATAAATTTGGTGCATAAATCTGAATGAGCTACACAGATACCTTTCGCTGTCACTTGAGGCTCTCATTTAAAATATGTTTGAAAGCAAAATATTAGTTCTGGCCCATGTTCCATTTTAGAGCAATTTTTGACAGCTGTTGAGAAAAGATAAAATTACTCTCTAGGAACAAAAATGTCTTGATACTTTCTCATGTTTTACTGTACATTTCTGTAATCCAAGATAGTTTGGCCTCAAAGATACCAGAACTTTGCAATTAGAATTTAATTTCAGGAATGTTTGGTTTTATTTTGTGGTTTTGTTGTTCTTCTTCTTGTTTGGCCTTGTATTTTGTTGGAGAGATGATGCAACGTGAAGAACTTCTCACTTGTGTTTAGTTGAGCTAGAAGTAGTTGTCTGATCTGAGGCTGATGTTGCTCTTGCCTGTTTAGAATACTGTGGGAGCTTTCTAACTTGTGCAATTTTTTTGTCTCTGAGACTTTGGCACTGTGACCATTACAGGCACTGTCTTTTTTTACATCTTTTATGTTTTGTTCTCTGTTTTTTCACTTGTTTTAAAAAAGAAACATATCTGCTGAGTTGAAAAAATTTTCATTTGTTTATGCATATAAGCAGAATATAAATTGATTGTTATTCCTGAAAATTAAACAAGAATCTACAAAATCAGGTACAGTAAGTTAACTTTTTGTTCATCAGAAAGTTTAATTGAACAAATCTTTATATGTGGCTTTCCAGTCTGACTTCCCTTCTTGATTGCCTTGCTTCCCCACCCTAACTCATGAAATACAGCAGTGGATAACAGATATAATCTATCTTTGCTGGGAACATGTACAATGCATTAATGGATTGATTTAAAGATTCTTGAGCAGCAGTTATGCAGCACTCAGTTGGATTATAGTACCAGGTTTTATTTTCCTTGTGGTTTGTTGAAAAAAATAAAACAACACCCAAACTCAAAAACCCAAACAAAACAACCCCACAAGCATAACTCCCTCCACAGCCAACCACCAAAACAAGCCCCACAACACCACTCCCCCAACACACCCCTTTCCCACAGCTAATCTAATCAACTTTGTGTGATGTGAATAATTGTTATTGGCAATAAACCTAAATAATGCATTAACTTGGATATTTTTATATAAGACTACAAGGGATAACCATTGAAGTAATCAGAATATTTTTGTATTTTGTGTAACAGTGGAATCTTCATTATGCTTAGTGTGAGCCAGGTTGTTTTGTCTTGGTTTGTGGATGTTTTTGCCTTTAAGTTTGAGAATGGTTGTTTTAACTAAGTAGTTATGGGGGCTTTTTATTTTCTTGTTTTATTCCTCATTCTCTTTTTTCACGTAGATGTGGATTTTTATCTATGCTCTAAACTTTTAATACATAAATAGATAGTGGAATTGATGAATTTAAAATTTGTATTTTTAGTAATGGTTAACTGAGGTTTAACTCTTTGGAATTCTATTGAAAAAATCTTCCGATATACTTTAGAGCATATTAGACTAAAGAACAACAATTAATAAAATAGCCCATGTAAGAAAATACCATTATTGTAAACACTAAATGTCATTACCTTTGTAGTTTGAGGCAGCTATAAGTGATAGAAATCTCTTTCTGCTGAAATTAAAGCTAAGCTACATTTAACACATGTAAAAACTCTTAACAACATACAATGTTTTTTTCCTTTTTGCAAGTACTTCCATCAGGAAATACACAGATACATTTCTGGTTGTGCAGAGAGCCCTCAAAAAAACATGGTAGTACAAAGCACTGTATTTAAAAGCAATAATTTCTTGTGCCATGGAAGTGGGTATGTCTGTACGTACACATGCATTTGGTTCTAATTGAGTGCAGACTCAAGTGCAAACTACTATTTGCTTATTACCATTTGTATTGTGATAAGGGGGCTAGTTAATTTGCCTAATTTCTAAAAATCTTACTTAGTTTTCTTAGAGCAAATAATATGGGTAACTGAGCTCATGTCTGTTGATCAAGTACATTGTTAAGTTACCTTGTACTTTTGTAATTGAACTGAACAGAATGTGAGTGGTGTGGTTAGGGGTCATAGTACATAAGTTACATTACTGTGGTACAGTGTAACAAATAAAAGGTAGATTAATGACAAAAAAGCTCAGAGTTCCTAATACGAAAATGTTTTGTTAAAACAGAGTTCTCTTAAAATCCCCGTTTTATTCGCATTTCTTCACATGCCTTTAGACCACTTTCATCTTTTTGGTATGGATTTTTATCAGTCCTTTGGTTTCAGAAATAGCTCAGTAGTAGCTTGATTCATTGAGCAGTGTCTGTAGAAGCATTGATTTTTTGATATATGCAGGATAGTTGTTGACATGACAATGCCACAACTATATCCCAATTATTGCTTCCCTCCTACTCCCGTTTAAGTGATCTCATTTCCCCACCTAGTTATTCCCAGAATTTTGTGGAGTGAGACTCGTCTTCTCAGTGTGCTTTTTGCCTAGGTGGGATATTTTGTAAGTCATTCCAGAAAATATTAGGAAGAAATAAGCTAAAAGTGGATAAATCTTTTAAGAACATGGCATAATAAACATTTTATTTAGGTGTAATACAACCAATGTTTCGTGAAACTAGAGTATAGGACTCTATGTGTGTTTTTAAGTAGTGAAAAGATTCCCATGTTTTGAGCTTTCAAAACAGGCTAGTTTCTGCATTTGTGGCACTTCAGACTGTAATGGCCACAGTAAACTGAAGATTTTGGTTTGCTTAAGTGCCCTTGCTGTTCAGGACATAAACAATTGTTGCCTTCTTACAAGGTAGCTATCTCATTTCCTACCAAAGGTAGAAGGAATAAATGCATTCAAGACATAAAGTGATAATGTGGTATTACAGTTCTTGAAACATAGCTTCTAGTGCATGAGTGCATGTTATGGCTTGTCCCTAAAGGCTTTTGGGTTTTTTAGATTTAGTTTGGTAGTTTTGTTTTTTAGTGTTTTATCACACTGAAGTAAAAAAAAACCCTATGTTTTTAGTTTATATTCAATACATGAATGATTCTTCAGGCATTCATTTTCTCATGTTGTCATTGCCAACATCACAGAAAAAAAACAAACGTGCAAGACACACAACTCTGGTAGTCAGTGTTTGTGCTCAGAGGGAATGTGTTTTCCAGCCCCAATTTCTTTAGTGTACACTTATGGTTACTACCATTAAGTGTTGTTAATCATCCCACCCTGCCAAACATTGAGATATTGTAGAACTTCATAAAAATTCAGTCTTTTTTGTTTAGATTTATCTTTTCCTCTTATGTAATGGCTGCTTAACGCCATATGTAGTTGTTCTGAGAAAATCATTTTAGGGGAGAGGGTTAGTGGCCTTCTTTTCTCTGGTCCCTCAGCATGCACCGTCCTTAGTCTTGTGAAAAGAGTTGCTGTGTTTTCAGTTAGATGCAAGTATAGTATTCCTTTACAGCAGTTTCTGTGCCAGCTAAACCATTTCCTAGGCTTTTTTTCCCCCCCAGGTGACATTAAATTTGCTCTTACTGAGTGTGAAGATTTAACTTAATCTGTTACTACTCTGTGTAGGAATTCAAAGTAAATGTGAAATTATTAGAAGTGTCTCAGAAATGTCACATCTTTTTCTTACAACTTTCTGTTAATTTCTCAGAGTCAAATATTTTCTCTACTAGGCTGGTGTTCCCTGATAGCATGCTTTTATTTAAAAGCGTGCTGTATATACAGTTCACAACTCTGTCAATGTTAAACGGTTGAATTAATGATGTAAATACTCCCTAGGATCATTTTGCTTAAGAAGGTGACACATGGCACCAGAACTGTTTCAGGTTGCTTTCAGTATTTCAGCTTTTTCTTTGGTTACTTTCGTAAACTGATACATATTCAGTGGTATGCTGCTTTTATGAGAATATATTTTACTTTTTAAAAAATTGAAGCAAACAAACCTAAAAATTTGAACAAAAGCGTAGTGTGTTTTTATTTGGAAAACAATAATACAGATTAGAAATGTCTGTGTCTTAGACATGAATATAAAACATACGTACCTTTGTAAATAATAAGAATGCATGCTTTTTGGTCTTTGTGTTCCCAGTTTTGTTTATACTTAATCTATGTATAAGCTCTCTGGCAGCAGTGCACTTGCCTACTGTCCTAATATTACTGTGGGGAACAAGAGAAACATGCAGTAGTCATTGTGTTGGTCCTTTATTGGTCACTTTTCTGATACTCTGCAACCTTTCAATTTGGTGGACACAGCTTTTGTGCTTTTGTAGAGAGCACAGCTTGCAAATGATGCTTTTGCAGTCATTGGTCTCCCTCTAGTGGGAAGAGAGCACTTCTGAACTGATTCCTTTAACGTGACAGTGGTGACAGTTCCTGCTCCTGTGGCAGTAGTTTGCGTGTATGTTTAGCTTGAGTCAGAAGCAACAGATTTGCAGATTGCCTGCTCATTCTTTGGTCTTGTAAACGTTTGAATAGTGTTTCTGTTATGACACTGACATAAATTAAGGCAGAAGTGAATTTACTAACTTTATAAACGTGTTCTTTCATGCTTTTTGTAAGTTTAGTTTACCATTTAATTTTTTAAAAATGAGTTTATTCATCTATTTGATGGGGAGTTTTAATAAGACATCCATCTAAATTCACATTCTGCTGACAGGTTCTACCGCACAGTAGCTTTATTTGTTGGAGAATTTTATTCAAATATCAGGTAGTCATTTAAATTGGCTTCTGATGCCATTTTATAAGGAGAGGTTCTCTGTTTAGACAATGAAAAAACACTGTTGTGCAGTACAAGTGCCCAGTTCAGCCTGTGTGCATACAAGTAAGTGAATCAAGGGTCTTTTCAGTGTCTCTTTAAACCAGACTCTGTTCATACTGTTCATGTGTGCTGCATGTGAGAAAATCTAATGGTCAGGAAGATGCATTGTTTTTTTTTTTTAAAAAAAGAACCACCAAAAAATCAAATAGCAACAAAACAACCAGAAAGGGAAAAACCCCACAACACCCAAAAAACTGTCCCCCTCTTGCCCCCAAAAAACATACCTCTTCCTATAATTTCATGTATATTAAAATACAAATTAAACACTCAGAATTGCTGAGGTTGGCACAGCAATTATAGTACCCCTGAGTACTATAAACATCATATGAAGAGAAAACCCTATTTTATGGTTTTAGTGGCTGTTCTGTGTATGAATATTTCTTAAACTGAACAATTGAAAATTATTTCACTGGATAATTACACAGATTCATTTGAGATATTCTATACTTCAGATTATATATTCATGAAAATGATTTTGCAAAATCAATAGGTTATAGTGAAATTATAACATGCTTTAAGAAATTAACATTCTGACATGTAAGTACATGCTGCAAAATCATAGTGTGTGTAAATGCTTCAGGTGTTTGTAATTTTCATGACAGTAATTAAGTGACTGATGTGACTCTAGATGAATTTTACAGAGTTAGGCCTTCTGTAGTTTTGAGCTGTTTAACAATGTTAGATGAAGAAATAATGCAGGTAATGTACTGCCACTGTGATATCTTAGGTTTTTGGAATACAGTGACTTCAGTGTTTTTCAGAGTGCTTTTTCTATTGCAAGTCATAGTCACAAGGATAAAAGCTTAAGGTCATTGAGTTTATTTGGAATTGGTTTGGTCTTTTACTTTACTAAATGCTTAAATTTTGTTTTAGAAAGAAAAATTACAACTTGAGGTTTCCTTTCAGAACTTTCAGGTCCTGTGTTATGAGCACACTTGGGTTTTGCAGTAGGTCTTGCAGATAATTCATCTAGAACCCCTAAATTCCCTGTAGGATGTGGAGCATAATGGTTCCTCTGACATTAAATTGCATCCAGATAAATCAATCTGAAGGGTGCTTCTTTTTTATTAAAAAATTTATTTTAAAATAAATTGCTTTATATCTAGTAATTTGATCTCTTCAGTTTCAGAGCTGCACAGCTCATTTTTGAGCTTTCATTGTTCATTATGCATTCTCTAAAAAGTAAAAAAAAGACTGCAGAAACTAGCCAATAATCAAATGTGAATGTTTAGGTTTGGAATGACTTTGAAAAGGTGGGTAGGGACTTTTACATGTTATGAAAAGGGAAGACGAAGCATTGAAAAAACCATGCTGCCTGTTGCCATACTGCAAGATACTATGTCTGGAAATAGTCTTGGGTTGTATTTTTCAAGCATTTTATTGTTTGCTGTCTCTCTCTCTGCCTTAAATATGTTTGAAAATGCCTTGTATGTTCTGATTCACAGAAGGGGATGTCTGTACTGTTTTGCTTCCATTAACCAGACTATACTCTGAAATGCTTTACTGGTATTGCAAAAATCCATTAGAAGTAAGAAATAAGTAAGGAAAGTGTGCTGTTTTTCATTGTTAAACGTACAGATTTTTACCATAGTTTTCTCTTACAAAGTTTCTTAGATTCCCATTTTTATGGCTATTCCATTCTCAAATGGAAGATTATTAGTCCCTTTGCAGCAGAAGTTTATTTATTAATTGAATTTTAAACATGTTTCAAGGAAGAGCCCAGGCATGATCTTTACCTATACTTTAGATAGAGCTTGTAATAGCTTTATGAGATTTCACTCAGTGTATTTACCGTTACATAAGACAAACCTAAGGGAACTGATTTGTAATTCAAAGCTTTTTGATATAAAAACTCTGTTCTTTTGGCAGCTGTTTGCAGTGCACTGTAAATAAAACATGTTATTTGTAATGGCAGTTCTTCCAGGGGACGACAGTGTTTTGTGGAATTACAATAAAATTATTTTTTAAAATGATCAGTCTTAAATACGTTGCCATTTTAGAATAGTAGGAAAGAATTTGGAGCCCACATATTTCTTTTTGTTCCATATCCTCAGGTACAACAAGATTTTCAAAGTGGGATTTTAATTCTGGGGAAATTCACTTGCCAACTACATTGAATTTCCTTTGTCTCTTTTTACTAGTGAGACTCCTAGTAGTTACAGGAATTTTTGTTTTGATAGCTTTCTGTTTTGCAGCTCTAAAGCTGACTTAAGTAATTTCTGGCTGCTTACTCTGACCCTTGTGGTGCAGTTTGCTTCCCCCCTCCACCCTGTTGCAACTCTAGGGAAGGGGAATGGAGGAAGCTGCATTCGTAACTGGATTAAAAATACAATACAGAGTAAAAATAACCTTAAAATTGTTGGGTGTTTTTAAACCACTTTATTAAAATGATTCATGCTCTTGCTGTGGTTTTTTTTTTCTTCTCTCTGTTCAGAAAGTGGAAGAAAATTTATAATATTTGTAGATGTACCAGATCAAGTAAGATAAATTAATTAAGACAATGATTACAGAAAGTAATTGTCTTTTTTGTAATAGAGGTTGCATGTTTAGATGATGTGCTTATTATATTCTTTCCCTGTAGACTCCGTCCAAACACAGTTGACTTTTACCTGTAAAATAGTCTAAGAGCATTCATTTTAAATTTTACAGGCTCTGAAAGTGCTGTAACCAGTGTATGGGACTAGGATTGCTGCATCTAAATTGAATTGCTAAGAGTTCTGTAAAATAACAAGTTGTCTCTAAAAATTAATCCTTTTTTTTTTTCTTTCAAAACTGTAGGCTTTAGTTGTATCTAAACAAGTTTATTAGGTGAGAATCTGTTAAGTATGGAACTTTTACATTTTAGTACCATGTCCCTTTAGAATAACTAGCAAAGCAGCATCAATTGTAATGTTGTTTGTGGAGTGAATTTTTTTCAGGCTATTAATTCCTTTTAATATATGTTACCTTTGGCAGCCTGTTTGAACTGTTTGTACAGTTTGTATATATAATGTATCAGATTAAATTCTTTTGAAGGCACTTGGGTTACAACAGTTACAGTTTATACCAAAGTGGTGTTTAGAGAAAACACAGATATGCATTGAAATAGACTTTACTGTACTAGGCTTTCAAAACAGGAACAAGGAATTAGTCTCCACTGCACTAGGGAAGGGCAAGCAGTTATAAAGTGTGTTGTTGCTGCTGGTTGTATGGCAAGTTTTACTTGGAATACTGACTTTAATTAAAATATCCTGCCCTCATTACACCAAGTACATATATTTTTGGTTCCAGGAAACTGATAGCTCTTCAGAAATAAAGACCTCATGAAAATTGTGGGTCATCTTCTCTAATGCTGCTTCTTAAGAAAAAGAGGGTAAAATCATGATCTCTTGAAATTCTTTATTATATTAAGGCCTAATAGAGCCATTTAGAATATAAATAGTTGTAATATATTAGTCCTTTTATGAAGCATATGTAACAAAAATAAAAATCTACTTTAGGTACTGGTTTAGTGCATAGGAAGCAATTGAGTCATCAGTTAAATTTCCCATTCCTCTCAATTTAACACTCCCTACCCCAAAAAAATCATAATGCCGAAACTTCTGTTTAGTTGCTTGTAAAAGTGGGGCTTAATTGTACTTGTGAACAGTGTATTTTGATAATTAATGAGTAAAACCAGTCCTCATTATATTTTATTGTACTTAGGTTGGAATTTGGCCAGTAGGGGTTCTTTGTAAACTCTGGCTGATGTGTTTCTCTTGATGTAACAGTATGGTCTTGTTGTTTCAGGGCATTGAGCTTTGTTTAAAAATTAATAGATGAAGTAGTACTTTAATCTTCCAAATGCAGAGCAGAAAGACAGCTTGTACCTTCGTATCTGCACAAACACTTTAAGTCATGATGTAGTCAGATCTATTGGTCAGTCTGTCTTGACCTTATTTACAGTTTGATTTGTATCACTCTTGTGATTGATACTCAACTGAGTTTTATTGAACTTTGATATCAGAAATAGTGGCATATTATCTTTGTATGTGTGTTCTGCTTTAGTGTTATTCATTTATTTTCTCAAGAAAATAGTTATTATATGGAAAATAATGGTTTTTGAGATTATTTAAGAGTGCCTGGCTTTAAATGGCCATTTTGCTGTGGTGGTGATGACAATTTAGCTACCAGTTCCTTAGAATAGTATGGAAATTACTGTAATCAGATATTGAATGCAATAGTAGAAGTGACTTCCCATTTTGTATTTGTCAGTTTTCTGATAAAGGAATCTGTTTTGGGTATTGTCATCGTCCCCTATCTCAGCTTCCAATATTCAAGACCTACATCTCACAATGGTTGCATGAGCTTCCATGAGCTTTGTGAGACCTTCCACATGTTCCAGCTAGGAGAATGTAGTGTAGTAACCAGCGCTACATCATTAATTCTTCTTTCTTTTTTTCCTTTTAGTATCTGCTTTTGTCCACGGTTGTCTTTACTGTGGCTTGCTTGAGGGATGTAATTGGACAAATGCAAGCTCTCCTTTTCAAGTAAAAGCGAGTACAAACAGAAAGCTAGCAGTCAATGGTTAGTTTGCCAAAAGGAAATAGGCAAAAGATACAAACACACAGGGCTTTTTTGCCCTATATTTAAAGTCTTAAGTAGTCTCTACATAACTGAATGCGGCCAAACAAACTTCTTATTGACCCTTTATTAATATATGAATTATGCATAGAAATATTTAATACATATATTTATGTGTACTTGAAATGGGTTTGTCATACATTTTAAGGAAGATAAGAAATCTAATGACCATATTTTGGCATTAATTCAAATAGCGTGTTGTACTTCTGAAGAATCACATTCTCAAATGACATCTATTTGCAATTTTCTTAAAAGAATAATATTCAAGCATCAGAAGCTCTTAAAAAGGAAAATGATGATTTGAAGAAGAAGCATGACGAGGCTGCTTCAAAAGTTCTACAGCTTGAAGAAGATATCATGACTGTTACTCAGAAAGCCATTGCAAAAGAAACTGAGTTAGACAGGTACTTAGTCTTTTTCTTCCTTACCTTACCTTATTACACCTTTTTTCCCAAAGGTGTTTTTTTAAAAACTAACAGTTTTTAATATATACATGGATTTTCTGTATTAATAGTTCTGTACTAATTTTTATAAAATTAATTTTATTAATTTGTATTAATTTCTGTATTAATTTGTCACTGTTTTAGTCTGAAGGACAAGCTGAAGAAAGTGATGCTTGAGAAGGAGCAACTTGAATGTGTGTTAAAGACAGAAAAGGATGAAAAGGAACTTTATAAGGTAACTTTATTGCTTGTACCTGTATACACTGGAGTGAAGTGGTTTGAAATAAAGGTAATGTTTTATGGAGAAGTCTAATAAATTGAATTTGTTAAAGAAAAAAGGAAATGGATAACTTCTGTGAACAGATCTTTAAGATGGTTATAGATGTTCTCATATAAAAATGAGGAAAATAACATCTGAATTCATCCTATGACATAAAAAGATCTCTAAGAAGGAGAATAGATTAGCAATTTGTTAAAGCACAGATACAGTAACAAAAAATAATAGATGCTAGTGAGAAAATTCTTTATTTATACATTACATCGCCCAGTAACTGGTCATCTTAACACACATTCATAAGTAAAATACTTCTTACTCATTAAAATTCTCTCCAGACTTTGTTTTCTGGATCCCTATTCTTGAGTCTTGTGCATAATGCTGAGAGGCTTTACTACGTTCTGTATTGCATTGATTTTTACTAGCATGGCTGATTTCTTTTGCTGGTACTGAGAGAAAGGCATATATACAATAAAATACAGTCCATCCCCCCCTCCAAGGCAAAAAAAGTTTCATATGCTAAATCAATGAAATTCTTAGATTGTATGAAACAAATTAAGTATATTTAAAAGATTATTTCTGTTCATAGGAAAATGTCATTATGTGACAGGCAGTATTAGATATACAAGAGAAATAATAAAATCTCAAAACATCTTTTACAAGCATGAAATCCCTTTGTAAATAAGCAACACAAACCTTCTAGTCTGAGTGGAAAATGCTTGAGTGCAGCAGCTATCCTGCTATCCTTTATTAGGCCTAATACAATATATTTAATGACATTTTGAAAACAGCTCGAGAGTTGTTAGAAATAGTTTGCTGTTTTTGGAAATAAATATTGTTGATGTAGTCCTGTTTGCTTAGATGCTTGTGGGCAGAGATTACTAGAAGTTTAATTTCTCTTTAGTTTGCTTCAAGTCATTTCTCTTTTGCTTGTCCTTAGTTGTCCAGCATTTGTGAAGAGAGGAGTGAATTCTGAATAGTTTAATTTGATGTGGGGAGAAACTAGGCCTTTAACTTATAGCTGAGGAGTGGAGCTGTTGTTAGATGATCATGCTGAAAGAATTCCAGCCAGAAAGTTTGGGCTGGAGGGCAGTTTTATATTATCAAATGTTTAATTTTTCTCTTTACCTGTTCTCGTCTGCCTCAGAGATAAGTTAGAATTTAACAAGCACTTAAATGGACAGGTGAACAGTAGTTCTCCTAACATGGAAGAAGTTTGACATGTTTTAGCATCATTACAGATACACTTGAAGAATACAGAAATAGAAAACACCAAACTAGTAAAAGAAATCCAGACGTTTAAGAATTTGGATGCAAACAAAGAAAACATGATATCGTATTATAAAGAGGAGGTTGGCAGATTACAGCTATTAATAGCTGAAAAAGAAAATATGAAGAAAGCTTTTTTGCTCTCCTCATCAAACAAGGTAAGCATTGCTAATATAATTGGCCTGATTTAAATAAACATATCTAAGGTTGTGTGTGCTTAACAAGAGAAAGAAAAAAATTGAAGATATCCTCAGGGTATAGGCTAAGAGGCAGGAGGATTATGGTGTTCTCAGTAGATGCAGAAAATGAGCAAAAGACTGAATTCTGTTTTAGTTTTGCACCTTCTGAGCTCGTTGAGGTCTCTCACATGATGAACTGTGAGATTAACTATGTGTGAAAAAGTAATTTGTGAGCTCAGTAAAAGTGACATGCTCCTGAGTTGCTTTTAGCTTCATGAAAAAGAAAAGGAGATTGAGGAAAAAAGTTTGGCATGTTTTGAGACTGCAAGAAGTGATGGAGAAGAAAAGAGACATGGAAAGATGTGCCAAAGGACACAGGTGAATGTACTATCAAGCTACAATGATGTAAAACCTGAAAGTATAGGATACTATATAAACAGGCTAAAATGACTGAGAACTTGGCAGTAAGAGTGACAATAGGATTTCAAAGGAAGAGGTGACCTACTGCACTGTGTGATAGCATCATGGTTAGCAAACAGTGTGGTATAATAGGAGAGTGAAATTGCTGAAGAACTGGTATCCATGCTGTCTGTGGTCCAGGTGGGCTTACTAGTTCTAGTCTGGTGCTATGGATAGATATATTAGGTTTGTGTAGGTTTTGGTAGCAGAGTGACTATAGAGGTGACTGCTAGAAGCTTCCCCTGAGAGAGCCAATACCAGCCAACACTTGACAGAGCCAATGCCAGTGGGCTCCAAGATGGACACACTGCTGGTCAAGGCTGAGCCTGTCAGTGACGGTGGTAGCACCTCTGGGATAACAGATTTAAGAAGGGTGAGTGGTGAAGGGGGAAACTGTGTGAGAGCAGTTGCAGCTGAAGAAAGGAGTGAGAACATGTGAAAGCTCTGCAGATATCAGGGTCAGTGAAGGAGGGGAAAAGGTTGTTCCAGATGCTGGAGCATATTCCCCTGCAGCCCATGGTGAAGACCCTGGTGAGGCAGACAGCCCATGGAGGTTAATGGTGCAACAGAGATGCACCTGCAGCCTGTGGAGGACCCCATGCCAGAGAAGGTGGATGTGCTTGAAGGAGTCTGTGACCCTGGGTGAAGCCCACACTGGAGGAAGTTTGCTATTAGGACTTATGACCCTGCAGGGAACCCATGCTGGAGCAATCTGTTCCTGCAGGACTTCACCCTGTGCCTGGGACCCCACACTGGAACAGTTCATGAAGAACTGCAGCCTGTGGGAAGGACTAACGTTGGAGAAGTTTGCAGAGGAGTGTCTCCTGTGGGAGGGACCCCACACTGAAGCAGAGGAAGACTCTGAGGAGTACTCTCCTGAGGAGAAAGGAGTGGCAGAGGCAATCTGTGATGAACTGACTGCAGCCTCCATCCACCCTACAACTCTGAGGAGGGAGATAGAGAATTCAGGAGTGAAACTGAGCCTGGGAAGAAGGAAGAGGCTGGGGGGGAAGATGTGTTAAAATTTGGGTTTGTTTCTCATTACTCTGATCTGATTGGTAATCAATTAATTTTCCCCCCATTTGAGTCTGTTTCCCCATGACAGTAATTGCTTAGTGATCTATCTCTGTCCTCATCTCGACCCATGGTTATATTCTCCCCCTGGTCTACCTGAGGAGGGGATAGACTGACTTTGGTGGGCACCTGTCATCCACCAAGAGTAAACCCACAATGGAATAACCATTAGGTGTTTGTTCCTGATGTACATCATCCAGTTTCATCTCATCCAAAAGGAATGCAGTTTCTGTGCCCTGAGATTGTTCTGTCCTCTGATCTACAGTGTGATAGCCAATAATGGAATTGACTGCGAGTTTTGCCTCACAAATGTGCTCTTGATCCAAACTAGACATTCAATTTAGACACAGCTTTGGAGGCCAGCATGGGAATGTCAGACTATGCAGGCAACCTTATCATGTGTATCTTGCCAGTCAGTCCTCTCACAAAAAAGCAATTTGGATCTCAAGAATAGAAGTTGTGTTAAAGTAATACGAGTTATGAATGTAAAATTTAAGTGGAAAAGTGCTGTTGAGAATGGAAATAGCAAGACAATTAAAAGGACATGCTATCTTAAAAAATTAACTAATAGTGGACTAGAGATACATGAATTTATGTCTAGACTCAAGAATGAGATGATTATAGCATCAGGAAGCCCAGAGGCTGAGAGTACCTAATATAGTAGCTTTTTTTTTTTTTTTTTTTGTATTCCCAGCCTTCTGTAAGGAGTGAGAGGCTGGTAGTTCATCTTGGTCAGTTGGCCCTTGCACTGCCTTGTAGAGCTACAGCAGTGCTTAGTGCTTCATGCTACAGCTTGCTCTTCATTACTTTTTATTTTCTGTTCCTTCTGAAAAGCTTGTTGTGCAAGATCTTGGGAAATGGAGTTGGAAAAAAATCCCAAAACTTCTTTACAGTGTTGTACATCAACCAGTTGTAGGCATTGTAAAATCTCTTACTGTGTTGTTACCTGTAGTGTGTAACTGTGGGATGAACTTTTGGTTTTGGAGTTCTACAGGGATAAGAAAAGACTATTTTTGGCTTATGTTTAAAACTAAAGCTGAAAATCCAACAAAAATCCAGTACAGAGAAAATAACAATATTTAAAGTTGCCTCTATCTCACAGTAAAATATGTTTGCACACTGTTGTTGGCAAAGAAGGCAAATGGGGAAAATAGTACTTGTGTACTGACTTCTTGATTTAGTGATTTTACTAAAGATTTTACACCAGGAAAACTTGGGTTTTCTTTCAAATGTTTCTAATCCCTATGCCTGCCTCTCTTTAAGCTTTGAATTAGAAAATGATGAGTTCTGTTCCATCTCTTCTTTTTCCTAGGAGGATGCAAGTATTTTGAAAGAGCAGCTTCGGAAAGCTGAAGATCAGATTCAGGCTAGCAAACAAGAAGCTGTTCTAATGTCAAAAGAGCTGAGCGACGCAGTAAATGTGCGAGATAAGACAATGGCAGATCTTCACAGTGCACGTCTGGAAAATGAAAAATTTAAAAAGCAACTTGCTGAAGCTCTAGCTGAACTTCAAAAAATCACAACTTTGAAAAACGAACAGGTAAATTTGTCAGCATTTATATTGGTATTTATAAAATCTGTCAGAGCTAGCTTTGCTGAAGTTGGGGAATAAAACAGTTTTCTGAGTGATTAGAACAAATAATTATCAAATTCTCTATTGGCATTCAAGATACTATGTTAAATCAAGTCCATGTTAGCTGATTTGGAAGGTCAGTAAGACAGGAAGTTTCTGATACTACTCACATTGTCTTCCCCCTCATGTTATTTTCACAGAATAATGCAGTATTTATCTGTGTTATTTTGAATCCTTTCCCTGTCCTTAATTCTGTCATGTGAGGCACATGTGAGCTTAATTCTGTTATGTAGCATTAAAAATTGTTCAAACAGGAAAATTGATTGGTAGAGGTTTGAATTGTTTTATAATATTCTTTCCTCATTGATGGATTATGTTTCATTCTTATGAGTCCTTCCAATATTTGTGGTCAAAGTTAATTTGCTTTAGTATTTGTAATTATAAAAATATTGACGTAATGGAAATTATCTTGACTTTCTTAGTTTTGGATAAAAACTGGTGAGCTAATACAAGTTTCATAATTTTGACTTGTGAGCTTTGTACTGGATCTTCCATGACTGCAACTGTATTGGATTAAGTTGCTACTAGGATTACTGTAATGATAACTGTTTGAAAAAATACATTGAGCTGGCCAGTAATTAAAACAGTGCTGTAAATATGAAGTGAATAGTACAGCCCTCCAAAGAAGTGGGTATTTTTCTTTACCTGTCTCTGGTATTATACCAGTACCTCTTTAGTCCCTCAGTGTGCCCTGCTGGAATGAAATTCAGCACAGATGCCTCCCTGTGCTTTACTACTCTATTCCTTTCCTTCTCACGAAGAAAGGAGGTATTTCTTCAGTATTTATGTGGAGCAATATGCATTCTTTCATTGAGAAAAGGTTTTCTGGGAAATAGTGGTATTTGAACAAAAAGGAGAACAGTTCCTAATTTTTTTAAGGAAACTTCAAGCACAGTGGAGCAGGAATTGCGCAGAGAAGTTGAAGATCTAAAGCTTCGTCTGCAAATGGCTGCTGACCATTACAAGGAAAAATTCAAAGAATGTCAAAAACTTCAAAAACAAGTAAACAAGTTTACAGAACAGGCAGTAAGTAGAATGGGAGAAATTGCACTTGCTTTTTTGGTAACATTTCATCAACAATTTAATTTCCTTCTGCAAACGTTAGTGATTTGAAAAAGGATTTAAATGTGTAGGAAGCAACAGCTCTTTAATTTAGCATTTTCTTCCATGAACTTAAATTACTTCTATGATTCTTTTTAGATAGTTGTCAAAACCAAGCACAGAGTTTATAATAGCTGGTGTGTGAAGAAACCTAATACAGTTTGGATGAACTATTAGCATTACATTGTTCACGGAAGACTTTTGAAATTGAAGCTGGGAAGATCTGTAATTACTACCTCTGTCCAGTACTACCACAAAAAACCAACAAAAATACCCCACACCCAAAAGTGAGGGAAATGGAGAACTTGAAGGAGGATTTAAAAGTGAAGGGGGAATGGAAGTTTCCACAACACAGTATACGGTTATATTCCATATGTATTTTGCATTCTTATCACTGTCCTAAGCTTTATTTCATAAATAAATGAGCCTTTTGCAATGATGATGTGAGTCTTAGGCCACCTTAGTAACTGAATTTGTCAGCCAGTTTGAAACAGATTTGAGAGCAGATTTCTTCAGAATTTTGTAAAAGTTAAAGTTGGAGAGCAGCTCAAACCAGGGAAAAGGCCTATGAGCAATGCAAGATGTACAAATTGAATTCTTAAGAAAACCAGACTTAAGTATTTCTGTTATCCACAGAACAAATGGCAAAGGTTTGATCCACAGATTGCTTAAAAAAGTCATCTCATCCAGAAGGTCAATGGTGAATGATGTGTTGTATCAGAACATCTGTGGCTTTTCCTTAAAAATCTTCCACATATTTGGCAATGTTGTGCATCTTACAGCAAACACCAGATTTCACTGCTTTCACACCAGAAGTCCAACACTCACTTCTAGTACAGACTCTATTTTTCTAATATAGTATTAGATTGAAGGTGATGGGTTTAAGTGTAACTGGTTCTCTAGAAAGTGAGATTTTTCTAATAATTTACTTAGAAATTAATGTTTCTAGGGAAAAGCAACTTTATCAAGTGAGGTGATAAAAATCATAGTCTGAGGCAATTTCAGTATTAGTAGAATTAAATGTTTTTGCATATTTATTATTACTTCCTGTTTTAATGAGCAGTTCTGTCTAGTCCAGTTTTGGAGCAAATAATAGTGCAAGATGTAACATTAATTTATTCCTTGGCTTTCATTTAATTAAATACCAAATCAAAATTTCTTTTCACAAAGAAAATTGCAGGGCATCAACAGAAACTGACAGATGCACCTAACATTGAGACAGCTACTGCCATCATTACAGACAAAAAGTTGTCTGCATCTCCAGGTATCAACAGCTTAAATTTTTTCTGTTTTATCAGCCTGAAAGTGTTGTCTATGTGCAGTAGTCACTGATAGCATTTATAATGTAAAGTAGGTGTATTTGTTCTGTTTTGGTTAAAGCAATAATTAGAAATGTGAAGGTTGTTACCAGTTGGTAAATGACAAGATTTTTATATCACTCATAAATAATTTCATGTATCTTTTAAAAATGGTTTAGTTGCTGTTTATTAATGTCAGTAGGACCGAATGTTTGAATTTCTACTTGACAGTTAACACAAAGATGGTTTAGCCAAGCTAATAAGCAATTCATTTAAAAAAATAAATCTCCCAAGTTTTCAGTTTGTGTACAATAGCACAGTAATTTTACAGTCACACTATCATGACTATCCCACTGCAGTATTCCACTGTAAAACTAAATCCACTTAAAAGTTCTGATTATGTGATGGCAAGGTTAAGTCTACTGACTATTTTTGTGATTTTTAGGCAGTAGTGGTTTATTAGAAAATGTTTAAGTAAGTTTATAATTTGTATGGACTATTGAGTTACTACAAATATGGTTTTTTAAAACTTAAACATATCATAGCTTAAGACTAAAGAAGAAATTTACTGTGAGGGTGGTGAGGCTTTGGAATGGGCTTCCCAAAGGAATTGTGGATGCCCCATCCCTGGGCTGTTAAAAGGCCAGGTTGGAGGGAGTTCTGAGCAACCTGGTCTAGTGGTAGATGTCCCTGCCCATAGGGGGTGGGGGTTGGAACTAGATGATCTTTAAGGTCATTGCAAACCCAAACCATTCCATGATTTTATTATTCAGTTTAAATTGAGAAATGCCAGTAAATGCTGATTAATTTTTTATGTTACTTTATAATTCATAGATTCTTGCTGTCTGTAGAGACTATAGGTTGTAATTTCTGCCAGTTTCTTCCTGTCTAAAATAAATACAAGTGTTTCTTAAAACATAGAGTCCCCGCAAGCTCAATTATAGTATGGGATGAAGTAGTTTACTGAGGCACTTCATGTTTTTATGTTAGAATAAAATATTTAGAATGATATCATAACATATTCTGCTGCTTACTTTGTTTTCTTTCTGGGGAAAGTAGTATCTATATGTATATTTATGTTCATCTCCAGTATGTAGAACTGAACACAGACATGCCAGTATGATTGCTGATCTTACATAGCACTGGCCACATTATGCTGATTGTCTCTGGTTAACAATTTGCTTGGATAACATGGAGCACTCTGTTCTTGATGCACTGTCAAATTTGGACTTTATTTATGGAACAAAAAAAATCAATACTCTTTTTTTTTTCTTCAATGTTCACAGTTAGCCCCAATTCATCCGACATAGTTTCGGAATTCGTGGTAAAGGAGCAAGTGCGTAAAATGAATAAAGAAATTGCTGAGAGAGCAGAGAAGTATAAGAAATACAAGCAAATGTTGGCAGTAAGTAAACAGCTGCTTCAGAAAGCTGAATAAAATGTAGCTGTAGGTGCTAAGTCTTAAAATCACAAGGCCTACCCAGCTGAGTTGCCTTCCTTGTTTGTGTGATACACTGTGATTCTAGTAAAAATCTTACAATTAGAAAACACATTTTTATTAAGTCAGGTCTTGACTACCTGTGGTGTTAGAGAGCTCAGACAAGGACCCCTCAGGAAAACCCAGGTGTAGTAAAACAAATGAGCAAAACAAGTATGCTTAAGGCTTTGACTGCTTTCTCTTCTTTCCTGAAGTGTAATAAAAAAATCAAATACAGCATGTTGCTGTAAGCCACCTGAGGTTTGGAATAAGTTTAGCAGGGTTGATCTGATGTGCTGTCCAAGCATAGTAACTTCTCCATATCTGACTGTCATGGCTTTTACAGTGATTTGACACCTGAGTGGGTGTTGCCAACTAGCTTGGGCTCAGTCATACGAAAAGGGATTTATTGGGTTGTCTGGACCAAAGCTGGCACTGGTAGTGCTGTAGTCACAATAGTAATGCTCTTCAAATATCAGCACCTGTCAGTCTTTACTTGAGTTTCATTTAACCAGTTTGGATATATGTATGATGGTGGAGTATTGTATCAGTGATGCTGGTGAAAAGTTGACAACAGTTTAAGAAATGATTTCTGGGTGTTGTTTTGTTTCTTCTCACCTTGTTTCTTTTATTATAATGATATGGTTCTATTGTAATCAGTTTTCCAGATTGTAGTAACTGTCCTGTAATTCTGCTCATAACCCTGTCCATGGAGAGCCTGCATTGGCTTCTGCTGGCTATTTCTTCCATAGTAATGTTTCAGGAAAGCTTTGGCCTTTGACCTTCTGGATGAAAGATATTTAGGTTGTGAAAGTTGCTTGGGGAAAGGTTTTGTATTGAAGTGAGATACTTGAAAGGGTAATCTTGATTAGTAGCATTAAGGTACAAAGAAACTTGAAAGTGTGAAGCTGAAGAGAAATATCAGCTTACTGAAAACTCAAGAAAAAAAATGCGTATTTAACATCATTTATATTGTGTTCAGTGGTCCTGACCTCTTCAAAGTCTTAAGTCTGGCTTGATTTCTTGGAGAAGTGATTTTTAAATGGTCTAATTTGAAAAGTGAAGAGTGACATTGTTGGAAATGGGAGGGGAAATCTCTTAGAATTGTAAATATTTCATGACATGGTGTAAACTACTTTAGGATGAGAAGATGAAATGCAGTGTTTATGCTGATGAACTGGCTAAACTGGAGCTGAAGTGGAAAGAACAAGTGAAAATCAATGAGGGTATAAAATTGCAGCTAGCAGCAATGGAGGATCAGTATAAAGTAAGTTGCAGATTTTGTTTATGACAATGAATGGTTACCTGTTCTTAACATGGTTGCTTATTTCTGATAGTTCAAGTAATGAAGAATTTTAATGGGGAAAGCACACTAAATTTGTTTTTTCTGTAAACAGAAATTCTGGTTGGCACTTATAAAAACAATACAGTCTTGTAAAGCTTCTTTAAATGAAGGAGATACCTGCTAAGTATACTACCAGATGGCTATAATTTTTTTAATACTGTTGATTTAGACAAACCTCGAAGTGACACTAATCTTGTATTATGGGGAAAAATGGGCAAGAAAGTTCTAATTTCCTGATGCTTACTGTAATATCAACAGGAATACTGATTGGTGTGTTTGTCTAAAATCTTCATATTGCATGTTGCATTACCAGTGTACTAATGTCTAATCCATTTTATCTGAATTAACTAGAGACACAAAATATGAGTCATATGTTGTTTTTAAAATCATCATGAGATAGTTTAATTTGGAGGATCTCAGCTATAGTCTTGGTAAAGTGATGTAACATTCTCCACAAAGTTGAGCATAATGGGAAGCTTAAGGGGCCTTAATCTTTGAGGTTATGGGATAGTAATGTTTATGTTGAATTAACTTTTTAGGTCAGTAGGGATGAGGGAAGACCAACAAATGTCTGTAAGACCAGCTTTTATGCTGGTTCTCAATCCAATGGTGATAGTGCAGTTGACAGGATAGTTGCCCGTTTTTTGCCCATTGTGATAAATAGTGTTTAAACTGAACTGAGACTGTACTGGTTCTACTAGGAACCCCTTTTCACTAGAAATTGCAGTACTTTATAAAATGCTGAATTACTCTACAGTTAATTTCAGCACTGCATAGGGCATCCTTTTCTGACACTTTCCAAAGCTCTAACTTCAATTTTACAAAATGCATGACTCTTTCCAGTTTATTTTCTTGTACTAATTAGCAGTGATCAGTTGCTATGCATAATTTAATGTGAAATAAGTTTAACATCTCAACAGCAGGCATAATAAATAATTGGTTCCACAATTGAAAGCATTTTGACTGCAAAAAAGCTTGTTATTGTTCAGGGGCATGCAGGTGGTGGAGAAAAACTAAGCTTTTCTTCTCAGGCAGGAGTTCTTGTTCCATGGATCTGAAGTGGGAGAGGGAATTTAAGAACTTAAAAAAAATTGATATGTAATTGTGCAGAGCATTGAGCTCAGATGTTAGAAAATCAAGGGGAGAGGCAGTTTCCAAAGTAACCTGTATATATATAAAATAGCCCTTTGCAGAGAAAGTTTTTTTAAATCATCATTTTGAAGCACTGAAGAATTTGTAATGTGTCCGTTGTACCTCCTCCCAGAGCACCCAACAGAGACACAAGGTAGATGTTGGTGAAACAAATATATTTTCTTTGAGGTAGGAGGATGTTTTGGTTCTCTCAGTTCTGTAGTGGAACATAAGAGCTGGAGAGATGTGAATGAAATAAATGTCTGAAATGCCAACAGATTTCTTGAGAATTAATGAGGCTTGCAAACCTTCAGCTGTTTCTGGGTGCTGGTGTCACTGATACTACTCCTCGTTTTTAACATAGAATTTTATCATTCCACAACTGTTTTCTGAAAACTGGCAGGAAAAGGCTGGTAATGTACTGCTGTTATCCAGCACATAGACTTTGTGAGAACTGTAGGGTTTGATTTGTAGTAGCACTAGATAGATATTGCATGTAACTGTGGTAGATGAAACTATTTCTATCTAAAGATGAACTTGATCAGGGAACTTTGTTTTCACATGCATTTACTAATAATGAAAGAGTTTCTATACACTAATAGAGAAATCTTAAACTTCTTTCCATATAGATTCAACTGGCAGAAAAAGAAAGGCGAATAAAGGAACTGGCATCACAATTGGAACTCTTTACCAGTGAGAAGGTATTGTCAGACACTCTGAAATATTGATGCTAATGTTGAAGTACCTCTAGGGTATTATATGGTAATTAATCAAAGCTAGGTTTTAATGAAATAATAAAATGTCTTTATTACATTCAGATGGTATTACATGATATTGTGCAAAAGTTAGGGTTGTTCCTTGAAACTTTATTTTTATTTGACTATTGTAAAATTCCAGTATGAACAGATACTTAGTAAAACTGGGAATTTTCATCCTGATAAGCTGAAACAAAACTAAACTTTCCGATTAAGCTACTTAAGTGTTTTGTAAAATTCTAGGTTGTCAAGTAGTTGGTATTTAATATCTTTTTTAACCAAGGATGTAATTTTTAATAGATCTATCATATTTTTCTAGTTCAAAGATAGCAAATTAAAATTTGAGTTTTGATGAGTCTAGTTTAGCTGGAGGGAGCAATTTTAAACACCACACCTACGAATAACAACTGTAATAATAGTAACGTATGGAGCTTATAAAAGCTTGGAGCTTTGTCTACCAAATTTATAGATATTTACATTGCAGAGAAGAATCAAAGTGCCTTGCTAGACTGGAACCATGATTTCAAAGGTTAAGCATGTGATAGTAAACAGCTTTTCAATTTATACTCCATTATCAGTGTTTGTTTATAAATGTCACCAAACATAACTTGCTAAAAATGTTCATTTGCTGTCTCTTCAAACCTATAAAATTACATTGTTTCTATTTTATTTACATACTTAGATAGCCTTTGATTTTTTTTTACTTTTTTTTTTTAAATCAGTCTCTAACCTAACTATCCAACTTCTGGCTAAGGCTATTTTGCACCACCTTTTTACAGTTGCTTTGATCTGCATGCTGTTTTAATCTGATGCTAAAATTAAAATTAAAGTATTAATGCCACTGCCTCTCATTTTAAACTGCTTCCATATTACAGAAGAAATTGGTTTTAAAAAGGAAAATCTTAATTTCATTGATAATTACTTGTTCCTGCTTTGTATTGAGTAAAGATGAATTATTTAGAATTTGCATACGCACTAAAATGTTGATGCAGTCCTTGCTTTTTAACCCTAACCATTGCAATCATATGTGCACTTCAGTTTATAAATCTGAAGTAACATTAGCATAACTTTATATCATATCTAAAGGAGGATGTTGGGCAGAAATTGTGTTGTCCTGTATTAGAAGGGCTTTTTTCAAAATAAAATAAACTCTACTGTGCATATGGCCAGCGCTCCAAAAAAGAGCACTTTCTGTAACCTGGCTTATCATTTGTAGATACCACTTTTTTTGCTGTTTGGAAATGACTCTGATGTTGCCGTTGGAGTAGAAAGTTTTATGTCTGAAACCTGATAGTACTTATATAACAATAGATGTCTGGTTTCCATTTTCATAGAATCATAGAATGGTCTGGGTTGGAAGGGACATTAAGAATCATCCCGTTTCAACTCCCCTGCCATGGGCCGGGATACTGTCCACTACATGAAGTCTTTTTGCATTTGAGTAGTGTTTTGTTTTCAGAGTAGTTATTGCTACTTGATTTTTGCGTTTTTCTGTTCAGGAGGTCGGTCTGAAGTTTACCAGTTTGCAAGAAAAAAAATACTGAGTTGTTCCTTTTAGTAACATAATTTTTAATTCTCATGGAGTTGAACTGTTAATTGAAGCCTTGGTTTTAAGCTTCAATTTCAAGTTTTTTCTGGAGAAGGCACACTTCAATCTTTGAGGGTTTTATTAACATTACATTGGCAAATATTAAACATGAACCCAGAGAACCCAGAAGAAAATGCTAACCAGAAAGAACAAAATAACTAGAAATTATGTCTCCCTTAAGAGTCACAGTTTTTTAATTCTTATTTTCGTATTTACATCTCAGAATATTTTGCTTTGTTCTGAATTTAAATGGCATATTCCTTTTGATGTTCTTGGCATACTGTTCTCTATACCTTAACCCATTTTGATGAATAGAAGAATGAGAAAGACTTTTATTTTTATAAATTGCAGCTGATGCACTGACCACACTTAAGTCACTTCGACTAGCATCTTTTAACATATATATTGACTTAGAGTTTTAATGGTTTATAAGCTATAAAACTCCTTTTATAGTGATTATATTTATGGTTTATATGCAAGAATCTAGAATTTTCAGTGTAATAATTTTTTGAAGAGTTCTGTTTGAGCATTTCTAAAAGTATTGCTGTTGAGTATCAGAAGGGATTCAGGGCAATATACTTAGTAGTTCTATAAATATCTGTCACTCACAAATTCATATGGAACTGCGTCAAGTATGTACATATGTGTGCTTCATATACTAAAAAATGCTGCATTCTTGAATTGTATGATATGAAAAAAAGAATTACTTCTAATTTTAACTTTTAAAAACTTTTCTCACTGCACATTATCTCTGGTTGTTATTGTTAATCTCCCCATTCTTTACTGATCTAGCTCATTTTTCTTCATTGTAAAAAGGATGCAGATACTTCTTGAAACACTTGGCAGTTCTGTTTATATAATTTGAATTAACTGACAACAAACTAAGAAAAATAATTTCTTTAAAATAACTTTGTATTTTCTTCATTGACTATTTTCGGTATGTATGGTATGGTTGACATTAGATCAAGATGAAAGGACAGTAGGAAGGTTAGCAGATTTTTTTTTTTTTTTTTTGGGTAAAAAAATGTATTTCGTAACCATTTCAAATTTTACTAGTACTCCATAGGTTAATTGCATTTTAAACTTTGCATTATTTAGGAACTTGGCAGGACACCAGGAGATCAAGCTGGAAGGATGATGGAAGGGCAGATTTCACAGCAGGCATTACATTTTCGCAACCCATATTCAGAGGAAAATGGACCAGTTCCTGCAGTGCCAAGTAGACTACCAGTATTGCAATATGGAAACCCTTATGCAATTCAGGAAAGAAGAGGTAAGTAAATTTCACCCACCCACCCACAATATAATTTCTCCCTCACTGTTTCAAAAGCAATGCTTCATTTAATGTAGGTTAAGTACCAGCAGTCTTTAGATTGGGTTACAGAGCCTTTACTGATGGATGAACATCAGTAAAGTGCCTCTATTTTACTGATGAGAATCAATAAGGTAAGCAAAGTTTTAAACACCTTCGGAAAAAGGTGGTTTCTCTCCTATTGTTTTATATTATCTAAACAAAAAATGTGTTTAATTTTTAAAGGTAAGGTTGAACAAAGATGCCCTAATTAATTTTTCTTCAGATGGAGCAGATGGTGCTTTTAATCCTGATGAGATCCAAAGACCACCTGTTAGAACTTCCTTTTGGGAGCTGGAAGATGATGTAGTGTGTAGCCAACCTTCACGCAATCTCAGTCGGCCTGATGGTTTAGAAGATCCTGAGGACAGCAATGCAAGTTACCTTTTTGATTATTTTTTTCCTTGATTTGTTTACTAATGAGTTGTCAAGAGTTTCACATAAGTTTTCAGTATCTCGTGAGCCTGATTTATTGTTTTATAAATCCGGAATTGATTTCTCTTTTGCCTGAAAAAATGTTGCAGGTGAATTTTACTTGCTTTGAAGGAGAAAACTGCACACCTATTTATCATAATATACTTGTTCCCCTAATCTCTTGAGTTACTGACAGCTTCTTTTGGTATTTAGGACAGTAGTTTCTTAATCTTTCTAGGCACTAAAGTAGAGAAAGTCAAGTAATCTCAACTCATGATTTTTTCTCTCTGATGTGGTAGAATGAGAGCTCAAAATGTGGCATCATAATAATTTTACAATATGAATTTAGCAATTAAATTGTAACAGAACAAATAGAAATGTAAGGGATTCAGATACCAGTATTTTCAGTTAAATCCTGAATGTAAATTGGTATCCTATTAGATACGTCATTCTAATATATTAATGTTTTCTGCAAGTCTGCATTTATTAATTTCCATTTTGAGTGCTTTTTGGTGTTGGACATGAATTTGGGAGATATATTTGACTGTTATCTGAAGCTGATTAAACTGAAAGTGGTACATTATCATTGATTTTTTTGTTTGTTTTAGGGCTTTGTATATTATGAGTAGAAACTGGTTAGCTTTTCTTTTTAGTACACTTAACTGGTATATACTCTATAAAAAAATTGGCTTCTGCAATAAACTGGTCTGTATGTGTTCATTTGAACAGGAACAGATCTATTACTCTTTCTTATTCCAAGTACTCTTGCACCTTCAGAAGTATTAAACAAGAAATACCTTTCTGCAAAGTATTTTGGTCTTTGCAAGTACAGTGGTATCATGACCTGTTTCTCATTTGGTCTAGTTTGCTGCATTTAATTGCTATTAACCTTTGCAGAAATTGATCAGTGTTCAGACAGGCATGATTTTAGCCTTGGTGCTCAGCACCTATAATGGAGAAAAATGTATTTCTCCCGCCTACCTTTTGCTCCCAATGTCCATTACTGTGAATAATTAGAGAAACTGTCAGAACTTTTGCAGCCTGTTCAAGATCTAGAATGTGAGCTTAATGCTGTTCCCCACCTTTACTTCACATTTTGCATATTTAATCTGATCATTCTTGACATAGCTATTACATCTGACAAGCTCTTCTCTTTTTTAGTCATCTGCTGCAGTTTAATTAGCAGGGTGTTCTCTCTGATCTATGTGCTTTGGCCTCCTGCAAACCCAAGAGAAATAGTGCTAGAGTCTTGTGCTCATTTGCAGACACAGCTTGGATTTTTGTAATGAGGTGGAAGAATATAACAGGCTTAAATAAAGTTCAGCTTGAGAAAAGGTGCCTTTAAATCAAACAATTCATATCTTTATTTTTTTATTTGCAGTTGAGAATCCATTGCTTTTTCCTCACTCAAATAGACTGTATGTGTAGTGTACAAATTTACATGGAAATCAGAAGTTGCAGGAATCTTTCTAGGAAGACTTAGTAATATGCCAGTTTTAAGGCAGGATATAAGGAAATAACCAGGGAAAACTTCCACATATGTAGGTGATTCATTATCAAGAAGAGTCTGTTATTTGTGCAGAAGAAACAGCAAATAGAAAATAATAAATATTAAGAGATTACTACTTCTTGGACTGTTTTTAAAAGCAAGCTATTAAAAGTGTAGTTCTCTGACTTTTTCAACCAGCAGCATGTAGAGCCTCTTGCTGAAGGAGGATTCCCTCCCAGAAGAAAAGGATTGGTAGGCTTGCTACTTTGTTTAAAATCACCATTGTATGGACTTCTGCCATCCTGGTCTCCAAGTTCCTATTACTACATGTTATATTAGTTTAAGAAATGAAGGGTGTCGGAGTCACTTCTACCACTTCATGCTGTTTTGGTGGTGGTCTACCTGTGGTAATGAACATGTCTATTTGAAGATGACAAATCTTTTGAGCCATGAAGAGGTGGAAGTGACTACGACACCCTTCATTTCTTAAACTAATAAGACACAAGATATTCAAATGCATCAGAATTTTTGTGCTGTTGTGTTCCAGTTTTGTTTCTCTGAAAACTTTGTTCCTTAGGAACGGGCATTTCCATATGTTTCGCTGACATAAAAAAACATCAGTTCTGTATGACTTGAAGACTTTCTGGAATCCTCATAGCTTTAGATTTTGGAACTCCTAGGCCAATTAAACTGTGATTTCTGAGAGGGATAAGCTGGGCTGTGTTAATCATGCCAGATGAGCACGCGCACAGTGGTGATTTTGTGTGGAATAGCTGACTTGCCACAAGTTCCTGCTGTCATCTGCTCAGCGCTAACTTTCCATTTGCTCATTCTCCCATAATTGACCAAAATGTAATCATTTGGAGCAAAGAATTTCTAGCAGTAGAGATCCATAAACAAAGCAGATATATATATATTTAATACTAAACTGTGAGTTTTAGAAATGTAGTCCTGATTACTGTTGGCAACAAGCCCAGAATAACTATCCTGAGACTATTAAACAATGTTGTTACTCAGAATGAATTTGTGGGGGATGGAGTGTGTAACCCTTGGCAACTGAGAACCAGGTCAGGACATTTTTTGAGATGACTCCAAAATTGCCTTTCTTCTAGTAAAAAACTCACTATGCATTCTTAGCCTGATCTGACCCTGGCAGCCTACTGCTATCTTTTGTATAGAGGGGAGATAAAAGGAGCAGTTGGTATCCAGGTGCCTCTTGGGAGACCAGACTGCTTGCAGAGAGGTCAAGGGGCCTAAAGGAGTGAGTTTGTTTCCACTCCCACAGCAGAGCTGAATCATAGAAAGAAAATGTATGTGCTCTTCTTCCCAGTGTGCCTGCACTACACACCAACGGTGTGTCTGTTCATTTGTGCTTTAAGGCCAAAGATGGGCATCAGTTCCTTATTGCTCTTGTTAAAATGGTCTGTAGAACATGGGGATGGTGATTGTTCAAGTCTGGTTTTGTACTGTGTCACACAGCTTTTTAATATCTGTTTGGCAATACTGGAACTGCTTACAGTTGTAATTCTGAAAGCAGTACTTGATACAAAATCAGTTGGTTTCGGTAAAACCGGGCAAATTGCACTTATTTCTGACAGCTAATGTCTGGCTTCCCTTCTTCCTCTTTTAGTGGCAAACCCCCTCTTTTTACCATGCTCTTGTGTGTAATACTGTATTTATCTTTATGATTCATTTAATATGTGGAACTCATTGTGGCAGTTTTTTAAAGAGTCAGAGGTACAGTCCAGTGATAATAGTGAAGTCTTGATGTTAAAGGCATCCTTTATAATTTGTTAACTTAATTATCCAGACTCCTGAGCTCAGAAGGCCTGGCACTTGTTATGCTCCGTAACCATGGTTCCAGCGTGTAGGTACGTGGTATCAGTCCCTTTTCCTAAGGAGCTGAGACATGTATTGACTGTGTTACATCACTGCAGGGCACTGTAGAGGTCTCAGACTACGAATGTGCAGCCATGTCCCGGGCCATCAGTCTGGACTGCAAGAAAGATGGTCCTGAGTCTACATGAAGGGCACATTAAACTATTTCTTTCTCAAAATATGGAGCATGGGCCTCCATCCAAATAACTTGGATGACCCCGAACCAAGGGGGCTCAAGAGTAAGCTGATGCCTGTTCTTAAAATACAGCATGGGCAGAGCCACTGAGGCCTGGTATCCCCACAATTGTTTTCAAACTCTTTCTGTAAAGCAGCTTCAACTAACCTAATTTTGGCTTTTGAGCCTTCAGGGAATGTTTTTTTTTACCAGGGGACAGTGACTGTTGTGGAAACATCAGATTGAAAAGCATGTGTAACATCGTTTATAAGAATAAGGAATGTGTGGCTGGTTATACAAGCTGGAGAAACTGGGCACTAAGTGACTGTCAACCAAGATGAGTAGGATCCATCCTCCTCCATATAGTTCTTCATTTTATATGGAACACTTAGGAGTTTTGTCCATCTGAAATGACAGAAACAGACAGCTGTTGGAGTCCAGTACAGTGGGACTTTTACTGTTTTCCAGAGGTGCCAAGGGCAGTGTATGAGAATTTGTAGTTCTGGGTGACTGTATACTGTTTACTGTAACTTGTAATTGGAATAGCTGGGAAATAACTCTCGCACTGAGATATAGTTCTCACTGTTTTTGTTTGACTATTCCTTTGTTACACAGTAGTCTCTGTAATGTGCACCGTGAGGTCAGCTAAATACAGAGACATTTGCATTCTTCTTGTTTGGGTTAGGCATCACAAAAGGTTAAGAACTGATCTTTATAACCTGGCCAAGAGAAAAAGTACCCTGAAGAGACAGACTTTCTGTATCTTAACAGGGTAACATCAGTACATATGTAGTGTTGTCATTCTTGTACGGGTGCCCAGGTCAGAAGCTGCTATAAGGAACTCACAGTATGATTTTTGCAATTAATTGAACTGGGTCATGAGGAAGCTGTAGCCTTAGGATATTCCAAATGTAAATGTTACTTTGATGTGTGCTTGGCTTTTGTTGAAGCAAGTGCCTGTGGGGCAGCCATGCAGGAGAGTGCAGGTGTGCCCATGAAGAGGAAAGCATCATCATCCTCTTTTTCAAATCAGTTTCTCAAAAGGAACAAGGAGGAATGTTATATTTGTAAGTGGTAGGCTATCACACTTGCCAGAAGCTGAAAGAAAGAACAAAACATGTAAACAATTTTATCTTAGCAAATGATTGGCAGTAAGCCAATGTCTTTAAAAAAAAGGGAGGGGGGAGGTTGTACTGAACAAGTAAGTAGGTTAACTAGGACTTAAATGTTAATTTAGCCTGCATTTGTAGTGGAACCGTGTTTTTGATGGAAAATGCACATTAATTTTCTCAGTTAAGTCCTGGTCTGCTTCAGTCTGGTATTCAGCAAATTTGTCATGGTTTTGGCACTACCTAAGCTGTAGCATGGTAGCACAACACTACTTTAAATAGTTTTTATTCTTTAATACATCCATCCATCTATGCTGTCTCTTCCATGACAGAAGGAACAATTGATGTTTTAAAACTCCTACACCCTTTTCACTGCAGGTGCAACGCAAGCAAGTTAGACTGGAAGATACGTCTGTTGCTAGCATCTCAGAGCAGGCCCTATGGCCTGCTTAATGGAAATGTTAAAAGGTTGAAACTAAACAGGTGTTGTCAGGAGAAGAAAAATATGGAGGGAATTTTCCCATCCTGCCCTGTTTACATTAACTCTTCATAAGGGCAAAGTACTTCAGCCTAAAAATGAAATATGTTTGCATATGCATGTTAGTTATCTGTATAAAACATACAGCACACGTGCTGTTATAGGTGGTCCTTTGTGCGTTGATTTTTGTAGATTAGCTAAATAATTCTTAACTCTTGCATTTAAGACATCTTTAAGGTGAAAGGGAAAATTACCTAGGAGTTGGAGTTCCAAAAATCTCGGTTGAACCTACCTGTATTTCCACCTCAAAATGAGTGGGTTTGGTGCTGCATTATCAAATTGCAGAATAGAGCCAAGATGCACGAAAGTAAAACTTTACAAAGTGAGGGTAAATTTTATCTGTATTTATGCTTGATAACAAAAATGCACATGGAGGAGGAAAAAAAAGCTGTTTCTAGGGGTTGTTCTTTAAAATACTTTATTTTTTCAATAGGATGATGACAACACTGCACCTTCTGCTCCTGATCCTCCAAGTCTTCTCTTGCGTGAGCGTGGCACAGGTTTCTGCTTTGATTCCAGGTAGATGTTATCTTTTATTGGTCTTTAAGGGCATGGAGAGGTTCCTACAGAACTGATTTTTTTTTTTTTTAACTTAAGGGTGGGGGGTGGAGGTGAAAAATTACCGAGTGTTTTCAATGAACGTTTGGTTTACAATTAACTGGCAAGAGAATATGCTGTGAGACTGGGCAGGCTGCTCATGCTGTACCTTACTTTCATAGAATTTGGACAATTTTTTTAGTAAATGAATGAATAACTTTTGTTTTTTCCCCTCTCTTACCAACCTAATTGTGAACCTAAGTTTAGAGCTTTTATAAAGTGTTATGTTTGCTAAGAGCAAGCATTTATGAGCAGAGAGAGTGGTTTCCCATGAAACTGTTTAGCCATTAAGGCATGCAATAGATTTGTATTCAGTGGTAGCTGGAATTATGTCAAAATCATGTCACTTTTAAAATGCCAGGTTATTTTGGAATTCCTGTGTAAAACTACTCTAACTATTGAGTGCTTTCAGCAAAAACTTTTAAATTTACTGTTCGATACTTAGATACAAACTTTGCTCAAATTTAAGTTGGTAGTAAAGCTCTTAAAGCAAATCTTACTTTTAGTTTTCAGTAACAGATGAAATAAATGTGTCCTTTTTTCTTTTTTTTCCCTTTCTCTCCTCCTCCTCATGAAGTTTTGATGTGCACAAGAAATGCCCTCTCTGTGATGTGATGTTTCCACCAAACTACGATCAGAGCAAGTTTGAAGAGCACGTTGAGAGCCACTGGAAGGTGTGCCCCATGTGCAGCGAGCAGTTCCCGCCCGACTACGACCAGCAAGGGTTTGAGAGGCACGTTCAGACACACTTTGATCAGAATGTATTAAATTTTGATTAAGCACTTTGTTTTGCAGTGTAGCTTAAAAACCCACCACTTTGAGTAGTCCACCTACAGAACAAAACCAGTGCAGCTTTCTGTAACAGTGCAAACTTCTGATTAAAAGCTCATGTACTCTAATGGGAGTAGCAAGTTGTGGCTGTAAGCTGCTGTAAGCTGCTATGGGGTTATCTTCTCTCTCTGCCTAACATTATACTAAAGAAACCCACAAACTTCCACCTTATTGTGTATGTAGCTATTTATTCCCCTACTTAGTGGAATTTCTTCCCCTAGTTAGTGGAGTTTCTAAGGACACAGGAATGAATTAGCTTCAGAAGAAATGAGACTGGCTTCAGGGTGCTCTTCAGCTACATTTAAAAGAGGTCACCAGAACACCTGTGGTTTCTCTTAACCTTGATAACTGAGGTACAATTAAAAACATAATAAACACAGGTGTTTCTTCTAGCAAATCCATGTAGTTTTTCTGAGTAACACTTAAATCAGAAAGTGACATTATTTACCCTATGAAAATACAGTTTTCTAGTACACTTCTGAGATGTAGATGCATGTACTGTGAGATTCCAGGCTTGCAACAAAAGGAATGGCAAATACTTCAGTTTTATGTATAGAACGTTTGCCTTAAGGGATAACACTAAATGAGGTATGTTATACTTTAAGGCAGTGTTTTTGAGTTGAAAGAAACTGCTGTGCTTAAACGCCTAAAAGTAATTGTTTAAAAAAATAATTGCCATTATGTTGCAGTTTCATTCAGTAGAAAATATTGTTCTATTTTCACAACAGTGGATTGTGTTCCTTTTGGCTTAGGGCTTTTAAAAACCTGCGTTTTAACTTTATGTATTTCTTTCCAATAAGTAAAAACATGTGTGTATATCTAAACATTTTATATTTACTTTAACTGTATTAAGTAAATTTGCTTTCCACTTGCTGTACAGTAGTCTTGTTACATTAAAAGCAGAATTATTCATGGAGTCAGTGGTCCTTTTTTTCCTGCTGCTCATTTTGAAATGAAAGAGTGTAGACTTGACATAGAGTAAATGATGATTCAGCCTTGTAGGACAAAGAATGAGTTGCTCTTCACATCTATTTATGTTCTTTGTTTGAGAGGGAGACTCAGGCATTAAGGCTGGGAGTAGCTTCTGTTGTCTGCAGTGCCCTCATGAACATGTGCAATATCCTGTTCAATGCAGGAGCTATTAAAAACTGCATGACATGGCAGCAGCTACTCATCAGTGCTCATGTGCCATTTGCAGTCTAAAGATTTTTGTAACTGTGAAGTTCATGTCAAGAAGGTAAAGCATGTAAGTACTGAAAGCATTTAGTCAATTTTTTTCTTACTGTAACTCAAAAGCACATGAAAACAGAACGAGCTCTGAATTTGATGATACCAAAGTAAAATAAACAAATAAAAGACTATACAGAGCCCATGAACTTAACTCTTTAGGTTAGGAATGAGGAAACGAGTCTTTTTAGGTCAGAGGCAGTTTATTTTAAATGTGATTTGATTTACATTTATAAGCAGCTTTCCTGACAGGAATTCTTTAAGTTGCCGTCAGTTCTAAAACAAACCTCTGTCACTTTCAAACTTAAAGTACTTTGTCCCCAACAAAACATATGAAAATATAATTTAAAGCACACTTTTCACAGACACAGTACAATACATTCACTATACACAGTATAACAAAATAGTCCCATCTTTACCTGTTTAATAATACTGTCACAATGAATAGGTAAATAGAAACTGGAATTTAATTTTTATAGTTGAAAGGAATTTACATGCAACAATGACGTTTTACAACTGTTTAGCTGTTGAACGAACTCGCCCAGCCTGTAGTTCTTGCACTAGGAGCAGAGCCAAAACACAGTCGTTGGCCAGATCTATTGCCAAAGCTGCAGAAGGTGGGAAGTGGCCGCCTGGGGCCTTGTGTGTACTGGTAACTCTCATGTCTGGATCATCCTCTAAACCTGGCTGACAGCACTGCTGTCACGGTCACCTCTCTGAAAGCTGAGAGTGATGTTTCACTTCACTTGGGCTGTTCTAAAAGCTTATTAATTAGGATGATTCCTAAGTGTTCTAATGAGACTTTTACTCTGCTGGAGAATAGGTAATTGTCATCCTGACAAAGTTTTCCTTTAAAGCTTTGGGGGAAAAAAAAAAACCAAAACAACAGGGAAAGCTCATTCCTTCTTTATGTGAGCTTTCTTTTGCACTTAAAAAGAACAGGAAGAAAGCCAAGGCGATGACTGTGTTAACGCTGTGGGTTCCTCCCTAACCCTTGCCAGGCAAAGAAGTTTCAGGCCAGGGCAGGTGGAGGGTGCCCACCTCTGCTCCTGGCCAGCTGAACTCCAGGAATAGCACTTGTGAGAGAAGAATGCTCAAGGCAGGATGGCAAGCAACAAATGTTCAGGTATGGTCCAGACACGAAGTGCTCTCATGTTGGCTTTTAAGTCAGTCTCTGACCACCTGCTGCAAGAAGCACTTAATCTTCAGTAAGGCTCATATGTCATATTTCAGCAAAATGAATCATAAAGCTAAACAGACACATCCAGATGGAATGCAGTGACCTACAATGAGAAGCAAAAAATGCACAAAGAAAATCTCAAAACACAACGAACATGAGGGAGAGGCATTAGAACTCCCTTAGCACAACCAATGGACCTCCTTAAACCATGCGCAGAATTTTTCATTTTTATTTGCAACCACAGGCACATGCTTGTACAGTAGTTGCAAGAATTGGCAACACATAAAACATTAAATCTGTTGGCAATAGAGAACTACAAAGTGCTTCAAAACTTCATCTGAGATGAAGGTAATTGTTTCTCACACACACATAAATTTGCACTTAAGTATTTCCAAGTGTCTTTCTAACAGATAGTTCAGGGGTAAATATTTAGTTGGACTGGGATCTTGGTCCTCAAAAGTTTGATGGGCATGAACATAATATGATGTCTTGTACAGAGAAAAAAAAGTAATTGCTAACACTAAAGTGATTGTTTACTAGTTCGAATGGCAAGATTTTCAGCATTTCAAGAGGGAGGAAAAAAAAAAAAAGATTTGCAAGATAATATAAAATACAGCAAGCACACCTTTTTATGTATGTTATTTAAGTATGAAAATATTTTTAGCATATTATGTTAAACATTCTTTCATATTTATATTTCCATTACCTAAAAGACTTGCTACTCCACTGATAACTCCGTTATGTAAGGCATGTTAACTATAGTTTGACGAGGGCAGTACTGTTTTGGTTTTGCACACACATTGACAGATGCATCAAAAGTCTTCATCACGTTACAATCTTGAAAGGATGTCAGTGCCAAGCTCTCCTCCTCGCACTCCTGTTCAACACATCAGTACAACTAAATACGCAACGTCCCCCTAGGTATTGTTTTTTGTTTTGGAGAAAAATGTTCTGAAGAACCTATAGCTTTTATAGCACCTTATCTCAAAGTAATGAAAATGGGTATAATGATAACATGTGCAAATGTACAAAATCATTAACTCTACAAAGATACATCATTCCAAAATTACAGAAAATTTTAAAGCATGCATTTAACTTTTTTAAAGGGTTGCTGAATGCTTCCCCTGAAAAAGGTGGCTGTTCTCAAAATCAGCAACTGCTGGTGAGGATTTCTTGGCACATTTGTGACCAGCATGTTATTGCTGCATCTTCCTGATAATCTCAGCAGACACGGGGGGATGGAAATTGATTGTGTGGTGCCGCAGGCCCTGAGCTGTCTTGTAACTCTTTCCGCAGCGACATTTGAATGGTTTGCGTACGCGGATTTGTGTTCTGTGGCCGTTCTTGGCATGGTACTTTATACCATTCACATTCTGTGGGTGAGAAAGTAAAGCGTCAGTGGGAGAGAGCTGTGGGCTCAGCTTCCCGTTAAAACCCAAAAACCCGCTGGGCATTACACGTGTGCTGGGCCCTCAGGGTGCCCTCAAGGGTGGGACACGGAGGAGAATAATCTGTGTGGTTCTGATGTGCAAAACTTACCGACCTTGACTATCCTTACATTAGCTCCCTTGGTTAAATAACACCAAGGTTTTGGGTTTGATCCTTGTATGGGCCATTCACTTAAGAGTTGGACTTGATGATCCTTGTGGGTCCTTTCCAACTCAGGGTATTCTGTGAAATCCTGATTTTTATCTCCCAACCTACAGCACCTTCCAAAGAATACCATTTAAGGGGCTCACACATGGATGTTCTTTGCTTCATGACATCTTTTTCATATAGCACTGACAAATCTTATTCAGAGGTTTGTTTACAAGCAAAACAAAGGAATTGGCATGAAGACTGAAGTCACACTTCTTCAAAAAGCTGAGGCTCCCCCCATGGTGGGTCTGTTCCGTTTTGTGTCATTGTTTCTAGATTTGTCTTTAGGCACCAGCAATTTATGATAGTTTACACATTGCCTCCAAAGAATTAACTGCAGGGAATGCTTAACTGCAAGAGTTACGCAGGACACTTAGAAAATAATCCAGAAAAGCCATCTTCAAAATAGCTATTGTTTGGGAATATTGCACAGCTAAAACTAGAGAATGGATCCCCTCTAGAACAAAACACAGCACCACAACACACCCTCCGTTACACTGGAAAGGGCAGGAAAAGGGCCACACTGTTGCCAGATCAACCAAAAGCCCTCCTAAACAGATACCAAATAATTCCCCTGTCTTCCCATATTTCTGGCAAAAATGGAAAAAAGTATTGTGATCTCAACAGCTGTGCTGACACTGCTTTACATAGTACACTGGAGTCTCCCATCTGCTCCCATTAGAGAGCGTGGATTTTTTCTATCAGTAAGGGAAGGCAAACTGTCTTTGATTTGAGCTTCTCTTAGGATGAAACCAACAAAGACACCAAGGCAAAAAGAGGCAGAGTCTACTGTGTCTTCTCTAAAGTTTTCAGATTTTGTATCTCATAATTTTTTTTAAAATCTATTTAAAAAAAGGAAAAAAAAGTGAAAAATCAATTAACAGCCTGGATATAAATTAACACACTAAATTAAGTTTTAGGGATTTTGTCTTTGCTGAAACACTGCCTGGTGTTACACACAACAGAAAGTCCCCTTGGCTCTTTAAGCAACAAGGTCAGTTTTATCAACACACAGCTTACAGTACGTGGAAGCCCCATCTTGGAACTCACAGAAAAACAATCTCAAATATCCACTCTGGAAAAAGGGCTGCAACTTAAAAGTTGCAAATCCAGCCCCTGAATTGTCCTTTAAAACTGCTGAACAACTCCTGCACAGCTGTCTCCTGAGATGTGGGAGCCAAGAACCTTCCATCTCCAACACAAACCAGACACAGAAACAGGAGCCATCAGTGCAGGTTACGTCTGGGTGCACAGCACTCCGAGAAGGCACAATGCTGTACCACCCTGACTGCAAGAGCACGCCAAAGCCACGCATCAGCCTCGAGAGCAGCGGAGTGAGTTCCCTGCAAGTAATCTGAGATACTGAGGCAGCTTTTACAGGGTTTTGCACACAGTTGCAACCTCCAGCACCCACTCAGCAACAGGACTGTTGGGATGAGGGGACGAGGAATGTCACTAGCTGGCATGATCTCTGTCAAAAGGCATCTGTCAGCATGTGAGTACCCTTTTAAGGACCTGCGCCTTCAAAACAGGAGAAAACCTGGAGGTGACCTGCTAAACTTTTGCTACTGCAAAGAAAATTTAACAACAAAGCTGTCCTTAGGCACTCTTAAACCAATAATAATGCTATTTTCCTAACAAAAACGTTTTTAGACTTCTAATTTTCCTATGACACCACTTTTCTTTTGAACTAGTATCAATTGCTACAGATGCCATAAATCTGCAATCACAAATATCCTTGCTATTCCATGCCAATGGTACTCTTCCAATATGGATTTTTTTAAAGATCCACTCAGCCCCGGTACACTACATGCTTTGATCAAGGGGAAAAAGTACTTTCGGGCAGAAAAATTTAAGGAAATGCTAAACCAGAAACCTATGTGGGATGAATTGGGCCACGGAAGGCTTGAAAAACAGTAAACCACACAGAGCACAAGGATAACATGAAATTTGACCTGTAGCCCTGCCTAAAAGGCAATTTTTCCACTGCTGCAATGTAAACACTTTGTTGTATGTCTGGGCTGAGTTTGCTGAGGTACAGCAAGACCCACGGCCAAACTCGTACATCACTTTTATTGCTCTGGTTACTCAGGTTGCTCACTATTTACTCTCACAAATGGTTGAGGAAGAAGATGGCAGTGGAGAAGGGCACTCTAAAATCTTAAACAGGAGGAAATAATTATTAACCTGGGACAAGATTAGGAGGTGATAGAGAAGCTTAGACTGCCACTACCTGGTTTGCACAGACACAAGGGCTCTTGCTGGGCAGGGCCTTGCACAGCAGGACTTATGAAGCCACTACGCTGCAGAGAGCCTGCCACCCCCTTCAAGGAGGAAAAGAGACATCAAAAGGATGCTTTGGGAGATTTCTTGTTGCACCCTTGGACGTTCATGTATGTTTTTGTACTCCGGCCTCTTCCTCCTGAAGTTTTCTTTGTGGGTCCAGTTCTTCTGTTCAACTTGCAAGCTCTGGCTTGCTCCTTTCTTTCAAGTAATTTCCCTTTTTTCCCCTCTCTCACTTGAATTTCTCCTTCCCTAAGCACTGTTGATTCTCACCACTCTTAGATCAGCCTTCCCAGGGATTTTCCCCACCTGACAGGCCTAGCCTAGAACTCTCATCCTGTTACCTCCAGACAGACAAACGCAATGCCTTGGCAGACTTGGAAGGTACCACTTCTCCTCTTGCCCAAAGACAAAAAGAAGTCATGCATATAAGCTACATTTTGTATGCATGGAGATCTATTATTCTTTTATTACCATATTTGCACAAACAAGAAAAATCAGGACAAATACTCCTGGGTTTACTCTATACTACTATATATAAATTATTTGTGGCGTTTGTTGTATCTATATGTATCAAAATTCATTTGCTCTTTGGATGTTGCCTGAATAAGTTTATGTACATATCATATACACATTTTTGAATGTCCTTCTCTTGAGCTAGAAACCACTTGGGTGGTATTGAATAAAAGGAAAACTAATTGCCACCTTCATAAATTCCCATTTTAGCTCCTACAGGTGGTATTTTGCAAAGCACGTTAACTACTTAATACCCAGACACTTCTGGACAGAGCATCTAAATGTGGATGTAAATCCAAAATCTGGTGAGGGTAAACTCCCCAGAAACACAGATAATACCTTTGGGTTCCTTTAAATCATGCAGATGATTTTCTAGAAATAAAATTTCAGGCAGGAAAAGGCGAGTTGCAGGAATTAAAAAAATCTGTAAATGGAAAACTATAAAATAACTATAATTTCTTTAAGTCAGTAAGCATAATTAAAGAAGAAAGCAAGCTTCAGAAAATAGTTCAGAGGCTTGTGTTTTAAGCATCCAGAAGTCAGTGTGCTCCAGGTCATTTAGCTATTTCTGATAATCCCACAAACAAATTTATGTATCATTAAAAAAAAAAAAAAAGTGTGAGGGTTTTTTATCCCCCCAGAATCTGTGGCTCTTCAAGAAAATCTATGCCACAGTTTACAGAGTACCAATACATATTATAAGCAAACAATTTTTTAAAGTAAAAATGAAGTTCCTACAGAACAACTAAATGTTTGTGACTCTATTTGCACTGCCTATGGGAAAGTGCTAGGAGACAACTGCTGGGCAGGAGGCCAGCAGGGTCTTCTGATACACATCTGGGCTTGTGTATAAACATGTTCTTGTTACAGTTTCCATTGTCCACCCCAGCCCATTCCTTGGGAGTATTTGTTGTACTCATTCTTGTCTTATTTACCTTTCCATAATGGCTTTTCAGTGCAGAGGCCATCTTTTATCCTTGTACATTGTTTGCAAAAAGGTGCCCCATCCCTACTGGGTCCTGTAAGCAGTCCTGTAGTACAAATAACATCTCTAAAAATACCACTTCTACTCCTCAAATGTACGTCACCTAAGGCCAGACAAAAGAAAACTGTGTATTTCCTTTCCTCCTCGCTCCCTGAAGGAATGCATCCTTTCTCAGCTGTAAAGTGAGCCTGGCAATTACTGTATGTACATGTCCGTGTTCCTGTTTGGAGCACTATAATTGTTTTACAGTCCTGACTGTGATTATCCAGTACCCACCAGAAAATCCCAGTGCTTTGATCACAGGACTCCCTACCCAGGCTCCGCAAATAATTCATCAGAGGAGGGGGTTAAGAAGAAGGAAGATAAAGAGGAAACAAGAAACACAGCTGACACAGAGCTAAAAGGAAGGAAACAAAGATAAAAATGCAAAAAGAAAAAAATAAGCTGAAAACTAAAAAGGGAGGAAATAGAGCCCACAGAAAAGAGAAATGAGGTGAGGCAGAGTTTAAGGAAATGTGCTTTCCTATCAGGACTAAACAGAGGTGAGTCTCTCAGGAAAATACGGTACTTTTTATTTGCTGCTGCTCTCTGTCAGCCTCTCGAGGGGTCATTAATTTGTTCCTGTCTGACTGCTCCAACATTAATGGTGTACAAGATATGCCTTATAGACAGTCCTCATGCATTTGAGATGAAGGTAGTGAGATAGCAGAAGCAGACACAAACAGCTTGCTTATTTGGACAATAAAAAGACAGGGGGCTGGCAGTCAACCAGAGAACAGACAGGATACAGCAAATTACAGGGTTCTCCTTCTAGCCTGCGCCATTAAGCGAATGTTTTCTGCAATGTATAGATGCCCTCTGGGCACAGTGACTTTCTAACAATCACCATGGCCTGTTTGCTTCCTGAGGTAGGGATTTAGCTTTTATACCATACGCTTCGTCTGGCACAGCTTCTACCGCACACAAGAAAAGCACTGAACTTTAATACCGTGGGTATATCTGCAAAGCAATACTTGCAAATAATCTGGAAACATCTCTCCCTCTGCCCTGGCCCTGGAGAGATGTTCAGTTTTTCCTGTAACTGGAGAATGAACACTACATAGTTCAGAATAATCTCTGCAAAAAGACTTGTATATGACTAAGAAAAAAAGCACACTACTTTCTTGTCCATGTTTTAAGAAGGAGTATTGTTAGTATTATTAAATGATCTGTACAGGAATCCTAGTTTGGTGATTTGCTGCTGTGGGAGCTGCCAGAGCCCAGAGCAGCTGCAGCATCACTGAAACAGGTTTTCATCCACTCTGTGGTTTCATGCACAGTTTATTCATTCTTGTCACAACTGTTTTAGCTCAACATTGGTCTTCCTATGTTTCTATTTCATATTTATGTTCTCTTTTAAGTTCCTACTTGTCAGTTACTTAAAGGAGAAGCCATAAAATAGAACTAGTATAAAGCCAACCTGACCACTGCAGCTTTTTCTAGGGTACAAGTCAGTGGTTGAATTTTCCAGTAGTTCGTGCAAAAACTTCAGAAAATTACTTAGAGGAAGTGTGCCAACATGCTATTTCTGTTCCCAAATGTGAATGACTAGAGAATACCATACTGAAGTCCAAGCTGTTCAATACAATTTCACCTATCTCTGCACCGATTCACGTGAAGCAACACTCCTGTCCCTCACATCATCACAGCATGTTCCACACCAGCCAGCTCAAGGTTCGAATTTAGAAATATTTCACTTTCATAAAAAGACAAAAATTTCTCATGATAGAGAGTAATTAAAGAAGGGGTGGGGAATTGTTTCCCAGCAGGTCACACAGGCAGGGGGATGTAAACCCTGCATGTGGGGTCACTGATGGCTGTACAGACTTGGACCCAGGAGAGAACGATGCCTGAATTTCTCCAAGACTCTGCCTTCCCAAGATGAATTCTGACTTGCAAGATGTTACCCACCACATCCCACACATCATCTTTAACACAAAATGCACTCAGGGCACATTCTCACTAAAGAAGAGGCCATATCTCTAGCAGTTAAGCAGAAGGAATTCATTCTGGCACAGGTGGGCAAAAGCTTTTTATTTCATGCCTCTGAAAGGGACCCAAGAGATTATTTTGCTGGTAGTAACTCCTGCATTCTACAGTAAATTTGTCGAAACAATAGAAAGGTCGTTAAAAGGTGTAAAGCAAAAGAGTCACTACATGTAATCTATCTCGACAGACAGGGATGCACAAGGCACCCCTTGTAAAACTGAGAACTGGGCCATGCTTGTGAAGAAACCAGTGAATAAAATACTCTGCTAAAATATCACAAAAATAATTGTGAAAAGCCTATTAAATGAGAAAGGTGTAAACTGATTTTAAAGGCTTCCCCCTGACTACACTAGCAGGAAATAAGGTAGATCTGCACTACCACTTACCTTATATCTTTTTTTACATCCAGGAACAGGACAGGCAAAAGGTTTCTCATCCCCTCCATTCATGCACATTGAACTAAGGATAGCTTCAGAGCTGATAGCACTTTCTGTAGTCCAGGACTCATCACTGTCTGATTCTTCATAGTCTACTTCCTCCTCATCATATTCACTACCTAGAGAAGCAGGACAGTCAGATAAAAAGAGAATAGATAAGAGCACAGCAAGATAAGCCATTCTGCATTTATTACATCAGTTAGAATGACTTGTAATTTCCCCACTTTTGTGTTTTCTGGAAGACAGTTATTTTTAATTTTATAACCCTATCTTTCTTGTAGTTATTTATTCCTTCATAAAGACACCACTGGTTCTTTTTCTAATAACCAGGACAGGCATTATTAATATATCTTCATAAACTGTTAACTGCGTGGCACAGAAAGTTCAAAGGACTGATTTTAAAACACAGTTTCATTGCTTCTCAAACACCAGGATCCTTCCGTCTTTCCAAGCGCCCAAACAGAAAATGTGCTCCCTCCCTCAACCCCCAATTAAAGCTAATTTTAAGGCATTTCTTTATGAAATACAATACTGAAGAGTGTAATTCTACAGATCATAAACAGTGTAAAATAATATGTTGACAAGTCCTAATGCATTTACTAGCCCTTTGGAATTAATAGGAATTATAGCACAACATTAATAAGAATTATATTGTAGCAATTATAGTTGTGAAATTCATTCCCTCAGGTGTGAGGATAAATTGCATTGTGTGGCTGCCCTGAACAGACCGCATTATGTTCCAGATATGCTACGACAGCCATCTGAGCAGCTGGTGCTGAGTTTATTTATTATTTTTAATTGCAATAACTATTAATGAAATCCTGTGAAGAAGTTAAATGCGAAACAAGAGAAATTAGAAAAGCAGAATTCCAACTATAAAAATACATTAAAAAAAAAAAAAAAAGCAGGGGAGGGAAGAGCCTCAGCTGTTTAAAAAGAAAATATATGCACAGAGAGATAGAGAGGGAAAGCTGAGGGAAACTTCTGTGTTGTCAGCAGGAGATGGTGCTGTGTTTCCCCTCCCCTTTCTTCTCTCCCTTTCCCAGCTCTGCTTAATTTTGTCCTTTCTGCTGAAAGACAATTTGGCTCCGAGTGCTGGAATAGTTCCCGTTATTAAAGACAGTTATGTGACACTTGCATGGCTCTATTTGCTTCCCTCATGTGCCCTTTCAGAGCATGCCTCTAAGCAGCTCTATACACTGAGAAGATGCAGACAGACGCCTCACAGCTCTTTAAAAATGAAACGTCCTGAATTCACCAGGAAAACACATGTTGCAACACACCGTGGGTTCTTAAGGGTTCTTTTGCTTCTGGTGAAACTAAATACACATCCATTGTCTCCAGCTTTTCCCTTCAGGCTCCTCCTGCCCCAGTATTCCCTGTCAGACTCAGCACTGAGTATCAACACGTGTCATCTGGTAGCTGCAAGCACTCAGGGCTCCTGAGCTTCAGTCAGATTCTGCAAGTTCGCTTACAGATGTCAGGCTGTCCACGTTTCTTTCCTGTGGTTCTCATCCATCCAGGGTGGTGCACAGATGAGGAAAGATGGATGCTTTCCAACCAGCAACAACTGTCGCCATGAGCGCACGCACACAGGCTCTGCAGCACATCTGGAAAACTCTGCCCTGCTGACTGCGACTCCTTATCCCACACTGAACGAGCCAAAGCCAAAGAAAGCATTATTGACCTCTTAAAATATTTCTGAACTCTAGGAACAGTTAACCTAAAATGAAGTTAGGAGTTGTTATAGTTTAATTAACTAATAAAAAAATGGAGGCAAACCCACAACTCTGCTTCTACGATTTCCTGCCCTTGATTGTATCTTGATGGAAAAAATTCCTCAAGCTGTTCCTTTCAAACTTTTTAGCTCAGTGGGGTTTTTTTTCAGCAAATGCAACAGAAACCCTTATTGTAAATACACATACGCACTTCTAGGATGACAAAATACACAATTTTAAACACTGATACCAAAAATTTCTGCCATTATAATCACCCCTCTTGTGAGCCCTGTCAAGACAGGGTGATTTCCTCCAAAACAGGACTTTGTCCTCCCAAAGAAAACATTTGAGATGTACAACATATTTTAAGGATACCACTTCTTTTAGTGAGAACAAGGAGCCTGCTTTCATAAAGCAACTATCGATGCTCTATAAAACTTAACACGCAATATGGTATATAAAGGGAAGAGATACACAGAAGAGTGGGGAGAAGCAGCATCTCTCTAGGTCTTCCCAAAGGAATTAAAGGGCACCCTTTTAATTTTTCTAATAACTTTGTACAGTAAGACCCAATTCTGTAAGAACTTTTGCCTGTACTTCATTTGTAGGTAGACTCAGTGAAGGAGAGAGACAAAATGTTTGCATAAGCATCTGTGAGATCAGACCATCCTTATGTTTTTTTTTTTAAAAATTAGCTTATCTGAACAAAAATGCAAGATTTTGTCTAGTACAGTCAAAGCAGTTCTTTAAACAATATAAGCAAAGGCACCATTGTCTTAAATCTTTAAATCCAGACATCACTACAGATTATGATGAGCTTTTTCATATGAATGACCATAAAAAGATGTATTTCTTCTAGCACAAAACAGTAATACTAATGGTGCCATATTACTTCATACAAAGCTGGAATTGCAGTCTAGCACTGCTTTTATCTAACAGTGTCCTATTGATCTCTATTGTTTCTACTTTAAAAAAAAAAAAAAAAATCCCCAAATGTATTTAAAATGGTTTTGGTATAAGGAAAATGCAAAAAAATTATTACCTTGAAAAAAAATCATTAGCAGTAAAAAATTTAACCATAAAATAATGATGTTGTTTCAGTTGTCAAAGAAAAACAACACTGATTTAGTCACGCTTTTAACTGATTCTGCCTCAGAATTTAATTTCCTCAGTTGTCAGTGTCTAAGAGCAGCAACTCATGCAGTGCCTCCCTGACTGTGTGCAACACATCAGAGAGGAGGGAAATAAAAGAGAGAGGAAAAACAAAAAGCACAACGCACAGGTTGGCGCTGCCACTATAAACAGCCCCTGGATGAGGTATTTTAATTAGGCAGTGTGAGGCTGAGGATGGTGGCTTTGCGAAGCCGTTCCCACGCCGAGCAGGAGTCCCTGGCCCTCGGCTCCACGTCAGGTGTACAAACTGCAACCCGAGCTCCTTCTGGCAGCCTTCCAGGGGACCAGCAGTGCGAGGGAGGGGAAGTGCACAGCAGCACACTTTGATCAAGATACAGCTCCCTCGCTTGCCTGCCTTTCTTTCTTTCTTTTTTTTTTTTTAAACTTAGTCAGTATTTGACAATTATATCTGTAAATATTTACTTTTTAAAAGAAAAAAAACCTATGTACCTATGGCCTGTTCCAGGGTGTAACAACTGTGCAACTTGGGCAAGTATTTGCAGTAACTCTTCAGAGAGCTCCAAGAGAGCTGGCTCACTGATCTCCCCCTAAATGCTGCCATGCACATAGAAAACAGGGCGTTCTGCTGGGGCATGTTGCCCTTCTGGGGGACTAAGCAGAGCTGTTCCTGTAGCACGTGTGCTAATGGCTTTACTGTTTCCCACTGCGCTTGGAAGGCAGATTGATCATTCCCCCATCAGTACTCAAGGGAGAAATACCAGAACTAGGCTTCAGAAGTCTGAATGGCAAAAAATCCTCCTCAAAACTCTAAAAGACACAGTTCTCTAAGGCGACACAGCTAAATACCTGGCTGATAGAGAAGCATGTGCTTTCAGCAAGGCAGTGTACAAATATACAGTATTATTACCATAACCAAATGCTAGTTCTACAATAGCAAGAAAACTGCCTTCTCCACCTCTCTCCTCTGGCAATGCTTTTTCTGAGGTTCCTTGCTAGCTCCTTGCTCTTTACCATAATATCCATTTTAATCATCTCACTTTCCTTCAGAGACCCTACACAGTTCTACCCCAGCCTAACCTAAACCCACTGCCTTATTATCCAAATGACTCAGTAACATTTTCTTAATACTGAGTCCACCCTCACATGCAATATTCCCTCAGTCCTGGCCTACAAAGCCATTTCCCCAGTCCTCACTCCAGTGGCCTTGCCAAAAGACTCACTTCATCTGTTGCCCCCCAGCAGATCAAAAAAATGAAACAAAACAAAGGCAAGGAAAGAATGCTAGTTTAGGGGATTCTTGGCGGGGCATTGGTTTTTAGTTTTTTTCTGGAATTTTCCACGCTGAGGCAATGGCAGTACTCCCCAAAGGGGAGGTGGACTCCACTGGTAGAGATGGGCTTGAGGTGGACACCACTAGGGCACAGCTTACATAGGATGCCATATCGGAACCAGATATCACATAAAAGTACTAGTTATGGGAAGACAGAAAATATACTGGGTCACAAAGAGTTCTGGCAAGTTATTTCTCTTGTAATTTTCACACTGCATTTCAACAACCCATCACAAATGAGAAAGCTGTCTGCATCACAGTAGCTTATTTGCCAAAAGTAAAGGCATGCATGAAAAGGGATTATGCTTACTGCCTGTAGGGTAAGTAGCCTTTGTACTGTGATAAAAAGAAAAGTTGCACTATAAAGACTTGGTCTAGCTCTTCTTCCAGTCAGTTTTGTTACTGAAATCAGTGAGAACATCCCTTAATCCTACAGCAAAGATCCCACCTCTTGAATGTCCATCTACTACTTTTTCTTTTTTCCAGTAGATAAAATCTGTAATTCAAATAGCTCAGAAATATTTTGCAGAGAGGGAATCATTTGACAGTCTGGAATAGACAACATCCCAGCTACACTGCTGAAAATCTGGGGCCTTATCTTTTATATTTCTGGGGTTTATTCGGAGTTCACACCACTCCAGTCAAGATAAATTGTGTCTTTTGCATGAGTGAATTCATTCCACCATGAGATTTACAGAGGATTTTCCCCTGATCTTTGAATGAGTCTTGGTTCTAGCAGGTACACATCATTTGTAGTTAGGTCACTTTTCCAGTCTAAAGACTTCTACACTATGCCTTTAAATATAAAAAAGACAAAGCTGATTAAAACCAGTACAAGCTGTGTGTGCCATGACAATGAGTAGGATCTATCTTGACCTCTGATCAAGAACATTACGAATCCTTCCCTTCTCCTCCCATGAAGAAAAACAAACCCCAAACATCCTTGCCAATTATTTTTGTGACCAGAAAGCATACATTTAAGTATACAATGAATAACTATGAGCAAATAGCTTACTGCAGTGGGAACCAACATTGCTGGTGTCACTGAAAGTTCATGGTAATTCCAAGGATTTCTCATAAAAATTCAGCTTCACACTTTGTCCCGTGTGGGACTAGCAGTTTGTATTTCATAGAAACGGTTTTATGAGAGCACTTCTTATGTTAAGAACATTGCATTTCCATATACTGCAACAGCTTCCTTGATAAAAAAAGTGAATTACTAATATTATGTGAATTTTGGTCTAACACTAAAGCACATTTATAGATTTGTCAAACTTCTTCCCTCTGTGCCCATGGATGCACACAGCCTTCTCCATACTCATAACCACGGAGAATGTTTCCACAGCTGATACTCATTGTTGATCTAAAGATGTATCAAGTAATTCAAAATGAAATATTCTTCCTTTATATAAAGCACAGGAAATAAATGCTAGGGGCAATGAAATACAAAACAGTTAAATAACAAGCATCAGAGCTGCTATACAAGTCCCCACTCTAGAAGCTGTAGCAGGACTCTCCGAGCTGCGAGCTGGTATGGGTGGCACAATGCACTGGCTCTGCAAACTCTGGCAGCAAATTTCACTCACTGGACCCTCCAAACAGCCTCAGCTAGGGGCTTTCCTTTGCTTGCTTTCTTGTTTTGGGGGAGAGACGGGGACAGAAAGTGGTTTTCAGCCTTTGTGAAATGTCAGTTCAGATTCATTTCTTGCATTTGCAAAAATACTTTTACCGTTCATGTCCACAAAGATGATGTAGACACAGATGTAATACAGCTGAAGAAAACCCAGAGTAGTTTAAACAGAGCACTGTGCAGTGCTACAGACCCTGGACACTGAGATTGCAAATGCAATTCCAGCATTTGGATTAAGCACCTACATACACAGTGAGCCCTAGGTTCACCAAGGTGAAGGCTGGGGCCTTTCTTCAGCCAATGAATGCACAAGCAGTTAAGTTTCCTCTCTTATCCCAGGAAATACTTCTGAACCTCATTTCTGGGAGGGGAGAGGCAAATCTGTTCTCAAAGCCAATTGCATGCTTGGCAGCCTTGCTGTCACTCGAGGGAGCTGCTTGAGATGGTTATGGTTTGTCAAATGGGCACTTGCCAAGGCTGGCAGAGGCCTCCATCCCTCTGCGTGATCACAAAAGAGCCATCAAAATAGCAATTACAACTTATTACTGCCTTGGCCTTGAGCCGAGCGGGGCGGGTGGCGCGGGGCATGTCCCGGTGGCCACTGCCAGCCCCGCACAGTGGGTCCCGCGGTGGGTGGTCTGTGGCAGTCACTGCCGGCTGCTCTCACACACGCGCTCACCAGGAGCAGTCCCTCATCCTGCCTTCAGCTGTCACCGCTGCCAGCATCCTACTCTTCCTCATGACACTAGTCAGAGCAGGATTTGGCCAGAATGATGTCTTCTGGAGAAACCACCCTTCCTTTCAGTCCTCTCCTAGCTCAGATCAAGTAACAAGCACTAAATAACGAGCTGTTTAGGATGTTTTACTACTCAGAAGACCTAATTTGCTATTGTCTCTGGCTGAAGCAAGGCCCAGTTAGGGAATAAGCAACGAGAGAATTTGAAAAATGTACCTCATGAAATGATGTGAACATAAATTCAAATAGAGAAAATAAGTTGGACAAAAAAAATACTTTTCTTGTTTGCATCATTTGAGGAGTAGCTTTCAGACCGTAGGGTCTGCTATACCAAAGGAGGGAACACTTGAGCAAGTAAGGATATGGGTAGATGTTTCTGGACATCCCCCCTCTCTCAGTCGCCATAGTAATAGCAATTGTAGCTCCCATAGTCACAGAGACAGTCTGAAAAGATACTTCCCACAGCTGTTTTGGAGGGTGGTACCTCAAACAGGATGAACTCACATGCAGTTACACACCCAGATCATAGAGCACCCTGGTGTTTTAAATTACATGGTAGATAGGTCCAACATTTCACATCACTTGCAGTTTTCATTTCATTGCTCAGTGTAAGCTCATGCCGAATTTTAAGAGACTGAAAATGTATTCCATTGCAAGATTTGAATCCAGTTTGGAAAGCAGGCAAACCCAAATATACTGTATTTTGGTATAGAACTATGATGGCTGAGCTAAGCTATAGGGAAAATCATCTTAAAATCCTGGAGGTAAAGCCAAAATTATAAAGGTACAAAATAAACATAAAGGTTTTTATTTAAAGAACTATTAGTATTATATTAGTGTTATATAGTCCTATTCACCATCAGCAAAACTGTGAGATCTCCTCTCCATATTGAGCTACAAGAGAAACAGAACTAATGGCACTCAGGTTAAAAAAAATAGTCCTCCAGAGCCAATATTGGGGTTGGTGGAGCAGCTGGATTCTATCTGTCCTTAGGAGCAATTGTGTGCCATTTTCTTTTTTGATATATCTGTATCTTGATACTGGTATACCAAAAAACAGTCTTTAAAATTAAACCACTGTAAATTCCAATCTAGAGATCATAAATTCACTAAAAGGAGCTTGCACACCTATATAAACAGGTATGTTACAACTTAATGAATGTATAAATGTATGAAAATAAAACATACATGTGATAAGCTAAATAAGTAAAAAACCAAACCCCAACCAATTACTTGTGGAACAGCAACTAATCACAAAAACATGCATGTAAAGAACCAATTCTGGAAAAAAACAGTCAACTGATACCATGGCATGTGTTTTGTAGAACAGGCCTTTCTGAGAACGCTGCAGAGGTGCTAAAGCAAATTGTTATAATGTCACTGCACAATGTGCTGTTGAGGTTTTATGGTCACACTGCGCCAATAGTCTCGGGAAGTTATTTTGCATTCTTATATAAACTTTTTTCCCCCAATCCTGTTTTCCACAAAAAAGGGCTTTCAATAATGTACAATCTTTTGTTTATATATAGTACAGAAAAAAACATGATAAACCCAAGAACACAATCTCCACTTTAAACATACTTTAAAATTAGATTTCTACAACTTCATGTAAACAAGAATAAGCTGTTAAACCTCACCAAAAAACCCCATAACCTTCCTGTAATTAAATGGCAGTGTTTTACATGGCACTTTTTAAAAATCATGAAAATAAAAAAAGTAAATAAATAAATCAATCCAGCAGACCCCTCCCAACTTGAGGCTTAACCTGCAAATTAATGTAACAGTAATAAAACCTATGCCAGCTGGAATCCGTTCTTTTTCTGGCTTTGGCACGAGCAGCAAGAGCAGGTATATGTTTGAAGAAAAACAAAGTAGGACATTTTCCACCTTCAGTCACAGGATGTTAACTGAACTCTGGCAAGTGTTTAAAGATATTCTCAAAATGTTCAAGAAAGAATTAAAACCAGTTGGGGCCGAGAAAAAGAAACAATCCATCCTTCCTTCCCCCTTCTCTCCCCCCAAACATCTGTTACAAACTTATACTCCAAAAACCACAGCGAAGAACAGTCATAATTAATGTTATTTTTGCTTTTTAGTTGCTAGGCCTGCATTCTGAGGTTAGAAATACAAAAATAAAAGTTCAGGGCACTATTACTGTACTTAAGCATTCTCCCGATGCATATAAGAAAACAGATTTTCTTTTCTCTTCTTTACCCCTTTTTTTGTTAAAAAAGAGAGCAAAAATAGAAACAGTATCAGGAAACAGTTTCATGTTTAAGATAAAGGATTACAATAAAAAGTACCTACCTAAATGAACTACAGTTTATGAAGCTATGAAAATACGTTTGAGACATGTTTTATAACATTGGGTTAAGCATGCTTTACAGCTGTACAAAAGCTATTCAGCCACTTACAATACAGACCATAAAACTGCTAATGCACACAGTCCTTACCCACCCCGACTGCCGCGCACTTTGCCTTCACCAGCGAGCAGATCCAGCAAGGATGCACCGAGCTACGACCAGGCTCCAGTCCAAGGCACTGCTGTCACTGTGTAGGTAGCTGTGCTGATTTCAACAGCATCCAGCTATGTGGGGATTTCCAGGATGCTCCTGGGCTGGACCTCAGACCCTCATGTGTGAATGGGCTGCATCATGCCAAAGGGACCGGCTCAGTGAAGGCAATCCATGGAGGACCAGGGTGCAGCGGAGCTGCAGAGACGCAAGGCACCTCAGCATCTTTTCAGCAGCTTTGGGCTGAGAGAATTTCATGTTTATGAGGCCCAAGAGGGTTACAAACCCCTGACCAGCAATGAGAGAGGCAATGGCAGATTCTCCACTTCAATGTACTGAAGGGTGGGAGGATTTAATGTGCATGAAAATATACTGACTGCTTCTCTCTGCCTCCTTTTAAATGCTCTGACCATCTAGATTTATGAAACACCATCAGCCTAATCTGAAAGCTAGCCCTAATACTCAGAATTACCAGTAAGGGCTAAAACATCTATCCATTACTGAGTAATAATCAAGGATTTTGTCATTCTAACTACACACAAAATCTACTGGAAACATCTGTTACGTTTTTACTATAGATTTTAATTAATCCTACTTTATGTTTTTGAGGAAAAAAATGCATTTTTAACACCTGAACATAAAAACACAGTCAGTGGGGAGTCATGTGTCCTCTCATTCTTAAGGACAGATTCTGATTAAAAAAAACATGCACTGTGCATACTGTCACAAACCTTTCTTTGAGGCTTTCACTGTTTCAATTGGGTCTACAAAACGTATGCTAGCAGGTGTGAGTTGTTTCAGATGATATATCACTGGTCTGAAGTTGAAATCAAAGTACTTTTCAATCTGTTATTTTCCATTTCTCCTTGGCTTCTTGCATCCTTTGGCATTAGAGGCAGAAGTGCTCAGAAACTGCTGTGAATGGTGATGTCTGACTATATATGGAAAAATCTTACAAGAGGGAACCTCTGGTAGCATGGACAAAGCACCAACCTTCATCTTCAGCAAGAATTAGGGTGGTGTCTTCCACCTGCCAGACTACAAACACTAAAATGACAAGAGGATTTGTGGTTTTAGGGGTCAGCAAATGTTTCATAGTCTTTAGCTCACACAAAAGCCACAAACAACCCTGTTCTTCCTAGAATTTTATATAATTTTGATGATTATGTACTGGCTAACATCAAGTCATAATAACGCCATTTCCCCAGTGAAATAAATCTCTAGGGGCTTTAAATCAATGAGTGTGAAATGGTATGTTAGTCTTTGCTTTTTATTACTTTTGATTTGCTTTGGCTAATGTTTGGTAAGGAAAACTCAAACATTTGCTTAAGTTTCATCATCTTCAGCACACTGAAGTGCTGCCTAAATGATTGCATTTTTTTCCTGCTAGGCACTGAAAACATAACCACTTTCATGGTGCAGTCATAGAGCACTTGTAGACCTTGAGCCATTTTTTCAGTCCTTGAGGCACTATTATGGCACAAATAAATCCTGTTTAATGTTGCAGTGTAATATTTTATACACACACACACACACACATATATATATGGAAATCTATATGTGCATATATATACACACACACACAATTTAAATAAGTACCTAAAAGCTCCCTGTGGCCAACTTCTGTTCCTATCTTTCACAAGAACATTTGTGTTTTCTGTTAGCAGTTTTCAAAATAATTAGAAGATTACTTATAAAGCCAAATAGTAAAAAAAAAATCCTTCCACCGATTGGCCTTTGCCATATAAACACACAAACATGAATGCTGTCATTGTTACGCAGAACCACTGAGGTACCTCTTTGAGTGTCACACTATTCCTACGTTAAACCAGCTATGCCACAAGCTGCGAAAGGCAGGCACAATGTGTTTTCTACAAAACATATATTTTTTACACATTTGGAGAAAGAAATGTCTATGTATAACAGGGGCGCTTCTACACCAAAAAAAAACCTTCTAGCCTATCACAAATTAACACAGAGATAATCTTTACTTTTAAGCTTATTGTTCATTTTTTGTTCTCGACCCTGTTAAAAACAGTTTGCCAGGTTAGACTACTACGATGGGGATTATAAAACAGTTCCTGTTCTTGGAAGTACTTTAAATCTACAAGCCATGCTTCTGTTGCTGCTTTGTAGCTCAAACCCCAAAACTAGTGATGATTTTATGAGTTGCTATAGTCTAGACAACTCAGTTACTTTTCAATTAAATTGTTCCTTGGGGAGAGTACTGTGAAAATTCCCATACAATTAATTACAGGTATGTGCAATTAAAATACAATTCTACAGCACAGTAGCTTTCCAATTGCCAGTGCAATTTATGTCTGTATCAAACAAGAATGCTCTGAAGGGGCTGGGAGGATGACGTGCAACAAGCAGGAGATTACGTGTAGAGCTACCTGTAGTGAACAAGATGAGAGAAATAAAATGTAATGCTAAATTTTTGATATGACTTTTCCTCTGGCAAGATTCAGAATTCTACTGGAAAGCACAAAATCTGACAAGTGAGTCAATCTTCCCAGAATATATTTTTATAGCAAACGGGCCTCAACACATATTTACTGCCAAGTTAAAGAGCAAGTAAGACATTTAACAGAATTATAAGGGAAATGCACCCATAAGGCAGGAAAAGTAAGAAAAAACAGAAAATGAAGAGGAAAGCTATGAGAATTGTCATTTAAAAAAAGATCTTCATGTATTTCCCCTCACAGCCCTGTTTTTCCCCATAAGCTATTTTGTATCAATTTTACTTTTCTCTATATACACTTATAAATGGCCTTTTAACTTTAAAAGCAATTTAAACTGTTAGAAGCACTACTTTCAAATAATTTCATTTTGTGAATGTAGTATAGGCCTTTTTGTACTTAGGTTGTAAATTACTTTAGGATAGAGTTAAAAAAAGGACTAAGCAGGGAAGGTTATCATGATTCATGCCTTTGTGAAAATCATAGAAAAGGTTAGTTCCAGGAGACTCTCCATAATTTTGCTCCATTTTCACAAGTTTACAGCCCTGGATCAGTGGGAATACCAAACCTCTGAAAAATTAAGAGGCTCATTGGTTATGTTGGCTTGTCTGGCACAGCCCTGCAGAAGTACTCCAGGATCTGTGCTCCAAAGCCACAGGACTCTGAAAGAACAGTAGTCATGGGCTTGGGGCCCTGTACTCCTTGCAAAGACTTAACCAACACTCCTCGTTCACCTGGACCATCCACACTGAAAGAGGTGGCCTTTGGCGGGGTCCCAAGCCCACTGTAAAACAAATCAGATCACTTCTGTAAGGCAAAGGGGTCTGGGGTTTGCAGAGTCCTTAAAGACTCCAGTTTTGCTTGGAGATAAAAAAAAGACATCACAGCCTCCCTTGTAAGAGAAACAACCATCATGCCTGGGCCAGCTCTCATCTTTACTTGAGGGTCCAGCCAAATGGTAGAACAGTAATGGCACAGCTACATTTCAATAAATGTGCAGGTTTGACTAGGTTAATGTTCTTGGTAATCATGACAATTTCAAGTTGTTTGGTTTGAACCTAAAGGTTAGCAATTATTATTTACCATGTGGTCACATCCAAGACGTAACAACACTGCTGCTGTGCCTGAAATATGGGATTGTCTTTGCTCCACAAATTGTACAAACATAAGTTTGGTTTGGTCACCAAGTAACCAGTGTAATACATACTCTTGCCTCTCCAAGGAACCCAGACAGTCATCTGACAGCAGATGACTGCTAGAAAAAGAGATCCATTTCTGAAGCATTTAGCCACGCACAGTGTTGAGTGCTTAAACATTTTTCACATTGCATTACTGAAGAAAGAGCTGAATATGTACAAGATTAAAGCCTGGCTCCTTAGAAGAGGAATGTGGCATCTAGTTCTGAAAAAACCCTGTCTTTTAGCTGTTGCTGGGAACAAATCCCACCTGTTTTACGAAAACCCCTATAGGAAATAAATGCACTTTTACTTACTGTTTTTCATTGTTATTAGAAACCTCCTACTATAGCTTTATTCCTTAAGGCAGAAACTAGAAACTACCACAGATTTCACTTACTATTCAAGCTTAGTCACAACCTCAGCCAAAAGGCTCATGTTAAAATCTCATTCCATGTCTAAGCACACACATATATTATAGTTAAGTCATATATTCATCAACTGTTTTGCACAATGTCATTCATTATTTTTTTCATTATATTTACAAGAACACCCATAAGGCTCTGTTAGAATAAGTGCCTCAGACTGCTAAATGCTGGGCAAACATGTATTTATTAGTTAGTGTGTAGGATTAATACAGAGCCCCAAACCTGCAATTAGACAGAACCATTTTGGCTCCAATAAAGCAAGTTCTTTTCCATCATCTGCACAGCAATGTGAAATCCTGGCACCAGTGAAGCCCCTCAGACGGAAGCTTTGTCACAGACCCCCATAGAGTTTCCTCAAGGTATTTTAACACAGATTTTATCGTACCTTGCAGGCCTGAAATATCAAATGCATTCAGACAAACTTTCATTACGCTGGGGAACAGAATTTGGTCTTCATTTTGTGAAGTATGGCTTACTTATTTGCCCATGCTGTTTGTACAAGAGTGAGTCTATATCTAGTTTTTAATAAAAACATAGCATCAAAGAAGTTCTTTGGTCTCTGAACAGGCAATTAAACAAGTAGAAAGTTCTGAACAAGTAATGGGAGGGTTCCTCAGACATCTGAAAGTGTGTTTTTTCAAGCTGCAGTAGAGCTTCCTTGATTTGTGCTTTGCTATGCTAGACACCCCATAAGTCAAACACACAAAAATGTAGCACTCTCAGCCCACTTCTCAGCAACAATTTAAGAAAAGAGCCCTGGGATTTGATTTCATATTTCAACTTTTCATTATTTTTTCAATTACATCTGCAAGATACTACACTACTTTAACATAAAGTGTAATAATTAAATGTAAGCATTTACAGTATGCTAACACAGGTGAAGAATTTTTGAAGTGAATGCCTAAAGTTGGGCTTTTGGGACTACATAAGTTCTTGAGCTTGCAACTCTGCAAGTGCTGAATACTTCAGTCCAGCCTGACAAAATGCTTGTTATGTGTTCAAAGTTGGGCAGCATTTATCTCCTCTGTATGAGGTGCCTAACATTGATCATGTGCTTAAGTGCATATGACCTGAATTTGCAGCTTCAAAACACCATCAATGCGTATTTGTTTCCACTCGCTCGGCCTGCCAAGTCTAATTTCAAGCTCCTGTAAGATATTAATCAAGGAATATTTTGCAGTGCACTATTGTTTAAAAAAAGAAGTCCACCACAAAAGAGCAACATCTCCCTAGCTATAGCAATATTGAATAAATCTGCATCACCCAAAGGAAAAGCTGTTGCAGATTATCAATTGACCAGTGGATTTAAGGGTTCATAGTGTACTCTAATTCAGCCTAACATGGAGTTCAGAAATGCCACCTGCTGACAGAAGCCAAAGAGACCCTGATGCAAATGGCAGTTCTGCTACAAATTCAGATTAATTTGGCTACATATTAATAGCATATCCAACAACAATAGAAGTTTTGAGCATCTGATTTCTCCTCCTCTAAGTCCTCAGTTAATTTGTAGGGGGAACACGCCTGCTCTTTTACATTTCTGCTCTCCACTTTAAACTCAAAAAGCAGTTCAGCTGAGCAGATCTCTTTTTCTTGCTGGATCCTGTTTAATGTGCTGTTACAGCATTCTGTGCAACAGCTGTCTGTGCCATATGATTACTTCATTGTTGAAAGCCTAACATATGGAAACTGTACTGAAATGTTAGCTGCTTTGATACCTATGAAGAGGAATGAGCTTTTACATTACAACAACGCATTTTTAAACAACTTGAAGTAAAAAGAAATTAAACACACATTTAGAATCTAAACTGTATTAGTTTCCAGCATGCCTGTTACTCTATTTAAATGCCCAGTTCCAAAGGATGGTTACTATTGTGGTTTTGATTGCTATTACCAGCAAACAATGGGCGGCTTTCTTTCAGCTTTGCATTCTTGGAAAAGAAAAGGGAACAGACTCAAGAGGAGGCCCTTGGGATTTCTCCATGAGTTATCCATGAAGGAAAATGCTATACAGCAGAATTATAGGACTGATACCTCATGTCATTGAGATAACAGTACATGAGATAACAAGGTTTATTGGGAAAACTCAGTAACTGCCACACAGTGCATTGCTTCTCAAAACCAAAGCTTCCACAACAGACAAGTCCTTAATGGACCAGGAGCAAGGTGGATCCTTACAGAATAATTTCTGGGTTCCAACTGGCTTTGGTAGGAGGGGAAAGGGCATCTTTTGTTGTAATACGCAGACTTTTCTCCCCTGTAAATTAGTCACCCATAGAGGGGAACAATGATGATCTAAATAATTTCATCAGCAATAAGAACACTCCTTAACACAGCAGGAAGCTGTAAATTTTTGGTCACTGTTTTGCCAGTAGTTGCATTTGAATCATGAACAAAATCCGGCTGAATCAGAGAAAAGCTTAATAGTCTGAGTTATAAGGATCTATTAATTTTATTAAATAAAAGCTTATATAGACCTCTTAGAAGATATTTAATTTTAGAAGATATTCCCTAATGATATAAATGGGACATGATTCTCTTTAATTTAATTACCTAAACCAAACAAGAATATATTTAAAATTACTGCAAGTACTTAAGAATGCAGTCACACTAGGTATAAAATGTACTGCTAATTACACCACACTCAGAAAATAAGACACTAGGGGAACACTGATTTTGTTTTCTATTGATTGAAAATACATTGAATTTAATTTCTGTCACAGAATCACATACTATATAGTCATGTTTCACCACTAGCATGATTTAGTAGACAAAAAACCACCCACTTCACATGGTATATTCTAACTCACTGAAACAGTGCAACTTTAGGATTACTGACAAAGCTATAAAGCGATTGTGATTTCATTTTAAGAATATGCTCTATGTATCTAAAAAACTACTCAGTTACTATAAATCTAAAAAAATCAACATTCAGATAGTATCCTCAGCTGGTAAAAGTAATGATTTCTACATCAAAAGTACTAACTCGAAAGCCTCAGTTTTTTAAACCCTTACAATATTGCTGTATTGAATCTTTAGGCATATTTGATTAAAATATCACTGTTTAGATCTTAGATTTCTTCAAGGTTAAAGGCAATCCTACAAAGTATATTTTACTCCAGATTGAAACTGATTGTTACTTTCAAGTTTTACTAGAAAGAAAAAAAAACCCTGAAAAGTCAGGTATTTTTTGTGGGTAGAAAATGGGGTCACTTTCATAAATATTGAGACTGGACTACTGGAAATTTCAAAGAAGTTTGCCATATTAATGAAAGGTGAAATCCTTCATATGCAGTCAATCAAAATGACTGAACAAATATGACTCCCCAGAAAGGCATTTATCCTAATTAATATGACAAACCAAGAGTTAGTCACCTACTTAAATGACAGCTGTAAATCAAAATGGGACTTGCCAATTCCCTCATGGGGTCAGCTATGACCACCCATGAAAACTTCACTTTCATCTCCCTCACAAGGGGAAGGAGACTGAGAGAACGGCCACAGCTGTTCCAGCCAAGCACAGCATCCTCGGTGCTTTGTGCCAAGACTGGCTGCCGTCCACTGCCCAACATGATCAGGCAGTAAGCGGGTCTATAAACCTACTAAAACAGCATAAATGTTATAACTTGTAATCTATTAAAATAAAAAATAAACAGGAAAGGATGTCTGAGAGCCAGCTCCTTCAGAGTAAAATGCAATGCTAATTATGAGGTTTTCAAGTATTCTAGCTTTTTTTTTTGGGAGATGGGAAAGAGTTAGGGTTGAACCATTAAAAAGCCAGTTGGTGGTATTAAACCCTTGCTTTAGGGTTTATAGGAAGGCCAAAAATTCACTCCAGGCTGAAATTTTTTATTCCAGGCCTGGAACAGTTTAAAAACAAAACAAAAAAAATCAAACAAAACAGAAAAAGACAGAAAAGGAAAAAATCATATATATGGAAGGAAAAAAAAATCACAAACCAGTGGTTTCAAATAATTTTCGGTATTCCTTCAAGGCAGAAGTGACTTTATTTTTTAATTAATTTATTTTTAGTCTGAGTTTTATTACTATGAATTACTTTACTAACTAAAATTGGGAAGAGGTTAGTTTTATAATGAATTACCAATAAGTTACTATCACTGGATCTTTTTTAAAGCTTTTCAGTATGAAGACATATCACAGTTTTCAAAGGAATGTCAGTGCTCTGACTTACACTCAGAAGCCAGGAAGTTAGGGGTGGAAATTTCATCTATGAGCCACAGAGATGTATGAAAACATTTTAAAAATTAACAGTGTATGTTAAAGATGCAATGCCAGCCCCATTTTTATCCGTAACTAGACTTCGTTAGTTTTGTGGGTTTAAAATTGACATGTAAAAACATAAGTTTTGTGACTTAAGTGAGTGCTCCTTAAATAAAGGGATATTTCAGTGTTTGCAGACTGTTAATGTCTTTCCAAAATAAGCTGTGTGCTGGTGCTACTTTGCTCTATTTCCCTATCACCCTAAGGAGCCTATATTGCTGATGGAAGCCATTTCTTTTGCTAAATCCCGCCTGTGAACTGTGAACAAGAGCATTTAAGCCCCTACTAAACAAAGTCTCCTGGGAGACACTGCTGTTAAAACAAAAACTGGAACAAATTTTTAAAGAGAACTTTCTGCAATCATTAGAGGATGCAGGTCTTAAGAAGAAGAGAAAACTTGTTATAGGAGAGGGAACAAACAGCCAAATGTAAGCAGAGAGCATATGCCAGCCACCCTGAGGGAAGAGAGGGGAGATACAGAAAATTAACTACTCCATTTCTACTTCCCACCAAAACAACAAACGGACCATTTCAGGGGACTAACAGAGTCTGAAGATAAATACATGTCTACCTCATTACCTGAGAAGAGCCTTAAAGACTACACTTCTTTGCTGAATATTTCTGCTTCTCCATGTATAACATCATGTACAAAGACGAAGGTACTACACATGCACATGCAACATTTGCAGCAGCGATGTGTGTCAGCTTGGAAGCCGCTCAGCTCTGTCTGAGAACGTGGCCCCATAGTCTTCTGGCACAGATCTTTACTGCAAAATTTAATTAACATTCTCTGCAGCCAAACCACCTTGAACTGCTTTTTATCAAATTTCACAAGCTAAGCGGGTTTGAACCTGGTCAATACATAGATGAGAGATCATTATATGAAATTATGCTTTGCTGAAAAATTACAACAGTAGCTTAAAAGCATCAGGAAATGGTGAGATGTAGCTGTAAGGGCATGCACAAATGTGACTGGGATTCAGGTAGTTGCTGGCTTCACCCAAGGCAAGGCTAAGACACCTGGGAAATACAAGATGAACATCATACTGAAAGGGAGGACAGTACATGGAAAATGGGACTCAAAGATGAGTGAGGTTTCCATTTTCTACCTTGAACAAGAATGGCAAAAAGCCATATAGGACAGACATTTTCTGCTGAGGAACATGTGTGTATTTCCATGCCACCTCACTAGCCTGTAGGGCATGATTCCTTTCTGGCATCTCAAGTGGCGTCTTCTTGGTGTCACACCTTGTACAGTAACAATGATGCCATGCACACTGCTGAAGTTTGGTACCCTCACAAAGTATTGAACAACTGAGATGGGAGATAATAAAATGGAAATGGCCATTCTGAAAATGTCATGAACGGGTTGGTTCAAAAAAATTCCTATTTTATTTTTGACAAAGTGTAGCTCTGAAGGAAGATGAGGAAAATGACAATATTTGCATTATAACAAATACAGAATGTAACAGATGAAGCCTTTTCAGGCAACCAAAGGAAAAATAGCCTCTTTGTTTTCTTAAGTTACCACAGCATACATGTTTACCTGCATTCAAAGACGAATTAACAAGAGTTTGCTCGGAGCACAAATCAAACAGGATTGCACGGAAGGAATACAGCAGTATTCTTCATTCTCACTGGATGTAGTGGAGGGTATGCCTGTAGGGCTTGAAAGTTGTGTAGGCACTGTGAGGCTGAAATGAGGATGATTTACACACTCTAAATTGTTTCCCTGAAACAGATCTTGCTTTACTACTCTTGGTTGTATCACCTTGCTAAGTCAATTGCCACACATACCTGCACTTGAGGAGAAGAGATTCCCATTAGCCAACAATAGACATGTGAGCTGCATAGCTAAAATTAGTCTGCTAGTCCTCATGGGCTGCTTCTGTGGGCACTGCACCCACAGGAAAGAGAAGCTCGGCCATGGCATGACTCTGAGCACCTCACCTCCATAAGTCAGAACAAAATCCTGTGCCAAGTAAACCCTGGAGAAAATCCTGTAGTTATCAGAAAAATCTCAATGCTTACTTTAGGTTCAGAGAAACTTTAAGATGACAGAAAGGGAAATTCTGGGCCGAGGCTGCTGAAATGCAACTCAGTTAATAGTTGATTAATAAAAAAAAATGTCTTAAAGAAGGAATATATGGTTTTTTCTACTAGGCTATTACAAATCCTAGCTTTGGAAAAGGACTCCAAGAGGGAACTTGGAACAGAGGCTGCAGAAAGTGGAAGCTGGCATTATTTATAACCTGGCAGGCAGGACTCTCAGAAATGCAGCCATAACAAGCTGATTCTCATAACTGCAGGTAAAACAACATTCAGAGTAACTTCAAAAATTTGAAAAATACATAAATAATAAAAATATTTCAGTAGGCAGATGCTGGGCCTTTTTTCTTTAGTATTTGATGGAACATGTTTCAAAGAGTACATCAGTAGCCAATGTACCTGACAGATGTGCAAAAGCACATCATGAATCAGCCTTCTCAGGAGGAGCTGCACAGAAAGTAAACAAAAGAAAGAAGAAACTCCTTGCCATCTGTAGGATGCCAAGGAAATTAATCAGTTTGTTTCAAATGGGAGATAATTAAGAAAATCTAAAATTTTCTGACTTACATTAGGACTTCATCATTTAACTTTTCCCACTGTGACTCCCTTTTTCATAACCAGGGACATACTGAACAACGTTTTGCAGCTTCCAGACAGAACATTGCAAGGACTGCTACAACTTTTCCATTTGATCATTAATACTAAGACATGAAACAGGCTATATAAAAAACATGTGGCATAACAGTTTTCAAGGCAGTGATGCTCATGTGATTTCCTATTAAGGAGAATATATTGAGTCTATCTATTACAGAATAGAATAGCCCTATTATATGCATTTAGTTTTTTAGAAGAAAATACTGGTATTTAATCTGAAGTAGATCAGAATTATCTGACAAGATCTCTACATAATGTAAATCAGATTTACTTAAGCCAAGAGATCTGGTTCAGAAGAGCAAGCAATTTTCAGTTTCTCTAATCAGTACAAAAAATTCCCAGGAATTTTATACCTGGGAAAATCACTGGAATATTTGCTTTTGAAGAAAGCACAGATCACTGATAATTTTTTAAATATATTTCTTCCCATGAACATAACTTCCTAATGAAAGTTATGTCTACATGATGACAGCAGAAGAACATTCCTCCCTGGTCACTCATTTATCTGTGAAATCAACTTCCTTCAAAAAGAAAAAAGATACTGACCACTTTTTTTTTAATCTTTAACTGGCACTTTACCATATGCAAAACTCTCCTACTGGTAAACAAAGGGTCTTTTGCACATTTGGTATTTCTGGTAAGGTTAGTTTCTTTGTGTAATAATTTCAGCTGTGATTTTTAAAGTTTGCGTCCTTCTCTGCTTTAGCAAAGAACTTGGAAGCAAATGTCCAAACACATTTTAGAGACTGCAACCAGATGCAAATAAAATAGCCCAAGGCTTTTCTGTTTTATCTTTAGGTGTTCTTCGCAATGCCTCAGTATGTCTAGAGTTCTCTAAATGCCACGTAGCAGAACTGCTGGTTTATCTGGGATAAACCAAGAGCAGGTGCTTACCTGTAGGAGTACTACTGCGAAATGAAGAGGAGGGAGTGATTGGAGGGGTGACTGGAGGAGTAAGGCTTCCACTGCTGTGGCGAGGTGGAGTAGATACATTCCCACGGGACACTGTGCTTGACAAAGTCAGAGAGAGTTTCGGCTGAATCTTTTTTTTCAAAGACTCCTGCTCACGCCGGGCTGCATCAGTCATAAATCTAGGACAAGGACAATTGTAGGATGAGAGGTTTGAAATACTGTCCACCAACAAGCTTCAAGTAAAGATAAAATATTTTTTGCCCTCAGTGGCCCAATGGAGCTTCAAACTCAGCCATGACAAGTTCCTCTGCAACACACAGATTTAAAAGTACAAATGTCATCAACAGCTTTATTTCAGCATTCAAGATCTGGGCCACTTCCTTCTGATTTAAGTAGAACTTACATTAGGTATTTGCATCATGTGCAAACACACAAGTGTTTTAAACTTCAACCAGAGCTCAGCATTATAAACAATAATATAATAACTGTACTCAATCCTTCACAATAACTACATTCAGTCATTCTGTGAAAAAGCAGCTAAGTAGCTGTAACAGAAAAGTGTTAGCAGAAAATGTAGATACATAATTTCCAACTCAGGATAATCACATGCTTTTACTAAAGGTTTTAGACAGCGTTGCCTGGCATAAATGATGGGAGTTCCCAACCCTTGAAATCCAAACAGGTCTCCCTGTAGAGCTTTGGTACATGCTGCTGAAGGCCTAATGCAACTCAAGGTTCATCTTTGTGGGATGGTGAGGGAGAATCCCACCAGCACAATGCAAGGGGTGCACCAGTGGTGCAGTAATTCCAGCACTGCAACTTTTGGCATGGTCTATCTCATCTAGAATAAAAAGAGTTTTTTTCACTTTTATTCTGATTCCTTCCAAAAAAGAACAACTGAGGTGAAAAAGACCTCTTTTATTCTGAGTACCTACAAAGAGTTATACCAGAACACCTGATACTGCTTTATGCTGACATTTGCTGCTGGCACCTCTCACTTCAAAGGACGGTGGTTACTCCACAACAGAGTCTCCGCAATTTAGACTTCATGCACTTAGCATTCAAGCAACATTTTAATCCCTTGCCTTTCTCTTCCACTGCATATGAAGCCATCTTGGAGGATTCCTAAGAAGACAGGTTTAAGTAAATCACCTTGTCAATACAGTCCTCTGTCCTTCAGGCTAAAGTACAAACTACACCTGTCAGTGAATAAAAGCAATATGGAGTTGCATGTGGTACAGAATAAAAAGTTAAGTTAGACCCAGCCATTTGTTTGACCCAGTTAGACAGAATAAACCAAACAATTTAGCCAAGACACAAATTTTACACAATGAGCTCTTGCAACCTTGGCAAAGCATGAAGGGCACATTCACAGAGGTGAGAATACAGTGCAGTCAATATGCTGCACTCACCTTGGAGCCAGCTGTCACCCAGAAACTCACTTTTGCAACCCAATAAGGAAACAGAATGACAAGAGTTACCAGCAGTTATTTGTACTGGACTAAGTGATGGTGACCTGGCTTTCCAATAGTCACACTCTCCTCAGACGAGCTTAGGAAAGAGAGTAAGACAGACTCATGAATAGAAGCAGCCACAGAGAACAAGCCTGTGGAAGAAATAATGAAGATACTAAGTTGTTGTATTGGGTGTGGGTGGCAAGGTTTTGGTAGCAGAGGGAGCTGCAAGTCAAGAAGAGGTTAGGGATTGCCTCATGCCAGCCACAGCTGGTGGCAGCCAGCTCCACAATGGACCCAGCTGAGACCACCAACCAAGCTGGTAGACCTCAGTGAAAACATATTTAAGGAGGGGTAGAAAATGCTGGAAAGAGAGAGAGTTGGAGGCAAAGGAGAGAATAACAAGATCAGGGGAGCAGTTGGTGCTGCATGGTGAAGAGCAGGTACACCCTTGGAGGCTCTGCAACCCATGGGCAACCAACATCAGAGCACAGAAAAAGTGACAAACAAGATGCAGCAGAGATAAACCCCTTCAACCTGACTCCAATCCCTCTTGTTGCCTCACTGAAGAAACTGAGTGTGGCCTGCAGCTGTAGCAGGGGATGAGATATATCTGGAGTGAAAATGATCCTGGAAAGAGGAGAGAAGGTGGCTTTTCACCCTCCCCTAAGTGTTTTAGTTATTTTCTTTTGCTTCCCAATAACTGAATCAGTTATTTAATATTTATGATAGCTGGCAATAAATGAAGTTAATTTGAACAGGTCAAGTCTGCTTTAACCATGGCAGTACATGGTGACTGATTTCCTTTACAGTAGCCCATGAGTTTTCTTGCTCCTGCTCCTTCTCTTTTTCCCCCCATACTGCTGTGGTTGGAGGTGTGGGCGTGAGTGAGCAAGCGGCCATGTGGGTGCTTGGCTGCTGGCAGGTGCCAGTGCATCAATCTACCAAAATTCTGTTCATGTGACAATTTGCTATGTGACTGAACTGCCTATTGTGCGACTTGACATTCCTCTGAGAAAAAAAACTGTCTCTGGTGAACAGTAAGGGCTAGATAGGAAGGGGTAAGGGAGAAAGAAAAAAAAGGGGGGCATTAGGCATCTGTGCCAAATATGAAAGAAAAATTCAGCCTAGCTATAAAACCCCAACTGTTTTCCAAAAGAGATTTGTGTACTTTAACATAGCCTCAAAACACAGTGGCATAAAATTTTAGGTACCATTAGAGCAATAAAAATGTATCCTGTCCATGCATACAATGAAGACATTAATAAGTGGACTTTTGCCATGATATGTAACATCAACAAACAATCCACAGACATTAATAAACAGGTATGTGACATGACAGCTTATCTTCTTTGAACTGAGACAAACAATCCATCATGTCAAATCCAGATATGGCATTTTTATGAAGTTAATATTTTAAATGCAGATATCCATAGTAACAGTTCAGTGCTAAATCTCTCTTCTTCAACTAAGGGTGCAGAGGATATTGACAAAGCCATCCTCAAACAGAAGTCTAAGTTCATTCAAGAAAAAAGAACTAAAAGGATCTTAAAATGGGCATTCAGTACACAATTGCTTTCCTCTAACTAGGAAATGTCTAATTCATTGTTTTGGCAATTTGTTCTATAATGTATGATTGCTTCTGGATGGGAAGCCTTATTCCATAAGAAAATGTTATGGTAACATTATAAATCCTTGAAAACATGGAAGATAACCTCAACTCTGAGATATCAGAAGCAGTGGCATGAAAACTGCTTTTTAACAAACTCAACCACAAATAACAATGTTAAAAAAATATTGAGGTATAACCAGTCTGGTTGAAATCCATAAAAATCAGGAAAATTTGAAATTATAGCTGAAACTTTTCCCTGTCCTCTTAACTTACTCACATTTGGGCTAAGCGTGTGAAGTATATTCCAAAACATCATTTGTTGTCTACACTGCAAACCCGAGAGAAATGAAAGGCAGTCTGTGGAAAGTTTAGTTCTGATATCTCAAGTATAGAATTACCCTTTTCAGATCCAAATAGTCCCATACATGTTTGCTGAAGCACTGGCAATGTTATGCTTTTGAAAAGGAAACTTGTCTAAATGGATTAAAAGAAAACATTTTTTGGTATTTTAATGGAAATGCAGTATTATACATGTGTCTAACTATGGTGGTGTTCTTCAAAGCTTACAATACAAGCATTTTAATGATGGGTATAAAATGACATTTCCAACTAAGGCTTTAATTTTTCATGTTGAAAGTACATTATGGTTGCAACATCAAGTGTTCAGGAATGAAACATGCTGGAATTAAGGCTGAATACTGGTCTCTAAATTACACGACTGTATGCAATTTTCCCTGCCTCATTTAAATGTACAAGATGTCTGGGAAACAGAAAATGAACTTGAACTAACAAAGACTGCTGTAAGAGCATTTAGGTTAAATCCCAGCTCCTTGACAGTCTCTCTCACCATCTTCAAATTTGATCAAATCTACCTCTGCTATTTTCAAATTATTCTTACCTACATAACCCTGCCCCTTCAGTTCCACCATTATGCAGATTTCAGTCACCTTTCCTGCTGCATAGGATTTTGTTTACACCTTATAAGCCTCTCTCCTCAAAACCAATACATTGCATAGATGCAATGAAACAAGGAGATTTATTCAGCTCCCAGCCATTCATTGACCCCGTTTTGAAAAGTATGGTGTTTGTGTGCTTTCTTGCCAATGGTTCATAACGCCGGCTAGGAGCTAATTCTTTAGAAAGAAATCTCTTCTACACACATTTTTTCTTTCCTCACCCTTTCACCTTCCTAATAATTCAACTCCCTGCTCCAAAATACATATGCCCAGTGATTTCTGAATCAAATACTTGCAGCCACTTTAATAAACATAAGCCAAATATAGTTTTCCCTCCCCCTTCTTATTTTCTGGAATGGCTTGAGTATTTTTGTTGAAACTCTCCCAAAAACTTCAGCCTGAAGGAGACACCCACCATGGAAAATTTCAGCCCAAACAGATGAATGTTGGCAACATAATAAGCAACTGAAACAGTCTTATAATGGGAAGGGCTGCACAACCTTTCATATAGGTGGCAATATAATACAGTGTTAGCTGTTGTTACCAATATAAAAAGTAACAAAAAAGCAGAGGTTATGTTGAAATTCAAAAAAGCCTTTTCAAATCAAACCTTTGCAGTTTCTAAGCCTTGTCACCCCCAAAAATTTTGGGGAATCAAGAATGAACAGAAGCAGAACACACTCAGAAATATCCTTATGCTGTTAGCAGGCACTGCTTCACAGTCATGCCCCAATGTGACTCACATGATGATGTCACAGTTATTTTATCATAAAACTTGTGCTACACACAATTTTAAAACAGTTTAAGAGCTCTGGACTCATACAAGCAGACTGAGGGTAAGGGTTACAAAAATGAGTTGCAAACAAACTGAAAGGGAAAAAAAAAACAGTTTGCTCTTCAGAATGTATATTCTTGATAATGCTCATCAGGGTGTGAAGTACCCTTTCCTCCTCTTCCTCACTGCTGAAGCCTGCTGATGCAGGAAGTTAGCCCTGCTTGGACCAGCTCTGTTTCTGTGTCCATAGACATTTATGTCGACAGTGAAGAAGGTGCATCACAGCTACCTGGTTGGATTTGAATATTAATTTGCTGCATTTGATTTCTTCATGATCTGGTCCCTAAAACATATACCAGTAGAGGAGATGTCACAATCACAAGTCTATCATTCTCCAGTTACTGCATACACAGACAAGAGATGGGAGGGGGATTATTCTGAGCATTCAGAACAAGCAGATTACACCACACAGATGCTCAAACCCATTGCTCCACAACACTGTCTGGCTGCACACAAGCTTAAAAAAATTACAGCACTACCTAACAGTTACAAATATAGCCTGTTCTGTGCCTCACCACTGATGACTAGTATTAGCCCACAATGGGGAAAGATATCAGAACAGAATTAGTTCTGACCTTTTCTCATTATCACACAGATAATTATGGAAAAACTCTGATAGTAACATTCAGCTCATATTCGCGTTTGCCTAAATTTGGCTAACTTGTACTGGGAAAGTCTGTCAGCTTTACCAGAACATGAGAACATGCTGAGCTTCCACCACTTGCATTTCAGCAGACTTATCCTTGAACCAACACTTGGTCAACTTCAAGACTGACTGGAAATCAGAGAAAAAGAAATCCATGGTGCTTTATAACAGGTTTGTGCTGCTTTCTGGTAGTATTATCTTTAGATAAAAGGTGGTCAGACTTACTTGACAGATGGGGCACACACTGGCTCAACTACACACACACATGAAAGCCACACACCGCTTCTCCTGCTACCCTTAATACACAAGGCGCTTGTTGTATCTGCTTTCCCCCTGAATCTTTTCCCACTTCTGCCTCACGATGTTTATGCAATTCTTTGTCAGTGCTGTATCAAGAGAAATAAGGAGGTGGGAATGGCAATTTTAGGTCCCAGTCTTCCTCATCATATTAGTAGTGTTTAGGTTAAAAAAAAAAAAAAAAAAGAAAGGCTAGGATGAAAGCACTTCTAGTTGTACAGTATTTTAAAACTTCAGGAGAACTCTGCTTTGAAGAGGGATTAGGGATATCTACTTCTCAAGGCATGACCCCATTTCATAGGATGGGACTTTGTGGACCAATCAGTCCGGAACTGTCCCCCACACCTTTTGCTGAGCATTTACAAGAAAAGATAAAGCAAAGTGGTTTGATTTAGCCAGTGCTAGAAAGGAAAGACAGTCATTAAGTTGAACTGCTGTTGGGTTAAGGAGAAATCTGGTGAAATCTAAATGGTGGGAGTTCAGCAGTAGGCTGTCTTGTCTCTTGGAAAGGATGAAAGACTTTTCTCAGTTGAACTTGAACAAAACCGGGCCAAAACAAAAACAATCAGTATTCTCCTAATGCTAATGTCTTGCCACACTACTTGTGTGATAATGAGGAAAGAAAGACATGAGCAAGTTTCATACCATCCATTAACACAAATAACTTGATGAACACCCTTGAGCACTTTCACATACCATTCTTTGTAGTGTGGGGGAAACAGAAGTATTTTGCAGCTCTGTACAGACCTCTTGCTTCACAGAAGCTAGCAATAATTTTTTTTTTTGTCCTTAGAGATCTTTCATTACAGTTTTGGCAAAACCCTAAAAAGAAACATCAGTGTGAAAAAGCCCCATTGAAACCACGCATAATCACACACATGACTCCACACTAGAGTATTTGCATAGTCCTAACACACATGATTCATACAAAACTCTCTTTTGATTGTCTTGCTTTTTTCTGATTTCACAAAAACATAAAAAATGAAGAAGAAGCAACACAAATAAATAAACCCCTCTCAATTATAATCTCAAACCTGTATCCTGTTTCACAAGACACACTAATCAGATCAAACAGATCATTAAAGGGCATATCTAAGTTTCTGGAAAGAACTCTTCCAGCCCAGTATTTATGGTAGAAACACCACACATTTAAGTTGGATTTCAACATGCACATTCACTGAGATCAGGTTTTACACAGCAATTCACTGCTCATTCCCAGTGGCAGTTGTAGTCAGACTTGTCTATTGTAAGCTTTCTGTATGTCCTAAATAAGGAATATTTATGACAAACCGATGAGTATCTTAGAGACACAGGACAGAATCAGATTTCCTTTTATTATTAGTCTTAGAGATAAATCATTGCTGGTACAATACTTTAATTTCCATTATTCAACCAGTTCTCTCGAGATGTGGAAATACTACAGCCACAAAATCAGCTATAGTGTAATACACATTTTTCTGAATATATGCATCTTTAACAAATGTAATAGAGATTATCAGGATTTACATGTACCTTAAAAAAAGTTAATCTGCATTTCTGACTCATGCCTGAAAGACTCTAACACAACATGCAGTCATACTCGTTGCTGTCAGTAGACTCAAGGCAGCAACCTTAGGAAATCTGCTCAATATGAGCAAGGGGTTTACTTTAGTTGCCTGCTCTTCACACATTCTTAAAAGTACAATACAACACAATAAAATATTCACCAGGGGGATATTTTGTGCTTCTAGCATGGAAAATTGATTCAGAAGATTGAGTAATTTCATATCTAAATATGTAAGCAGGGCTAATGGACAGTGATATGCCAAATAATCTATTACCACTCAAACAGAATTAAAAAAGCAGCAATTACCTAACCATCCCAACCATATACTTGCCTACAGTCAAACCTGTGTTTATGCACTGTTAGTCAGCACAAGGCAGTCCTAAAAGTAATGGAAAGAAATTTAGCATTTCTCTTGATTTCAGGAATATACAAAAAGGTCAGTGTGAATTACATTTCATACTTAGGTTAATATAAATACCAAACACTGAACATAAGCCCTAGCTTTCCATTTGATAATAATTTAACATACTATATGCAATATATTAAATGCTTATTATATTTACTATACTAATGTTAATTTTTTCTGTTTCGAAAGGAGTTCTTTTTCTTCTGTGTTTTTCCCCCTCCTTTATTTTGCTTTTTTCCCCTTTATTCTGCTTATACTTATTTTCCTATATCTAAGAAGCACAAAAATAATATTTAATTTAAAATTAAAAACAAACAAACAAATCAATGTAGTATGTTCAGCCCACCATAAAAAAATAGCTGTTTACTTAAAAATTAATGTTCTGATTCT
>JAWWEU010000081.1:33514305-33616416 GCA_035583155.1 Acropternis orthonyx
ATTAATGTTCTGATTCTTCCAAAGAAGGAAATTTTTTTTTCAGGTTTTTGTTTGTTTTTTAAGCAACATGGTATTATTGCCCTTTCTTTCTTGAATTTGTTTAGGTAATGCAGCAAATGCAAAAGGGTTGCATTTTAGTTTATATTCCTTTTAAATTGACAGAAAAAATGCACACTGGATAGATAATCTTAGAACAGTAATGAAACTGGGACAGATGCAGTCTTACTTTAGATATTTCATTTATAATGAAAATTCATTATTTATCCCTTCAACTGGTGACAGGGACTCAAGGAAAAACCCACATCATCTTTCTGATGTTAAAATAAACAAATTACATTTCTGTGTTTAATAGGAACAAAATTAGAGTTCACTAAAATCAACTTAGGAGAGCAACAATCATTTCCAAAACCTTAGGAACATATTGCTAGTTCTCTTTCTTTCCCCTCTCACTCCTTTCCCATTTTTTCCCACCCTCTTTTGAAGTAAACGAGTGCATTTCAGAAAGGAGCTATAACTTAGCTGCATCTTCAAGATTCTGTAATTTCCATGGAATGAGAGGCAGCAGTTAAGCAAAAGAGATACTCAAAGGAGGTAATTAGCAGGAAGGCAACTGCTGTTTGTCATGATATTGTCACGTCTGCTACAAATGCAGAAGAGTTTAAAAAGTCATGATAACCCTTGCAAGCACATCCAATGAAAACGCTCACTGTGCTGCATTCTCTGCCTTGACATCAACTCGTTTCTTATCAAACTCATTCCAGAGTTTTGCCATTGGCAAAAAAGAGTATTCAGCTGGTGTAAAACACTTTCATACTTTCTTGCAGTTAGGACAGATTTTTAAGATGTTGCAGCAAATCCGTCTGCCTTTAGTGTAATGTAGCACTCCTCACTTCAGAAATCCTGCTCTCTGCATTCACCAACAGGGTTATTAGGACACACAATTAGCCTTGGCTTTGCTTATGGCCATTAATGAACAAAGCAGTCATTCGCTGCTGCTAACAACAGATACTTTATGGATGATTACTTAATTTATCATTGAATATAATGTCATGAATCCTTGCATTTCAGTTCATATCCTTGTTAATATACAGGAATAATATAGTGTCACACAGCCATAAAACGTTATGAAGACCAAAAGGAGAATCTCAGCAGACATAAATTACATGAAATGAAGAGAAGTATTTCAACATTTAAAATATTTTTTAAACCCACATGATTTAAGAAATTATTTAAACCCACATAATTTAAAAATACACGCTGCATTTTTAAACTTGCATCACATATACTAAATTCTAAAATTAGTTTTCTTAGTATGACCAAAGACAACCTCAGATGAAAGAGTACTGATGGCATCTCTTCAGTAATAGTCTAACTTAACCTCTCAGTTATTAAATTTAAATATTTTAATTATTGTTCTTTCACATTTTACCAGACTACTCCAGGCTTTCACAATAATGAAGTGCAAAATTCTTGAAGGCTGAATAAAAACTTAACTTTTATTTTAGTGAAAGGAAAGTATGGGGTTTGTACGGGACTGTGTTTTTCTTATTTGTAAAAATTATAAACTCTAATAAATTACCAATCTCTTCGAAGAAGACAGAATTAAGCTGCTCATGACTAAAAGTAAAGGGTCGGTATCTCTCAAATTTGACTTGAATCTCAAAATTGTTCTTATGTGGGACTAAGTAGTGTACCAGCCCTCCTCTGGCTCTCTGCACAGGCTCCAGTACTGTCAAATTGCCTAGTTCCAGAACGATGTTTTACGTTCACATGTGCTTAACCTAAAATACAGTATTTTTTTCCATTACTGGTCCACCCTCTTTCCTTGTTGAAGAGCTTATTGTAACTATTTATGTAAAAACAATTTCTTCCAGTCAGCTACATAGAAGTAGATCTGTGTACGCATGACACACACTTTTACTGTTGGACTTAGTTTCGTTTTATTGATGCCTCAAGGACTTCTAGCTTTAAGAAGCAGGGAGCTGAAATACCAGATATTTTATTCTTGTAATGTTCCATTTATGTCTGGTATTCTTGTGCCATTTCATGTTGAGTTCTTCTGAGAATTCAAGTCAACACCCAAAGACAGATTCATCATGCAAGAATTTAAAAATAGGTATTATCAAAAAACATAGCTTATTAACTCTAAGAATGTCTAATATCAATCTGCATAAATAAGCCACTCTGATTTTTACACAGTATTAGTCAAACACATTAACTAACACTTATTTCTGTCTTTTGGAAATGTACCACATACTGTCTCCACTGGCTCCTCCAGCAGCATTAGTATATTAAGCAATTCAGAATACCCATTCGCCAAAATATGGCAAAAAGAAACTGTGGTAATAAGCTTCATGATAAATTAATTCTTAAAACCTTTCAAATACAAAGACACCAAAGTCACTTAGAATGCATTCACTATTGGATTTTATCTTTAAAGAAACATGAAATCTGTTTGGGAAAACACTGATGCAATGTGACCCTCCAGTAGAGAAAGAGCATTCAGCTCAGAAGATGCTCTCCTAAGCTTAAAATGTAAGTGACGATTTAGATGGAGAAGCATTTTTTAAAACCAATTCATAAATCTGTATTCAGAAGACTGGGTGGGGTAATGGTTATAATGGAAAATTGCAGCAATCTTAACATTAGGAATGTGAAATGTCTGGTCTTAATAAACCAAGTTTTCAGGCATCGTGAGTTGTTTGAGAGGATGATAGCAACTTACAAACAACTCAGCCCCACTAAAATTACAAATTGAACATTCCCAGTCCTTCAGACTCTGCTGGAATGAGCCACATGCCCATAAAATAGCTGATATCAAATATTCCTCCTAAAAAGCAAGAAAGTTCAGGTATAGGTGGACAAGGAAAAGTGGAGAAGGAAGTAGATAACCATCACATGTGCATTTGCTCTTTCATACAAATGGAAGAACAAACTCTAGTTTCTGTAATTATGTGGTATCTTAAAAAATGTAGCTTTCTACACCTTAAGCTGATTTGACTGACAAAGTTAAAAGTTCATCATGCAATCACTGTATTAGCAGTTTGGGGAGGGGGGAGTACCTAAGAATCATGAAGGTCCCATTATTCAGCTGTGAGACATAAAAGCAGAACACTGACTTGCATTTTGAAATTTTGTCCCAGTTAGTCTCGGGGTGTGAGACGGGAGTCAGGCATGTATGGGAGTGCAGTAAATCCCCCAGGTTCGCTCAGTCTGACAGGAAACCATTCCCTCGCATCCCTCTCTGGCAGCCACCCTCCCACCTTCAGCTCAGAGCGATCTGATGAAACCAGGGAAACCCTGCTAGGATGCGGAAGAAAAGGCCTGACATCTGAATAACTAACAATGCGCTGCCTCTCAGGCAGACAGCAGGGAAGTTCCTTCAGCCCTGTTTGATCTGCTTTGCCGGCGTTATTGCAGAAAGCTGCTTTTTCATTAGGTAAGGAAAAAACCCCCAAAGTCGCGAAGCAGCCTGCTAAGTGAGGCTACAAACACACCCTAACACAATGACTGCAGAGAAAATAGATGGTGTAATACAGAGCGGCCTAAGAATTCCAAGTGGAAAAAAGTATACATTACAATTTTAATTAATTTCCTAATGTAAAACACAGCTGTAGTAATGTTGGCAAATATAACCTGCCTGTTTTAAGTTTGTTAAATGAAATCATGCTCTTTAATTGGGTCTTAATATACAAAAGTATGTTTTATTTACTTTTTATTACAATATCAGTATTTTAACTTTCAGTTTGCTTGTGCAAAAGCTTTATAAATTACTTGAATCACTTAAATCTGAATACTATAATCTGCAGTTACAATGTACCAGTCTGAGTTTCAACAATTAAATGCCTTTTTTGTGGACTCCCGCTGCTATGTGAACTAGCTGTAGGCTATTAAAATAATGAGTCCGGACTGAGTCATCTGATCTCAGCCTTGGTGCAAAGCCTGAGGAAAAGGACTTAGCCCACAATTCCTAGTCTGTTTACCAGACTACGACCAGACTGCTGGAAGCGCTACCCCCGCGCTCCCTTCCCCCGCCCTCGGCCGGGGAAAACGCGGTGACACAGAGCCCTCTGCAGGCTGCTGCTCCCGCCGCCTCGCATCCATCGTCCCGCCCCGCTGCCCCGCATCCCCTCGCATCCATCGTCGCCCCCCGCTGCTCCGCATCGCCTCGCATCCGTACTCCGTCCCACTGCCCCGCACCACTGTCCACCTGTGTCACCATCCCGCATCACCTCATAGCCATCTGCCCCACCCCACTGCCCCAAAACAAGCCGCCTACTTACTTGCCCCTTCATTAAGCATGGCCTCTTCCAGAACGGTCCAGAAGGGGCTGTGGGCCAAGGCAAGGTGGGAAAGTACACCCCCACGGGGTGGTGGAAAGTCCGTGCCAACAGCATCTGTGAGTTCGGGATGCCCTGAAGATCTTGCTTTTTCAAAGTGTGGGTTTATGATGCCGTGTGATGTGAGGGAAGGGGTTTCCACAGATTAGATAGGTCTCCTCAGCTTGCATGCCACAAACATACCACAGATTTGGCAGCCCCAAGGATGCCTAAGATAATTTGGCCTCATGCAACTCCATAAATGTGAAACTCTTTGTCAGTGACAGTAATGAGGAACAAAACCTAAAGTCTTCCCTTGCTTCACAGAATCAGAATCACAGAATGAGTGAGGTTGGAAGGGACCACAGCAGGTCATCGGGTTCAACCTCCCTGCTCAAGCAGGGTCATCCTAGAGCACATGGCACAGCACTGTGTCCCTCCAGTGAGGGAGGCTCCACAACCTCTCTGGGCAACCTGTTCCAGCGTGCAGTTACTTGCATAGTAAAGAAATTCTTCCTTATGTTCTGGTGGAACTTACTGTGCATCAATTTCTGCCTGTTGCCTCTTGTCCTAAAACCTTCACCTTCAGAAACACCACCGGCAGCACGCAGCACAAAGGGAACAGCAAAAGTATCTGACATCTCACACCCTCCAGAGGAATTCAAAAGCACTATAATTCACTTTTTATTTTCAACAGCACAAAGTGTCTTCCTACAATGTCAGTGTATAAAATACAGAAGCACACATGGCATGTGCACATGGTGCTGTCTAAAACAATACACATCTTAGCTCAGACTCCAGCTGGTATCCAGGGACTGCTATAATCTGTATTACTCTTAAGTTGGCTTGTGTGCCAAGATACGTATTTTATCTTCTTCCTTGATCTTTCTGCAGGTTTTGATGCTATGTGAATACATAAAGGGAAAATAATTAGAGAACTTTCTCTAATGAATCTCCACAGCTTTTTTCAGTAATTTACTGAATTTATCATCATTCCCACTTACCATTCCCTGGAAAAGGTCAGACTTTTACCTTTTACGCTTTTGTTCCTTACACTCCAATCATGTTTACATGTATTATCAACCCATACGTGCACTTCTGCCTTGTTCTCCAACAACTTCGTTATGCCCAAGTGACACATATATTCTCTGCATTACCAGTGTCACTCCACCACTCCTTTTGACTCTGCGTCCTTCTGATGCCAGGCCTCCTCTGTTTCATACCTCTGCTCCTGTTTAGGTCTTCTGCCCTGATTACAAATCATGTCCTGCATTTAAGAAGCACTGTCTTGTTGCTTGTACATGTGTAAATATATATATATATATACACACACACACATCTATACATGGACACACATACAAACTCTATTATGTGCATACATATGAATTAAATATATGTTTGTATATTAAACATATATGTGTATTCTTTTTCATTTTAACAGCCAAGTGAAATCACTGCTTTTGAGGGCCAAAAAAAATTAAGTTTAAAAAATTTGTGGCCTATGTAGTATGACTTTTGGAGAGCTCTCACTCATGCAGCACATACTTAACAGGATTCACCACACACAATAGAATTATCAGTTTATGTGATTCCGGATGGTTCTCTAAGGCAAGCCCTGATGAAAGAACTTGTTTTGAGAAGTGGACTACAGCACTTACCTAAAGACAGAAAATGTCCTAAGCCTGTCCTGTAGTTTTAGATTTTTAAAACACTGTTAAAACTCTAGCGAAGTTCACAAATATACCTTGAGAAATCTTAAAAAAATCAAAACCCACAAAGTAAGAAAAGAGGAACTTCACTGTTAATCAAGCATGATAATGTCTGACATGATTTTTGAATTTCTGGTATTGCCAATAATGAGGCACGATACAATGCATGCAAAACATTCCTCTGCATCCCTTTGTACTTCTGAAAAGGCTGCCAAATGGGGACTGTGGCACAGAAATTTCAGAAACAGCCTCAGAACACCATTATCTCCATTCTTCAGTCAGTGCCTGAGCCATCACGCCACAGTATCTTACAACACATATTCAAATTCCAGTTCTATTTCAACCACCTGCAAAAAGCTAGTCTAAGAAAACGCTTTAAACACAAATTTCTGCTCATCCTGTGTAGATCCTAAACCACACCAACAACCCCAGTGCAAACATTAGCCATGTTTAATAGCTGACCTGACCGACTACAGCGACTTGAAACCTCTGGTCCTCTCAGCTAGCACAGTGGTTCCCACAAGCATATGCTTAGTGGTTCCTTCATGGTCTACAAAATTATATTAAACGGCAGTTCATTAGAAGCCAGAGGGTAAAATTTGGTGCATTATGGCCTGAGAAAATACTGAGTGTTGACTCTGGTCTGCAAAACTGCCACACTAGAAAACCATTGTCTGGGCTGAAAGGCACAGGGCCAAGGTTTGCTCCTGCTTTTGCCCCGAGCATCAGACGTGAACCTGTATGAGGGCATTTCTCAGCTGTTTGTCTCTCCTAAAGCCCTGACCTGGACTGAGCTGCCCCTTGACAAGAGGCAGTCCTCTCATGTCAGCAATGCCACATCAAAAATGAGCTAAAAGGCAGACAACAAAATAACTTTAGTTGCTTGCTTGTCACAAAAATTTCAAAAATCTTGCTTTACATATTAGCATAGTACTCTCTTTGGAGATGAGGACTTAAAAAATATCTTTGGCATACTCACTTTCAGATTTAATTTCATTCACAGGGGCTAAAAATCTACTACACCTTCCCACTCTTCTTCCCTCTCTGTCCACCTTCCAAGTCTGTTTTGGCATATTCCTGCCACATAAACTACCCACCAAATACTGAGAGACTGAAGAGATGCATGTCCTTTTCTACGTCCCCCAAAACCTATGTCAAGCACCAGACATCATTTTACAACCTACAGGCCTGGAAAACAACCTATGGACTGCTGTCAATATAAGTCAACAACAGCTACCCCTAATGCTCTTCATTCATCAGTCAACATCTGTGGTAAAAAGCTTAATGCTCAGTATAGCACGCTGACACAAAACACTTTGTTTCTTGCAAATCTTTAAGCAAGAACTTTAAATCTTTAATAACCTAATCCTCAAAAATGTTTTTGCTGTTTCTAAGGCCATCTCCTCAAAATGCATTTTTTTCTCATTTCTCCATTTATCAATCAAAAAAATTTTAAAGCCTATTTTATTAATATGCTCAAGGCAGAGATCAGATCATGGTTCAGAATGGATTTTCAAAAACTATTTTATACAGAAGTTATGAAATATAATGATAATAAATATTTCACAATTTTTCTTGGAGATGACTTCCTAGAAACTCTGAAAGACAGTTCTAATTAGTCTTTCACAGTGGAGGGGGGTGAAGAAACATTCCAAAAGAAGAAGGATGTTTTTTTTTAATACCTGCAAATGCAAAAGCTGTGTGATAAACTGTTTCCCCTTAATCATCTTTCTTCTTCAATGCTAGTGTCTCATTTTTACCCAAACTAATTTTATAAAATCCTTCTTCATACAGAGAGACTAATTTTTACTTGAACTGCCACTTCTTTATAATAAACTCTCAGCAGGACTAAAAAATATAGGAACAGTGCTTTGCAACAAATTTTACGCAAGAAGTTTTAGAGCTATCAGAATTTTCTGGATCACTGAGGTAGGCCTACTCCTAGACACAGACTGCTTTCTCTGAAGGGAAGAATTCTGAAATTGCCTTTATAGTATTTTCCTATGGGACTTGCACATAAACGCTCACATATAATCAATCGAAATACTTTCCACCCCCACAGTAACTCATGTCTATTGTGCTGCATAATTGAGAGGAAAGGGCAACAACACCCTATATGCAGGGTTCATACTTTTTTTAAAAAGGAAAGCTCATAAAGGTCTGAATTTTAAAAGGCAAAATATAAAGTTAATAAAAATTAGTAATTTTAACGACAACTGTGAAAATAAGAGTAATAAAAGTTACTAATTTAAATGCAAAAAAAGTCTTAAAGTGATTTTGGTATTTGTCCGAAAGCCCTGTTTGTCCCTTAAAAACAAACAGATCTAGTCACTTTTCAATAGCTGTGGAGTAATTACTGTAAAGCTGTCAAACACTTGACTCTACTTTGACAACACTAAATAAGATTTTCAGATTAAACATATCAGAATTAGGGTTGGATATTGCTGAACATACTCCTGAGATGGAGCATTCTTTACCATAATGGCATCAAAAGTCTAAAAAGATGTAATATTTTCATTCACTTTTGCTGCAAATTATCGTAAAGCACTGAAAAGTAAAAAAAGAAAAAAAACTAAGAAATGCGTATTTACAATAAAAACTGTGTCATTTAGCAGCAAAATTTATCTCTCCCCAAGTTGATTCCTTCTCCCTTAGATAATAAACCTCACAGTGATACAGGCTGGTCTGTTTGCAAGGGTGACACAGCAGCAAGTCGCTGGAGCTGCTCAGCACCACTTCCATCCTCATCACCCACTGACACCGGAGTAATTGAAAACGCTTGCACGAGGTGCTCAGCAGGTTGCAAAATCAAATACAAACAGCAGCAAGCTTCAGCGCTGCTCGAATCCTGCAACGCAGCGGAATGAAACCATCAGGGACAGCACAGCAATTGAGTGGGAGCCAAGGTAAGTTGAATAAGATGGGAGTAGTGCCACAGAAGGATTTGACACTGAGGGTGTTCACATTCTTATCAGCAGCAAATCAAAACAGTATATGGCAACCTGACAGGACAAGAAGCTGTGAAGATGAATCAAAATGTGCAGACTGGGCAGGATGGAGAAATTAGGAGTTGATTAAAACTCAACTACTACAATGCAAGCTCAGTGTAAAGAAATAAACAGATAAAATGACATTCTCATTCCAAACATCTGGCCTCTTATAACTGTCCCCAAATCTTCAGGGTTAGTAAGGCATTGCCCATGTGTCTAGTTAAAAACTACAGCATGTCCATTTATGCCCATGAATGCAGTGAGAAAACTCTCTAGATGGTGATCATTTGACTCTCTCAGTAACTTTCCAATTGGAGAGGAGCATCACCCTGGCTTAGTCTGATCTGACACTGCACAACTGAAGAAACACTTTAGTATTCCACATGCCCCAGTGCCTTGGACTGTCACGGGACTGGGAGCCACAAAAGAGCTGGCACAGGGTTAAAGTCCCAGCAATATCTACAGACTGCTGCCTCATCCTCACAGGGGTACTGCTGCAAACCCTCATGCGCCAGAGCGTAATTTCAATGGTATCAATGGTTTCCTCATTTACAATATGGGAGAGGACAGGTGATCAGGATTAAGAGAAAATAAAATTTGAATATTTCAGCACAGCAGAGGAAAGCCACACCACAGTGTCATGATTTAATGGCAGAAACACAAAAAGCATAAAATTTAATGCAAGCTTTGAGAGAAAATAATCAAAACCTCTGTACAGTAACTCTCTGGTCCCCCAACCCAGAAAACTGATGTAGGAGTGGAGGAGGGAAGCTACTCACAGTAATACTGGTAGTGATGAGCAGAGAAGAGCTAATGGAAGAAATAGAACAGTTCAATCAGCCATGACATCAGGCTATTGAAAATAATCTGTCGGTTATCACATTAAAAACCCATTCAAGTACACAAAACAAAAATAGAGATCACAACAGAAAGCCCAAGACTCACTTTACCAATGGATTAACAACTATCATTAGCTGGGAACACTTTAAAAAAAATAAATCTATGCAAGCTAAAACATTATTATCCACAATAATTGGTTCACTACTGAGAATGCTGCGTCTCTGCCAAAATCTAGTGGTAAACCAGATAGATATGTTCTGTTGATTTTCTTTCCAAGAGTTGAGGCAGTGGCTGACTTGTCTTCTTAAGCCTTTGACTGTCACAGCAAATTAGAAATTGAAAAATAACTCTTCACAACTTTTACCCATTGGAAAAAGAAGTCTTCTCCAGAGCTCAGAAACACCACAACAGCCACAAAACTCTTAACTTTTCAATGAAGAAATTAATGATCTGTGGATTGTAAACATACATTATGGCTCTTACATTTAAATAAACAGCAGGATAATATTATCCAATGGATGGGAATTGGAAACATTCTGACCTCAAATTTAGAAAACCCAGTACCTAGTTAACAGTAAGGAAGATTTACAAAATGAAATGAAGTTTTTCATTTGGCTTCAAACCAATATTGGATGTTTTTCTATAACATATTCTCTACGAAGTCACAGAGTCCAGCCTATAACTCACTTCTGCCACAAAGAGTACAACTCCTTTGCAGACATAGCGAGGGCACTTCCATGCCTGTGTTATACCTGAAACAAGGCTAGGTAACCATAAGGATCCATCCTGTCCTATCAAAAACGTTGTAAACCTTGACACAGATAATTGATCAGGGGCCTGTTCACAGCTTTTGACTGTATCTCTCTATAGCCATTTGAGAGAGCTGCTACTCCATGAGATCAGCAGGAAACCACTGCTGAGTGTTTGGGAAACCTGCCTTCCATTAGCTACTGACATCAAGCTAATCTTTCCAAGTTCTCACCAACTCATCTACATACAATACACATTAACCCCCGAACCTGCCTCTCCAGCCCACTGTACTTGAACTCACCTAATCTGGCTGGTTTACTCCACTGCACTGATACTGCCCTTGATGAAGACAGAAGGGATTGATATTGACTAGTCTGAACTATCTCCTTGAGAAGCACTTCTCATTCCACTGATTAAAGAGGGAGGCAGTTCAGCCTTCCTTGGACAGTCTAATCCCTATTTTCTGTGAACAGCTTTTCGATATCAACTTCCAGGTACTGATCAACAAGATACCACCAACAAGATTAGAAGTCTTTCATATCATAGTTCATTTTATCCTCTACATTAGCATTCCCTCCTCCACCTCCTCCCTTCCCCCCACCCCCCTTAGTTTTTATTATAAAACTCTGAGTCAATCTACCAGGGAAATTACACAGCAGAGGTAAGGTAGGAAAGGGAAACCTGAATTTCTCCAGTAATGTTTCAGGTAAAGAACACAGAAGACAAGCACCAAGTGTCACAAATCATTAGCTTCTAAACTGTGTGTTGCTGGAACACAGCTTATCCCATGTGGCCACAGGTAGAAACTACCTCTCCGCTATCAGATACTTACATAACTGTACAAGACAAGACCACATGTTTGTGCTTCAGGCAAATTTCAGAGAGTTTCCTTTAACACAGAAGACATACAGAAAGAATTTTTGTTCCAATATGCTAACTTGCAGACCATAAACTCTATGTGTATAACATCAATACTACAGTTGTCTTTGCATGGGCGTTCTCTGTTGTCATTGTAAGACTCTGCTGTCACTCTAAGAACTTAATTTAACAAATAAGGAAAAGAGAAGTTTTTATGTACAAAACCTAGCCTTTTAGGAAACATGAATAATAGTTGCTTCTGTGGTGGTTTTGTTCCACTTTTTTTTTTTTTAATAGAAAACTTGGGGATAATAAAGACAATCAACTCAAAGAACCATAAAGTTTTAGCTCCCTACATGTCCTATTTATTTCCCTTTGGAATACAGTGCTTTCAAATATTCTTCCTACTTCACCGCTGTTGTTCTCGGTTTTGCAATTCTTAGTCAAGGAAACGAACATCACTAAGAAACTAGTAAGTACATGTGGGAATAAACAGCTGAATCAGAACATACTTTTCCCATTCCTCTATCATCACTGTCCAGGAACTGACGAAAGCACCCACAATTGGTTGTTCTGTTGGGATAATCATCACTTCTGGGTCCATAAGATACTATCTCACTGTCTTCTTTTAAAAATAAAAAAAACATTAAATAATTAAAACCAGGACATGCAGGACTCTGATGAGAGAAGCGGGAGGAGGACTAATTTGAAATTTGGTATAAAGGTTAAGCTGAATCTGGGAAATTCTGAGTTTCTTCTCACATACACCAATGAAACAGGGGCACACCTCCTGCAGTGTGAGAGGCGTCGGTGCAGAGAAACAAGCAACTAATTTCATGTTCACTGGAGGAAGCCTCTATTGATATTTCAAACAAAACCAGTTTCTATTTTATTTACTTACAGCTGAGACAGCAATACAAGTATGCATCTCAATCCCTCTTCCCTACTCCTTGAACTCCAGTAGGGAATACTCTCGCAAAAGTGCTGTAGAAACATGGCAGGGAAAAGCAACACCATATTAAAATAAGCAACTCCAACCAACCTCTGAGATGATTTGCCCGCTGGTTTGTTAATTTTATTTTTCAGTAATAACCCATTCAGCTGAGTTTTTTGGGTGTAGCTGCTAGTCCGACATACATGTCCATGTCCTTTTGCATTGCCTTCATAACACCTGAGGCATTTTCCTCGTTTATGTATACAGTTTTAGGTTTCCTCTGGCTCCTCAGCAGAGCACGTCTCATCTAGAAACCCACTGCTCTCACTTCTAAAAGCCAAGAAGACAAAGTCTGTATCAAACAACTCACTACCTTCAATGGTAACAAACTTACTGCCCAAATAACAGCCTCTTTTGGGAAATGCCCTGGCCTTCACCTCATGACTTGGATGGTACATACAGTTTCTGCAGCGCTTAACATTGTGCATTTTATTGCAAGGTCATAACAGAACCTGAAAAGAATAATCTGATTGCTCTTTCCAATGTTAATGGGATTATTTACACATTTAACAGTTAAATAGCTTTTCTTCAGGTCTTTCCCAAGTTTAAGATTCTCTGTTTTCACTTAAGGAACAGTCTTCTGCCAATATTTTTTGGTACATTTGCAACTGCTGGACAATGATGTGAAAATATAATTTCTAACATGTCTGAAGTCTAGAATAAACATGGGATTAATAATATTTTATTTAGGTTTAGTAATATTTTTCTTAACCTTTACAGAAATCTTGAATCATGGCATATTAATGAATTTTATTAGATTTCACAAGTTGCAGAAGATGTCTTTTATCAAAGTAAATCCAAATTTATTGCTGACAATCCTTTGCAATTTACACACTAATGAGAAATAAAACATAATTCTAACAGAGGCTGCTCTTAGTTGCTTTTTAGCCTAATCCACTACAACAGATTTTATTTGGCTCTTAAGTATTAAGCTTTCCATCCAGACCTCTTGTTCTACTTTTACACTTTCAAGACTTGATTATTCTCATATGTTATAAATTGCATCTGGAGCTAGGCAACAGTATATCCATTTTCAGATCCCTAGTTCCTTCTCCACTTGTTCACATGGTCCTCCACTTACCAAAAGCATGGCAGGGCCCTCAGGCCTAGGTAAGTGGGTTGGCTAAACCAAAACTGATTTAAAAAAAACCCTAAACCATTTCTCTTTAAAGAGTTCCAGACTACTTCTAAGGAAAATAAGAAGAAACAGCTTTATATAAGGAACATATAACTTGTCTTGTAAAATCTCTCACTTAGTGCACATACGAAAGCACACAGGAAAAGTAAGATCACAGTGTCAGGCTGTCTCTGTCCTCCCCATTTAAATCTCTCAAGAGCATCTATAACCATATACCAGCCCCTCAGCTCTCAGATAATTCTAAACAGCCTCTGTGCAATTTCAAGGGTAAATCTGAAAAAAAAACAACAAACCATCACATCAAACCAAGCTACTTTTATAGATATATGTAATAGTTTTCCTGTTTTTTCATTCTTTATCATCTTTACTATCATCTAAGACCTTGCGACAACTGGCATACTGCTTTGCAAATGAGACACAGTGAATGCTTGCAAAAAGTCACTAAAGAAGAGCTGGAAATGGGGTATAGGGTTCTGCATCCATTCTTGTATTTTTTCACTTTGTCTTTCCAAAAGAATATTGCAAAACTACGTGCCCCTTACACGCTATTCTTGCACAGTAGTTCTCTCTTTCCATAAGGTTAAATTGTGGAAATTTAAGATTTTACTAGTGCCTCACATCTGACAGACCTGCTATATTTTCATAATGAAGCAGCCAAAATGAATGACATTTTCAATGTCAGGCCCCAAACTCAGTCCCTGAAGATGCAGTGCCACTGTAACATGGGGCTGCTCTCTCAAAAAGCAAGAGGCTACAAGAAATCTCCACCAGGTGAGGACAGCAACCAGTATCCAGTCATTGTGCCACCAGTAACTGGTGTGTTGTCAGGAGTGGAGGACAGATGTCTGTACCCTCACCAGGCATCTCATATGGGTGTGGAAATACAGATGCTTTGGTTAGCGTTACTCATTCTGTATCTGCTTCTATAGTTTTACTGCAATTCAGTTGTGATATTTAGGTTCGTGACATTAAAAACCAGAGGACTTTTCCATTAAGTGTTTGGGATTCCAAGTATGACGAAGCTAAGTCTGCTTGGCTGCATTTCAAAACTAATGCTGAATTTAATATGTTTATTGTTGTCATAAAGTCAGGCTCATTGTCAAATATGCCTTGGATCCAGGCAAGAGATAACACCTGCAGATATTACTTACTTTTCCTGGACATGACCTATTTCAAACTAGTTCCATCTCAGTAAAAACTAATAGAAACCTGTGTCCAACATCTCCTGGTAAGCCTATAGGAAAGTTCCAAGTGTCTCTTACCCAGCACTGAGGTTTACACAAGGTGTTCAGCTCCATGGGCAGGCAATGTCTTTTAATATAGGCTTGTATGCCCAAGTGCAAATCTTAGAGTGTACCAAAGGGACCCAGTTTAAAAAGAGAGAGAAAGAGAAAGTGGGGGTGAGGGGTGGGAAAGAGAGAAAGGGGGGGAAAAAAAGACCCAGCATTATGTTATCAACATAAAATGTCAGAAGTCAATGACACTACAATTAACGAATAATTATTGACAAATAAATAATTTCAGTTACACAACATGTTATTTTAATGGTTCTGAGAAGTCTTAAAAAATGTTATTGCTGATTATCCCTCTTCACCAGACCTCCCTGGATCCAGTCTCTGGCTCTGCCACTGTCCCTATGGAGGTGGTGGTTTTGCAATCCCCCTGCCTGGCGTAACTCCTTGCTGCTGTCACGCAAGGCGGATGGTTCCACCTTTCTTTCCACACCAACCTGCTTGTTCTCACCACTCTCTTCCCAGCAGTAATGTTTGTGCACTTGTGGGCAAGCTGGAACATGGAGCTGGCCCAAGTGAAAGCTAACCCAACCAAAATCACGTCAGATCCACAAAGACAGCGCACAAAGGGAACAGGCAGCCTGAACAGGGAGAGGCAATCATCCCTTTCTCCAGCAGCACAGACTTATGCCAAACGAAAGCGATGACAACTTTAGACTGACTTGCCTCATCACAGACACTTTCCATATATTCCTCAAATAAATTTTTTTGCATGACAAATCTTTCCATTGCCTGTTCCCATATATTAATCCAGACATTGGGCTGGAAGTACACCATGGGAGCAATTTCTGAGATACATTTGAGAAAACGAAAGGAATTCAACTATGCAAAACCTTAAAAGCTGTTTGTCACCAAGCCATTTCCCAATTTTGCATCCACTACCAATCCAGTTTAAATTAAAAAGTTCTGTAAAGAACAAAACCCATGAAGCTGGATTTCCTAAGGACATGCAAACCATTTCCTTCAACTTCCTATTGCAATAAACACCAGCTCCTTCTGTGTCCTCTGCAATTCCTTCCTCTGGTCTTCATTTTCCTCAGTCACCCACTTCCCTCTTCATTTGGGTCCAGGTCCCCTTTCACAGTGTTTATAATAGTTGTTTCAACCACACCTGTAACCTTGGACAAATGTCTAAATATTCACTGTAACCCATGCACTTTCAATACCCACAATGTTCACTGAAAATGAGACCCATACAAATGCACACACAATTGGGTACTTCAAATTGCCAGTCACTTAGAAATCCTCATGTAATCTCCTGACTCCTCGTACAGAACCCAGAACTCCCACCCATCTCAGCCAGTATCCCTGGGAAACCTTCTTGAGCATAGGCTGGGGTTTGCACTCAAGCCAGACCTCGGCTCTCATCCTGACTGTATGTTGCAAATAGCACAGATTCAGCAGCAGGCAACTTCCAACCCAGCACAGGGAGAGAAAAGTTTAGACCTGTGCAACTTTCAGAGGTACAACTGGAGTGTGATCCACCTGTAGGGCATGGACGAGATTGTCAAGACATACCATGCCTGAATCCCTGGTACTGCCTCTGCGATGAAGAAAATCAAATTGTCTACACAGGAGAAAAAAGTCTAACTGGAATCTTTCTTTGAAAAAGCTGACCTTGCATGGTCTTGAAGCCAAGCAGACATGTAGGATGACCAAGTTCCCACTGTTCCTCTAGCAGGGCACTCCTCAAAAATGTGCAGTTTATAGGTTGCAAATCTGGAGGCACCAGGGGACATAGAGGAAACTGTGGCTCAGCTACACCATACCTCACACCACATCTACACATCATCATGGAGGACACTGTCCTTTCCTCTGCCTTGTTTTGCCTTTCAGGTGCTTCTGAAGTGATAGTAAATAACCAAAACCAGTAACTAACTTTAATGCTATATTCTTATTCACATGTAGGTGTAGAATTCTTACTCTCTGAGATAACAAATAATCCCCCCTTCCCCCGAACTTTTCTACCAAGTTGTCATTTAAAAAGATGTTTCCAGGGTAAAAACAAATTACGTTACTGTTACATTTTAATACTTACTATCTAACATGCAATTTCAAGGGCAAATTTTTTAATGGAGCATTTAAGATGCTTTCTTAGGAAGTCTGGGTCTTTGATGTTAAATTTATGACCAGTCATTGCTTGACAATTGTAATTAATATGCTATGTGATTCTGACTTGCTCTTCCAAGAGACATTATTATTTGTAGTCTGTCAGTGTAACACATAAATTATGAGCCATGTTCACCTATAATAGACTGAAATGAAACTTCAAAATTGACATTTATGAAGAAAAATGAAAAAGTCCTTTCCACCATGAGAATGGGCATAGCACACAGTCTGCAGTAGACTCAGAACAGAAGAAAGTTTAAGTTATGTATATTGAAATACCTTCCTGCCAAAAATAATTACATGCTTAAAAATAGATTACTCTTTAGTTGCAAGATCTCATAAACTGGGCAATGTCATGCTTGATCAAGGAGGAGTTTTATACACACTGTAATTTTTTTGTGCCTACTGAACACAATTGTGCAGTCATTTCTCAAGATAGTGATGCCTATTAGTGCCCCAAGATCTCTTAAAGGAATAAAAGATTACCTTCCTGAAACACAACATGAACTATTCATAAGAAAATCTCCATACAAATAAAATCCTCTTTTCCTAAAACAAAACAAAAAATATTCTGCCTAATCTTGTCTTTTCATTAAAAAGTTATAATGCAGTTCAATTTTTAAATCTTGTATGATACAAAATTTCAAATCAGAACGAATCAAGACAAAACCCAAGCTATTTAAACCAGACACTCACCAACCATGTACCTCAATGATCTAGATACAAAGAGCATTGCGTGGAAGAACAGGCCCACATATTTACTAGGTATTAGGTTGCAAATTTGAAAGAACCAAACATTTTCAAAGCTGTTGACCGTTATGTCTACAAAAAAGATGTGTGCACATGCTAGGGAAATGCAATTAGAAATCCTAAACCTTCAAGGGCTTTTGCTTAGTAACAGAAATAAATGGAGCATATGCAATATTTACTTTGTCAGGTAATAAAAAAATAAGATTAAAAAAAAAAAAGGCATCAACACAAAAAAACAAATGAAATGCCTGAAGTGCCATGAATCTGTATTACTGGAAATGTCCAGGTATGCTGAGTATCCCTATATTCCACTAACTTCAAGTGAGAACCTAGAGAAAGCAACTGCAGCTCCGAGGTTCCATGGCAGAGCACCCCTGCTATCGAGGGAAATGTTCTGGAGCCTGGGTGTCCTGGGCTCCAACACACACACTGCAAGGGCAGGTGAGAGAAACAGAAGTAACTAAGCTAAGCATATACTATCAGGTCATAGGGAAAGGCATCCTTTGAAGCACAGAATGAATCCTAGTTTTCCACCCCGACTAGCTCAGCAGGTAAGCTGTGTGGATCAGCAGGAGTTTTGCTCTTGAGCTGAAGCATAGGTGTCCTCAATCACTCTATGCACCTGTACATGTAATGTCATAGTGTGGTGTTTTAAATTTCTGAGAAAAAAACCCCTAACTTGGACTAGAGAAAACCTACAGCTTTAGGCCCATCTAGGCAATTCAGAACACCTTTAACTTATACAAGTACTCATTTGTGACAGCTTAAAAAAGCTTAAACTAAAAACCTAAACTGAGAAGATAAAAGTGAAAACTAAACCAAATTTTGTCCTTTCCATACTTCAGCCTGAAAGAAGTGAAAACACCAAAGTTTAGCTTAAGCTTTCTGCTGATATTTTTGTTTGATCCCATAAGAAAACCTAACTTTAATACTTTCAAGTTTCAAAGTAATGGGAACATTTTGACAATTTTACTTTGCAAAATATGAAGCATACACAGTTCCAGGGAATAACCACGCAGGACTTTTTTTTGTTTTGTTTTTGTTACACAACGAACTTTGTCTCAGACACTTATGTTTGAGTTTGTATATGTCACTACTATCCTGCTCTGTCTATACATTACTCTTTCCCTCGCTCCTCACACGCAACCCACAGAGCATAGGCACAAAGCAAAAATATACACCCCAAAGTAAGTTCCAGGCTAACTGCAGACTGAACCCTCAGCATCTCTCCTCTTAATTCCTGTATTGTTCTTTGCTAGCCCACAGTCTTGGGGTTACATTAGTTGCCCAGGTTTTAGAGCCTAAAATAGGAGTGATAAAACCCCTGAAGTTACGGATGCCAAAGCATTACTCTAAATACAGGGGCAGTAAAAGTCTAACCAAACAGTCTCAGATTAACAAATATGTCTGCAGCTTTACTACTACCAATAGCGTTATTGGTACTGTAACTATGTAATTATTTTTGCCTGATTTTAAAAGGTTTAGACTTTGAATTAGTACAGCCAATGCATTCAGCCTACAAAAAAAAACACATCTGTCCAGATTGAGGATATTTTTTTGCACACTTGTGGACAAGATGTTGGCTTCATTTACAACCAACATCTTGTCCACATCAGGGGAGCGTTCTCACACAGACATGCATACCATGTGGGCTACCTGCTGAGTTTTGGCAAGCTTGGCAGGCTGCAGAACATAAAGGGTAGGCAGTTGTAGTGGAAAAAACCTTCATGGGAATTTTTTTTTATGTTGTGAAAAAAGAAAAAGAAAAAAAGAAGCAAACTCTTTCCCAATGAACCACACTGTGAGCTGGCATAAGGAAGATAAGGCCAGGAAATTGGATGTAAACCCAGTGCATAGGTCCTTTAACAGAGGAGGCACTCTGCAAGTTGCCAATGTGACATACACATTTCTTTCCTAAAATTCAGCCACTTTTTTTCTTTTTAATTAGCCATATGGAAAGTTGAAAGACTTGTGAACTTACAGCATCAATCCCACATGTTGAGCTTAATTTCTGAGAGGTTTTACTCGATCTTGTGTCTTTAATTTATTTTTATACTCACATTTATACACCGTTAGACAAAATAACACACGTAGAGCAAGATATGCCCTATACTTATGAGCATAGTTCAGTATTACTTAGTTCTTATATAAAGGTGCTAAAGTTTTTCAAATTGGGAAATGAAGTGCACCCTACAAGTAGCTATGTTTTAGTGTTTGACCTTGGTAAAGTTTACAAATATTGGTGTAGCCAACTACTCTTAGTTTCCTAGTATGATCTAGAAAGGAAAGCAGAATAAAAATGATTGAAGCACTAAAACCAGCCACAGTCGAAAGCAAAAAATGCAACAGCACCACCTAAGGCCCATCTAAGACAGTGCAAAAAGCCATGGAGGTGTTACAGATCCCTTACTCATATTTATACAGCTGTAACATGCATTATAAAATTGTAGCATGGTATTTTTTTCATGCCTTGAGTGTTGGCCAACCAGTTCCTGATACCTATTTATTCACATTTGGATTTCCATGTAGCTCACACTACTGTATGAATCAAAGGTTCAACTGTTAAATACATTTAGACTCCCCATTTTTCCACTCTGAATTTAAGTTATATTTTATTTCAAACACATCACTGGCAAGAGAATTTTTAAAGCATTTTAAACTATTGTGACAAATCATCTAGCCTAGTTGCCACAGCAAAGTTTCAGAATACACAAGTGCCCCCAGGTGCAGAATTTCTATTTCCTACAGTAACTGAATATGAAGGTCATTACAACTCCAAGAGAAGAACTCTATTCCATCTTCCAGCCTCAGAATATTCATGAACAAATTAATAAACCTTTGTTCTGCTAGTTATGTGATTCTTTACTTAGGATAGTTCCCTTCTCTGATTGTTCACTCTTCATATAACATTTATAAAAGCTACATTGTTCTCTCCTAGCCTTGGTTAGCCTTTAAAGGTGATCTAACCTTTGCTTACAGATGACTTTATTCCCTTTGCCATACCTTGCTGCCCTACACCCCATCCCAAACAAGCCATAATGCTCACTGCAACAGCACTGGTCTCACATTACCTCCACTGGAAGTGACTCTTCCAACACATCGCATTTGGTCTTTTATGACTTGCACATTTACAGCAGTTGCTATACTGTGGGACGACTGAACAGTGTTCAGCAATATGATGAAAGTCTGTTCCTAGTGAGGAAAGCAAGCATGCTGACATTGCTTTTTATTTTATTCTCCTATTATTTTATTAGAAATTAATTTGTCAAAACATATGGTACCATATAAGTTTAAGACTTAGTCAATTAATCAGTGAGACCACTACAGAAGAGACACAAAAGTTATCTTTTCCTCTGACCTATTTCTTTCCTTGTGTGTAAATTAACACATTACCAAAATTAAGCAAGCTTTCTGACAACCACACATGTACATGATGTAACCATTTTCAGAGAGTTCTGCTAATGTAAGAGCTGTATTATTAATAGACAATCACAATGCAAAGGGAGGTTGGTAAAGCATCTCCTGCCAATATTAGTACAGGCAAGTTTATTTATGTCACTCAGCTTGTTAGCTGTGGAACCTGATGTTGTCAGAAACAGCTCTAGCAGAGGAGACAGCTGTATGCAGAAAGGAAAGTCACTGAGAACATTTCTCCACACCACTGCTGAGGAAGGTGCACTTAACGCACTGCCACAGGAGTTACAGGCCACTGGTCACAGACAACATCTCTCGCAGCTGTTGGAGACAGATCCTTAAAAAGATACTTAAGAGACAGGCATTTGAATCAACCAAGTCTGCTCTCTCATGCTTCTTTCATTGCCCAGGCACTCAGCAACCCTTTCTGCCTGCCATCCTTTATCCTTACCTGACATATCCACACCTAGGAAACAGCAGCCCAGAGGTTTTGCGGGGTGCAAAGCTGCCCAGCTTCCAGGGAGTGGCCTCCCTTCTTTTTCTTATTTTATTCCAGGCACAACTCCAGCCACTGTCCCTTGTAGTTAGACTGTGAAAGGAGTTATTTGAAACCAAATTCCTAAATAATGCCCTCTGAGCAGATGTGATTCCCAACCTGCCTGCAAACACAGCTCTTTAACTGTGCAGAATTTAAGCTCACACCTACCCAGGATTTAAGTTATTAACACAAAATTAATAATACATTAACAATGTTAATTGGAAAACTCTACCCCAGACTTGTGAATGGTACACTGCTGGGTCCATAAAGGCTGCATCTTACCTTAGTGGTCCTTAGCACTCTTTGCACGATGGCAAGAGTAACAAACTGTTTACATGCTGTAGTCATCACAGTGCTCTGCTCTCCCTGTTGGCCTCAATTTGAGCTTTAATATCCTGTGGCCTGAGCACTACACACAGCATGTTGTTCCCCCCAGCAAAAGGCTGAGTACTATAGTAATACACACTTCTGCCCCAGGCTACTCAAGTGAAGCAGCAGGACCATTCATTACCTAGAAAATTAATGATGTTGATAACAGTAATAGGAATGTCTTCCTGGCAGTCATACAAATAATAGAAAAGGGTTCAATTGTTCATTTGTTATAATCAGGTATTTCAAAAGATTAAAGACTAAAGCTTTCATCAGGTATAGCATAAGAGTCAGTGGCACAGAAGTTTGATTTCTAGTGCCTGCCATGAGAGAGACCTCATGATAAAAAGAGAGATTTGAGTGCTTTGTTCTCCACAAACAAGATACTTCATTACTGATGCATCTACCAAAATTAATAATTTTCATGACTTCAAGGAGAAGCATTTTCTAACTCTGCCTTAGAGTCAATACTGAGGAATTTTGCAATTCCTGATCCAAAAGCCATGTTCTCACATAACACCTCCCTTGCTCTCTCCTATGACAAAAGCAGAGAATCTCTTGAAGAACAACAGTTACACATACCCATTTAGAAGACAATCTATGCTCAAAGGTTACTACAGACCTTTAAATACTGAAAATTATCTACTTATTTTATGGAATAGAATATATTCCTAAGATTTTATAACACATTAATTTTTTAAGTATCTTTCATCCATGTTTCATTCTGTCAATTTTACTTGAGAAAATCTCACAGTTAATAGCGATTTCCTGAAGCAGATGATTATTAGAGTCCTACCATTATCAAAAAAGGACTACAAGCTCTGTTTCCAGAACAAAAATAATGAGTTAACCACAAATGCTGGCAACAGAGAAACGGAAATATCACACCCTCTACCTGAAACGTTCATGACACAAAGCAAATCAGAAAGGACTCTAAAATGCAAGGTTGATAATATCAAACCACATTTTTTACAGTTGAGCAGAGTTGACAGTATTCAGTTGTAGATATTTCAGTAATAACTAACTACTTATTTAAAGTTCTTACTGAGACAAATAGTAAGTTGAAGTCTTCTGGAAGAAAAACACATACAATCTAAACATGGCTGCTAAATGTCCTTTGTATTGCTAACAAGGTATGAGATGCTTTACTGGGAAACCTGATTCTATAGGTAGTTACTGCATTTCAGCATCTCTTGAGGTTTCTTTTTGAATACAACATACATGTATTAACTACTCATCTTTGCAGTAGCTTTTTTCCAAGGAAAGATACTATGTTCATAAATGCTATGTTCTCATGATTTTGTATCCTTAATAAACTATAGGTGAATATGGAAGGGCTGGATCTTAACATACTGGTTTGTAAGTGGCTTTCAAAAACAATTTTCGAAGTTGCTTATTTTAACAAATGGGTTTCTTTAATTAAATGAAAGCACCATAAACTGTCCATGTGTAAATCAAAAAACAAGAGGTGAGTTAAATTAAAAGTGCAGTACCTTATTAATGTTAACAAATTAGGTCTGCCTTCAGGATAGACTATTTCTCTCTTTAACATGTCAGACTATTATGGTGGTGATAGGAATGAACAGTCATGCTAAATCAGTTTTTCAAAATTAATATTTCTTTGCAATCAATTAGGAATACAATTTAAAATTTAAACAGGTCCCGAGTACAGACCCTCCTGCACATTATCTCCTTTCACAAATAAGCTCCTTTTAGAGGTGCAATCTTTTTGCCAATATTACATGAAAATAGCATAAGTAGTATTGGAAAGAATCATTTAAGAAAATGTTTCTTAAGCACTGCTTGGCCTACATCTACATTTTCTTCTTCTTTTTTTTTTTTTTGCAAGGCCACACTTAATCTTTATTCTTCCATAATCAGTATTTATTGTGTGACCCTGACAGCTTGCTACTGCTGTGATAAATTATCTGACTCAAGTCAGATTAAAAATGCAACCCTGAATCCTAATTACCTTGGCAGATCCGCTTAGTAATAGCGTTTCTTGTCAATTCTGGAATCACAGCATGGGTGTAAATTGCAACAAACGCCCAGGCCCCTCTCGGAAGCAGGCTCCCCAGAATGCTTTCTTATCTGCCATATGTAAATCTCAGACGCTCTGTACCCTTGGTGACCTTTTATTAGCAAACTGACAAAATGATAAAGCTAGTCATGGCAAAACTCCCACTACTACACAATTATCCGCTACAGTTCCAGTCCGTGGGAGATCAACAAGACATTGTTAATTGTGATGCATTTCATTGACTTCCCCTGCTAACAGACCCTACAGGTCACCAGAACCGATAGGGTTAGGTGGCTATTTCACATCAGAAGGGGACAGCAATATAATTTTGACCCACAGGAGAATTTCCATCCTTTATTTTTCCTCTTCAGTATGATGCCTGTCATTTGTTTTTAAAAAGATTCATTAAGTAATTTTTTTTAAAAAAATTATATATATAATTAAAAAATATTTTTAAAAAAGTGTTGGGAAAGAACGGTCTGCTTCAAGAACTTACAAAACTGAGATAACTTCCCACAGAAGGGCATCAATGAGATTGAAACCACAGGGAACTTCTCCCACTGCCTCACCATACTGCAGACCTTAACCAGAACTGAAACCCATCAGGTAAGAACTGGATTCACGCTCCAGGACACCCATCCTTCTCAACTTATTGAGGCAGACAAAAAGAAGACATGTAAATACTAAAAGCATGAAAAATTAATAACCTATCACCTCCAAAGTCTATCTAACAGGATTAGGATTCTGCAAACACCTGTGGATGCAGGTATTTTGTAAACAAATACAGTTCAACCTCCAGAACCGTCCTGCAAATTCATGACATCTTGAAGTGCCTCTATTAAATTGTTATACACATATAAGGTTAACAATTAAGCTAGAGAGAGGAATAAGCTGAAAATCGTTCAGCACAGTTCAATCTTCCTGCTCCCTCAGAGCTTTCCAGGACACCTACATCAGAGTATCATCCAGAAAGTTTACAACACACTCCACTATGTTGCACTAGAGATTTAAAATTGGAAAGGTCTGCTCTGATTCTGGCGCTAGTCACTCTGTTCCAGCTACCTTCTGGCTGGCTCAGGTTGATAAAAGCATCAGGCTCTGCATGACACAGTATCAGTCAAAACCCTGCCATTTAAGAAGCTGATGCATGTTTGCTTCATAATGCTGTTTATTTCTGAAAGCACAACTTGACTGCTACTTAGGATTTTCTCAACTGCATGCAACAAAATATTTGGAGAGTGCACACAGAGCTACAACTCCTGCAGTCTTGTTACCAACAATATGGCTGTTTAAACAGCATTATAAGCTATATATTTATATAATATAGAATATATTGCAAACTACACCATGGTAATGTGTTGCATTTTGGCAAGATATTCCTATGTGATTCTGACAACTGGCACTCCTGCATCATCGACCCTGCAAAACAGGTGTGTGCAACGTGAAGAGAAAAATAAGATTAAAAAATATTATTCAGTTCCATTAATGCGCAATACGCATTTGCTACTCTGAACTGAATAAAACTGTATCTTCTTGAAGAAAGTGAAAGATTGATGAATCATCTGAACTGATTTCAAAGTGAATGATCAAGAGGTAAACTGTCATATCTTTTCTTACCCTAAACAGAAGCAAGATAGAGAAAGAGAAAGCTTACAGGGCAGACAGAAAATCTCTGAAAGATATGAGAAAAAAAAGATCCAAAAGGCGGACACGGGGTACTTTGATCAAGATGTGGACTTCACAAACTGTGGATACAAATAAAGCCTTTCGCTACATTTTTGTCCACAGCCATATTAGTAATGGTGATTGTGTCCAAGGTATTTCTCATCTCTGCAATTTTGTTCTCTGTCTGGGTTGTTCTTTCATTGTACAATTTTTAGCCTACAAACCACTTACAGTACCTGCAACTCCAGGATTAAAGATCATAATGGACCGACAACCAACATTCATATTCATGAAGCAAAACTAAAACACTGCCCAGTCTTGCACATTATTTTATAGTTAAGTTCCTCGTTCAGTTAAATGATTCCAAATGCTGTGAAACAAGTCCATATTACTATATATGAAAAACTTGTGAAGATTGTGTCAGTTTATAAATCAAGAAAATGGAAAAGATTCAAATGTCTATATCAAGCTGCATAACAGTCTTCCAATATCTGAAACAGTCCCACAGCGGAGAGGAAAATTTGGTTCAGACATTATGGTTGCAAGGAGTCTGCAATTCCAGCTGCAAATGGAATTAAATAACTCAAAAAAATTTTGAAAAAAAAAACCAAAAAGCTTTGAAAGAAGGTATTTCAGCACAGCATCATTTCTTCTTTCGTAAATGGAACGACCTGTTCTTTGTGCCAGTAGTTGTCAAATTAGTACAGCAAATATTGAAATCAAGGTTCTCACAAGTTGCATATGGCCTTATTTTCTTTCAGGCTGCACTTAACCTTTAGCAATCATCCTTTAAAAGTTCTCTTTGTTTCCCTATAAAGAAAATGTTCTTTATTGCTGGGAGTTTCACACCACTTTGACTTCTGACTTAAACCCAGAATTTCTCTTTGTTCTTTGGAAGCTGATCTAGTTTCTGTAGTAATATTACTAAAATTCCATACACTCCAGTACAGCCAACCCAAGAATATTAGATACTATAAAACCATGCGGTATGAAAAAAAATATCAAAGTCATGTAACTAGTCATTGAAATTACATCAATATGGAAGTTTAGCACCACAGATCAGACTAAATATACTATGTTGTTCCCACTTGTGCTTCACACATTTCAAAGAAATTATGAAAATGCTTTTGATTCTCATCTATACACAGCAAAGAGAAAAATCTGTGCAGCAAACTGTAGCTGCATCAATTAAAATACTTCTACCGTCAGGCTACACTCAAAGAAGGTTTCAATTTGTACTCCCTTAAATATGAGATTACTGTAACCATGTTTGGCATCCAGAAATGCAGATCTGTCCAGAAAACACCACGCTGTTCCCTTCACTGCTTGATTTATGTTTCACATACAATATAATAAATACACCCAACATGGTTTGTATTCCACAAAATGCATCTCAGGCAACAAAATCTACAGTGTTGGCTCTGCAGGATGGGTTCTTCATTTAGACTTCAACCCTATTAGCACAGCTCCACTGGCTCTCCAATACAGCATCTGTGCTCTGACACGAGAAGCAGAGAAGGGAGGGGGATTCCTCAGCTGCAGAAGGGAAAACCAATGGAGCCAGTACTGAAGGAAGGCAGTCCTTTCTGGTTTACTGCTTCCTTTCCCCTCGGTAGCACAGTGCACATATAAAAGTTTGCCTTTGACCTGACTCCTCCCAGGCTGCTGTAAGACCACACACCCTTGCCTGCAGCCTGTGGATCTGTTGTATAGAATCACACTTCTGCCAAGCAATGGAGTGGCTACATACCAAAGGGGAAAAAAAGTTTTATAGCAAAATGCTGCATTTGTTAAGCTCACATGCCTGGGAGAACATATGGCTTTTAATCCTCTGTGTTTTTTTAAACTATTAGTGATATACTTATTAAAATACTTAGTGGTTGTATCTGTAATCGAGACAAATTTCACTGAAGACATAAGCTGACTAGGTTACTTGAGCTGCTCTTACAGCAAACTCTCAGAGGCACACTACCCAAAGAAAGTTCCTCACGTGCAACTGGGATAGCTGGCGCAACAGAGTATTTGGTGGCTGATACTTCTGGTGTTTAACAGCCAGCCACACATGACAGACAACTAGTCACCTGCACCTCTCTGAACTCCCTATTTTTTTCATTTTGGTTTGGTTTGTTATTAAATACAGCACTGATACTACAAATCATTGCATTGAGCAATGTCTTGGGAAACACTACCTCCCAAAAAACTGCTGATGGAAAGGAAGTATCTTAGTCTTGTGTAAAAGACAACATTATTCTCCTTTCAAAGTAAATAACCAGAGCCCTACAGCTGCTATCTCCAGCTCTCAGAGTCTTTATGGCTGCTAAGTATGGGGTACCATCTTGAGCATAACAAGAAGGCACTGAATTTCTCTCTCTGACCACTTATAAAGCCACAACTCTCCTTTCACAATGTTCTGCTGTCTGCAGCATTTCTCTGCAGATCTGGAAAAAGCCACAGCTGGTGGAGTCCTTCTGCAGCAGTGTCAGAACTTGAGTATTTCTAATAGATTTCTATCAAGCACTCTCACACAGCCCTAACCTTGGCTTCCACTAAAGGGTCACTGCAAATTCTTGTACCTGTGACAGAATAAACCTATCCTTTGGTACAAGCTGTGGACCTGGATGAACAGTAGCTGTTCAGAAAAGTGCCTGGTGATTCTGGTGTGAAGGAGCAGGAAATGAGTACGTCACAGCAGCAATGAAGGTTAGTCACAGCCTGTGTCACATTTAGTACAATGGCGGGCAGCAGGTCGAGTGAAGCCATTACACCCATCTACACAGCACTTGTGAGGAGCGATCTGGAAGAGTATGTCCACTTCTGCAACCCCAAAAAAGAGGGGAAGCGATAGACAGGAGCCAGGTCAGCAGGGAAGCAACTGAGATGGTTGAGGCTGGACCACACTGAGCAATCTGGTGAAGAAGCTGAGCAAGCTGGTGATTTTGTCTCTTCTCAGAGGTTCGTGTGCATCAAAAGAGAAGAAGGCAATGGATAAAAGTTTTTGCACAGAAAATTTCAATTTTATACAAAGAAGAAAGGTGTCACAAGTGTACTTTGGCACTGAAAAGGCTGCCCAAAGAGACAAGATCCTTAATCCACCTCATCTAACTTTGAGATTAACTCTACGTGGGGCCAGCGGCTGGATGACAAAACTTCTTGGAATTCTTTCCAACCTAAATTGTTCAGTAGCTACAAGAGGGCATATATCCATCTTTCCCTAGAGGAAAAATATTGTCTTAGCATCTTCCTTCCAATAACAAAATTTATTTAGATTTCAATGATGAATCATCTTAAAACTAAGGTATTAAAACTCAGGTGTCTGAAATACAGATCTGTGGTTAAAGAATAGTCCTAGAAAAACTACTTTAAAACTTCCACCGTATTCTTCATTTTATATCAAGAGCCCCAGCTTCCTGCTAAGGCTTATGCAATAGGATTACCCAGGCTCTATCAATTACTCTATCAAAACAGAGCTCCTCTTTGATGTTAAGTACTTTAACATCCCCATATGGAACACAAAAAAAGTTTAGTCCCCTCTGCTACATGTAAAATGTTACCTAGTGAGAGACCAGTGCACATTATTTTCTCAGCACTGTACTTGTCCTCTGTGGTTTCACTATGTGACATTTTCATTCATTCCAATATAAAGCTAGTTTCAGAGTACTCAGAGCTGTAACACACAGACACATTAATCAGCAGCCTAATACATGTCCTGTGTAGTAGCTTTATTATCTTTTCAAAGCAGAGCTGTAAAAACAGAGAAACTGTGATCTTTTATGCTATCCTTTAATAAAGTTATTTTAAAATGCTATAAAAATGGTTTCAGTTTTTTTTTCCAAGTTACAGCTTAATGCAACTAACTCTTGTACATCCAAAACAGTAAAGTCTGAATAAGTAGTTTTAAAAGTCTCTGTGGACTTGTAATCTAGCAAGACTGAAGAACTCCAACCACTAGAGACAGAAATGGGAAGGAATCATGAGCTTCAAGTTACGGAACATGCCTGTTCTTTTGTCATTCTGACGGGGTACTGCCTTGCAAAGTGTTCTCATTTCTGTGATAAATTTTAAATGTGTATTCCTATATGCCAATATTTACATATTTAGGGCAAGAGTGCGCTGTGTCCTTTTCCCTTCTTCTCAGGCTCACTATCAGCCTACCTCCTCATCCACTTAAATCAGTGAGTATTTTAAACTCACCAATAGTGTATGTAACATACCCATAGTAGACCTGTGTCCTCTTTCCTGCAAGGTATGAAATGGACCACTCATTGAGGGCAAGCATCCTGACCTCTATGAAGGCAAATAGGAAGAACTTGAATAGCAGAACACCTTGCACTTCATAGAGGGAATGTCCTTCCAGAAATACAGGTTGATACCATTCTCTTCCCGCCCTGTTCCTTCTTCTGCAGACAAATGAGGATACACCACACATTTTTGGCTTTCAGAAATATCACTTCTCAAAGGCAGACCTGAAACTTCAACTCAGATGGGAACAAAGCCAAAGTGTTATAAAAATCTGTCAGTAATAAGAACAGAAATTGACATCAGGCTTCAAAGATGGTCTGGTCATTACATGCCACTGTTTGTCTTGGTCTCCTCTAGTGGTGACAATGCACATCAATTGAAGAGAAAATAGTATATTTGAGCTATGTACAACTTTTACACCTACGCCTTGGACAAGCTAGCACTTTTGGACAGAAATCTGCAACAACCTAGCAATTCCTCTGGTGGGAGACACAGTTGTGATAATTGTATGAACTGAAGTCAGGCTTGAAGAGAAAGTCTTTCTAAATAAATAGAGATGGCTCATTGGCATAAACACAGTACTATTGCAACAGACTTTTACCAATTCAGCAGGAAAACCACTCCTCAGCTCTGTATGAAACAACCACCCACCCACTCCATGTGTTGCAGGGTAGGGCTCTGGCCAGCATACTGGTGGCTTTGTACGGCCACTAACCCAAAGCAGGACATGCTTCTGCCATTTTCTGAAGATTCTCAAAATTTCTCAGGTTTTTACCCCAGTGAAAACTAAAATTAGAACAGTGAATCACAGAATAAAACTTGCACCTCATCAAGTATAATTCTAAATCAACGGGTCTCTCTCTCTCTCAACATCCAGAAATTTCACCCTAGGCTCAAGAAGTTTCCTTCAGAAAGTTCAATAGAAAACTACAGGCTTTTGTAGTAAGTTTTGGTTTGGACTAAACCAGAGTCTTCATAAGAAATTGACGCAGGTCAATTATAATTATAATTAACATTATAATCTTTCTCAGGGAAGAAACACATTACTCTGAAACAGTTGTACCTCTGACAAGACCCTTGGCTTGAATTAACCACTTGGAAGTATTTTGAGACAGAGTAGCATCCTATCACTGCCTGCGACCAAGCCCATCTAAATAGTGGCCAAATGGAGATGGTGACTGTCTTCTGAGGGTACCTCACTACACAAAATCACCAATACTCTGAAATCACCAAGGAGCTGAAGCTATTAGGCATTCTCTGGAACGCTGCAGTTTTCATGTTATTACCAGTCATGAGACAGAACCCTCTGTCCTTCCTCTGTATTGCCCTTCTTCATTTCTCCCCCTCCTCCCCCCGCCCCCTCCGCTTTTTGTGTAGATTAGAGCAATTCTGAACTTTCATAAATGAAAACCATTTATCAAAATAAGGACAAATTTTAACTCATAATTTATTGAACCTTTTAATCAGTGGGAAAAGATGAATTTGTTCACTTTTATTTTTACATCTGGTAAAAGGAATGGAATTCAGGTATTCTCTGCCAAGTTTTGACGAGAAATGACTTTTTCACATCCAAGTAATAGATGACTAGGGAAATTGGAGTGGCTTAAAATGCAAATGTGGGGATATTAATTATTGTTTTTATTGGGACATTTACAAGAATAGTGTGGCAATATTTTAGAACCAGTAATGTCTAATCTTTTTAAACTACTATAACAAAAATAGAACTAGAATATAACGAAGCATTAAAAAGTAAATTCCCACAATGTTTTAGTTTGTTTTGTCTGAAAATTTATTTGAAATCTGGAAATGCCTGGTGCACATATTCAGTATTATATAACTTAATTTGTTGAACAAGAATGGCAGTATTTTAACAAGGTAAAACAATTTCACAATTAAAGCACTGCCTGCTTCATCAGTAGTAAAGAGCTCATGGAAAAATATCTAATCTTTATAAAGCAGAGACTTCTAATTTAACTGCCGAGAACAAATGAAAAGGCTAATTCTTTTTTTTTTTTTTTTGCTGCTTTAGTGGCAGCATGTGGTGATAGCAAAGTATTAGCATAAGCCAGAACTTTTCTTTCCAGGCATGTAACAAATATCTGATGGTTATGCAAATTTCACCCAAAGCAAAGTTGTCCCAGCTGGCAAGCCATACATTAAAAGGTAAATTACACAAAGCTGAGGCCATCTGGACTAAAGTATTCTCCTGTCAATAGGATTTCAAGCTCACTAATTCCACAGAATGAAGGACAATGTATTACATGTGGATTACAATATTTGAGGTGTGGTCCTTTTACCAATCACTATTTTAAAAAACCAGAAATAATAAGAATGTACTACAGGCTAATTTTGATATTTGCTTGGAATGTAATTTTTGAAGCTTGCAGAGCATAATTTTAGTTGTATTGTATACATACCATGCATTCAAGTTCATAAATGCCTATTTTCTGACCCATGGCAAGTTTGGGAAGCCAACAGATCCAACCTATTATATGAATACCAAGCACAAAGAATCTGAAATTTGAAAAAGTCTCCCAGCATCTACATTTTCACAAAGCTGCAAGCACTGCATGTTTCTCTACAGACTTTTACTAGAAAGCAGCCCTTGACAGGGCACCTTGATAGTTTTGTTTCTTGTTTGGTTAAACCAGGCTACCAAACCAGAAGACATGTGTAGGAAAATGAATAGTTGAGGGCAATAAAACTAACCAAACCTTTCTAAACCACAGCAGAGTGCAGAAAATTTCTGCATTTAATTCACATTAAATTGCCCATCTTGTCCAGTCTTGAAAAACTAATCTCTATGTTATATATTATGGAATTTAAAGTAACATCTGTGTCATTGAAATTAAATTAACATACTTCTATTTGATTAGCTTATTAACTGGAATTCTCAATATGCTGTAGAAACAGACACCAACTAGAGAGATGCAGCTGACACCACCACCTGTCTGATATAAAGTACTTTTTATCATAGACGTGGAGGGATCTGTCAGCAGTCAGCCAAAGCATCAGACAGGTTAGGAAGTGACATAGGGGCAGAAAAATGACTTGCCTCAGATCGCAAAGCAGATAATTGATGGGATGGGGACCAGAACCTTGTGCATTTTGGCTCACAGCTTCATACCTTCGCTAATGGCTTTCCCAAAAATCAAATGATGCAAGGAAAGAGCAGTTTGTAACTTGAGCTACATTTAACAGAGCCAGTATTAGAGGAAAAATACATTTCAGTATTTTACATGCTATTGGGAATATTTATTATACTCATCCTCTAATTTTCATAGAAAACATTTCCCACTTCATCCCCACAAAGATCTGAAAGTGTACGTTCATCTTCATCTAGCTACTGTAAGTAATTTTCTCTTTAGTAACACTGATTGAAACAGTCTGAATTCAACAAAAGAGGTACAACAAAGGGATTTCAAGCAAAATACCTCCCTTCCTCCACATCTTACCTGCCAGTGTTTGAAAAAGACCTATTCTAGGTCTCAAAGATATAATGCATGAACAGGTGTAAAGAATGAATACGGCGTTGTAGACTCAACTCTCCTTTCACTCTTCTTTCCTACCTGGTGAGATCCTATGCTTCTCTTCGTAGCAATGAATCTTTGATATCCTGTCACCACCTTTTAACCTACACAACACCTCTTAAATCACATCACAGCATACCAAATCAAATCTAAGTCATCAGCTCTGTCACTGTTGTTTCAATGCACTGAGAACTAGAAATGCCCTGTAAAAAAAAAAAAAAAAAACACCAAAAAAAACCACACCACAGAGGCACAGTCTGAGCTGCATCAATTCCATTTTCCCAGGAAACCAGGAGAGGAAAAAAAACCCAGTACAAATTTGCAGTCAGGCAGCAGGAGCTACAAGGCTAATGGTGGCCAGGTCTTACAACTCTGAGCTGCTTTGGCTCAATTGCTCCTCAGGGACTACCTGGTTTTGTTCTTCTCAAACCTGCATCACAGGCATAATAATGAAAACACTACTTTCTGTGAACTGTTGTTGTTTTAAAGGGAGGTAAATGCTAATGTAATTATCTGGCCAAGTCTTCAGCACCTGTCACTTGAAAACTGGGGTTATGCTTCAGATACAGCGGGCTAGTTGTTGAAAGTTAGCAGAAAACTTTTGGCTACAAATGGAATCAGCACACAGACCCATCTGAAGACCCACTGTTCAAGACTGGTAACATTGACCCTTTTAGACATTGCTCTCTGTCATGGCTCCCATGGGATCCCCAAGTCCAATTTCAGCTCCACAGACTTTGCTTGCCTTGCCTGCAACACAGTATCACCAGGAAGACAGGTGCCAAAGAGACATAACTAAAAGATTTAATCTGTGAGTGTTCTTGGATATCTGGCTGTTCTTATAATAAGTTCCTCCTAGAACTTTTTCTACCTTCTGCTGTTCTTTACAATTCCCACTGATCCAAAGCCAGCGCTATAGCAAGGCACTTAATTTCTCACAGATATTTAGTGAATTCCCCAAGGACAAACCAGTAGTTCTGGGAAGTACTGTGAGAAATGTTACCGTGCCAAACACAAGGCTGTAGAGAGTTTTCCATTAGATGATACGGACAGAAAACAAATTGCCTATGACCAGTGAAAATAATGGAAACCTGCTTTCTCCAAACTCTGATGTGCCAAGGCTACTCCAGAGCAGCACTGCCAGACAGCATTTAGCACCTGAGTCCCTTCCCTCAGTACTCAGAGCATTCACTTGGGTTTCTTCACCCAGCCAACAATTTATTAGATGAAGATTAGATTAATTTATCTAACTTTTCAGACCCTACTGCTTAGCTTAGTGAAAAAACAGCCAGCAGGTTTCACAACTCTGAGTGGCAGAAATTGGTGGAATTCCAGAAACAAGGCTTCCTACATATGTTTTGTGAGATTGCTTTCTATTTATTATTGAATTTTATTTTGCCAAATATATTTCCACATACTTGGAACCAAATCCAAAGTTCAGCAGCTTCAAGTGCTAGCTAATTTGATTTCAGCATTGATGACAGAGAAATAAGAGAGGAACTGTTTGTTTGTGGCATTATCACAGAAGAATGATGCCAACCAAGTCTTAGATACCTAAATACGCATCCATCAAAGTTCTGTGACACGGTGCTCACTAGGGAGAGCTGCAAGCACCCATATCAGCAAGTACCTTCTGAGGATGAAGAAGAAAAGCTTTTAAGTGACCCCCATCAGCAAGCCAATTTTATTTACCAGAAACTGTTCAAAATAGAAAACTTTCCTCATCTACTCATCAGGATCCTGAAATAACCCTTCAATGAGAAATACAGCGTCTCCCTACTCTGTCAAAATGAAATACTGGCCCATACCCATCACAATGAAGAACCCTTCCTGGACTCAATTTTTATATCCTGTCTCTTGAATTCTCCTTTCGTGATATATTTCAGTCATCCTATAACTCAGTTGATCCACCTCTTTATTCTCCACAAATAGTCATATCACAAAAATAAAATTTCCCCCTCACTTTCCTTAGAGTAAAAGAAATTCTTCACAAAAACTCCCACGTATGTACCCACAAGGAGAAGTCATCCTCACTTTTGCTCATTGGCCTTTCCTTGTCCCCTCTTCTGTCAATAAAAAACCCACCCTGTATCCACAGTCCAAACTGACACTTATAATCCAGCCCAATAATGACCAAATGGGAGCCTCTCAAGTGTGATGGGAGATCCTGTCTACACCTGCCTTTCCTCTTTCCTCTTCATGCTTTTGGGAACACAAAAGTTTCTTGCTTTTGTCTCATTCCTACTGGATGGTACTGTCAAACCACTTACTACACTTGACCTTTTAAATCACTTGACATGGGCCTTAGTTTACTTTCACCGCAGTTTGAGCAAGCAACACCCAGCTTTTACTGAAGTCACCAGTAGTGTGAAGTGACCGAGGGCTGAAACCATATGAAATCGATACATTACTTGTGGTTCTTTCAATGCACAGTAAGTAAGCGCAGATTGGCTGCAAATTCAACCCAGACTTAAACTCGGCAAATGTTCCTGTGAACTTGATCCAGCCTTCAGGTTTGTTTCATCCTGTTTCAGGTTTCATTGTGAAAGTTTCACTATGCTCAACATGCTGCCCCAATAAATGATGCCTCAAACAAAATGAGGACACCAGCAAAAATGAAGAACTCTTCAGATAGCAATGTTTTAGTTTTATACCATATGTGAGAACATGCACTGACAAGCAGTATGTATACAATTACTGCTCTTACAAATCAAAATTGTTCATGGTAATGGACTTCTACTTTATTACAATTTCTGCCAAGAAACTATTTTCAAGAAATGTGGATGGAATATCTCTGTGCCATAGTTCTTCTCTTTCCCCATTTATGATCATAATCATTTACTAAGAAACTAAGCCTTTTCATTGCAACACGTGCACAAACTCTCAGCATGCTTTTTAGACACTTGGGATGTGAAATAATTAAGCCCAAACTTTACTGAAGCAGTATTTTCTATCTGCATATACCATTGCTGGGGTAGCAGTGGGAAAGGAAAAATAATAATGAGGAAACTGAACATCTTTTATGGATCACATGAATACAAAGCCAAAATGTACTTAATTGCCTAGCTCATTGAACATATGACATCTTTTCCTATAAAGATTTTACTACTGGCAATGTTTCCTCACTTCTCAATCATATTAAACCAACAATTGAAATAAAAAATGGCCTAGACTTACTCTACCTTTGGGAAGGCACGTAGGTTGTTATTTTATATTGCATATCATGTAAGGAAAATCTTTTTAAATTTTGTAGTCTGAAATAAAAACCAGAATCTGTGCTATATCCAGTTTTCAGAATGATTTAATCCCTGCACAAAAGTATTGTTAAAGAAAAAATAAGCTTCATAATATTAATGGTCCATTCCAATGGGAAGATAGTCAACTCTGATCTCTCACAAGTGCACGCTATTTAGGTGACTGAAGTCAATCTTCATTTATGCACATGTGATTTGTAAAAGAAGTCAATTAGAAACTGTGACAGGTTGTTTCCTGTAACAGATTCTGAGTCCTTGTACTATTTCAGGCAAGGGCCTTTACGGGACTCACTCTAAGTGTGAAGGAAAATCCACACTAACTGAAGGAGATGCCAACTGGTTTACAGTAGAGCAGCACTGCTGCCTACAATCTTCAGCCTAGCTCAGCTGAGTTACACTCTTCTGAACCAGATGGCCAAAATCAAAACTACCAGCAACATTTCACAGGCCCTTTAAATGTATGATGCAAATGATCAATTATGTGCACAGCACCTTAGATGCCAATAAGAATAAATGAGGTTGCACTACATGGAGCTTTAAAGAAAAATTAGGAATTCTTTACCTATTGATGGTATATTTCTTCTGCTAGCACCAAGAAGAATATATTAATTTTATAAACTGCACTACAGGTTTCTGCAACCCCTTTTTCCAGCTTTTTACATTAAACTGTGAACAAGAACCACAAAAGACAACCGCTGGGAGCATAATGACTAAGAACTGTGCAAGAGAAACCAGCAGAATTATAAAAAAAATAAAATAATTATTAAAAAAAATAAAGGAATATGTTTTACATGGGAAAATTAATGCGAATAGGAAAACTAAGTATTCCCCTGTGTGTTCTTGAAAGCCCCAATAAAATGTAATTTTTACTGTATATTCAGCAGATTATGAGGATTACATTTAGCAAGAGGTATTTTTCCATTATTGAAAATGGTAACACTCTTGGTTTTCTTTTTATTGAAGAGCTGCTATATAGTACTGGATACAAACTCAGGGCATTTCTACAATCTCAACAAAGGTAACAGATAGTTTTCTGTAGTTGGTCAGATCCCAAAGATCACATTAAAAGTGTAAGTTCAAAGTTTTAGTGCTGGAAATACTCAAAACAGTCTCTTATATCCAACCTTTGTGGATAAATAGTCAGCATCAGTCCTGATCCTTTATATGGAGGACAGGAACTGTTCAGCTACCTCTTGCAAACAGCATTGCCTGACTGACCTGGTTTAAACAGCTTAACAACTTTTGGTAAATACTGACCTTTAGAAATGGCATGTGAGCAAATAAATGCATTGGCTCACCTTGACCAGAGGGATGTTTTGAGTTGTTTTTTTAATTCTTTATTAAGCATGTTTCACACTGGAAGTTACTGCACATAAGGAAACTGCTTTCAACAAATACTCTAGTTTTGTTGAAATTACTTTACGCTCTGTGTAGCAGCAGGGGAGCTTACTACCACAAATTGTCAAGGAGTGCACCAACACCATAGCAGCTAAGGGTGAACTGGATATTAAGAGGAACAGTCCTGCTATCCACACTACAAAAGCAAGTCATAAATTTAACCTACTTCCAGCTCAAGAGGTTTCTGTGAAAAGTTACTGATTCAAAGCACATGGTGAATCCCAAACACTGATGGCAGCAAATGTGAAATGTTACTTATATGCAACTTTGGAACAACTCACCTTTTTTTGCACCTCCATCCAGAGTACCCCTTTATCAGCCCATAAGGAGGCACCATGATTATATGCCCTCCTCAAGGCCAATAAACTGCTAGTACAGCCCAGCCAGCAACAGAGGAAGGCAGAAGAGTGAGTGGCAGATGCCTTAAGAGGCTGGAGGCACCAGGAAGAGCAGAGAAGAAAGTAGAAGCAAAAGGCAGCTACAAAGTGTTAGTGTTCCTTGAGTTTCACTGTTACAAACACTGCAGACCTCACCAGGAGAGTTTCAGTAGAAATACAGATTAACACAACTGACAGATTAAGAAAGGCCAGGAAAAGATTATATGGAGGACAAGGTGGAAGGAAAGAAAAAACCCCTCACACCCAAAGCCCCAGATTCAATAATCTCAGTCTTACAGCATTAAAAAATCTCAGAGGAGACTCACACAAATCTTCGCCATTCCCTGTAGTCTACCAGCAGTAGATACCAAAGAAATAGTGGTAGGTTGAAAAAGAGAGGTCACACTATTACAGGAGAATGTAACATGGGCTGTCATGCAGATTTAAGATAATGAGGCTAGACTCCCCGAAATACCTCTCTGTGTTGGTATAGGTGGTACTGCCAAGGCTGTAGAGAACGTACCTCAATCCACAACTACTTCCCTCTCTGTTGCAGTGTCTTTCTCATACATTGCAAAAACTACTCTAATTAGAAATTACTAGACACTAAACAGTCGTACAAGGCAAACCCACTACAATTCCTCTATAAATCAAGGACAAATCAGCAGTGTCTACCCCTGTGGCACATCTACACTTACAGATGGAATTAGTGCTGTAATTGTTTCCATCTCTGCTTGTACCCTCCTACAGCACTTGGGGAAAAAATTGTGCCTGATTTAAAAAAAAATAAAATAAAAAATGCACAAAAAAACTCCTCTACAATAACAAAGAAAGAAAGTCTTTCTCAGTTCTCTGGAAAATTTGAACAAGAAATCCAGTGTCTGCAAAAGTGTATTGCTTCAGGGAAACTAAGACTCAGAAAGTACTAACCAGCCTGGCTAATTGTACTATAACAGAGCCAAATTAATTAAATAAAGGCTCCCTTCGATAGCATTTGTTTGCTGAGCCAAGCAAACTTTTTGACTGTTTCAGGCCACCTTAATCCAACATAGATTGCTAAACAATATGTAATATGCAACATACACAACAGCTATTGTGAAAGTGCATTTAATTAGACTTTCGGAGGTCAAAGGTACACAGATGTCCACCACTATTCACAAACACATCAACAATTGTATATCAGAATCAGACCATGTAGGCACATCAGTTTCAGGGCTTTACTTCTACTTCATCATGCAAATTCTCACTTTTACAGCCTTGTAAATTGTCTTCACTTTCTGAGGTGTGGACAAGAAGTTTCTGAAAAATCCAAGGATGAGATCAGAGCAATCTATTCCATGTTTTTATATCCATAACAACAAAAAAAAGGATGCCCCATGGGTTTGCCTATGTCTCTACACTGACAAAAAATTATTTTCTGATTACATGATGCCATAGTATCTTGGAAAAATTAAGTAGATAAAAAAAAAAAAAAATCACAGATGATGTGCCAGAGCTTCCTCCGCTCAGCACTATTAGCACTTTGAAAGTTTATGAGAGCAGCTCCACAGGAAAAACAAAGGCCAAAGGAACCTTTTCTTCTGTTTTGATCATGTTAAAAGTACCATTACTATATAATACCTGCTCACAATCAGGGCAGTCATGCCTCACTAATTCCTGATCATAACATTTATCCTCAGTGCTCTCTTTCATGCTTAGGTTTTGTATCCACCAGTTGCTTTCAGGTGACATCAGTTTTGACCTTCATTTTGTTCTGTGTTTCCACAGCATGAAGCGTACTTGGGATTCCAGTGCACAACACAGGATCACTTCAGTTCTGTACTAAAGGTACTCAGAAACTCTTACAATCTGTGCTACTCCAGTCATAGACTTAGGAGTACCATCTTCTGTGAGCATTTTGCCGATGGTCTGCAAAACTCCTTTGCTGGCCTGCTAAACACACCCTCAGCCTCAACAGGAACATAAGAAACCAACTCGATCAAGCTCTCCACCTGGTCTCCATTTCTTGGGACACTGGAGTATTGTAGAGGAAGTGGAGGGATAAGGAATGCATCTTTGCAAGATATCAAACTTTCTCTCTGGCTCAAAATCAAATTGAGAGGTCAACCCAACCGCAAAAGTATTTAATGAAAATTAAGGCTGAGGCTAACACTTTGGAGTAGATTTTATGTAGCGGAAGATGACATCAATGTTCTTTCCTCACAAGCCAAGTTCTCCAGCACTAAGAACATTCTCTCATCTGCACTTAATCTCTAGACTAGGTTACAGGCTGCCCTAAAGCATGACTTGGACAGCCTTGGTATGTAAACTCCAAAATGTAGCCCTACTTCTGAATAGCCTACAACAGCATACAAAGACAATCTTTGTGCTGCAACTCTATTTTGCTACATGGCCCTTGTGTTTATAGTCCCTGTCCCTCATTGAGTACGAGCGAGACTTTGCAAATTATACACAAGAACCCTTACTTGGAAGTGTCATATGCAAAAATGAGAATGAAGGAGAAAGGAAGGAAATATCAAGCGCCCTTAGATGCTTCAGGAATTATTCCAGGATGCACCTTGTTACATTTTAATAAATTAGTGGGATATTCATTGCTGGAAGGAATATGAGAATCTACAATGTACTAACACATCTAAGAGCTAACATAGGGGAAAAAAGTATACAATATTTTGCATCTTGAACTACTAAGTTTATCTGAAAATCTCATTTTAAGTCTTTCTGTAGATTAATCCTATGCATGCTTTTTTGCAAAAAATCTAAGTGGGCAGTTTTGCAAAAAAATATCGTTACTGTCTAAAAATCGGTAAAGTTAGAAAAAATAAGCACAACTACTTTTGTACATGAGGCCAGTGATAAATATACTTTAGATTCATAAAAAGTTAAGCCACAGTCAATGGAAATTACCAGCACCTTGTCTCTGGACTGCCTTGGGATTCCAGGGATGGCAAGTCTGCCAATCTGCAAGTCATCACATGTAGCTGTGACTGTCACTACAAGCTTTTAGCAAAACACTGGACAGCAAGAACATTTCCTTAAAAGTTATCTACTCAGCCTGTAATTTTCTCTTCCACATGTTCATGTTTTGTTGCTGTTGTTGATTTAAAGAAAAAAACCACCTTATCAGGATAGGAGGTAACTAGCTGTGTATGTTGGTCATTTCTCTAAATGGTAAAGACAGGAAGAACAGTCACTCCTTTCAGCCATTTAACTCAGATTGTACTTGAAAATTAATCACAAATGTAAAATTTTTGCTCATCCTTCACTCAGAAAGCTAAGCATAATAGTTTCTACAAATTCTTAGTTCTGCAGAGGATCTGAAACTGGCACATGAATGTGTTTTCCAAATAGCTCTGCAAATGCGTTAAGTAACTGAAATACAAAGAATGAATATATGTTATTACCAGAGTCTAATAAGGATTAGGACCTTATTGTACTATCATACACAGAAATACATAGTGAGAGCCTTGTTAGCCCAGCTTACAGTGAAATACCTGTAAACATGTTTTGTACAGCAGACACACTGTCCTTCTGAGAACGGTACTACTCTTTATAATCAAATTTAAACATCACAGAAATGGAATTACCTCCTCTTTAAAGCAAGAGAAACTGAAGATTTACTCCTTCCCCCTCCCAAAATGCAGTGACCTGTACAAGAGACCTATGCAGCAAGCTGGGAATAGAAACAGGACTGGCCAAGATAAAAAACAGTGCCAGAAAGACAAGATGATTTTTTCATCAATTTTGGTATGCCACATAGACAAAAGATGAAGAAATATCAGTAGAGACAAGAATCCTGAAAATCTTGAGCATTTATACTGACAGTTTGCTAACTAAACTACGCACACAGAGAGCTGTGTCAATGCACACTCACAAGGAATGATGCTGACTTGTCAACGCTTCTTTCCCTTGAGATTCCTGAAATGGAAATTGTTCTGTCCCTGAGTCTTCCATATAAGCATTACAAGAAGACAGCTAATACCCTCTCAATTAAACACAAAAAAATCAAAACCACAACTGAAACACATTCTTTCAGTGTCCTACATGTTTTAATTCACCATGTAATTTTTATTTCAAGGCATGGCATTAAGGCTTTTCCTTAAAATGCCAATCTGGTTTTTGATCTTTACTGCTGACATGAAATAAAAGAGCTGTACATTTTATCTTCTGCTTCACTTAGCTTGGAACTGATAAAAAGAGAAAGACAAAACAAAGCCCTGTGCATAAATCCTTCCAAACCAAAAGGCATTCCCCTTACCCTGACTATCAGTCATTTCTGCACATCTTGTTTGAATTATCATCTGAAGTTTGTCTTGTTCCATCTCCAGAACAAGTCAAATAGCAAAGCGTAAAGATATGGCTACATGAATAAAAACACATTATCTACTTGGTCACTACAAACGTAAAAATAAGTTTAGACAGAAAAAATATTATCTGGTAATTGACATGTTACTTTGATCCCTTTCTTTCTGATCCTGTCACATGCATTCAATCCAGCAGCTACTGGAGGCATCAGCATGCACCTTCAATGTGATGAGAACCAACAGTAAGAGGGAACCACTGCACTTCTACAAAGCTGTGATATTCAATTCAAGTAAGACAGCATCATGTTGCAGGAAGAAAAAGTTAAAGACAAAGGGCAAGAACTGTGGTACTAGGCACTATAAAATGGAGCAAATCTGAACAGGTGGCACAGAAATAGTTTATCAGATTCACTGGCTCTGATGTTCCTATGCAGAAAAACTGATCTACAGTAGAATTTCTGAAGTGGAAAAATCTTCCTTTTCTCTACCCTTCTGTTTCTGAAGCTTGATGTGAGATTTAGGGCAGTCTATTCTATACTAAAAGAAAAAGTTAGGATGTTTTTCTTCTAGTGATCTTTCTTTTCAAATTTTGTTAGTTTTCATTCAAAAAGTCAAATTAACTATTTTGAGAAAAAAAATAAATTTTAAGGGGTTCTATATATTTATTTGCAGCATATCTCAATTAACCTATTATGTACTACCAATGTTACAACTTCAAAGTTGAAATCTCAGCCCTGAATTAATTAGAAAGACATGAAGTCGCTTTTTCAGGTGAATGATGCACTGAATACTTATTTTAGAGGGATTTGCTCCCTGTTTCAGAACTGTTTCATTTTGCATATGCCTTCTGCAAAAGCGTTTATTATGAAAGCAAGCAAGGAAAACAAAAACATTTCTCTCCAGCCTCATGTCTTTGATTCCAAACTGTGCCCTGACAGCCTTTACAATGACAGCACACAGACATCAAGAGGCAAGGAGGAGAAATGTCAAGAAGAGACACTATATCCTACCCCAAGCCAAACAACAGTCTTAATGATTAAAACACTACTAAGGAATCAGAGAGGAGAAAACTGAATCTTGGTCTTCCACACATTATTCAAGCAACTTAACACATATGCTCTTAGAAAAAAGGAAGCAACAAGATTTGCACTGCTGCTGATAAAATTTTGATGGCAGATCCAGTTATTTGGTATGACCTCTGAGAGGCTAAGTCTTTCATTAGCTTCTTGTTTAACTACTGCTGATACCTTACCCCAGGAAAATCTGTCAGAGCAGAACCAGGAAAAGTGCAATGCATTGCAAAAGCTGTGGATGCTGCTAGGTAACTTTAGCATAAACCATTATACTTACTGAAAGCACACTTAACTGCTACAACTAAATGCACACACAGAACTAACTGTCAGAGAATACCAAATAAACATACAGCATAATCCTAGTTACGAAGAACAAATATGAACAGAAGTGGCCAATGGCAAGAGGGGAACTCCTGTATAGAAAGGAGTAAGAACCACTTCAAATTTTGATTCAGCACTCCGTACAGTACCTTAAAAAATAAAAATAAAAAAAATCAAGGCCAAAGAAATAAAGGACCACTATAATGTGGTTTGAATGCTCTGCTAAGAAACCACACACATGTAGTCAGAGGGCATTACTTCCAAACTCAAAGCATTCTTCTTGTTACTTCTTTAGTAATACAGTGAACACTAAACATATCACTACCTAAAGATTTGATACTTTTTCAAAATAACTTTCAAATTATCATTAAATCCTATGGTGTTGGCTGTTTAATTTTACTTCTGGAAAAAAAACAGGCAACAGCAGTAGACCCAGAATTAGTGCGCTGGACAAGACACAGGGACAGTTTGCAGTGGTTCGAACTTTATATGCAATTAATTTCTTTCACAAATGCATATGCTCACAGAAATGATAGATTTTACTTCTAGCGGTATTAAAAAAGGAAGCAGACTAGGGAAATGTATTCTTGAGAAGTCAATGCCATTGAAATATAAGAGAAGTGGGGCAGAAGCTTGAGCCTACAAGAATTTGTAACACGAACAGTGAGGAACAGTGACTTTGCAGTATGTGCTGCAACACCAGGTAATACGGCAACCTCGAGAACCATCATGTCCAAAGACCCAGACTAACACACTCAAAGGGACACACAACATGCAGGTTCCAATGAACACCAAGCAAAATTCATAGCCATGTTTATTAATTTAAAGCTATATATACTGTATCTAAGTACCAGTATAAGCAATATTAATCATTGCAGCTAACCACTGCATTTCAATGCAATACAAAATATAAAGGTGTCTTGACCCATCTTACAAAGGAAATACCTCTAGAAAGTACTGGAGGATGTTGGCCCAAGTGCTCATTTTTAACTGCTCCTGACAGATCACAGCCAGTATCCCATTCCTGTAGCAGCACCATTGAACTCCTTGCAGACAAACCTCTCTTGTATTTATAGGACGGAAACAGATTAACTGCATCTGCTTTGGCTGTAGTGTGTCTTTTATTGATTCCAATTCTGACTTCTAAGAAACCAAACCGAAAGTAAGCAGGGAGAAGTCATCAATACTGGGGACTGCATTAAGGCTACACTAAACTTTGTCTGAGAAAGGGATTTGGGGCAATTCAGTCAGTGTCTGATGCAAGTGTTTGATGTAGTGGTAACAAACCATTATGACCTATAATTTATATTTTGTCCACCAGTTTTAAAAGGAACGTTATCTGTCTATATGAGGGTCACACGCTGTGGAAGCTGCATCTGTGTGTAGTTACTGAAAGCTGTAATGGCAGTAAATCTCCAGCAGAGAAAAAGATGGAGCCTTACAGATTCAGACATTCACAATCCAAAGGCTGTCTCAGAACTTCAGAGCACATACAGTATTGCCACAATCATACGCCTGAGAAAATAACCAGGGTAAAAGGGAAATGGAAACAAGACTATGTTTCAAATTGTTAACCGAGATTCCTGTACCCTTCCTTCTCTACTATCTGTTTTACTGATACTTTATCCTCCCAGCTATCAAGCCAGACAACCCAGATTTATGTTTTGTTTTAGCTCATAATAGCCACCATACAACAGGGCAATGGGCAGAGCACAAAGCACACCCACTTAATCTTTCTACCACAACATATATTTAGTGTACATCTTATCATGCAATTTTGACAGTCCCTGAGAATCAGAAGTCCCTCTTTTCCCAGGCTCCATGAAACTGTATGGCCCACACAGAACATATTGAATATAACAAACCTGCAGAGGAAGATTGTTTTAAGGTCTGTAACTCACAGCAGGAACTGAGCTAAGTTCTTCAGTTCCACTTGGAAGCCATAAAAGCATGGCTTTAAAAAAAGTGCAGCAGTATCTGGTGTTTGATATCTAACAGTATGCAATATGTTTATGACATGTATTAGGCTACAAAATCTGAGTTCATAGCCTGGGACAACAAAGCAGAACTCAGCTCTGGCATATGTAGTGGGAAATAGAAAGGCATGTCTCATAGTGTAATGGATATTGCTGCTCCCTCAAGAGCTTGAGTTGCACAGAGCAGGTGGTTCAATGAAAGATACCAGCACTTTGGAAAAAATTAAAATACAATTAAAAGAGCAATTAAATAACAGCTGGTTTAAGCAAGAGTTGATTCAGATTGGGTTTTACAATACAAACAACACAATTCGTTTCTCCAGAATTATTTTTCGGAATTGACAGAATAAGAAAGTTTGGACAAAATACGTAGTAACTAAAACTGTCTCAGTCACACAGAACTCAGCTTATAGGGTACCAAAATCATGAAATCTAGATAAGGTATCCCTTTCAAACTCCTTTAAAAGTAGTCTGATTCCAAACTGGACAGTCAAGTCCCATTGTATTAAAACAAGTCAAGTCCCATAGTCAAGTCTGTGGTCTTAAAACTGCTTTACTCTAATTAAAAAAAATTAAAAAACCAGCAACTTCCCTCTCCCTCCCATTAAGTAAAATAACCACAGAAGCAAAAAAAGAAAATGCCCAAGTAGATGATGGAAAGAGGGACACATACCAATATGCACAACAGCATAACAAGCCTACATATTGGAAAAGAAAAGTTTTATACATTAAATGAGATCAACAGAACTAAGTGCTAAAAAGGGTCACGGTTAATTTCAACATATGCTTTAAAGGGTCGGACTGCCTCCAGAAAGAACAAGAGTTACTTGCCAAGGAAATAATGTCAGTACTGGATATTCTTAATCATCATAGTCTCATGTAACGGGGAAAATTTTGTCATTTCACCAAGTGAACACCACTTCTTACTTTCATACCTTAAAGTATGACTCCCCCACACAACCACCACCATTCTTTCTCTACAGCAAATGTTCTACAAAGTCAAACAGTGGACTCGGTGTTTTAAAAAGATTGTTGGTTTTTAGTTTTGCTTTGCTTTTTCCCATTCTGAACTTGAAGTAGAATTAGAAAAATTCTGCATTTCATATGACCTGTGAGAGTTTTAATCAACTCAGACTATCCTGAATTAAATTTTGGGTTAGTATTCCAGGCTTATGAGTTTGTATCTCATCCTCTAGACAGCAAAGATACAAAGAAAACTGATATTCCATGTATAAAACCCAATAATCCCATACAGAGTATGTTCCAAGAAACACATTTCCAAAACACAACTAACTGGAACATTCAGCCATAGAACAACTGATCAAAATACCCAGTATGATGTAAATGAAGGCAAAATAATCCCAGAATAGCAGCATGTTGATTTACCTACAACAGGAAAAAGGGTTTTAAGTGAGGAATTGCACTTCTTGTAGAGTGTTCATTTATAACTAGAAGCCAGCTTGGCACACATACTGAAAAAGGGCACTGCAACTGCACAGAACCATGCCATCCTTCCCTTCCGAGCAGCACACTCCATGGGTCACTCTCCTCACAGAGGAAATGTAACCTGATGTACCTCCATAAATTCCTCAAAGCACTGAGGTGAGTGGGAAAACAAGGAGCAGCTCTCAGGCTGCTCTTTACCATAACACAGCCTAAGACATAAGAAGCCCATCCATTCCTCCATGCTGGAGTACCCTGGAGGTTTCAGTATTGCCATCCGTCAGTAACAGCCAAGGCTCTGTTACTTAGATAACTGTTTTAAAAAATGGTTTAATTTTTTAATTGCTTTCAAGTTTTAGGTTATACAGGGCTGAAAAGCAAGATTTTTAAAGATATATACTGTGGTTGAAAAACTTCTGAAGTACTGTGAAAAATAGATTTCACTTTTGACTGGAAAAAAATTCTTTCTCCACTTGTGCAAAGTACAACAATACAGGAAACTAAGACAAGACCAATTACCTTGTTTTACATGAGATTTAGCTAAAACATAACAAGCTAAAAACTCATTCCCTAAGCAGTATTTGAGCTGTGCAGATGAAGAGCTGCTTGTGCCCTATGCAAAAGTGATTAAAAAGTTAGTTAAATTTTAATTCAACTGTTTTTCCAAAACAGGTGTTATCATAGTGTTATATAACATGAAACAAAACAGAGTGCATCCACAAGCATGCCATTTTGGTATAACATACTGTGCAAACCAAGATCAGTTATACTTGAAAAATAATCACACTTACCTGTTAATGTAACTTAGAGCAACATAGGTTGGCTGCTGAAGTTCTTGTTTCTCTAATACACGTGGGTCTGTATCTGGAATAAAAAAACACATGCTGAACTGAGCTTTCAATATTTATATTAAAGCATATGGGACTGTATACTGCAAAGTAACATAAGCGAAGACAAGAGATACGAAATAGCTTAATCCAGTTTATCCATATAGACTACTCTTAGCACAGCTCAATCAGTCACTCATTCATTCATAAACACAGTATTGCATTACTTTACACAAGAATTTGAAACATCAACAGTGATGTAATTTCCAACTGTCACACAAGCTTTCACAATCCCTCTCATAAATATTAGTTTTCACTCCTTCCCTGATTTATAGCGTTAAAAGGATCAAGATTGCTTCTTTTTTAATGTAGCTGTTTCTAAATCTGGTTGACACATTTTGAGATGATTCAAGAGCAATTAGGTCTCTTCTGCTGGGCCTTGATACTTTTCTTCTGCATCTCTGAGTTTTGCTTTCTCTCTTCTCTACAGCTTATTTACTGAAGCTCTCAATCAGAAAAGTCATACAAAAATGCACTTGAAGCAAAATGTTTGCCAAGAAAAGAATTGCCCACCAAAAGCCCCGAAGCAAACACATCCAAATTCCCTTGAGTGCTAACTTTCTCACTCAAATGAAAAAACATGTTTTCAATCACTATTTGCATTGTTCTTTGCAGTTAAGCTATGCTTTTCTCTAATAAAGAAGGAGTCTTGGTTTAAATTTCTGAAATCACAAGCCAAGGGAGTATGCCCATAGTTTAGGCAGGTTTCTTATACCAAAAAACAGGATTATACTGAGGTTTCAAATACAGCTTTGCCTATACTGAGGTTTCAAATACAGCTTTGCCCTATGTAGTAGATAGGCACCTTTAGGAGCTGAGCACAAACAGTCTTCAAAAGTTCCCAATGGAAAGTATGTATCAGGCCTGTCGTTAACAACATGTTTTATGCATTACATTAAAAGCAATTCTGGGGGCAACTTCTGCATTTTAACTATCAAGAATAAAAGCTGCCTTTACTAAATGGCTCCCCACAGCAGAACTGCTGCTATGCATCTTTTATTTCTCAAAAGCATCTACTTTGTGGGTTTTTTGGTGAGGGGGAGGGGGCAAGTGGCAGCATTGGGCAAGGATTGGGACCCCAAGCAAAACCCACGTTTTGGATTGTTCTTGCTTCCTCCTAGAGCTTTAAGCATTGTTAATGTTCAAAAACTCATTATTTTGATAGCCATATTAGTTTGACCTGTCAGTTGCTTTTGTTGGGATTTGTGGGTTTTAAAACATGACAGTTATTTTGAAATCTGTCTCTGCTGTCCTGCCTTAAGGAAGATTTTTAACTGAACTGAATGCGGATTGTGCTTGAGGGTTGGTGCATTTCTCACACCACTGCTGAAGCAGGTAATGTCTTTATTCAGGGAGAAGGGAATCCCCTGTCCACTTCTCAAAGCTCAGGCTGATCCTAGTCTGTCTTTCTACATTTGCTCCCCCACAGCTCACATAGGATTTGCTAACATGCCTTTATTGATATGTCCCTAAGGAGATAAGTATCTCTAAGACAGTTCAGAGAAGAGGGATAAAAGCACAAGTGCCAAGCCAACCAGCAATCCCAAGCCTGTTATCGTTAAGAGAAGCAGATCTTGTTGGTGCCTGGCAAAATTCTGCAATAATTGCCAGCACAGCATGCCCTATATTAAGCACACCAAAGACAGCAAAGCATTAGCTGTCTTCCATGCTATTTTTATCATTCACTTCTCTGAGGAAGTTAGGTTCATACAACACACAAAGATCTTGTGTTTCTTTAAAAACCACTCATTTAGCAGGCCAAGCATACAATTCTGTCACGGTGAGCTCTTTTAGATTTACACCTTGGTGGTGCATGGCCTACCATGAAACTGTCTCGATCCAGAATGTCTGTAGAGCTTTAATCCCAGCCAGGATTATCTGAGAACTGCCTCGGTTTAGGCATCTGTGGTTAAATGACTACATCTTTGCTAATCCAGTTCTTAAGTGGGATTAACCTTCACCTATAAACAACAGTTTCTGTGACTGAAGGAGACAAAGTTGGGGCTGGTTTACATCACAGTGCTGCACATTATCTGTGGGAGAGGACAAGGAAAAGCTCTAACAGAGAGTCCACCATCTTTCCACTGCCTGCCAGCAGCTTGCCGTAACACCAGCTGAAGATGAAAATACAAAGACAAAAACCAAAAGCCCCATAACTTTCATAGGAGTGTGTTATCAAAGCACAGAGAAATTTGCTTACGGGCACCTGGAGAAAGCAGACTCCTGTCTCTCAATAGGTGCTGCCTGACACATGAGGAACACACTGCACAGTCTCCATTCAATCTATCTATCCCTTCCCCCTCCATGTATCAGGCTTCACATGTATTTCGAGTCAATTATGTTGTATATCCCAATTCCACAAAATAATCCAAGATGTGGTAAAAAAAATCTTACATGAATTTAGCACTCAAAATGCTTGACATGTTTTCATTCTTCTTGCAACCACCTGCTGGGTTGCCAGTCATGAGAATGCTACATTCATTTCTGCACTGTAGCAGGAACCACATATTGTTGGATATCATTTCTCTTCCTCAGCTATTATATTTATATATATATATATATATATATTTAAAAAAAGCATAGAAACTTGTGCTGGGGCCACCACATGGCCCTCAGAGAACAGCAGAAATCAGGCCAGCTGGGCCAGAGGTAGCAGCAGCCACAGGGCCCTGGTGGAGGGGCACAAAGGCCACACTGGCAGCCCCACTGATTCCACCTAAAACCTGCACAGTCTTGCTATCCAGAACACATGCACACTTGGCTCACAGCTGCCAGATTTTTTTCTCAGTGTCTAAAAATGCCACCAAGTCCATTCCTTCCGGCCTCCATTCCCTCTTCCTAGCCTCAACCAGTGCCTTTCCTCTCACCTGCCCCTGCCGTACCTTCACATCCTACCCCTCCACTGCTCTCACTGCCAGCTTTCCTCTCAGAACGTCCCAAAATAAGAACAAGTTAAAAATCACATGTAGAAGTCTATAACCACTTGTTCACTCTTGTACCACAGGACTGAAGATAGATGCAATTCATTCCTTTAACTGCCCTCTTCCCTTCAGCCTCTGATTCCGCTTAACGCCCAGCCCCTTTAATGTATCTTACTTCCAATTTAGACAGTCTCTGCTAATGTTCCTGATGTTACTTCATACAGTAATTCACTTTTGAGCACAGAGTGAATATACACTGTTAACAACTACAAAAAGACCACAGCCATCCCAGGCTTGATATTACAAAAAATGTCAGGAGTTAGCATTTTATTAGCATTTTTTTCTTTCTTTTTTTTAAAGATTGCAAACACTGCTGCAGTGAGATTAAGTAGTATTCCCTGATGCTGAACCTTCAGGCATGGACTTCCAGCACTCTGCTTCTCTCATGCCTAAGCACATTTATACAGACACTAGCAACATCTTCTAATACCATCCATGCTACCCAAAGCATGTCTTTGAACACGTGTTACCCTACTGACCAGGATGTCATGCATCAATCAATGCTCTCAACTATCTAATTCTGGAGCGAGGAGCACAGGAGAAAAAAAATCTGTTGTCAATCTCACAAAATGGCCCAGTATAATGTTAAATTTATAGTCAATATTTCTTCAAACTCTCATAGACTGGTCAAAGTCAGTCTAAAATAGCTTAAATAGTTTCCAAACAGACACCTATAATGGATTAAACACTCACAGATGACAAATCTTTTCTTGGAAGTATTTAAGCAGCACAACCTAGGATCAATTTGAGTTCCCTTTCTTAGAAGAAAAATATCCAGTACACTTAAAATAACTACTACAGATCTTGAAGGGACTAGTTGATTAACACAAATGACTTTAAGTACTTACTCTGGCTTCTTGAATTAACACAGGCTATCAAAGACTCGCTACTTCATTGGTTTTGTAGTTACACTTTAAATCTGGTAGAACAAAGTGCCACCTGCTGTACACTAGCTGCCTTCATTACTTGTCTCTTTTTGTAAGCATTATGTTCCACTGATTCCATTCCACAGAGGGAAGAATTACTTTCTGTAATGCTGTGGGGGTTTTTTTAGCTATGTCCTCCTAATTTACTATGGCGTTGGATTTTGGAAACCCTCCTTTTTTTTTTCTCTTTTTCTTTAATGAAATATTATTAAAATACTATTTTGTTCTTATATGAACCACCACAGGGTTTTGTTCTGAGTCCCACTACCTCACTATTAAAACATTAATGTGTGGGTGCTAATATCCATGAGAGAGACAGAGAGTTATTCAACTAATCATCTATAGGATTAAATCCCTCCAATTTCTCACATCCACAACCTATTTCATACTGGACAAAGAGACAAGTAGTATGAATGTAAAATTAAGGCTGAGGGACCATAAATTGCACTGCACCATGTCTGAACTGTTCACACAAAGGCAGGCATTTTCTGTGGAGCATATTCTAACAACATAAATCATTGATTACTGAAGCGCACCACAATTACTAAATCACGTCACTACACAGAAGTAACTTGTAGCCTGCAAGCACTGCAAAATCCTAACTTGGTGAAGTATTTTAAAGAGATCAAATAATAAAAAAAGGCATATGTATCCTGTCTACGTACAGTCCTCAATTATATAACTCTGTTCTGCGTTAATATTTTTGCACAAAAATGCATGCCACATCTTCATTGTATATAATGGAGAAATAACTTTTTACCCTACCAGATACAAGACAGTCATAAGCAACTTCACTTTCACAAAAGCCCTGGTTTTCAATCACTTGGAAAAATCCCTTTTCACCTTACAAAGAGCTATCAAATTTCAGTGGCATTATTTTACAACCACAAGCTTTATTTTACAGTGATTTGGAAAGATCACTATCACTAGAAAAGTGGCAAAGATAGCCTCAGAAGAAAAAATAATGACCTAAGGGAGGTAAAAAATTATACTGCTCTTCAACATCTTGAATACAAAGTGGCCAATCCTGCTTCTACCTCACTGTACCACCACTTAACAGGCAGAGGTTGAGGTCAAGATTGACAAGAGTTGCAGTGCCTAAAGAAGAACATATGAGTCCCTGTTCAGTCACAAATGCAGTGACCAGATTGTCAAAATTTTTTGGTAGCTGCAATCCTCGAAAAGATTTCGCTGACATTGTATATACTACTTTTTCGGAGGAAGGGTTTAGAGATGTTTGTGTCTTAAAAAGACAGGTTTGGAAAACATGTCTTCTAGCAGCCATGCCAAACTTAAGTCAAATAGTTGCAACAACAGCAAAAAGACAAAACTACTCTTGCCAGCCAAAGGGTGTTATTTCCGTTTCTGTTTAATCTCAAAAAGAGTAACAAAATGCCTCAAATATTATGAAAATAATGGCCCTGCAAAAGATCTAAAACCGCTAAAACTCGTATTTGCAAGGACCAAGCACTTACAATATGATCTCTCACAAGTCACTTGGAGATGTTTATGATAATCTCACCTTTTTGTGCAAGATCACACTGTGTGGTAAACTGCCAGCACAGAGGTCCCCCAGACCCAAAACCGACTTTGCCAGAACATCCACACACACGTTCCGCTCACCCACCAGCAGGTTCACAGAGTGGCTGTCTAGTATTTCACTTGGCCTTGAAACTGGCTGATATAAGTCAGCTCAACCAGTTACTTAAAACCTACACTTCCCTTGAAACTACCTCGCTTCACTAATGATGCCAATGCAAATATTTCTGTTGGCTTCCTCAAAAGCCTGCCATTGTTCTTATGTGAATGCAGCTTAAAAAGCCAGAAACAGATAAATTAAATGTTACTGGAAACCGCACCCCATCCAAAACCTTCATTACAAGGAAACCATTATGAATTTCACAGTCCCAATTCCAAATGCAACGTTATTCAGGTCTTCTTATAAATTAAAAAAAAAAATAAAAATCACAGACAACTGTGATTTTACAGGTATTAACAGAGTAGCCTAACTATATCTTTAATAGAAAAAAAATAATTCCCCCATCTCCAAAAAGGAGATGCTCTACAGTTCAAAGGCAGAACGCTGGAGAATAAATATCATAATTCTTCAAGAGTTTTAAACCTACCTGACTTCAAGAACACCTTTAATATTTAAGCACAAGTTGAAGTTCTTTTTAAGATCAAGGTGTTAAATGCCACAGAGATGGACTTATCAAAATGTGAGAAACAGATCAGATCCCAAACCCTTTCACATTTCCATATTAAGCTCCCATTAAATAGATAATTAAGAAAGGTACATTGAGGCAAGTACAAACAAGAAAACAGTATACTTATTTCAACTTTCATAGTTTTAGTGAACACTAGAGGCTTCAGAGTATTTTTTAGTACAAAATTCTCTCTGTTTGGTGTATCCCAGAGTTGCAAAAATTTTTCGGTTAGCTGCAATCAGTTTATTTCCCCCATCTAATTGTGTGTAAGTGCATGAAGTCATGCAAACAGAAAGTCTTAAAGACACAGGTCATGTAAGTATTACAAGAAGGTCATGAAACTGCAGTTTTTTGGCCATCTGGGAGACTCTTGGGCTGACAGTGCTGTACTGGCACTCTGCTGCTGCTCAAACCAGGCCTGTGGACTTCCCATGCCTGGTTGCAGTTGCTGCATCACAGCAGAAGAATAATGTAGTCCGAAGACAAGGTAAAGCATCAGAGGTCACAGTCCAAACACTAAACTACTGTGGACTTCTCCTGAAGCCTGCAAGCAGAAAGAAGTTATCATTAGTGACTGCCAATTACATATTACCCGTGTAGACAAGTGGTCAGGAAAAGAAAATGTCAAACAGAAGGTTTATTTAAATGGAGGCTGCCTCAGTAAAAAAAGCCAACAAGTATAAATTGGGAATGCACACAGAGGCAGCTGGAAGGCAAAGAAAGCAGCTGCTGACTTAACACCCTGGTTTAGCACACACTAGCCTCTTCATGTACGTGCACCTCCAGAGGAAGTGAGGCAGTCCTTGTGGAAGTTCCCAAGGAAAATGGTAATTTGTGAAAACTGCCTCTTCATCAGAAACACACCATGATCCCAAGCATGCTACTCCAATATTTTAGCTTCACTGAATGCTGTGACTGCAGAACCTCTAAGATGCAGTCAGAGGACATCACTGCAAGAGGGACCACCTGAAAAAGGGGGTCACAGAAGTTTGAAAACAGACTGCTGAAAACTAAAGCACAAAAACCTCCAAGAACACCAGAACCAACAGCATCCATTCACTGGCTCAGACTAGCACACATCCATTTCATAACACAAATTCTGTGAGACAAGAACTCAGAGCTTTCTCATATGAGAAAATGGTATATTGCTGGATGATAAATTAATATATGGTGCTTCAGATAAACTATACAGAAACAAATCTGTGCTTTAACAAACAGAAGAGTAGAACTTTTTTTATATAACACTATTTTGAACAATCCTTTTTCATCCTTGCAAGCTGCTACTATTTAATTCAGACTGTGAACTTCTAGAAGGAAGGGCCATCCCTTATCTTCTATTGTCCAGCCAAACAGGGTTCTGATTACAGCTTTCCATGGACTAGTTTTATGCACAGTTATTGAAAAGACTTTAGCAACAACTGAGACGATAATTTGACATTTTCAATTTTTAATTTAAAAACCAAATAGCCAAGTAAACATAAACACAAGGATTTTTAAACCTTCTGAGAAGTGTCTTTCATTAAAAAAAAAATAATAAATTGTGATACCTTATGTAAGAAAAATGTATTTCAGATATGGACAACAGAAAAGAGAAAGAATTCAGGGAGTGCAATCATGGATCCTGAATCTTTAAAATGTCCTAATTTCTGCAATTAAGTTAATTATTGCATGCTAGTAAGTGACCACAGTGCTCCTCAGTTGCTGAAAGCAACTCTGAATTTGTCATGCTGCCTTCAAATAGTCAATTAAAGTGAAAAATGAGAGTGTGCATAAGTTTCCAGTGCCACTTCTTATACATAAATTATACACAAATAAGAACAGGACAGAAGTTCTCAAACCAAACACCTGATCAACCTAATCACGCCTTTGTCTGTTTATTTGAACATATATTATTTTGTTTCTCTTGAAATCCTTATTACAGATAATCTACTCCCTTAGGAGTTTTCACTTGCCAGAAATTAAGGTAACTTTCCACTCCTCTGTCCCCAAAATAATTTGCATTAACTGAAGTTGGGTAGTAGCAAATGCAAGGTAGTGGACAGATCCAAGCAACCGATCTGTTCCTTTGCTCCTCTTCTGTGCAATCTAGTTGACTAGAACTTGCCCGAGGTTGCTTACTTGCCTTACATCAAGTGCAGACTTTATTAAATTCTTTATTTAAAGGGTTAAAGAAAACCAGGAGTAACATACAGTCTTGAAGGTCATAGGCAGCCTGTAAGGAGCAACATCACAGCTCCTTTCCTGTCCTTACAAGGTGTGTGAGGTCTCTGTGTACCACCCTGCATTCTTTTCACCTTCCCCAAACCCCTCCCTCTGGCAGGCAGGCAGGCAGGCACAACTAGCATTTCTCGGCAGAGAAATTCAAGCTGTGGCCTTTCCTCATCCCATTAGAAGTGGTGCCAATTGGAGATACAGCCCGGTACATGAGGACTCCCCCAGACCTCTGGCACACCTGAACAACAGGCTACCACCCAGAGCCTGCAGTTGTCTCTGCAGAAGGAACTGCACCTGATCAACCCATTTTTAAGTTATGTCCTATGCATCCTCTCCTCTGAAAACACAACCAAAACTCCAGCAGCAACTACGAGGCAGAGAGCTGTGTAGGAAGGAATAAGCTAACTATTTCAGAAGAGATTACTGCTGCTGTGATTGAAGACATCCAAGTAATATTCTCAGTAGTTCATGTCTCAGCATAGAAAAAGTAATGCTGTAAATCAGCTACTTAATTTCTATTCAAACAGAACCTAATTGCTGGTAACCAGTTGAAGAGCTACAAATGTCAAAAAGGTGTCTTCGTGATCTTTCAGATGTAATAAACTGCAGGCGCACTTCATGTGCCATGGTGCTTTTCCACTTATTATGCTAATTATTTTTATTTGAAACATACAGTTATTGCTGCAACCAAAGGCAATCATTAAAGCATTCATTTAATAGATAAAATATTCATGAATCAAATCAACAGGAAATCAGCAGGGAGCAGGAAAAGTCCCTTAGAGAAGGAAAAAAAAATAAAAAAGACTGCTACTCTCTTTTATTTTAATTTTTAAATTGTGAGATGTATTCAATTTTTAAGTGTTTGAAATGTTAAGAACTTGCTTGTAATTTCTAAGTTCAAATATAACTTAATGAAGCTTGACATAGAGAAAAATAAGAATGCCATTTTCACAGAATTTCCCAACATTTAATTCAAGACAAATTACCTCATGACATGCCACTGGAGAGTAAATAAAAGGTCCATTTGCACTTAACAGTCAAGCACACAGGACATAACACATAAGTAATCTCTAAAATTATCCCATTTCAGTAATTAAGCAAGTATTTCTATTCTTCACCACACTATGATGTCTCTTTTCTCAGAGTTTTAAAAACTCATGCACTGTGGAAAGGCATTCACATCTAATTCACCCAGATTGGGGAAGGTCCCTAAAATTAATTAAAAGAAAAATAAATTCATGATTTAAGGATATTATTCTGTATGAAACAATGACAAAACCACCTTCACGACATGCAGCACTGCACCCAAAATGCACACACCAGCACAATGGTCTCTTTAATCATTTTTGTAGCCCCTGACTATGCTCAGTGCTCTCCACACCAGCAGGAATACCAGCTATGTTGGGAGACCCCTCTAATCAGGACACAGCAGGAGCATGTGGAAAGGACTTCTCTGGCTGTTGTATTGCCTCCCCAGATGACTCCCAAAGCCAACAAGACCCCTCTGCCTGCCTGGCTGTGACCCCCACCCCTCCGGAGGTGACCTGGTACAGGGCTGCCTGTCATGGGGAAAGCTTTTGTTGTTCCCTGTGCTGACGGACTGGGGAGAAGAGAGGAAAAGGGCTGGAGGGTGCTTTCCAACACAGACCCAGCCCCACATACAGATTTTCTAGGTGTTCAGTCAAAACCCTCCATTTCCGAAGTTCACACATCTCTCCCCTCTCTAAGGTCATACACATCATTAGTGGGTACATCTGGAAGTTGACAAAAAAAGAAAAATGAAGAGTATTCATCTTGCATTCTGCATTTTGCCAAAACTATGAGGAAATGAATTTTTAGAGTTGGTAATGGACTGATTGAGGGTTGAACTATTCTACGAGAACCCAGGTTTGGCCTGGGCAAATCCATTGGCCTTTTTTGGGCAAAACTTGGTAACTAAGAGTAGAAAAGCAATTTCTACACAAACCACAAGGCTCTACTTTTTCAAATCAAGCATGTGAGGTGAGTATATGCTTAAAGCCATATTCTAGGATAAAGAGTTTTGCATAACGCAAGCAGTTATTTCAAAATAGCTAGTTTCCCTATTAAAAAAATTGAAAATTTATAGGTTTGTGTTTTGCCTTTTTATTAATATTACTCAAATACTCAAACCCTTGTTTTCATCTAGTTTTAATAATGAAAACCTGGCTAAACATTCCAAAATAAATAAAATCTAGTATTACTTTAAATAAAACTTCAAAATATATATCTTGACAGTTCTGATGCTTGAGGGTTTCATTTCCCAAAGTAGTAATGATCTCCAGGAGTTAAAATAATATGATTATATCCCAGCTCCATGACCAGCTAAATCACAACTGAACTGCAGTGGTACATATTTCATTTACAATGTCAGAGGATCTCCATTTCAGACTATCAACACAGCAGTAAATTTTGAAGTGTCACGGGAAACAGGCCACTTCTAATTTTGGTTGGAAGCACTAAAATGAACAGCTACAGGCAGTGCAGCTAGTGCTTCACCAGTTCAACCTCTTCATCTTTACCAAGAATGAAAGAGGAAAGCTTTTTCCTCTCAGTTATTTACCGTGTCTTCACTTCTCTGCAAATAACGGTTGAGGGATTTTTTTGGTTTATTTTGAGGGAAGGTTGTTTAAGAAGGAAACAACAATATTTTTTCTGTGAGTGACTAAAATTACTGTAAGAAGCTCATCTTCTGGGCTACTACTTTGCACAGTCTTCTAAGAGACAGATGAGATTTCTAACCGTTGTTTCCTGCTGACAGGAACGGGGAGTGCACAAAACTAAGCAATTTCTTTTAAGGAAGAAGGAAATGGCATCATTACCCTGCATTACTCTAGAGAAGCTTTCTCCAAAAGACGGCAACCATGCTGGGCGGAGCAAGGCTGGAAACCAGATGCATAAGAATGCCAGGTGCTCAGATAAGCTTTATTTCCTGAAATGTCTTTTTCCACAATTCATTTGGACATACTGTGTTTTAGACAATTTTATTGGTTTTTATTATTAATTGGTCATTTCTGGGAGGTGTGTAGCCCTCGGGTGCTCTATGCCAGTGGTGATGAGAACAGTGATAGGGCGGTACCACATTAACAACAGTATTAAAAATAACAATAATCTATTCCTTTCAGGGGAAGCCAGAGCAGGCAGTCAGACCAAGAGACTGAAGAAAGCAGAGCATGACACCTGCCATGAAACATTGGGGCACACAACCTTTGGCTTCCCTGACAAACGTGGCAGGTTTGAGGGGTCAGCCCATGGAAGACCTGTGCAGCAGCCTCAGCCTTTCCTGCTATTCAGGACCACTGAGACATCCCTGTCAGAACTTACAAGATTGTTCACTGCTTAAATGCTAACTGTGTGACTCCCCTGTAGCTATTTATTTCTAGACAGGTACTGAGATACTTTTTTTCTACTTCCTATAGCTCCAGTGTAGAGAAAACCCAAAGCAGAATGGACTGGGCTACGCTTCAATGTCTCTGAAAAACAAAATTTAAGGCAAGGGGGAAAAATCCCAAAAGGTAAATGGTCAGTCTAAAATAAATTCATACAAGCCTAAAAATACTGACATTAAGCAGCGATTAAAGTAAATAAATGAGCTTAATAATCCAAGATGGTTTAAGACTATAGTATGTTCTTACATATTCTATTTTTACTTTTTTATCCCAATCAAAAACATTCAGCATTCAACAAAAAATAATAACTTCCCAATGTGCACACATAGGAAATACAGTAAGTTACCAGTTCATTTAAAATTCTAATACTATCTTTGCCCTCACATAGAAATGGAATATAGAATTACTAAGCAACTAGACACACCAATTAATACAAAGTTAGCTTGCCATAATAAAAAAAAAAAAGTATTTACAATTAACAGCAAGACTATTCACTAGAAAAGCTCTCAAAATAACACATGCCATTCTTTGGCTTCCACAGTTTTCCTGACATTCATGTAAGCTGAAGTGTCTGTGCTTCCTTAATGTCTCATGTAAAAGAAAGCAACAGAAGGGCAGTGCACTTCCAGCAGGTGAAAGTGGTTCTCCAGGTTCATACAAGTTAAGCTCAGGAAGACTTCTGAGCAGAGAAAGCTCATTTTCTGCTCAGCAACACCTAAGAGGATCAAGCAATCTAATAAGTGCACTGATACATCAAAAATCAGTTGCAATTAAGTAAAGGTAAGATAAAAGACGTGAAATAGAAAATGTCTCCTTGCATTGAGTTATGTGCAAAAAAAAAAAAAAAATTCTGTTCTTATTTTTGTACGTGAGTTTGGAATGTGTATTTCTGATGTAAGAGTTCAGACAGGCAATGCCTCACTCCTAGCTCAGCATAACTGCAAAAGGTAGCACAGCCCTATTTCAGAACAGTGTTAGGTTTACTCCATTTATAAGTCTATAGTAATTTGAAAAATTGATTATTCAGAATCTTCAGAACACCAGATATTTTGCTATTTTTATGTATTATAACTAATTAGGATCAAGAAGAACTTAGACACAAGCAGGGAGGAGGACACTGTAAATTCAAGCAAGGCCTTCTCAGATAATGATACATAAACTTCTACTGTATATACACATTTTTCCTGGTATCTCAAACGAGATGCACATTCCTCTAAGCAATCCAGCTGCTAATTTTACATTTAATTGCTGACAAAGAAAATTGCTATCTAAATTGATGGTAGAGTACCTTTTAAATTCTACTACTGTTACTACTAAAAAGCAATTAACCATTAGAAAGCTGATAGCATTATCCATTATTACAGCAATAAATCTTAATATTGTTTTTATTCTGCATTGTTTTGCCTCTGATCAACAACCAATTATGAAACAAAAAGCACAGCAGATATTTATCAAAATTATTTAAGGAGTATGATACAATGGAGACAATAGATAAAGGTTCTGATGCCGAATTTAAGAGCAATTTAAACTCTGATGAATTTGTCTCAGTGTTTATTCGGCTATGGTGTTACTCTGTTGGAGTTATTTTTAAACAAAATTTCATACAATTTTCTAAAGAGCATTACATAATTTGGCCCCAAAACACTACCAGTCTATAGACAAAAATGCTTTCACTTTAAAAATAATATTTTTTCTCAAAACATATTTCAATAATCACCTTACAAATGTAATTGCACATAAAATCAGAAAAATAACATCACCTTTCCAAGTATGTTACTACATGCAACAGCAGGTGCCTTCCTATTTGTAGTCTGTTTCACTCATATCAAGAAATATCTTTAAAAAGTTTAACAAGACTCTTTAAAACTTTTCCATCAAACAATTATTTAAAAAGGTATGGTCTATTAAAGGGAACTTGTTCAGAGGCAGATCTTGTTTGGTTTGCTGTTTCTAAACAAATTAATAAAAGAATCCAACTGGCAACCAACTCTTTCTCCAGGTTCAACAGACACCTGAACACAAGCACCAGGACAATATAACTGTATTCCTACCAGGATATTTAACTAAAGGTGCTTTGAACTCTATCTATATTGAGGACTAACACAGTGTGCAAATATGGTGGTTGGATTACAAGAGAAATTAAGACCACCAGCGAGAATGCTCCCCTCCTCCAAAACATTTTCCCTGTCCCTCCAATAAGCCTTTTCTATTACCTACTTCTGTCTCTAGCTAAATACATCTACTAAAGGTAAGTGAAATAACTCCCTCTCCATTCAGTTTGGATTTTAGCAGCTTCTAATGTTCATTCCTTAGTGCAGTGTCAGTGTGCTCACCTCTTGCTCTACAGAGTGGTTTTGATTTGCAGTGAGAAGCACAGAAACACATAGTAACTCCTCCATAATTTATTCTAGCTCTAAAGCTTTCCACTGCAGCCAGCAGACTACCTAATAGCCTAGTCAAAATGAAGACAAACATCTTCTATGACAGAAAACCATGGGGAAGGTGACATGAATTAAAGAGTATGGAAATAAACACCTTAAACAAATCACCTCAGTAGGAGACACATTGTCTGGCAATGAACTGCAGACAAGATGCTTAGAAAATCCCTCTAACAAAGAAAAAGCTGCATATTGTTCAAGGGTTCCCATGTCAGCACCACCCCTGATGCCAGAAACATTAATAACTTCTCTTTTGCTTTTCTTCTTTCTGGGGAGGAGGAGGGACTTGAAATCAAAGCAAACAAATAAAATTATCTAAAGATTTCTTTCAGTGCTAGTTGAAATTTGTCCATTCCAAGTACTAACATACAATCCTGGGTTGAAGGTTTCTTGGTTTTGTTTTGAAAGGGGCAACTGAGTCCTACAATTTTGTTGAATCATAAAAAGCTTAAGATGCTCCTTACCAGAGGCTGTCCATTGAATCAGCTCAGCAGCTAAACCTGGCAGTTGGATGAGGTAATTAGCCTTGCTTACATCTTTTCCTAATTTGATCTACCTTTTCTCTTCCTTACATATTTGGAACACACTTTACTAAATTTATTACCAATGAAAAGTACCAGACTGATTGCTGTCAAAAATGCCCTCTATATTGCCTTGATAAGCAGAATTTCACTATGAGCAGTCAAAATACAAGTTTTTCTACCGTTATATCACTGAGATAAACAGCAGCTTCCAAGTCTGAAAGTACCAATACATCATTCCAATACAGGATGAGACCCCAGTACTCTGACAAACCCACTGCAATCTGACTTCAATGGAAAGAAATCCAGTGGACTGTGGAAGGAAGGCACAACACACTCTGCTATCCAAGTGTGTCAATCATAATTTGACTGGACAGGGGTGGGTGAAAGGAGGTAGACTGCACTACAGTCATGTTGCAGCCTGAGGTAGTGTCTGCTGGAAATACAATAGTCCATTCTCCATGTCCATGCAATGAACGGCCTTCTCTTTGCAGCTACCAGTTAAGATTATAAATCAGTATTTTTTGCAACATTAAAAGCCACTCCAGCTGCAAAGGAATCAAGAACATAAATTCTTTTCAATGCACTTTTGAACAGCTCCAGGCAGTAGTGAGGCTTTCCTGAGAATACTAGACAGCTGTAAAATAGTTGCTTAAAATTTAGATTCTATTACAGGACATGGAAAAGACCCGTATGAAGTATTTAATTAACAGACCAAGCCACCAAGACCCATGAGGAAAAAATTCAGCTCTTAACAAAAGATTTTAACTCTGTTTCTTGAACCTCCGTGTGATGTTTTTGAATTAAGACAAAAATCCAAGTTGAAGAACATCTCCAGATCTCATCTCCCTGTTGCTATTACTGCATGTCAAGTTAAAAGTGGGGGTAGAAGTTTGAGGTATTCGTCAAAAGGATGAGCATGCCAACTAGAGGTCTGGGGAACCCATACACTAGCTTCTCCTCACACAGGCAGGAAAAAGGTCATTGTTAATCAGTTTCTTTTATTATATGAAATCAATGGCTCTCAATCTCCATTTTAACACTTAATTTACTAAAAAGGAAATTAGACTACTTTTTCTACAACTCAACAGCAGCTGTAGTTCCCCTCATGTGTTGCCTATGCAAATTACCTCTCTGCTGTACAACAGACCTGGTCACTTAAGAGCAGGTTTATGGTGGAAGAGGAAAGGAACATTATAGTATCTGCCATGTCCATTCAAGGAACTTTGGGGTTCTCTGGCTAACTATTATCAATAGCTGCAATTATTGCTCAGTGGTTTCACTGACACTTTGGCTCTGAATGTGGGAAGAAGAGGGAATTTGAATGGATGCCATCAGCAAAATACCCACAGTTAGTGTTATGTGTGACATGAACAAAGAAGGGAGCCTACTAGCTAGCACATTGTCTGGAATGGTGGACATGGAGACAGTAACAAGTTCTGCCATGTATCTTTAAGACAGAATGCCTAAGAAGTAATACAGACGTGAGAGTTTCAGGGACTTTTTGAACAGATCAGGAGATGACACAGAACACTGAGAACTGGAACAGGCTCCCTGGGGAAGTGGTCTCAGCATCAAGCCTGTTTGAGTTCAAGAAGCATTTGGACAATGCTCTCAGGCACATGGTGTGATTCTTGGGGTGTCTTGTGCAGCGCCAGGAGCTGAACTCGATAATCCTGATGGGCACCTTCCAACTCAGCATTTTATGATTCTATCCTTTTGTGCTTCTTACAGTAAGTCTGGACACAGTCCTGGTCTCCACCATAACCAATACATTCAAGGTCATGTTTTCTGTCCGGGTATAAAAGGACCAGCTTTTTTCCTCCAGGTTTAAAGCCAATATGAAAAAGAATTGTCATGAGGCAACTTGAAGCACATTGCACAATAAGTATTTTAAGCCCACCAACTCTAATGGTAAAGCTTATATTAAAGAAAAGTAATAAATACCAAAGTTAATTGTGGTTCAAATTTTAAATACCAAAGTGAATGTTCTGCACTGGCTAGGATCAAAAGCTTCAAGGCCAATTTCCAGCTCAGTCACAGACTTCTTAGAAGTGCTGACAAACTCATTTCTTCGCTCAATTCACATTTATTTTTACTTTTTTTGCACCTCTTCTTTTGCTTGCTGTGTATAAAATTATAGATGTAGACTAAGATTCCTTAGGCTAAATTATATTTGCTGGCACAACTAAGTATCTACAGAGAGATGTGAGCATAACTATACTTCAAAATCTTCCCATAAACACACTTTTTTCACAGTTTCAAAAAACTGCCATTTTTACATTATTACCAGTAGTATTAAGACAGTCATACTTCACATTCACAGAATCATAGAATGGCTTGCCTTAGAAGGACCTTAAAGATCACCGAGCTCCAATCCCCTTGCCATGGGCTGGGATGCCACCCGCTAGACCAGGTTGCTCAGGGCCCCATCCATCTGGCCTGGAACACTTCTAGGGATGGGGCAACCACAACTCTGGGCAACCTGTTCTAGTGCCTCACTACACAATGAGTAAAGAATTTATTCCTAATATCTAATATAAATCTCTCCTCTTTTGTTTAAAACTGTCCCCCCTTGTCCTATCACTATCTGCCCATGTAAAGATGGGCTCTTTTCTCCAAGTCCCCTGGAAGGCTGCAATAAGGTCTCCCCAGAGCCTTCTCTTCTCCAGGCTGAACTGTACCATTGAGCTTTGCGTCATCTGCAAACTTGCTGAGGGTGTGCTCGAACACACTGTCTATGCCAGGCATATATTAAAGAGCACCAAGGCAGAGCCCTGAGGGACACCACTTTCCCCCAGCCTCCCCCTGGACACAGAGCTTTTGAACACAACGCTCTGGCTGCCTCAGTGTACCACTGCAAATAAATAAACAAGGAACTCTGGCTGTAAGGTAGAACACTGAGGAGAAAACACAAGAGACTCTATCCTGTCAATGTATATAACATTAGTCACTGCATGCATCCAAATATGCAATCACCCACAAGTGCTTGGAGTCACTAAAACAGAGTGATCAGGGTGGGTGGGGAGGATGACACCCAAAACCACCACTACCACCCTGAAAATCAAAAAGAAGCACTCAGTTCAAGTTCACTGGCATGTTCCTGGCAAAATGTCTGCTGAAGCACTGCAGACAATTTTATAGGCCTGGAGGAGACACTGAAGAAATACAAACAAAGCAATGAATACCAGCAGTGAGAGAAAAACAGTTTCAAATGCTTCATGCAACTAGAATCACTTTGCAGCCAAATTCATTGCCAAGATGAAATCTTGGAAGGCTTCTGCCACACTACTTCCAATTACAGTGTTTTATGAAAATGCAAGGGATACAGTATGCCTTGATGAGGAAAACCAGTGTATATATAGGCTCATCATCCTCAAGCAGAAAGCACTGAGGTAAGTACTAGCTGTTATGGATATGTCTGCATAAGTAATGGGTGTTATTGCATCTAACCTTGAGGTTTCATTTATTTTGTATGGGAGGGCGTGGGGGTGTGTGTAGAGATTTATGGTTTAGGTTATAAACTTTCATCTGCCACAAAATCCTGAAGTGTTCTTACATTGAATGAAAAAACACCTTCAAGCAATGAGTTTAATGTAAATGCAGAGGAATCAAATATCTCCAAAGGTCTTTGAAAAATGCACTGCTGACTGTTCTTTTATTCAATTTGTGTATTGCTCAGAAGTTCTTTGATAAGCAGTGAATGTAAGCTGTTTCTGTTTCTCACAGAGTACACACAATTAAATGTGAATAGATTTCTTGACAGAACAGATACATAACTCGTTTGTGTGTTCCTTGCGTCAACTGACCTCTTATGCTAAGAGCTGGTTTTCTGATGACTGATGCTACAGTGGGGGGAAAAAACCCCCTCCCAATGTTCTTTGATGACCTCACAGGTACTACATGAGGTAAACATAGGCTAGAAATTCTACCATAATCTATATGCTTTCTTTCGTATTCATAAAAGATAGGAAGAAAAATTCTAAGGACCAGAAAAATCAACTATCAGGTAAAACCCTAAATCAGTTTTGGTATTGATACCTAGTAATTTGATATAAATATCTGAACCCAGGCATGTGTTTTGGGGTTGAGTGTTTTTAAGTCTCTTAGCTCAGTTGGTTAGAGAACAGTGCTAATAACACCAAGGTTATGGATTTGATTTCCATATGCATCTTGTCAACATCAACACAGAAGGAGATACCATCTAGAACAACCTTTCTTTCTTCTCCTGTTCTAAGTATTTCTTTAACCCTTTTCCTTTACTTTGAAACAAGAGTGGAGACAATAACCTGCCAGGTAACTTTGCACCTTATCTATTTAACTGAAACTGATCTCTGAAGATGAAAACTAAACTCTTCCCAGTTCAAAATTTCCCAGCTGAGTTTGTGCCAGCCTCTGGCACCATCAGCATTTATTTCTTGCTCTGTTTTTCCAAATTTCCTTTAACTTTTTGACTGCTCCATGAGGTTTGTCTTTTTCTTTTTTTTTTTGCAAGCCCCATTATGTCACCCTCTGACATATCCTTTGAAGCACAGAGCTGACAAACAGCATCAGTTCAGACCAGATGCACATACTTTCTGATCTCATCTGATGTTTGCTTTGTCATCACAATCAGCTGCACTACAACTTTTGCAATATCAGAATCAGCTGAACTCCTCTCAAGATAAGTCCTGCTGCTTTTAAAGCTTTATTAAGGTTCCCAAATAATTTGCCACAGAACTGAATTTACCACCATCCATCCATATTATGGGAAGATGACTGAAATGAAATCAATGAAAGAAAACATGGGGAAAAAATTTAAATCAAACTAATACAGAAGTTCTTTGAATAGGATTTTTAGCTGCATGAAGAGATTTAGCTAGGAACTATAATAACTGCAATTCCAAAATTACGGTACATTCTTCAGAAAAGTACTCAACTTTGACATAGCACTTAAGTCAGCCAGTCAGCAATAAGCAGCAAAAAAGATTTTTGTTTTTGCAAAAATCATTGCTTCAGTTGATACAGAAGGCTTTTAACAGTTTCATTGTATCTTTTAACAATTAATTTATTTCTCTATTTTGACCACACACACTCCCACAAAACCTTTAAAAACCTGCTTAAAATGCATATGCTCCAAAAACTAGCTCAAGACCATGAAGAAATTTTAAGCTAGGGATATCAGCCTACTGAAAGAAACAGAACTCCTGGAAACACCAGTCCCAGGAGACTGCTGCATTTTCCCAGTAGCAGTAAATTCTTTAACTCTCATCATGGTGAATAACATGGAGTTTTCTTCCACGTTCTCAGCAATATCAGGCAATACCCCACTTCATTGGATAAGCAGCAGCATTGCTTACCCCATGCCCCCAGCCACATCTCACAACTGCTCCTGGGAGAACTCCCAGTTTCAGGAATAGGTACATTCAGCGTGACTGCTGCAGTCTCACTATGCCTGGAACTTCATGAACCCGATGAGCTACTGGCATTTGGCTCCAAGCTCAACCAGAAAATACTGCTGTACGTGAGAACTGCTATAACTCTTGTTTATTTTACCCATTCTAACGTGAGAGAGCTCATTCTACACCCTCCAACCTGATTATAACAGCTATGCAGCAATTTAACTTCTGAGGAAATCTGAAGACCACAAAAAATTATCTCCAATATCAAAATTCAGGTCTGTATTTGACCTGCCAAACAGACGGGTATTTTCACCAAAAGGCAAGCCAGACATTTGAACTCTCAAGTACTGCCAGGACAGAGAGCAGCTTGCCTGTTTAGATGAGCAACCAGTCTGTTGAGACCTTAGAAATAAACCAGACAAAATGCTGGACAGGAACAAAAGGTACAGTAACAGTATACAAAAGCTGGAGTCTAGGATAAGAACACAAACAGGGGGGAATAATTTTGCAAAGTCAAGTTTAACTCATAAAAGTAAATAATTTGAAGCTAAGATTTTTATCCTTCATTCCCTGTGACTTCTGAAAATCACAGAGTACATCATACCAACTCAAAACTATAGAATAAATTATGGAAAAAACCTGTTTGTACTTTCCTTATCACCAGTTTGGAAAGAATGTAACTATGCAAATTTAATTTGCAGCATGCTATAGGTAGGAATAAATTTCTGCTTGTCACATGGAAAACTGTCTCCATCTTGTTGCTGTTTCCTGCCAAGGATATGAGAGAGTAAGCAATACTACTAAAATCAAAATTATCTCAGAAAATAAGATATATAAGAAAGGAACAGGTATTTACAAAATCATTTTCCAGGTAATTTAGACAGTTATTAAGATTGATTTGGTTTATATGCGGTAGCCTCTGGCATAAGCTTAGAAGAACAAATGGCTTGATCCTGCAACCTTTTCTTCACACAGCTTAATCTTACTGCCTTTGAGGAGTAATGTACATGATAAGAAGGCAAACAATGGAGGCTCTGAAGTCAAATAACTCAGATTAAGAGATACCAAAGTGAAAACAGTGTTAAGAGAACTGAGTCTATCTGGTTAAGAACTAGGTGCAAAGAGGAGTCAAAATATTTGCTTTTAAAATTCCTGTAATACATTACATTCATCTTTTGGTCTGTCAGGCCACCACTACAGCACTGGCAGCAGAACACAGGAGATGAAGTTAGAGAATGCTCTTATCAGATGCTCCCAGTCTCTGAAATAATCACAGCAGCAGTGGGAGACAGACATAGGCTGCACTGTGAAATCAGGCACTGTCTTCCACTACCTGCAAGCCAGGCAGCACTGTTGCACACTGCTAACCGTGTAGTAAAAGTTCAACTCTTGAAATAGGTGCCACAGTTGAAAATAGGTAGAGACTGCACTGGGCCACAGCTACAGAAACAGAGCACAGATTTTACTTTTCAAAATACTACTGCTGTCATGCAGAGTGACTCTGGGGTCAGAACTCTCTAGCAAAGCAGTCAAAAATTAAAGCAATTAATTTGTCATTACTGAGTTTATCAGTCAGAATAAAATGAAGTGTGCAAGAACTGTACCCTATGAAGCCTCAGATAAATGGTAATTTGCTCTGTGAAAAGTTCATGAGGCAAAAATAAGACCTCTGATCCATGATACATCGTGGCTAAGAGAGGACAAGGGTGGCAGTGCCTCTCAGAATGAGCTTCCTTCTAAGTCTGAATTCTAAGTGTCAACTAAGATGAAAGTTAACATTTTTATATCTGCTTATGTTTGTGCTAAGTGAAAGGTGATGCAGACAAAAAGTTGCAAGAAAATGGCAGCATGCCATTATTAAGGGAAAGGAAACAAGCAGCCCAAAAAATAACATCAAGGAAACGATCATTAGAAAAAACAGTGGTCTAGTACAAGCCCGAAGATATACAAGTATGCCCATAAATCTTGTGAGCTCATCAGCTATCATGACTTTGATTTTTGCACAAAGTTTTTGTCCCACTTTCATACTTTCCACTAATTTTCCACTTCCTATGTATTCAACAGAACAACTTCTTTGGAAGTGAGAAAGTCCATATATTCAACCTCTCCATGTGATTCATGATAGCATGCCACATCTGCCTAAACTCCTGGCATGGCCTTACACCTTTCAGTACAGGATTATGACATCTTTCACCAAAGCATTTTTGAGTTGAAATGGTTTGTCTCAAGACTCTCAGTTGGGAACTGCAGGGTTTCATGAATCATTGCAAAGATGGAAATACCTGCTGTCAACAAACAATCAGATCTCAACTGTTTCACATAAAACCAGAGGACAGATGTATCCAGAATGGTCCCACTTTGCATTGCTTTACCAGTGGCTCAGAAAACAAACAGCTGTGGAAGTCACAAGACCACACACCCTAGATGAACAAAGTATTTCCACTGTGATTGCTTACACGTTCTTTTTATAAAGTTCTTTACTGGAATTTTCACTATTATGGGCATTGATTTCCATCAGACATCTTGCTATGTGTGTCCTGCTCCACATCCATGTGACACAGCCCTGACTTCCACGTAGGCAAAATACACCATACAAACAATAGCTTGTTCCAGCTTGTTTCTTTTCTTTATGAAGGTACTGCAAATGGATATGTTCCAGCAATCTCTGCTTGCACTGGACATTGTTTGAGAGGATGGAGAGCATCAAAGCAGAGCCATTCCTCAAACACTACTGGCAAGGATGTTTCCATGGTGACAGCATGTTTTAGATGTGTTAAGTATGATGACGGCATAGTATTTTAGAAGGATGAAGATAAAGACATCCTGAAGATAGGGAGACAGCAACGAGGTATGTAAAAGATTCTTATTACCTTTAAAAATACATACTAATTTAACAGTACTAAGAATCAACAGGAATGCAACTGATGGAGCATCAGAGAAAAGGCATTACCAGTTTTCATGGGACTATCAATGGAAATTGGTGACGATGTTTCTACAAGATAAGCACTTAGGTGCTTTGAAACATGGATTTTAACACTTTGGAGCAAAAAAAATAATTGTTTAATGAACAAAGAATGAGAGATGAAGACTGTTCAAGTGAATAGCAGTTTTTCTTCATTACATTTCAAAAGGCATGTATCTGATATACAGAGAGATGCTAGAGTACGTCCCAGAAGTAAATTCTTTGGGAAAACATGTTTCAGGGAAAAAGTGACAACATTCTGAGTTGTCTTAACAGAAAATGCCAGATGCTGTTCTATGCAAATGGTCATTTTTTCTGAGCTTTGTTTCATGCTCTTCCTCCTCCTTTCCCCACTTATATTTCTAGTATTCATTTTCTTTTACAGTTCACATGCTAAGGTCCTATATGTCTCAAAATTGTAGCCAAAACTCTGAATTCCAGGATAATGCAAGAGACTATTGAGAAGAAGTTTTATGTAGTTCTTCCAAAATTTGCAATCTCATATATATATTTGGTAAGTTTTAGACATGAAAAAACTTCATTAACCTTTGTAGAAAGTCATCTAGAGGCAATAGCACATTAAATAGTTTTACTCTTTTATATGGGGTTTCTTTAAAGATTAATACCTTAAATACCTGATTTGAAGACTTTCACAATGAACAACCACAACCAGTTCTACAAACAACATCTGTTCTCCTTGTTAGGAGTGAGAAAAACCTTTCAGGATGCTCAACAGACTTAATTTTTAAGAATCATGATGTAGAGATAACCCACCATCTGTACAAGATATTCTTAGGAGGAGACAATCTTTTCTACACACATTCCAGAGAAATGCACATTAGAAACCACATAGTTGTAATTTAATGGAAGTAGGAGCCACATCACAGATACAACATGATGCTTCTCACTATGTGTATAAATGAATGGGTTTCATCTCTAAGAAAAGAATGTAGTTACATAAACACATTGTATGGTGCCCAAGGTTAAAATAATCTCAATTTCCAAAGTAGTACATGCTCAAACAAAGAGTTGTCATTTTCTTGCCAGCATTTCTTTCAAAAGCACTGATCTACATCAGAGCTCAAGACTCCAGATTGGATCAGGGCAGACAATTGTTAAAAGGACACAAGGTAAGACACATGAAAGAGAAATCAAATTAGACATTAGCTGTACAAGCCACAAAGAGAGAACAAAAAAACCTACTGTCTTTCACTCACAGATTCCTTTGTTCGCTCCCCTATCCTCATCCACTGGCATTACAACACTTCACATTTTCAGGTTGAATTGTAACAGACTCAAGACTACTATTATGTTACTAAAATAAAAGTACACGTTTTGTTCTGATGTATTACATGACACAGGACAAAACAGTACAAACATTTATTTCCTAGTGAAGACATTACAGAAGTGAAGCTATGGTAACAGATAAGTAAGCTCTTTGTTTCCCATCTAAGTAATCCCACACCTCTTACCACGACACACAAAAATTCTAGCAAAGCTATCAAAAAATGAACTCTCCCACAGTAGTCTGTTTTGAAATGCAAAAGTCAGCAAGTGCTTTATTATCAGCTTGGGATCATGCCTCAGGAGACTCATATAGTTATTAAGTCTCTCCTCAGGTGCCCAAGGAAGTTAGACATTCAAACAGAGTTTCAAGAAGAACAAACACATACTCCAAACCTATTAAAACAATTTAGTAAGCACTAAATACAGTAATTCCCTGTTGCAATTATATTAATGATGGTGCAAGAGAACTTCACACCAAGAAGTCTCAGAAAAGTCTAATAGTAGTTAAATACGTGGGAAGGCTACTAAAGGAAATCTGTATTTATTTAAACCAGCTGCATAAAAGTTCTAAAGGAATAAGATAGAGTTATTACCATAAGTAAAGCTAGAAGTTGCTCAGATTCCATTTGTAGCCATTTTAAACTGAAACACTTGCACTCAAGAGCCAAATAGAAGATGTAATTATTACAGCTTACTTTTGTTTATTTATATAAAGTCATCCAACATTCCTGTGAAAGTTAACATTTTTAAAGGGAATATTTTCAAGTAAAACATGAATGTATTTTTCCCTCAAGAGTAAAACAATCAGGACAGCAGGTTTTAATCAAGTAGTTTACATTCCCCTACCCGGAACTCTCCAACTATAAGCGTCACAAATAATATCTCTTTTCAGATATCAACAGGTAAGAAATGCCAGTTGTAATTACAAACTTCATGAAGTTGACAAATGCATTCACAGTAACAACCACTCCTTACCCCCATGAACTCTCATAAAACTGGGCTAAAACAAATGCATTCCGCTCTTCTGTAACCATATTCTAGCAACTCTCAAGAGGCTGTTCTGCAAATTCTTTTTACAAAACTTATTAAAGAGCGTCATTCTAGCAAGTTATTGTAATCTATAGATTCTACAATAATTTGAATGAGGGAACTGTAAATCAGTAAGTGAGAGCTCGACTATCGAATTAAAAAAGAGCATAACCAGTAACCTCACTTAGCAGGCCTCCAGCAATTATATAGAAAGAGCAGCATGATGTGTTTCCAAGTTTTGTGTCAAATATAAGCAACATAGTTGTATCCCTCAATAAAAGAATTTCACAGTGCTTTAAAATCACTAAACATCCCCCCTTCTTGCTTCAGTGACTGAATTGCACACCTATTCATCATTACCTCTCAAAAGCATCTCCACAGCTACCTCTAAGAGTGGTCTTTCTAGAATAAAACTTCTCTGACCTGAACTCACAGCACTTGATTTTCTAAACTGAGTTTTGAGTTAGACTGTTTTATGTACATGAGGAAAAGCCAAACCAGTTTCCATTGGATGTGCGGTATGTCACTTATACCTTCTGTCTCCACTTCAGTGTTCTGCAGTACCACCTCTACTGTCCTCACTCTTCCCTGCCCGTGCCAGTGAATACACTCTAAATCCCAGGTATGCTATCCTCAACTTCCACACATACCCCAGGACACCCCAAGGCTTTAAATAAGCGACCCCTATGCCTGTTACTGGCCAGGCAGAAACAGTGTTGTTTGAGCTCCGTGCACATCAACCAGCTGCCAAATAGTAGGGAAATAAAAGGAAAATCCACAGTTCTCCCTGTCACATACTGTGCATACTCTTCCCCAACCCCAAAAGCTGCATGAAGTTTCTGGAAGCTTATCACTGAGATTTTTCACAGCGGAATCATAGCATACACCTGCTAACACAGTCAAAAAGCTATTAGGAGATACAGCAGCATTTAAGTTTTGCTCTTAGCAAACCTAAGAAAATAACCAACTGTTGTAATCTTCCAGAAAGGGCTGGTTAAGATTTATTGTAATCAAATACATGCCTACATTTCATTTTAAAAAACAAATAAAATTGTTAAGCATGTTACTATCTCCATGGTGTATTAATTCCTCTAGCCACAAGATTTGTAGCGAATGTAGAAGCAATGATGACTTGACCCTACTGTTGCTTCATCTCTTTCACAACCTGCTGCAGCGTAATTGTAAAGATAAAAGGAGCAACATGCAAAACCCTAAAACCAGCAATAGCCTGCTCTGGCAGCCTCTACCTTCCTAAGCACCTTTGCAGCAGCATGACTGCCACCCTGGGAAGGGGTTTCTATATGTTTGCTGTACTGCAGAAGCCTCCATGGCTAGCAGTGTGCACAGAGTAGTGTTCCATTCCTTAGCATGGTGCAGATGCAGCAAGGCCACTCTTCCTGTTTTAAAGGCAAACAGAACAGAATGTTCAGCCACAGCAAAATTTAAAAATTGTTCCAACTATTACCTGTTTTCAGTCACTTTCTCTCACTGTTGTCATAAACCTGGATCCACTTCCTTTAAATACAGAACAAATACCTAATGACAAAAATATTACTTGTTGCAAATCACTTGTAATAGCTCAGCCTTATGGTGCTGGGATGTGAGACTGCTGATGGGGAATGAACTCTCCTGACACACATGCCAAAGTTACAAAGCTACATATGATTACTAATAGCTCTGGCATGCTTCCAGCTGTGTTAGGTTACAGAATGGCATGGGAAGCCAGCAGATTGTTACTGAGACACCAAACACAGAGCATTTTCAACACAGAACTGGGGAAAGGGTGGAAGCTGAACTAGACTATGTCAAAGGTTATAGGGCATTTATGCTACAAGACATAGCAGGTTTTTTTCCATCTTGCCTCTCTTGCTTTAGAAGCAATACACTAGGAAAAAAATAACCATCTCTTTTTCATAAACTTAAATAAATTATAAAAGGTGTGGGACAAGAGGGGTCATGACTCAAGTTTCAAAATTCATATCTTGCCTATTCTATCAGACCACAGTGACAAAGAACTAGTGAAACAATGAAATTGCAATATAAAGAAGCAGCAGAGTGAATTATAATTAAGCACTGTTTCATTGCTTTCTTCTTCTTTCCAAATCTAATACCTAACCAGCATTTTGGGAAAGCAATCTGTGTTAATGGTTCAAAAATTCAGATCCTAAGGTGAAGAACAAGATCTCACAATCAAAATTTGAGTCCCATAAAAGGCTCTCCATTAGGACTCTACTTCATATCATAGCATCAGCACTATATGAGGCAGTGAAAGCAATTGCATTTAAAATAAAATACCTGGAAGATTAACTATTCCACCTAACTCTCAAGGCAAACTCCTTTACGTCCTTAATTAAGAACTTGAGGCAGAGAACACTTAAAACTATATTCAATCGTTTCTTTAACATGCAATGCTTCAAGATCTACAACATATACTACAGTTTTAAAACTTAAATTGAACTGAATAGTTCATAAAATGAAGCATTCAGAAAAAATCAGGGTTTCTTGCATCTTATGGTGGTTTCCTATATACTGATTTTGGCAATATTGTCAATAGCAAAGTGTTTATAAGAAGACTGTTGCAAAGAACCACTCTACTGTGCAATATACATGAATGAACCCCCTATTCTTTTCATTTTAAATTTGATTAAAACATTTAATTTTTATAATTTGTTACATTCCTTCACAGGACTTTTCTAGTCAGAACTATTGATGAGTAGTTGCTTGCCAGCACTGAAGCCTTAAGTTAGTTCTTCAGAGATGCCTCAGCCCCTTCTAATAAATTCACTCTCATAGTGTAAACCTTTACAGTTTTGACTACCATCAAACAAAATCCAGCCTTGTGGTCTAGGTATATTTCCATATCGCCTTTTATATCTCTCATCAATTAAATCATTCTCCTGAGTCTGGAAACAACAGCACAGACAGAGTATAGCCTCTTAGCTGAGGTGAAATGATCTTTTATAAATCATATGATGTAATCCTCATCATTACCTTCTCTCAGCAAAATGCAAACCAAAGACGTCAACATGAAAGAAAGTACAACAGTACAAGGAAGATAAGAAAAAGACCATCTAGCAAGGCACAACTCATGGAAATTAGAATACTGTGGTTCAATCCTAATCTGGCCGTTCTCAACAGCTAGGACAAACTTCTTGCATTTGCCCGGATTCAAAATGGTCATAAATGATAGCTATCCCATTTAAAACACCCTGAATTTATGAGAATATGGATGGAACAAGACCACATTATAGAAGAAACTGCTGTTATGAGCCAAATATGTTGGTTCCACTTTGTTCAACTGTTGGCACTACTGGCTGTATCTTCAGAGCACAGTTTTTTTCATAGATAACATGCTCACACTGCCCCTCAGAAAAAGGGACAACAAGACATAGCAGAGATACTGAATAGGGAAAATCAGGAGAGCTGGAGTTTCCTCATATTTCCCTCTAACCTGCTCTGTGACAGACAGCAGGCTTGCTTTTTTCCTTTTAAACACAGATAAATCTGGAGATCACTCATCAGGAAATGCAATGCCAGTTTAAGCATCAGCAGCATCTGAATCCTTAAATTCCCCTTTAGCTCTATAGGTATCTTCTGATTAAGGCTAAAAGCAACACCAACAGCCACAGGAGGACAAAGCTCTGTTTATTAATGCAATAAAAATATATTAACTCTGCATGTCACACTGCAGTAATGGGCACTAAAACAGTATTTTGATACTTAAAAAAGTGTTCTTTCTCAGCACTACTGACAGCATTCATACCCAATAGAAAACACTGAAATCTCTTCACCACTTGGCTCCCACACCATCAAAGAAGACCTTCCATCAATTTGGATGCATTCTTCCCAATAACTGTCAGAAGTTACTCTGTTTAATAGGTAAGAAAGCAGCCATCCCTTTAAGTAGTGGGATACAAATATTTATAATGTACAGCCTACATAGTCCATTTCTGCTTTTTTTTGTACTGGACTTCTGCTACCAATGGTACTTACACTGGACACCCAGCATCAAAATCACAATCTTTACAATCTCATTTATTCCCGGTCAGTGCAGAGAACCTCCTCAAGGAGAAGCTGGTGAGGATTTCATTTGTAGCAGCAACCCAAAAGACACTGCTAGTTCTAGAGCTGTAACAGCAGCCACGAGGAATATACAAATGCAAAGCTCAAGGTCTTTTTGAACACTGTAAGTAAAAGAATTCCCAATTCCTTTTTATTAAAGGAGTGGTTTTTTCCCCTTGGACATTCTGGAGTACAATTAGGCTTATACCACTATCTTATCCTTTCTCCTACAGCCTCTTCATCCAGAAAAGCAGCATCTCTCTCATGTATTTCCCTCTCCCTCAGTTTTTTTTAATTTAAAATTTAAAATGCAACATAAGAATATGATACAACTCTGGTATTTCTACTCTGAATTGGGGTTGGTTGAAACCAGCCAACATATTTGAAAGCTGAAAGTGGAAGGAGAAAAAGAAAAGTAAGAAAGCATGTGATTTGTCTTTGTTCCTTAAAAGAAAAAAAAAAAAAAAAAGAAAACAAGAGAACAAAGAGAATGAGTTAATGTCATCCTGGCCAAAAGAGGGAGAGAAAAGGTTGGAACAGGCTTCTCAGAAGTACAGCAAGGAAGAACGAAGATGAGAAAGTTCTGTTCTTGTACAGACATAAATTAGCTAAATCCAAATTAGTTCATGTTTTTCTAACTTCAAACTGTTGAGATGCATCTTTCCAAGAGGGGAAGAGAGTCATCTTATTCCCAGAGATGAGCTGCTGATGTTATCAACCTTCAGCGAGGAGGGTAAAATCTACACTAGTTACAACACCCCAGTTCAAGTGCTGAAAGTTTCACGTGACCTGCCTTACATGCCAGAAAGTCTGGGATTCAAACATTGCATGAAGTGGACAGGGCCAAAAAACCCAAAGGAATGTCAGGCTTACCTATGTCACTTCCTTTCAAAGAGGGCAGATCAACTTTAACTAAGGCAAAATGAGCAAGAACATACAAAAGTGGTCTTTTTGACCACTGCTAGTGAAAATAATTAGACCAAACCACTAGTTCTGGACTTCCACATCTAATTTTATCCTAGAGTCGAGTCAAAATGGTTGTGACTACCACAAGGGTTAAACCTAATTTATTCTGCTTTTTTCTACATTTCTGCCCCCTTGCCCAGCCACATGCTGACGTGGGCAGATTGCTGAAAGTGCACTTGAGCTGAGCACAGCTAAAGCTACTTTAACTTTATTACACGTTACTATCACTGCACTGTAGTAAACTCCATTCCTCTTTGTCCATCACCTCTTCCCAGCCCTGCCACCTTGTTAGTTCAGCAACAGTTTCATGGCAGACATGGGATATCTTGGGGTAAAACTCATTTATCTTTACAGGGTGACCCTCTAACAGGGAACATGGAGGGGTTTTTTGTACCTCAGTTTGTACAGGGTACAGCTCCTACTACCAAGTACTGCAATAAGAATATGCAAGGGGTAGAAGTACTGCAACCGGGAGTACATGAAGTGTTAGTCTAGGGCAAAATTCACAGTTGTTTGCTTTTGTCCAGGAAAAAAATATGAAATTTCCTTCACTGGGGACATTACATTGGGCAATCTGTGCAGCACAGTTTCAGGGCAGGCTTGCAAAACATTTTGAAATGTTTCTATCTATAGTGTAATCAGATTTTTATACCATTGCTTTAATCAAAAAGCCACACTTCTGCGTACTGATTTTTACTGCCAGTTTCACTTACATGCATAAAACAAAAATGCCACCAAAGACCAATGAAAACATGTATGAAATTTCCCTATGAAGGTCACTGTGCAATGAAAAAGGGTTATAAATGACACAGTCCATCAACATTTAAAGCCTGCAAATAAGAACAATTAAGATCAACTACAAAAGGGAAGTTAAACAAAAATCACAGGGAAAGGAATCACACCTTCAATTGATTTAAAAGGGCAGTAGAAACCCTGGCACGTGATTTACTGGCAGAAACTAAACACTCTAGTGTGGGCGAGTTGTAAAGAAAAAATATTGTCATTTTTTTCCAGTTTGAAGTCTAGTGCACTGAATCTTAAGAAAGTACAGGTTCACCCAAAGTGCAAGCTTCTTTTGATGTTAAAAGGAAAAAAATTAACCTCCTCCATATCTTCTATATTAAAAGTTCATTAATGAAAGGCTAAACATTTAATTCACTGGGATGGTTCTGGTTTTTGTCATTTTTGCATAGTTAACAAGATCATAATTCAAATAGGTCACACATTGTAAATATCCTCACGATATTGTTTTTGTTTCCTCTATAATTAGACCACCTTTTGTTACCAAGAATCCTATAAACTGTTTAACTGTGAATGGTTGTAAACTGCTCGTATTAAAAATTAGGCATCTCCTCCTCCCAATTTTGTACAAGGAGAACTGCATCCAAAAAAAGCCCCACCTATGGCACATAAAATCAACATTACATCCCTGACACCTCTTTCTGCAGGGGTTTGACCCACATTACATCATCTGCACACTTTATGCAGCTTCAAGTCTTTTTCTCCATCCACGCAAATTACCCTTGCCTAGACATCTACCAACAAAGGGAGACATACAAGCTTACTGACAGCAGAACAGATTCAAGTAGTCCAGTTGAAAATAAAGTCTTCACTGAGTCTTCACCAGAGCTGCAGGACGGACAGCACAGTGGCTTCTTGGAGGCAAACATAAAAGGTCCCCAAGTCCTGCTTGCTCAGGCCAGCATACAGCAGCAGCAAGGGAACCCAAGAGAAAAGACAAGGTTTTTCAAGAGGCAGAACATCCGAGTGCTGGTCTGCTCTTAATTCTGCCTCTTTTTTTTTTTCTTTTTTCTTTTCTTTTATCTTTTTTTTTTTTAAATTAAGGTGCTTTCTGTAAACTCTAGCCAGACAAAAAGGTAGTCTTTTGGGGACCTATGGCTCCATTCCTAAATGAACTGAGTCACTGCTGCCCCCCACAGGTATTTTTCCAAGGTTTTAATTAGTGTGTTTGCATCCTACTTCTTGCCATCCTCTGCTCCTTGAAATCAAAGAGCAGCAACAATACAAACTTTTTCTTTTGTATTACAAGCTACAATGCATATTTATTGAAATAAGTAGGGTCATGAGTTCTAGACAGAATTATTTTAGCTTACAGGTATTAAAACCCCATGAACCAATAAGGTTCACCAAAGTTATTAGTAGGATTAATAGATCCTACCAATGAATTTTTGAAGAGGGTCCTTATGAAAGGTACAGTCCTCTTAAATACACAAATTTTATGTAAAGGATAATTTGACCAGCTTAAAGCTGTCATAACCTGAACAGTTTTCTATGTTAGTGGTTTGATCAAAAGGTACAGCAACATGTTCACAAAAATTCTCAGAAACCTGCCATGCTTATTCTCTGGCTAAATGAACCAGGATAGGGAATATACATATGTAATTTCAAGGAAACATGGCAGCGGTAGGTTATTTCTTTCCTACTTCATCTGAAAAGAAAAGCGAAATGGAAAATAGAAAAAATGGTGGAAGAAATTTGTGTGGATGATCATTCTCCCACCTATCAGAGACTAAATTATTTTCCTGTGGTTAAACATAGGTTTGGTGTTTTCTCTTTTACTTGTGATTTTGACAACAGCTGCTATTTGACATACTCTCCATAAATTCTGATGCTGTGATCAACTGTTTTCAAACAGTGAACTCTCATAAACTATTCACTGCTAATCTTAAAACCCCCACGTTTTTGCCCAAAAAGGTGGATTTTGAATTGACAAAGTATAGCCATTATATTCCACAGAAAAATACCCTTGCAGAAGGAACTTCAGCTCTCTCACATTTCAGGTCATTTGGTCAGAGAAAGAGATTATGGATTTCCATACCTCCCAGGAAAAGCTGCAGGTTGCAGTCTGCTTCTCTTTCTTCCTATTGGCAGTGTTAGTGCTACAGCTGAGGCAGCTATAAAGGACGGTGAAGTCAGACAGGATCCTACAATGGAAGACAGATCTGAATCCCCATAATTAGGCAGGGAGTGGGGGAACCAAGGAAAACCACCCAAACCTGAAGGATTTAACTCAGATGAAACACTAATACTATTCAGAAGTAGAATGCAATAGAACAGAAAATAGTATTAATAGATCAAAAAAGATGCTAAATCCTTGAGGGGATTATAGTCTCAATTAAGTACTATAGAAACAGCATAAATTTTCAGTAAGTACATCTATGCTCTGTTAATTTGCTCAGGACTTTGCCATAACAGAACACACAGATGAAAAAGCCACAGAGATTTGCATTGCAGTTCACTGGCTGCTTCCCAGCACATTTCACTGAAAGAGTCCAACAGCTCCCATAATCATTGTGGGTGCAGATACCAGACAACACATCCCCACATAACAAAGGTATTTAAACAAGGTGCCAAACAACTGTGGAGCTCAGTCCAACATTCATTTGTAAACTTCAAAGAATATTTTTAAAGCATTTCATTATCTAGCTAACAAAAATTCTGAGAGGCTTCCCTTTTCCCTGGTGTCTACCATATTTCAGAGTTAACGAAAAAACAAAAAGAAAAAAAGCTCCTATAAAAATAAAATTGTATTTGATGCACTAACAACATTACAATAACTAAAAGAAAACTCAATCTCTCTATTGCAAACTACTTTGTAATAAAAATCTTGGTTTTCTCCTTTTAACCCCCATTAAAAGATCAGAGGGAATGCTGACATACAAGATTTGGCAGGCACTCAAGAAAGAGTAGGTACCACATCAGACATTTCTTGTTCTTAAACACTAGACACCAAGTAAAAAATTAATCTTGGCCTGATATCAGACCTTAATAGTAATCCATGGTAATTTAGCTCTTCATAAATGAAAATGTTCAACCTTTCTACGTTTTACCTTCAGGAGAAGTGAAGAGAAAGGGAAGAGTAATTTAATATTGAAAAACAGCATGCTAAATGGGTAATTTCTTTATTAGACTCCTTTAATCTTGTTCAGAACACCAATTTGGTTTATGGATAAGGAACCCATATTTGGATATAGTGATTTACATAAATGTCTAAATTAACATTATTTCCCTTGAATCTTGGTTCATATCCCATTTTCCACTTACACTGTTTTGCTAGGGGTTTTTTTCCTGTTACTATTGGTCTTCTCTTTCTTATAAGAGAGAAGTATTTACTAATGATAAATATGATTCACCTAGTCTGTCACAGAGTATGAAATATTTTTTGTATAATCAAAAGAATCATCCTAACTAGAAGCTGGTAAATCACTTTTACCTTTGGTATAGTGTGAAGCTTAATACCAATACAGTAAATCATGTCAACACTGAGAGAAGGCCAGCTTGCTAACATGATTAACAATCCTCACATATTACAAGCCTTGGAAATTTAAATTATTCCAAATTCACATTCAAGTTAGTTCCATCAAGCCAAATGCTGTGATCTCCATTTCTTCTGATACATTTAAAAAAAATAAAAACATTCCCAGATAAACAAAAAAACCCCCAACTAAACCAGGAATCACAAAATTAAATAAAAACACCCACCATCACTTCAGCCCTGGACAACAGTCCTATGAATGATTCCTTTGGTAGAATACCAACAACCCATTTCCTTAATGGTTGAAATCTAAGGTCTTAATTGATACAAGAGGAGAATCTGTGACCATTCCCATGGAAGAAAAAGATACAGTCTTCCAAGCCATCACCACCATATCAACTGCAAATTTATGGCACCTGGGTATCTTGCACCACTCCCTCCTCTCACTTGGAGATGTCTGCCTTCCATACTCACAGTGCATGGGTGGCTGTGCAGGAAATCTGATCTGACAAAAAATAATCTTTTTTTACCCCAGCAGTAATTCCAAAGGCAAAATGAACATGTTATTTATACACAGAATCTGGCTGGTCAGACAATGCAGGAAGCCACTGCTGAACAAACAGCATTTGTATGCCTTCCCTGACTTACTAAAAATGTATGCAAACACAGACACCTTGAATTTATTACAGCTCTGCAATAACCTTATAAGCTTTGTTTGGCAGGTAATCCTAGAAAGACTTGTTTGTTATCATCAGAAACATTATACTTTAATATAAAGTGGACTTTCCTCTTTCAGCACTGTGAAAGTGTGGACAATTTGACAATTATTCCAGTTCTAGTATTAACAATGGCAAAACACTAATCCTGAAAAAGGCTCCTGAATTTAAAAGGAAATCACTACGTTGGTATTAAATGTACTCCATTCTCATACATGGGATTACCATACTGTGTGTGAGTGCTACCTCTGCAAAGCATGCACAGAATGGGAGTGTTTATTGTGGACATTTTCAAGAACCGAACAGTAATTAAATTCCAAAGACTCAATAAAATCAACAGGAATTGACATTTAGCTACCATGTGTGTCTCAAAAAATAGATATCCATCACAATGAAAACCTGGGAAGATAGTAACTCAAAGTATTACCACCAATTTAATATAGCATTAATTAGCTACCAATGTTGTTTGCCATTACTGAAATTTCCATTTCATGATGAAAGACAAATTTTTGTATTTTCCACAGTCTTCATAAGAGATTGCTGGTACTGCAAATCACAAGGTACTAAGAGATACTTAAAAAAATAATCTAAAAGATTAATCCATTAAAGATTCAAACACAGCTCTTTAGCAAGAATTTTTAACAAGCTTGGTTAAACAGAAAATTAGAAAAAAACCTTAGCATTTTAGCTCAGCTGGTTAGAGCATGGTGCTAATAACACCAAGATCACAGGGTTGATCTCCATATAGGCCATTCACTTAAGAGCTGGACTCAATCCCTTCCAACTCATAATACTGTGTGACTCATTTCTACTATGAATTTGACTTTCCAGACACTAAACATAAGCAAACAAGAATTTAGTGAAATTTGTACTATAGTTGTGCAATTTTGTTAGTACATAATATACAGAAGGTTAAACAAAGAAGGGACTGAGGACATAAGGAATACAACAGAAGTTAAATGTATGTTTCCACAAACACACAGACTCCACATCAGGGCATAATAAGAACATTCCTTGAAATCAGAAGGCAACATGTTTCATTATGCATTTTATTTAAGAAGCTATTTAAAAAAACCAAACAAGAACAACAAAAACAAACAAACAAACAAAACACAAAAACCTGAGACTCTAAAGTTGGAGTAGCTGTAATAATATAAATGACCAACAGTTGATGTAAAAGACTGACTATTCAGTGTTGGAAAATTATATACAGTGTAGGAGTTTTAGAGTTTCTATGGGGAAAATGGAGATTTCACCAGTTGGAAGCATACTTTTCAGAATAAAATATTGTATAGAAACAGACATTAACTTTTCCTTAAATACAGAAAAAAAGCATGAGCAAAGTACATCACATACAGAGACTTACCACTGAAAAGATCTAATAAATGTCAATGCTCTGGTTAAAAGATTGATGATAATTTCAAAGGATAAAATCTTAGAGATGAAAGAATTAACATTTATTTAACATGGATAACACATGGCATGTGAGAAATACCGATTTTTAAAAAAATTATTTTAGGTAATATATCTGCAAACATTGTCCTAGTATAGTCATGCTGACTGTATGTTAACTCTGTTGGGTCAAAACAGAGGGGCTGTTCCAGTGGGGATTCTTCTACTGATGTGACAGTTCAGATTTTAAATTGCCTCTCTTCACCCTGATCAGTGTATCAGTGCCTCAAAACAGTCCCTTCAATTGTAGCGGAAGAGAAGAAATAAATTACTTCTCAGTATACAAAAATCAGAATATTAGAAAAATATCAGAATATTATTTCTACTTAAATCCTTGGGTCATCTACCTTATATACAATAAAACCCAACCATGTGGAGTATCACTTTATTATGTTCAGAGTATGTTATTAATATATGCTATGACTTCAAGATACATAAATTAATTTAACCTCTAACTCCATTTTTCCCTTTTCAGAAGTAGCAGAGATTTCATTTTGAAAAAATGCAAGAACAACTCTTAATTGAGAAACTCTCAGCAATATGGATATTGAGCAAAGTCATGATGATGTTATTAAAACAATTAAAAAATCTGGCAATAATTAGATTTTGCACATCCTGCCCAAATTTAGAATATACAATAAGTGTTATTAAGTTATACCATGAAAAGCAAGAAACAATGTTCTGTTTGCTAAATACTTAGAAGCACAACACTAAAACATGTACTATGAAGTATTAAAATGTATTTTCTTGGATTCCAGGCCTAATTTTCCCCTCAAAGCATTAATAAGGGAGGTTCCAACCAGCAAGCCCACAGGATTCAGTTGAAAATAGCATCAATATAGCTAAAAGAGGCACTCTGCTAGGAGGGAATATGCTGCTTCTTGTGAGTAGTAGCATTATCCCAAGACATGCATGCTGTATTTTGGGCAAAACTTGCCCTAAATCACAAGTGTAGGTATGTTTAAAGCTTCCCTTCTTCCTGCTGTACTGCTGCATACTAGCAAGCTACAAAGGGCACCCAAAAAACTTTTAATGAGGTACTACTGTAATATGGGGGCCCTCACCCTGCCCTACAGCAGATGTATTACTGCCCACAGACTTAGAACAGCTGTTAATTAACTCGTTGGACGGTGGATGTTTTCAGGATTCATGCAAGCCCCATTCGGGGATCCCCACTGCTTTTACCTCTGAAAACACACATCAACTACTGAAGAACATCACAGCTTCCATCACTCCAGCCTGTAACAGTGGATAGATTTGCTTGGTATTTCAAATATTACAGTTATCCATGTACTGACAGCATCCAGGAGAGGGCAGGAAGGGAGGGAATTTCCTTCTAGGACTAAGTGCAGCAAGCTAGTAACAACTACAAGATATTCACAGACAGTAAAACAGAGAAGGAATTTGAACTATTTTGCAGTCTCTGCTCAAGAGAGAGCCAAAATGAGAGAATAAAAGCATTATTTTGCAAGGTTCAGGTGCAGTTGCAGCATAAAACAAGAAACCTGCAAGAACTCATTTTGTATCTACGTTGTTAAACTTAAAAGTAACATTTCAAGTAAATAGGTTACAGAGAAACATTAGAAGTACCTAAAATAATAACAAATTACAGGCTTGAAAATCTAATCTGTCTAATACAGAAAGAAATTATAATTGGTTTAGACATATTACAGAAGTTGCAGTACTATTTCAAAAACATGTGAAATTGCAATAGAAAAATTATGCCTACAAACTACAGAGGTCTTAATAATCACTGCAGTTGTAAACAGTATGAAATAATGTGATGAAATTACTACAGTCCTCAAATATGACCTCCTGACCATTCACCTGTGTTAATGGCAACAAAAAAACCATGGGGGGATAACTTATAAACATTAATGCAAAAAGGCTGCTAGATTTTTGACTTTCAGGCAAACAGAATGAGAAGAAAATCCCTCTTTTCAAGATAGCACAAGTGGAATTACACTAGAAGTGGAAAGAGATTCATACTTTAAATAGTAATAGGATTAAGTTTGGGTGGTGTATGAAATAACAGGCACAGAACAAGTACATGCCTAGAATTAAAAACACCAAAAATATCTTCACTAAATAACGCCAAGAAAAACTTGAACAATTATTTGTGTGTGTTTTAGCTACTTAAGGTACATTTATTTCTGACTGTCTGGCTACATATATATAAAAAAGTATCCGTTTTTCTTGTCTATAAGCTGGCAGGAAAACAAAGAATCCCCTGCCCCCTCCACACATACACAATTTATAAATATAATTTTATACTATCTAAAAATTCTTTTTTTTAAACCAAGGAAAATACATCTGAAATTTCATCAATGCAAAGTTTCTAAATATTCAGAAAAAAAGCTGAGCAAGAGATTTCTGCTATTGCTTGTGTGTGAACAACCAAAGCCAGATTTTATAGCCGCCTAACTAAGCTCCCTACAAATTCTGATAACCTTCTCTCAGTGGCACTTGCTAAACCTACATTTGATTTATTTTCAGTAAACTAACACCTTCTTTTACATGGCTGTTACATTACCCCAGCACTTACACCACCAAGTATTGTTGAGATACAAAATACCTAACTCTAAGTAAGAAATAAATGTAACACAACAATGGCCTTGAAATGCTATTTGAATGTTTCTGAAAACATTACTGGTCTCTATGCCAGTTCATAAATAAGCCCACTATCACCATGCACTCAGTGACTAAAATTTAGTCTTTAACATGGTGACATTGTCAGAGAAAGAAGAAAATCATAAACACAGACTCATTTCTCAGCATAAAATAACAGTATGTTAAAGTAAAATGGAACACAGTAAAATACCAATATCTTCCATTCGTTTTCTACCCCCTTCAGCTTTTTATGATCTTTTTGAGGCTCTTATGCAGAAAAACACCCTCTCCCCCTTCTCTTTAGGCATAAACCAGTGTCAAACATAGCTACTTTGACCTACTCTTTCTTCATGAAATTGGTTTTGGATTTTTTGATTTGGTTTGTTTTTTTTCTGGTTAAAAGCAATTAATTTCTTCTGCACAAAGTAATTGGCATATTGATGCTTCTCAGATTAATTTTGATTCCATATTTTGATTAAACAGGAAATCAACAATCATAGTGCTCATTTTGTCAGAGCTAAGTCAAGGCACAAGTTAACCACTTTCTCCATGCAAAACTTAACCAAAAAAAAAAAAAAAAAAAAAAAAAAAAGAAGAAAAAAGCACTGTACATTTATTTTTCCTATTAGTCATCTTTCTCTACTGGATTCAAATGAACCTCCATTGTCTGCTGTTTCTCACAGCCCACTCAGCTTTTTTTTTTTTTACCTTTGTAGTCAGTATACAGTTTAGAATAGAATGTAAAATTTTTTTTCCCCAACGACTTTTTCATGTGTGTACATGAAGCCCATCTACATGTTAATATGGTTGAATGACACTAGATTTAAAACTTACACAAAGCTTTAATTTTTTTATTTTTTTTTCGGAGGGGTGAATGCAAGTCAAGTCGTATTTTAGTTAGAGTGATTCTTAGAGAGAAATTCAATAGGAACTTCAGGTGCTTATCAGTGCAAGGAAAAAAAATAAATTAAAAAAAATAATCACTCAAAGCATAACACATTCTTAAGATTCCTCCACCAGCATAATATCTAAGTCAATCTAACCTCACCTTTCCAATCCTAAATCTCACCACAACAGGATAGATGTTTCTAATTGTTTAGGGGGTGTTGTGCATATATATTTTGTAGTACTTGGCATGTTATTGAGATAAATCCAGCAATTTAAAGCTGCAGAATAGGCCTTCCCTTCAAGGGATGGATTTTTGTTAGGTCCCTATCTGCATATAGATGTTTATTTATGATCCTATTACCTGCAAAATTGTGACCAGTGCTTTTCAAATATTCCTTAGGGTTTCAATTGTGAGAGTTAACAGGCAAGAACAAAAGAAGCATTTTAAATAGCCTGTGCTGAAATTTTATGCCTACTATGAATTGCTCTCGAAGAAGTGTCCCAAAAGTAATCAGGAAAAGAATCTTCATTTGAGGTGCAAAACTGCATCCAGAGAAAAAGCAGCCCCCTGACCTCAAGTCTTTCACCTCACAGTCCCTGTCAAACAGCATGGCAGCTTACTCTGTGATAATATATGAACAGGAAACTTCAAAGCAATGTCACAGCTTTGAAACTGTAGTTTAAGGGTAAAAGATGATTCCTGAGAAGGACTAGCAGTTTTCAGTAGTACCAGGCAGAACAATACGTTCAGGTACTGTAATACAAGGTTGGAAATGGTTTAAGTCCTAATCAGTTGCAAAATACTAAAACAAACTAACACCACACACATCCACACACAATTTAAATACAAAATTCTAAGCAGCCTTGCAATATCACCTGAATCAATACATCTTCTTTAAAAAAGCAGAAACCATTGTATCTCCTTATTCTAAAGAGGTCAAGGCGGATGGATGAAACCCCAGAAGACGGTTATTCCAAAGAGGCCAGGAGTCAGCTGGTTTACTATTATTACTATTTAAATAGCAAACAAAAAAATATCTACCAAAGCTTATTTTTGTCTAAAAGAGACGTGATGCAGTGAAATAATACTCAAGCCGTTCAACAGGAGGTTGCTGTATTAGCAGGATATTGTATTCACTGAACAGAAGAAAACACAAGCACCTAATGACCTATTTATCCCACCAATATTTTTCAAATTAATATGTTAATAAATTAATGTTTTTAAAATACAAACATGTTGTGACAGCAAGTATCCATCTTTTTAGTGACGGTTTCATTATTTAAAATCATCTGAGAACTTTCTTCCCAAGTAAAAGGTACCACTATATACTGCTCAAGTTATGACTTTTCCTCTTTTTCTGCTTATGTTTATTATGTTTCTTATGTTTACCAGAAATTCTCACAAAGGGCAAATCATATTTCACACCAATATGGGGTATTCACTTACAGATCCCCTACCAATGCTCTCCCACGAAAGCACACGTTCACACAGGTTTGTGAAAGACCTTATACATATTTATCTCCATACAATCTATTTTTGGAGTTACCCCAATGTGCATGCTTTCTATTGCCTTGAAGGTTATCTTTCCTTCTGAATTTCTTTCAAGTGTCTTTATCACTTTAACACATCTTGGCAAGCCTGCTACTTTCTGCTATGTTGAAATAACTTTAGAGTTTGAAGACTCTAAAGTTGAGAGACTTTTATAACATCTAACAAAGGAGATTGATTACCTTTAATGTCTATCTATCTTTTGGTAACTGGAGTAAACTCTGTTATGAATAATGTACTTCTCTGCACTCTGATTTTTACATTGGTTTCACAACAGTTTTCACAAAATTAATGTGTTAAACTTTTTGAGTGACATCTTTCAACACCACAGATCTCCTTAACATATACACAATATCTCACTACATTTTTTTAAACTCACCTACTGTGTGTACTTCTTCCAATACTTTCATTGCCTGTTCTGGCTTGAAGTTTACCTTGAAACACTCTGGTTCTCCAAACAGGAGACTGCTAGGCACTGATTGATAACATTTCAGTACCTTCCTGCAAAAACACTGCTGCTATTTTATATCATTACCTGACTTCCTCTTGAAATGCTAAAAAGAGCTGCCAAGAGAAACAAACATTTTCCAGGAAGCATTTGACCCATTTCAGCTATCACACATTTTTTCCAGTGAGGCATCCTCTAAACTTATTCCAATTCCATCTGATTCTGCCCCATTTGCTGATAGTCTTAATTCTCCTCTAGCATGGAATGTGACAAGAAAGCAAATAAAAAAAAAATATCACCTCACGTTCTTGCTTACAGCTTCCCTACTGACTGGAGATGCTGGGTAAAAAGGAAAGTATTATACACCTAAGTTTATCCAAATTCATGCTTATTTTAATTGGTTTATTAACTGATCCTGCTCAGTGTTACCTTGTTTGTGATCACACAAAATAACCATCATGTCTTTGACTTGAATATGGGTCTTTGCTTGCAAGTATCAGCATGTCTTTCCCGTTCAGATCTCTACTACTACCTTTCCTGCTTCCTATATCCTGTACCTCACAAGCTTCTCTGCCTGCCCCATAGTCAGGTTGCTTCTCTTTCAGTCCAAAGAAGCATCTTCCAAATCAAAAGGTCAGGTCTCATCCAGTGGAGTAGAATTCCACATGCTCATGCAAGATATGTGGCAAATGTATACATAAGCCTTCTCTTGTTCTGTTCAGAGAGGGAAGAAGATAAACATTGAAACTTTCTAAATGGAAATGCTTGAGGGACCACACTCAATCATCTATATATGTTGCAATAGAAACTTTTCCTACCATAAAATTAGTATTTGCAGTCAGCTACATGCACGGAAATATAGACAATCCCCAGTGTTTTGAAGTCCACATTGTTCTTCAAGAGTCAATATAACTGATGGACGGTGTCTTCATAAAAACATGTGCACACACTACACTTGAGGCTGGTGACCATGAAAATGTTGCATGCAAGAATGCTACCATCAACCCAGAATTTGAAAGGCTTCTTTAATATCTTTCCTAAAGGTAAAACTAAAGATACTCACCATAGAGTAGACCTTGTAAAAGAAAAGAAAGAGAAAAACCCCCAAACTCTCAACCTGTAGATTATGAAGCATAGGAACCATACATTTTTATTATTTTTTTTTTTAAGGATAACATTAAGGCAGTATTTTTTCATGGGACTGCACATACTATTTTAATTAATAGAGTAAGAACCCAGCTTTCTGTTTTAAGCCTGCTACAAGTTACTGCTGCTAGATTTAGGAGTTTGTTTCGTTTCTTAAGACTTGTACCAATATTAGTTTTATAACCTATTAACTATTATTCACCAAATCTTTTTGGTTTACTACTGCTAAGAATACATGCCTGATCTTCTGATCTATGCAACTTTATTTTGATAGCTGATAAATTACTCTTGTGGTATCCAGCCAGCAAGCAGAAAGGCTTCTAGTGAGATCTCATGTGATCATGTTCTTATATCCTACCCTGCCCGTATTCTCTGTCTCAGTGCTCCATATATACAGGAATATATATTCTCTGCATGTAAATATATATATACATATATATATATGTATATGCACACATACACTACATTTGTGTATATATATATATATACACATGTACACATGAACAGACAAAATATAAAGATGTATTTGCACACATCTACACATGCACGAACATTCATTCATAGGCAAATGACCTTCCTAAGCCCCATGTTTTCAGGATACCATAAGAGAATTAGAGGATCTCTGAAGGCATTTTAGTCATGAGGACATAAGCATTCCTGTGGCACAGGGAGCTGAACAAAGGGCATAATGAAATTTGGAACCATAGAAAATACAGACCGAGTATTTTATCTATAGTGTTTCAATAACTTCCAGCTCCTGTAGAGGCACCATAAAACTGAACTTACAGTTCAAACATTTTGTAGGTATGCGTGTAGATGAAAGTCAATATATTAGGTATTACAGTTTCTGAGACACAGCTCACAGTAGTGTTAAGGAGAAGGGCTTTGCCCTGCAAAACCTAAATCACCAATGCTTGTACTTCTGTAGATGTTTAATTCAAGCTATACAACACCAGGAGCACAGAATTACTGAGCACTCTTGTGCACAAAGCAAAAGGCACAGTCAGATTTCCTGCTACTGTAGATAAGGCAGTGTTAAATGAAATGTAAAGCTATTCCCCGTACCCCTCATAAAATATAGCTCCTCCTTAGTCTGTACTAACTGCTGTAAAGTTCAGCTCAGGGATTAGAGAAGACAGTCAACCATTTCACATCAGGCATGCATGTCAGATAGGAGCCATTCCTAGTACAAGAGTAAAGCCCTGTACCAGCACTCATCATCTCCTGACTGATACTAGGCAAACAACTACCCCAAGCCATATATCACATTCAGCCAGGAAGGGACTTTCTCTTTTCGCAAGCTTAACTTGCTAAAAGGCAGAAGAGAGCAGCCACCTCTGACACCCTCCTACTTTCTGCCACTCAGGAAAACATCTCATCTCTCCACCAGACAAGCAACAGCTTGAAAGTCACCTCTCTGCTACACAGTTCCTGCTGAGAGAGTTATAACAGCAAAATCTGAATATATTTCTCTGCAGAGCTCCAACACTGTATTTCCTTTCGAGTGTGGAAGAACCAGTAATTTTATATGTCAAAGCTACTTCTACTACTCTGCTGCTTCCAAATATTTTTCTCTGCAATTCTTTTCCATTTTTTGTGCCCTCCTGCACTGCCAAATGTTCTAATCCACAGGAACAGGACTTGGGGCTGATTAAAGTGTTTGCAAGAGGTGACAAAAATATGCTCAAATGGCATACAACTTGTAAGGACAGATATGCAACAGAGAAGGAAAATAATTTATGACCATAACCTGCTTTAAATTTGCAGTAGAATCATTACCTTCACCATCCTCAATGCATTGAGAAAGCAAATAATTGTAATTTCAAATGGGGCATAGCTCTTGCATATTTAAAATACTCAGTAATTATTGGAATGAAGGAAGGCAAGTCAAATGCATTAATTTTTTTTTCTTCCACAGAAATTAAACAGATTTAATACTACTCTTGTCAAAAATTCATCTAAGTCCTTACTTCAATATTTGTTTAAATTATATCAGTCTTAAAAAATAAAACCTGACTCCTACACTTTAAAAAATAGCTGCTTTAAAGAGACTTAATGAACTTTTACTACATACTTTTTTTTCCCCTTTTCTTTAATGTGAGATTGATAGTACTTTTTCGATCTAGGCACTGTGCCGGTGGGCAGTGTGCTGGCTTCAACAATTTTCCAGCTACTACGGCCCTCTGTTCGGCACTGTGCCAGAGAACGCCTTATCCAGAAGAATTAAAAATGGGCTATTGACTTCACTTGTAGTCTTGTCTGAGGTGGGCCACAGTACTGGTATCAAGAAAATCCTGTGGCACGGCACAGTTTTTGCAAAGGGCAGGCCCGCTGCAATGAAAAGCAAACAAGGCATGCTTCACGAGGGTTCTTCTAGGAGGTGGGACTAAATTCAGCTGGCCCACTTCTTCTGTTGTTTCAAAACTGGATTTAACCATTTCAGCTCTCACCTTCCCAGCACCACTGACAGCAGTGACACACAGACTCTGCTCTGTATTTCAGACTGAAGGGCGAAGAGGCCGGGCACCACTGGAAGGGGTCAGGTACTAGTCACCAGCAGTAGAAACTTGTGGCAGAAAGGAGTTTATTGATTTGCTCCCTTTACTAACACCTCCTGCAGCATTAAAAACAAAAGAACAGAACAGCATGGAGCTCTCCATAACCTAGTCTGCCCATCACCACGTGCTTGGAGCCAATTCCCTTCTGGTTTGGCATTCCTCTTAGAGTACATTTGTCTACACCGACTACACAACACACTCTCTTAAGAAGCTGTGTGAAAAGGCTTAGCACAGAGAAGACATGGGAGAAAGAAGAAAGAGATTCTCCCTGTGGAGAAGCAGCAGACATTAGCTGAGAACAAACAGCCCAGTTCACTGTTCCTCTCTCTGTTATTCAACGATTTGTCCCAGTATCTTCTGAGAATATTTTTAAGACAATCAGTATATAATTCAGCCTTCTCAGAGTTAGGCAATAAGTTCAGCTTCTTTGTGTATGTACGTGTGTGTTTATATACATATATATAAATATTTATATATGTATATATATGTAAAAATTCCTGAAATGGGTGACAGCTACTTAGAAATCACGATGTACTTCCCTTTCCAGCTCATCAAGCCTCAGAAATGTCTTTATGCACTAAGTTCTGAACACAATCAAAGAGTTTTCATATTAAGCTATCATAACTCATAATAAGACAATCATATATTTTTAAGCCATTAATTCTATGGATTTAACCACCAAAATAGCAAAACACAATCAAATCCCATGCAAACTACTTTGTAGTACACTTTCTATTCCCTTTCCCATTTTTGTCTGAAAACCAGGGAGGCATCAGAGCAGTTAACTTATTATTTTGTTTTTCTTTTAGGTAGACCTGGAAATTCAGACTGTGCAAGAAAACCACCCTTTCTGCCCCAAAACTGAATTGATGGGGGGAAAAAAAAAATCCCTAATATATAGAGGGTTTACTAAAAACTTTTCACTATCTACATCTGTTACCTACTTTGCAACCTAGTGAGGCTCGAAACAACTGAGCCACAACTTTATCAACAAAGGAAAAGCATGGAAATAAACGAAATATCCAGCTGAGCGATATTCCTCAGGAAAGCACTAATTCCAGTGAAGTCAACCCTGACACTGAGCAATAAAGGAAGCAACATGCAAACTTGAAAATCCTAATTAAACAAGGGGGAAGGAAAAAAATGATGAGCATGCAAGTTTTCCAGCCCTTTTCTTACGGTCTCAATGAATCACAGCCAGTATTGAAATTTACTCAAGCTAAGACTTTAGGAAAACTAGTACTTTATTGTAGCACTGCCTGTTTTCTATGCTTTTTTTCTACGTACTTCATGTGTTCTGATCTCTACTGACGTTCTTCTTCCTATCACCAGTGAAATCTGGAAAACCTAATGATGAATCACTTATGAATTTACCTAATTTGTGGTTTATGTAAAGGCACTTTCGACATTTAAAAATGCGTTTTAAGCCTTAATTTGACAATAACTGCTTTGAATTGCTAGTATTAACAATGCCATAAAGACAAAGCTAACAGATAAAGTAACAGTGAGCTGGTAAGGAATGGGACTCTCTCTCCTAGTACAAAAAACCCCAACGGTCCAACAAAAAAAAAAAAATCCACCCTCACATAATGTGTGGGAATGACAGATCCCCTCTGACTAAAAAGACAAAGTTGACGTGCCTAAAGTACCTGTTTAGGATCCTAGACTTGGCTTAACTCAAACAGCTTTGCTTGGATGGGGTCCCTCAACAGTATTAAAACTGCTCTAATTGCATTCTTCAAGCCAGCTGAAGGCTGACAGCTTCCGCTCTCCCGCTCGCTATCAGGGCACATCAAGGACTTCTGTTATGAGAGGAGCACCTGGTCCAAATTTATTTCAACAGCCCAGAGCAAAAAGGGAAGGTGCTTAATGTTCAGCCACAATGGTGACATTTTTACGATATGCCCAAAGTTCAGAAACAAACAAATGAAGGATTTGAAAGGCGCACAAACAGAAACAGTGACAATAAAAATTCAACATTAATATATCAATTTTAAAACATATACCACCCAAATACTTGAGGGCAAGGCCAAAAGTTCGAAGCAGAGAAAAGAAGAAATCTGCATAGCTAGCTTGGAAGGAAAAAAAATAAATTCTTTGTAACTGTTTGAAAGAAATGCTGACCTTTTACTGAAAATGACATATTTCATTCCATCCTATTTTAGATGACTACAAGTAGCACCACTCATTCCATCCAAAAGTGGTGGCATATTTCACCTTTAGCACAATTAGAAGTAATATGTATGGAAAATTTTTCTACATTTTATGTTAAATTGCCTGGTTTGTGCCCCTCCTGCTGTCTCACGGTTAAAAATCAAATTAACTGGAGGGGCAGGGGGAGATGCACACAGGCTAATATTATAAAAATCTTCAGATCAGTAGAGATGAATAATTATTAAAAAAATTATCACAGTGTTAAAGAGGCTTTAATGTTTCTCAATTTCTTTGAAAAATGCCATTGCTATTTTTAATTGAACTTTTATGAGCATGACACTCTTGTTCCACTCAAAATTAGGCCAACTTTATTTCTGCAGCTACAACAAAACTAAAATTGCAGTAATTATGTAAATCTATAGAAGATTTCTCATGTGCAGAATGACTGAAGATTAGACAATTTTAGAAATTGAAACACTGAAATTGCTTCACAGTAGTCAATGTACATCCACACAGTAAAGCACAGACAGAAAACCTCACAACTATGCAAGGACATAGGAAGCATCAATTAAGTCTTTATAAATAACAACATTTAGGAACAATTTTAAATGTGTGTTACAAAACCAGGAAACAAATTATTCCCCATTAAGCAGTTCTGTAGTATATATAACAAAGATCTGAGTTCTATGCCATGAAAATTTCTATTTAGGTAAAAGAATATCCAGAAAAAGAGAAAGTAAATCCTTAAATTGGTATACTGACTTTTTGTGTGGCAGTAGAAAGCATATATTCCCTCCCACTTGGCAATTACTTGGCTAACTTTCCAGTCAGTATGCAAAGCCAGAATTGCTGCCACAGATGAAGTTACTAGCATGCCCACATGTGGTATTTTTCTTTACTAAATAGACAAAAGTGTAATTTAGCACCTGTGTGAGAGAATCTGCAGCACAATCCAAAGTACTAAAAAAAACCCCCTCTTTAAAGAAAGACTGAAATACCTAACTACACAGGCAAAACCCCCCACCTTTAAAAAGTAATTCCAAGTAACTTATGGAACAGTTAATACTGCAATTTCATGCAATCTCATGCTGCAACTCTGACTTCTCATGCAATTGCCCCTCCATTCTCTACCATGAATTAGAGAACAGTGCCCAAGCAAGACTTTTCTTGGTGGCATCTGCTGATACTAATCATTAGTATTGTGCTTGATCAGCAGCATACATCTCAGAAATAGTCTCCTTCTGCTAGCTTCCTATTATCTGGGGCAAGCTTCCTTAAGGTCTTTCTCAAGAACAGTCTGATTTTAAGAAATGTCCACATTTCCTTATTTTACTTATATAACACTTATATTGACATTTTTCAGATAGAAATTCTTAGTGTACTAACAAACGTTTTCACTAAGTATGCAATGTTTGTTATTAATAAGCTGTCTGTAATAGCATGTAATAATCTTTAAAAATCAAAATTTCATCCACAATTTCCCCCAATCCTCTAATGAAATAAACAGTTTTCAAAAGAAAGAAAAAAATCTCATGAGGAAAGAGGGAAGGTGTGTCAGAAGAAATACATGCATAGTGGAAGAAAGGGTTAACAAAATCTGCAGTACACCTCAAAATGAGCTATAAAAGTTCCATAATGAACCTTCTAGTTCTGAACTATCTCTCAGGCGCATTCACTTATATTTCTTTATGCTGCCATCTCTCACTGCAAGTAGAACAAGAGAGTTAAAATGTAATTTTACATGTAGGTATATCACCTCAAATTAGCAACATAAAATTACTGACATTTATTCCAAAGAAAGCCCTACTGGCTAGAGGTAAAATGCTGAACTAGCATCTGTCAGTACTGCTAATTGAGGTAAGGTTGGGAACTATAAAGTACTATTAAAGGAGTAAAATAATACCAAATGGAAACGCTGAAAAGGTACACTACCCTTCTGACACTCTAAATTATTATCCTGATTAAAGTAGCTAGTATGTTTGACTCCTAAAAGTGCCATGGACAGTAATGTGCTTTAGAATTGCAAGGAACATTCTTATGGGTGACAGTATCTGAAAAAACACATTAACAAATTCTTGCAATATAGTACCTATATGTTCAATGTGTTTTTAATGAAGTATTCTACCTTCTGTGTTTTTAAAAAGCATCTGTCTTTTTTAGGAAGTGCCACATTTTCACCTCCAGCTTTAGCAGTTCTACCCGGTTCTCTTCAGCCTAAGCTTTGAGCAGATCTGTAGAGCACAAGCTACTTGCAAGGTTCTTGCCATCATCTTGTGAATGATAACAGGATAAAATCCAACACCAGACTGAAAGGTAAAATAATTCAATCTATAGGACTATTAATAAAACTTATTCAACTTTATCTATTTTCCTTGTTTGGCATATCTACTCCTTTAACACCACAGTGTAGAGTTCTGTGTATTCACTTGGGAACACAGCCAATTTTACTATGGCATCTAGAAGTCTTTAAATTAATTTAGTTTATCAAACAGACTTTCCTTCTTCCGTTTTCAGGAGGAATGGAAGGAGAAGAGAATCAAATTTGTTGATAGTCACTACTTTTAGAAAACTCAGGGATTTACAAAACACGAGTAGTGATGTTGCAAAATAAAGGCAATATGGAGAACATTCAAAGATGAGAAGGACTATTTTTCATTTACTTCTTTGTGAATAAGTGTGATAGGTAAATTTATCAGCAGCTACCCGCTCTTTGAGAAAAATGCTGAAACCTGAGGGAAACACAGTCACAAGAGTATGTTTACTCTGCTTGTAAACTATTAAGCTGTATCAGGTTAAAAGCAAACATGCATGGCCAGATTCTATGAGATTTACTTTTGTACAGACTGCTCCCATAAGGAACAAAATACAGAATTCATTTCTGACTTGCTAAAAACTTTCATAATAGCACTAGTTACCAAAGGAAAAGTTCATGCCTTGCCCTCCCACTCCCTGCCTCAGCACAAAAACTGAAAAATTTCAACTGGTTTAACATTTGGACATACTAAAATAAAGCCAAATAGAGCACACTTTCAGCTGAAAATAATTTTCAGGTTCAGCTATATGAAAGTCATGTAGGTCATTCATAGAATCCTTGACCTCACAAAATTCAACAAGGAGAAGTGAAATTTCTACACTTTGGGAAGAACAACCCTTATGGACCAATATGTGCTGGGTGTAACTCAGCTGGAAAGCACCTTGGCAGATAAAGAATTGAGGGTCCTGGTGGACAAGTTCAACATGAGCAAGCAGTGTGCCCTTGTGGCAAAGAAGGCCAGTGGTATCCTGGGCTGCTGTTGACTAGAGGTCCTTCCCCTCTACTCTGCACTGGTGAGGCTGGAGTAGTGGAGTACTGTGTCCAGTTCTGGGCTCCTCTGTACAAGGGAGACATGGACATACTAGGGAGAGTTCTGAAAAGGTCCACTAAGATGACAAATGAACTGGAACATCTCTCCTGTGAGGAAAGGCTGAGAGCTGGGACTGTCCAGCCTGGCGAAGGTTCAGGAGGGTCTCATCAACATGTACAAATTCTGAAGGGAGGGTGCCAAATGGACAGATTCAGGCTCTTATCAGTGGTGCAGAACCAGAGACAAAAAAAGTGAAGGAGACACTGGCTGAACATCAGAAAACACTTTTTCATTGTGAGGGTGGACTGAGCACTGGCACAGGTTGCCAAGAGAGGTTGGGGAGTCTCAATCTTTCCAAATACTCAGATGCCATCTGGGCAAGGTCCTGGGCAGCCTGTTCCAGGTGAGCATACTTGAGCAGGGGAGTTGGACCACATGACTTGCAGAGGTCCCTTCCAACCTGAACCATTCTGTGATTGTGCAAAGAAGCTTCAAAACTTTTATGGACATTTTACAGTCATTCAAGAGGTATTTTCCATATTCTAAATGATCTGAAAGTCAGCTTTTGTATGGGAGACTCATGTATGTACACACGCATGTATGTATAGACACAAACATCCTTACTCCTTTTAAAGGACAGACAATCATTATTTAACACCACCTCAAGAACTCCACATCCCAAGACCTTGCAAAAAACACCTAGCTTGAAAAGTCATGGTGAAGCTACTACATATGAACAGTTTTTGAGAGCAGAAAAGGACACAGTTCTTCTTGAGTTAAGAATGTCAGAATAGTGCATCAAGCTAATTAAGGTGTTACCTGCTGTAAAAAAGTCTCCGATTTCACAAAAAGAATAAAGAAAAGCCTTAAAAGCCATGAAAGTTCTCACATCCATTTTGTCAGCATTCAAGTGACATCCATACTTGAGAATTAACTGAAATGCACCAGTTAACTGGGGCATTAAAGCAACCTCTACAGAGCTGGACAGTTTGTAAAGTTCATTAGCACACAGATTTCTTTCCCACAGATTCTTTGAGCCCCTCACAGTCATCTGAAAGATCATTTGGTTCTGACACACTGTTCTTATATATCTAAATGACCTTTCAGATATGATTTTCAGGTTCTCACTGTTAACACTGCATGCCAAATGTCACCAAAATTTTTTTGAAATTGTCACCAGAAGACATTTTGACAGGCCATTTTGTAACAACAGCAGTTTGCTATGCTGGGAGTGAGGGACTGAAAGAGAGAAAAAGCATTGGATCCCTAATCAGATACACCATTATTTCATAGCTGTCTGTATATACAGAGAAGCCTTATGGAGGAAGGAGAAGCCAACTACACCAAGTAGCTCAAGGCTTCTGGCACCCTTAATTACATGGGGCACTTTAAAGAGATGAAGCTAACTGGAGAAAATAGGCAGCATGGGCTGAACTAGAGGGTAGCTCCCCAGCCTTAGGCAACATCTAGGTTCCCAAGCAGGGCCAGCTTTTCTCAGTCACCAGTTTCAACACCTGTAGACTGACATACCATTTTCCCAGATGTCATGCATACTTTGGCATAAGACAATTGAATAATTGCATATCTTCTGAGAAGGAAGCTCAGTTTACACCTCGTTGCATGAGCAAAAAATTGGGGCACTCACCACAACGTGCACCAAGATAGCTCACACTGCCAGAATGAATACACCACTGCATCCTGCAAGCCCGCTCTACCTCTAGATGCAAAGAAAGCATAAACACTAATGGTTTAAGAGGATTAGAGAAGAGTGGAGGCAGGATCAGGGGACCCAGTTTTATAGGAGAAGGGTAAATATGCATTACTTCATCTGTACCAGTCTGACTGTCCTTTTGACTTGCTAGTCTTTCCCTTCCAAAGAACTTCATGCAGTAAGATGTTCCAGTTCAAACAAACATTAGAAAAAGTCTGCCACATTTTCTGAGTCAATCAGGACAAGTGTGTGATGGGTTTGATAAATCCCAAAAAACTCAGATTAAGGTTTTAGTTTTAGCTAGGCCCCACTTCTGTGGGTCAT
>JAWWEU010000081.1:33616516-33663893 GCA_035583155.1 Acropternis orthonyx
AGCCCCTTGTATCCTTGGCATGGACTACCTCAAAAGAGGATACTTCAAAGATCCAAAGGGGTATCGATGGGCTTTTGAAAACTATGAGAAGCTGCATGTGAATGAGTAAACAAGCATCAAAAGACAGGAGCTCACGCAACTTCAACTTTACAGGGACAGCCAAGAACAATTTTCAATAAAAGGAGTTCCCAGTAACTTCCAGAAAACTGAAAAAATTCTATGACTTACTCAGCAACTGAAAGAGTAGGAGACCGTGGGTCAGAATGGCCTTCTTATGCATGCCCCTCTTCCCTTTGAAACTGTCTTTTTTCCAGCTTCATATCTGATGCAGCATGAGCACTCGAGACCATGGACTTCCACTGCATGAGAGGAAGAAGTTTCCCCATCCTTAGGAGCATGGCTGCACCTTCCAAAATTCTTCAGCAACATTTAAAAACAGTTCATCTGACTACCACCAACATTACAGGAAGTTCACTCCACTAAAATAGTGTCAGAAAAACATGAAGTTTCAGAGAAGTCAGACTTTTCAGAGCCATATAATTCACAATCATAATTTGTTATTAGACAAAGAGCTTACCAATGGAATTTTAACAGTAAAGAACAATCATGGCCAACCTGCTGAACAAACCACATATAACAATCTTTTGTTTGCAAATAAACAAAACAAAGCATCATAAGACTTGTATGAAATTTCACATCACACACTGAACACATGAACTAGACAGCAGGGCGTGTGTGTGTGTGTGTGTGCGCCTGCTCTGCATGCTACCTGTCAAAGCAGACCGCCTACAGCTTAGTCAGGAGGAGACTTTAAACATACAGATGATAAAAGGAACTGAGAGAGTGGTACAAAGTAACTAGCTTCTCCAAATAAATACTCTCCCTAGCTATAAACTAGATTTTGAGTTCCCAGGGAAGCAGGAACAAATCCTCAGATGAAAAAAACCCACACCTACTTAATGAATAGATATGTGGGGGCAAAAAACGGCTGATATTTCTATAGCAACAGAGTTAATGGTATGTGGAAGTATTTAATTCCACAATTTCAATTAAATTTTTCTGGCTTTCACTGGCTGGGGGTGTTTCTTGTTGGGTGTTTTGGGGTTTTTTGATTTGGTTTTTTTTGGGGGGAAGGGGTTGTTTTGGTTTTTTGGTTGGTTGGTTGGGTTTTTTAAATGCAAACTATTTAGGATATTTGTCAGGGTTTGGGAGTATGCAGACTTGAGAACTCAAGAAATAATGTAAGTCAGCAAAACCAGCTTGACTTTTATTCCATCTACAAGCTTTCCCCACCCAGAAAGGTTTGCAGAAACATGAGATGAACCTTGAAGTTTGTTAGATGCTCTTTCCCAGGCCTTTATAAACCAAAAGCAGTAAAACATTGTAGGCAAAGCATTCTAATCTTAGACACCATGTACAGTACCTTATGGCAACCACCCTATGGAAGTCTTGTTATTGCTGCCTATTAAAGAAAGAAATCTGAAAACCAGAAAGTTAAAGCCTTGCTGCTGTGGAGTAAAAGAAGGGTCTTTTTATGGTGTGCTACTGCTGCCTTAAGGGGTAATTCCTGTTTAGAGCAAACCCTAGAAAGAAAAAAGCCCAGCATCACTGTTGTATTAAACAGATCCCTCTTTTTGCTGATTTTATGGCACACATAGAGCCAAAAACCTCCTTATCAGAACAAACGCTCAACTACTTACTTTAGAGCCAATTAAAAAGAATTGTTAGATGACTTTTAAATTAAGGCTTTCAAGATATCCAACCAGCCAAGTAAACTGCGAGAGCCGGATGCCCACCCTCAAAAGGTTTAGTGCTAGCGTCCCACCACCCACTCCCTCTTCTTTCATAAATAAAGTTATTTAAGATTCCAGGTTCCTTCTTTGATATGCATAAGCTGCTTTTTGGGAGGATTGGTCTTTTTATTTGCAGATAGGGTGGAGGTAAAGGGAGGAGGAAGGGAGAGAAAGAAGAGAATCAAAGCTGCACAGTTTCAATTTGTACTGCAAACAGAAAAACTGTAGACTCCTAAAAATCCCGGTCATGCTAGAAATTATATGCCAAAAACCTAACAGCGAACAAAGTGGAGAGGTAGTATCGGTTAATCAGATGAAGGTATCCATCTAAGGTTAACTTGTACCTTTAAAACAAAAAGAAGCTTAGCTCAATTCTTTATCAAAAGCTGTGATGTTTTGAAGCAGCATGACTTTTAGTAATGGAAACCATCATCTCAGGCTCATCTAAACATTTTTTTAAAGGTACTTAGAGAAATTAATTCCTCCTCAGCTATCTCTATGTATAATTCATAAAAATGATAGCTAGCCAGACATCTTAATTTTGTTTTAACTAGCAATGGCAAAGAACTGGGGAAAGAAGTAGTGAAGCTTTCCTTCTCTTTTTCATTATTCTTTGAAAAGCAGTTACATGCAGTTAGAAAAGATTAATAAAACCTAAGACACATTAACTAATTAAGTGGTAGCGAGCCAGTTTTACACCACTTGTAAATATAGTGCCATTGGGAAGATGTGTCACATTAAAGCACAATCATTATCTACACATACTACAGAGTCTTTTCAGTTTTCTTTGATATCCAAACACTAGCTTTACAATGTGCGAAAGCCAGAAAAAAACGAAACAAAATGTAACCACAATGTGTATTAAAGACTAAGAAAAACCCTTGAAGAGCATTCAAAATTCTGCTGTAATTTAAGAAAATTCACATCTTATAGTGCTGTTTACCACCAACTGCACAGAAAACTCTCTAGGACTGTTCTACTGCAGTACACAAAAGAAACACAAAACACTACTGAAGTAAAATCTCTAGCAGATAAGATATTTTAATAAAATAATCTGTTTTTAAGATAATATAACAAAGCCTGTTTAAAATAAGCTTTAGACAATTAATATTTTTAAAAAAGATCACACATGGGTCAGTGATATTTTGCTCATAGACATTTTGCTTACTGAAGTTAACTTTGCCCAGGTGAGAATCACATCAAATCCCTGTATTTAACTGAATATGTTTTTAATGCTTTTCCCCTTGACCTTCGTGCTCCATTGCAGCAATTGTATTTTATCTAGAAATTGGTGTTTAGTGTTGGTTTATGTGGATAAAAACTTGAAGGTTATAATACTACAAGATTTTTTTTTTTAAGTTATTGCACACATACCATGTTTTAAAAATATTTATGGCAAAAGTATATCCATGTACATGTGTGCCTACATACAAACACCCATACAGAGCCTAACTTCCACTAGGGAGCAAAAAGTAGCAACCTTTCATCTCAAAAGTGAAGTCATTTCTCAGCTACAGAAATAACACATTCAGATGAAAAAAATTAGCAAGTCTGGGGGTTTTGCCTTTGTTCAACTAATTTTTTTAGTATATCTGCATTTTCAGTGACTTGCTTATAGTCTGGAAGCCCATGGTATAAATTTCATCCCAGAGTGAATTTTTATGATGGAGTTATAAACCCCTAAAGAAACAAGGTTTACAATGGAAGTGCTGACATAACTAACTATAGCAGTACTTGCACTGCCTCTGTAATCAAGGCACATTATATTTATGAGGTAGGTAAAAGTCTGTAACCATCAATCACTGGAATCATATTGACAGATTCTAAGTTTGAGGTCCAACAGAATTAATGTATTCAGTTTCTCACACCACTGATATGAAGGGCGGAATTTGCAGGCACTTTTATGGGCTAAGGCTTTGACATCTTTACAGAAATCGGTGAGGGGCTGTCCTGCTGAAACATTTCATTAAACTGCAGCCTCAGCATTTCTAGGTTTTGCACAAACCTTTCACAAAATGCTAGAGAAGTAGAGCATCCAGAAACCAAATGTGACCTTATTCACATAAGCATGCTTCATGAGCTGGTCATTACAAACAATAATTGTGCGTATATCCACCAGACATTTAAAATCATGCCTAAGAATGATTAATCACCCAAAGAATAACCAACTCCTAAATTATAATTCAACATCCCTACATAAAACAATCTAAAATGTCAGCACCTCAGTCTTTATGATATCACACCGTTCCAATAATTCTGTTTTACAAGTAAATTCCTATTATACATTAATAAGTGCTGTTGGTGGCTAAACTTCATGCCTTTGAGTAATGACCAGGTTGAAGGCAATTAGGCCAGCCAGGTGCAGCTGGGTTAGGCACTAATAAAAAGTTTTTAAATTTTACTATTTCCGTTTGGATTTTGGGGATGCATTCCAATCTGCCCAAATTAGGGAGGAAATTGTTTCCATGTTTTCGGCTGTTCCATGGTCCGACTATTACTGACTGATAACCCACACAGATTTGATTTTTTACTTACACACACACACTCATAGGACCCCACTGTCTTTATACTTCAACTTGTCAGAGCAGTACAACAACTAAGGGAAACTAAGAAACTATAATTTTTAAAAGTTTGCAAAAAGACTTTTCAACTCACTCACAAGATTAACTGGGCTTGAGTGAAACTTGTCTGAAAACAGAAAATGTGAGTTGGTTCTCAAAGTCTTTATCTATGTATAAATGCAGGAATAGGAGCTGAAATGCAGCCATGTCATCCTCCATTCATCCAAATGGAGTCTGGAAAAGTCCAGACTGTTGTGAATGTGTTTTTTGTAACATAGTAATTTTTTTTTTAATTACCTGAAAATATTTTTTTTTTTTAAATCAAGCTGACCTAACACCATTTGTACTGATTTTAAATGTCCTGTTTTTATTGAAATTATGTAGAATGTGTAAAGTGCTGCTAATGCCTGTGGCTTAGGTCACAGGAGGAAGGCTTTCTGAAGTGCCATCACTGCTGTCAGCATGCAAGTCTTCTGTGTACACACGCATACTTACGTGCACTGTCCTGCCCTCTTGCCCTCATACATGTTTTCATGTGTGAATCTTACTCCAGCTGAGCCTGAAGTTGAGCATGAAGAGCATCACATAATCCATCACTAGAGGCATCAGGAAACCTCCACACCTTCTTTTCACCAGAATTTTCTCAGAAGGTAATGCTATCACCAGGGACCTGAAGAACTCACAGACAGAAGAGCTATCCTATTCCTCACAGAAAAGTCCTGAGGCCTTGTATGGCTCTGAGCTCCTCCACCACATTATAAGCTCATTCTCTCCCATGAGGCTTTACTTGTGGAAAATTGAAGCCAAGGACATAGATTCTTTTTATGTTCTCACAGCAGCATTTGTTAATTTTCATTTTGTACTTGCAAACCATATAAAGATTCCACTTGGTTCAAGGAAGGCCCTGAGCCACAATTTGCAGGTGACTCTGGGAATATTCCCCAGCAGGATCACCACAAGCTTCCTCAGTTCCTATTGCATAGAAAGGCATCCTCAATGAAGCCTGTGCCAAAGCACTGTTTAACGGGGACCTTGGGACTGACTGACTACAGCCACTTCTGCATGAAAGCTCACAGCAAAGCAGTCATGCCAAGAACACATCGCATCGCTGTGTGGGTGACTGTAGAGACACATTTTTCTCCTTCTTAATGCCCCCAGTTTGGTGTAACAGGCTCTTGCATCAATAGATTTGTATTATAAACGCTTTTCAAGCCCCAGTCAGAAATTTAACCTCAGCAGCCTATGACGGTCCAACAGCATTAACAGGAAGGCATCACTGGACAGGACTGAGACACAACTAACCTAAGCAACCTCTGCCTGTTCTCAAGATTTTGCACATATTTGAGCCTGGGGGAATAAAAGTCATGGATTTTTGAAAACAGAACAAATGTATAATTCTACGTGCCAATTAAAAAAGCCATAGCTAATTCCTAGGACTCTATAATCTGAAATTAAATATGGCATAAATGTACTTTTTTGATGGCATTACTTTGCAGGCAAAATGGAATAGTAGTGCAGCATGCAGATAGGGGCATAAAGGGAGCTCAGAGAAAATTACCTGCTTTGTTTCCCACAAGTGAGCAGTGCCCTGAGGAAGGCAACCTGTAGGCACGTATTTAAATATGCAGAAAACTGTTCTGAATCACATGCTTTGCTCCAACTGCCTCGCCTTTCATGGGATTAGTGAAGTACCACACACACAGTCAAACTTCATCATAAAATGTAGGTAGAAAGACAGCAGGATATTAAACCAAAGCCCACTAAAAAAATGTCAAAGCCCTTGTTTTCATGAGTATCAACGGGAATTGATTCTTAGTATCTGTACTATCTCAGAATTTCTTAACTCTGAAGTTAAAATGTTCTTAAATTAATCAAGATGTTCAAGAAACAAATTATCTAATATCAATTACACAAGTAAAATGGGAACAATTATTACAAAAAAAAAACAAACACAAAAACAAACTCATACCTATTTTTAAACAGGATCCTATTTTGTAACAATTATATTTGGCTTTCCAGTATGCCAGTTTTACAACACAAGTGATAATATATGTGATCCCAAAACCCTCTCCAATAACTCTGCACATTTTAAAACTCAATCACTTAGTCAGACTTGCTCAGTAAATGTCATGAAAATAAATCGTGTTCAAAACCATTTTAAAAAAACAAATAAATAAAAGGTACCAGCTTGCAGAGAGTTCTCTCAATTAGTTAAGTAAATCTCAAAATCAATCATGTTGCCTTAAATGTTACAGAGGAAGCTGGATCACAAACATGCCGTATGTTTGCTCCGTTGGTGAACAAACTGGGGGCATGTCAAGGCTTTTCATGTGACACTGTCCTGACCGCCCAGCCTGCCCCTTCCGACCAGAGGGCTAACGTGTTTAAGGATCAGAGTAGCATTTTAAAAGCATTTTAATATCTAGCGCTACAATATATAACTATTATAAAACACATACAGAATTTGAACACACGTCGTACCTGACGATGGAGCCGCCGGGGGCGGAGGCGGCGGCACGGCCGGGCCATCGCCTGCCCTGCAGCGCCCTCTGCTGCTGCGCCCGCGGGGGTGCAGCCGCTCGGGCCGCCCGGAGGCGAAGCTGCATTTTGGGTGTCGGGAGCCCCAAAATCCTGCACCCTCTGGGCAATCGCACCTGCACGTAGTTAGTGCAAAGAGCGCTAATTGTGGGCGAAGCACTTAATTGCACAAGGCCGTCGCTCGAGTGAAATCCCGCAAGGAAATGTAAACCTGCAAAACAACTGGTGCCCTGAAAAAGTTGCATCTAGCCAATTACCCCAGAATATAAAAATATACAATGTGAGAAAGTCAGAATTATATTTCCACCTGTTCACAAAACTCCAGGTCCCATATTTCTTTCAGTTTTTGGAGAATTAAACAGAATTAAACATTAACCACATGTTAACCACAGAAATTTAGGAATGCGTTCTTCTAATGTCAGTCCTGTTGGGATCCCTTCCTCCTCCAAAAATAAACAATACAGACAGATGGATGCTTTCAACAGGATACTCTCACAAGGGCAAGAGATGTTTTTGAGGCAACACATAATGACAATAAGAAACTTTACTCGGCTGCAAATAAAAAAATATCATCAAAGCTCCTTCTTCTGAAGGCCCCTCAGAGTAGTTTGGAAAGACTTACATATGCAGTGCACTTCCCTCACTCACACACCGGGGCTCTCAGTTTGACTTGCTTTGCCTTTTTATTCCACGGGCACATGCCACATCTCAGGGTAAAAACCCAGACGTGACTCTGCAGCCCCGGGTGCCTATTCCACCACCTGAGCACCGCTGCGGGCGAGGCTGCTTACGCTCAGCTCAGCGCCTCCATGCTGCAGCTCCGGAGCAACCAGCACTGCTGCTTCAGCCCCTAAACTAGGGGCTAACACGATGGCTAGCAGGAGGGTGCACAGCTGTCCAATTCCCACATGGCACAGGCAACCTGCAGGCAAGATGAAGTCAGCCCCACTGCTCGTGACAACACAGCCAGCCAGATAAAGTTCTGTCTCAGGATGCTATTCGGAACCTTCTCCAACCTCAACAAATTGAGTGTCTGGAATACCTTGGGTCCCTCACTACAAGAAAGACACTTAGGTGCTGGTGTGTGTCCAGAGAGGGGCAACAAAGCTGGTGAGGGGTCTGGAGCACAAATCCTATGAGGAGCAGCTGAGGGAACTGGGGTTGTTTAGCCTGAAGAAAAGGAGGCTCGGGGGGACTTGTTCTCTACAACTACCTGAAAGGAGCTTGTAGCGCAGTTGGAGTCAGTCTCTTCTCCCATGTAAGAAGTGATAGGACGAGAGGAAATGGCCTCAAGTTCAGATTGGATGTTAGGAAAAGTTTCGTCACCAAAAGCATTGTAAAGTATTGAAACACACTGCCCAGGGAAGTGGTGGAGTCACCATCCCTGGAGGTATCTAGAAGACACATACATGTGGCACTCAGGGACATGTTTCAGTGGTGGACTTGGCAGTATTGGGTTAAGAGCTGAAGTCAATCTTAACTTAAAGGTCTTTTCCAATCTAAATTAAAAATAAACATTAAAAAAACCAAAATGTCTAACACAATTTTCTTCCTGTGTCTCTCAAGTTTTCTGTAGCTAGGTAGAAAGGTCATGTACTTTTCCAACATTAAGCTAAGTTTTGCTACCAATGCTGGAGCAGAGATGTTAGACATTAATCATTAGATGGTTACAAATTACTTCAGAAGGCTAAGCTTATTGCAATGAACAAGCATTTAAAGAAAATTATTTCTAGATTTAGTTATGCCAGAAGATTCTCAAATCACAAATTATATTCACTTGAAGCTGCAAGCAGTGGCAGGTGCAGGTATTTAAGGTTTTGGGAATAATCAAACTGCTCAGCCTGAGACAAAATCATTTAGCTATCTTTTAATATTAATTCTCTTTCTATATTGAACAAAAATGTACTTCCTTTCCTTCCCTAATCTGTGGACATTCAGTGAAACAGGAAACATGCCTTAATGACACAAGTACTTCCATTAAATGCCTCTTCCACTTCAATGAAAGATATTCCAGTATCTTCAAGTAATGTTTCTTGCTCTTAAAATAATTATTTTCAGTTGTATTATTTCTTAAAAACTCCATATAGCAAATACATAACAAAATCTTTGTAAAGCAGACAATAAAACTGCTAGTCATGTGAGATGAATTGCAGTCACCATATTTGTATTTTATAACTGTGAACATCCAGGCAGTTCAGTAACAGGAAAAAAAATTCAAAAAAAAAGGAAAAAAGAAAAAAAAGGATGCCTTTCTAAAATGACTAGAGAATTGTAAAGAAAGCTGTTAACTTTGGTGGGTTGCTGAAAAGAAATAAAAATAAGTAAAATACAAGAATCCATCATTTATATGACAAAGTGCACACATTTCAATCCATCAGGCAATGAAAAAAAACTGTGTTTTTAAGATGACACTTTGCAGAAATGTGGAAAAGTTGCCTTTCTGAGCAACAAGGCACAACATCCAGCTCACTGGTAGGGGCCACCAAGCCAGGCTAAGCAGAGCAATAGCCTGGAGAGGAAGGCAATGATCAAAGACACACGGTCATACTTCACTGAAAGACATTATCCTAAAAAGCATAGGAAGGGATTTTTCTGTATTTTCCCCAGAGAATAATAAATGTGGGAAAGAAGCCCTGCATGATAATTCCTTTTCTTCTCTCCAGCAAAGCTGATGCTGTAAGCTACACATGAAGACAATTCAACATTACACATCTCAAAAGCAGAAGTTGCAAACAGTGTTCTTAAACTTTTAACTAAACATAACTAATGCTGTGATAGCCACAACCATTAGAGAGGGAATTTAATTAAAATAAATCTCAGTGACTAACTGCAACTTGAAATGTAAGAGCTGAGAACTGACAAACTATTCTCCATTCTCAGGATGACTATCAGAAAGGCCAGCAAACACTTGGACTTCCAGCACAAACTAGTCTTTGGCATAAGCATGTTCACATCCCCTTTTACTCTCATCAAAGACATCATTGTTAAGGTATTTGGGGAAGAGTTCCACTTTTTTTCACAAAAAACCCAAACCAAACCTACAGCAGGCAAGATGATTCTCACTCTTAATTTAAGTACATCACCTTACAATTATTGGAAGAAGTCAGAGATAGCCAGATTTTTGTGATGTAAATGTTTACCACCACAGGTCTTTCCTCTCTGTCCTCAAAAACTGCTTTAACTTTGCTAAGAGAATTCAGTTCAGTGGAACAAGAGCAAAACCAAAACCAGTATTATGTCTAATTTAAAATAATTTATTTTAAATAAAAAAAGAAAAAAGGGACTGCATTGTGTCACCAATCCCAGGCACCTTATGTCTGCCACGTGAACATGAGAGGTGGCCAGGTGTCACTACAGTTACATGAGAGATCTGTGCACATGGCCAAGCAAAACATGCCCTTACTAGCTGGCATAGCAAGTCATGAAAAGGCAGAGGCACCAGCCTCGGCCATGCCTGAGAAGGTCTCAAGAGCAGCCAGAGGACTTGCTGCATAGAAATCCTTTCCTCCACAGCTCTGGTAGTTTTGATACCAAAGGAGGATGAATTAAAACTGTGCTTGGCTACATTATCACACAATACTATTTCCATCCTGATTCCATTAGATTTTGAAAGTGCACTAATTCACACCTAATGGTCCAAAATTCAGATGTGTAGTATTTCAACCCCAAAACCTCTAAAGCTGGAGGGTAATTCTCCCCAACCATGCAGAAGGGCAAAGTTTTGCCTTTGGAAATTAACCTCTTCAAAGATTAACTGGAAGCATACAGAGAGCACTTTAAAGTATGAACATGGTACAATTTTATCTAAGACCTTTTTTTCTACACTCCTTAGGAGGAAATTTGAAATCTTTTTTTCCACACACTGCCCTAAAGAGCAAACACAAATTGTAGAGACAGAGTACTGATTTTTCACCTCTTTTTAAACATCTTAACTACCTGCAGACATTCTCCTTCCTGGGCACATCATCTAAAATTACCTACCTGACCTTCCTGTCCTAAGCTATAAGAACAGGACTCCTTGTACTCTATGGCTTAAAAATTACATACTTCATTGAGATTAACATGGAATCCACCATGATCAGACTGCAGTTTATGCTGCTGAAAAAGGAAGAAAGAAAGGCTTTTCATTACATTCAACACTCCAGCTGAAAATCGGTATTTATTTTCTAGTTTAACTGTAAATTCAGGAGTTGGATCTACTTGCTATTATAATAGGCCTATTAGCAGTTTGTATGTATCTGCCAGAACAATTGCAGCTGAGCATCTACCTTGACAGCACTTGAGAGCAAAATGATAGAAAAAAAAAAGCCCAAGCAAGTCAGAGAAAATGGGGAGTGGAAGATGGGGGAAAGTGATAAAGAAGTAGTGTGGCAATTCAAATAAGCCTATTTCATTTAAAATATCATAATCCTTTCACGATACTTCATCATTATCAAAACAGTAGCACATCATGTTTTGAAACGAGGAGAAACAGAATTTTTAAAAAAGAAAAAAAAAAGGAAAAAGGAGAAACCCCACCACCTTTTAACTCTCACAATCTTTCTTTTATTTTGCTGCTAAGTTAAAAGGACATGCCAGATAGCTGTTCACAGGATTTTTTTTAATGAAAGTCACAAATCACTCAAACAAAACGTTTAAAAGAAATCAGTAAAATATCTGTTGGTCTTTTCTTGGACAAAGTTATTTGATATTTGTTTTAGTTTTCTTTTTTAAAGAATGCATGTGAGTTTCTTAAGGATTAACAATATCACACAGTGACAAAGAAATTAGTTTTACTAATTCCATTGGGGATGGTATTTTGAAGTTTCTTTTTTAAATGTAATGTCAGGACTAGCCAAGCCATTTCACATGACATCCATTAGTAGAAGTAAATTAAAAAGGCATTCATCCTAAATTAGTTGAAAAATAAATAATCTTCAAATATTTTCAGAAAGTTATGGTACATGTCTGGGGGTACAGAAGGGAGCTGTGCCAGTGTAAAGATGACTTACTGCCCCAGCAGGTCGAGAAAGTTTATCACCTCCTTAATTTCCACAGCTACAATGACATTTTGCCAAAAGGACACACAGCTGCTCTTAACTCTGGATTTATAAGCATGCACAAATTTTAAAACCATGCCTTCTTAAAGCTGACAAATACAGCAACAGTTCTCTTTGGTCTCTAACGCTGCACATGAAACACTCCGAAGCATTCATGCTTTTTGACACTGATACGAAGTGAGAAAGCAGGATTTCATTTGCATTAAGACAGAAAGCAGTGAGCACAGACAGGAGCGCACAGGCCACAAGAGTAACTGCCAATTCCTGTTCAAACCAGCATGCCACACTGTATCAGGGATTAAACCTGAAGATAAGGGAGCAGTGTGACCATCCCATGTGACCCGACAAAACAGAGAGCCTTCTCCTGTATCAATATGCATGCGTGGTGTGGTGGAAACTCTGTTGAAAGCTATTTCATTTTAGAAATACCCTTCTCCAAGGTAGCATTCAGGAAATTTCTTTTAGAAACTCTCCTAATTGCTATAGATGCTGCAGCTCAATGCACTGGAGACATAGAAGGAATCAGCCTGCAGCAGCATCTCAGGCCTTTCTTCAATGTTGGCTCGTGAAACTTCTTTTCAACAAGTCAAAGAACATGGAAGTTTCAAAAAATCTCAAAGGAAACATTTAAAGAAAGGTAGCATATTAACCTGACAATGACCAAAGTGGAATTCTACATGTAAATATATAAAGAAAGAGAATATAATTAATGTCAGTCACTACGGACTTGAAAGATCAAGTCTGACTATGAAATGGCTTTCTCATTGCTTTGATAAAGTTGAATTTCCTGTAGATAAAGTCAGTACCATTTAAGTCACAAATGAAACTCCACAGTAGGTTCTTCTGCTGATATCCAGGTATGTACAACAGGGAGGACAAAAAGAAAGTCAGCAACGCCCCAAAAAGTATCCTCCAACAGCAAGCAGCCATGTCCTAAAGGCTGTAGACTGAAAGGAGCACATCTGTTTGCTCTGGCAAGATAGAAGCAAAGATCTGATGGCACAGAGATTGTCCTAAGCCAGACACTGCAGCAGCCAAAGTAAAGTCTTTCACAAACAGTGCCAAAACAGGCTGCACAAGGCTGGGACCACCACAGTGCAGTTGCCTGTTGGGTAAGTGCCTGAACACCAAAGATAATCTTTTCCCCACCCACAATTTGCATGTCCCCTCCTCCTTACCAATGGGTGGGGACGGACTGCAGTTGTTTTTGGACGAGGAACCCTGAGACCAGACTGGTTCCCTTCTAGCACAGTAAGCGCAGTGGCTGCTCTCCCTGGCAGCAACCAAAAAAGGGATGGACAACCCAAGCCAAGGGGCTGACTACTCTGCCTGCTTCCTTGACTTGTCATAGCCAAGCCAGGTACAGACATCCCATATATAGTCAGGAGCTCCTGGCCATCACCAGGGCAGGACACAGCAATTGAGGGCTCTGATCCACGCACCAGCACAGATAGAAGGGGAACAAAGCTCTTCCTGGGTAAGAAGCTGAAAGCACATTATTTCTCTCTCAAAGAGAAGTAAGGTGCCAAACCTCACCTGCCTCACCCATGCTGCTATCAGCCCTGCCATTCTTCATTCTCTCTCACACACACCTCCCCTTTCCCCTGCAAAAAACTAACTGCCCATCATGAAATCTTACATCTTCTCTTCTTCCCTAACATTTGGCAATGTAAGTTACTCAGCTAACATCTTACCACAGTATATATAAATTTTTAAATAGAGTTTTAAATTCAAATATTCACTTCACTAACTGAACAAATGGAAGAAGGGTTGCAAGTCTGAAATGGTTCTTGTAAGTGAGGAGTCACCACAACAAGCAGATGGACTTCTGGCAGTATCATTGCTACACTGAACCTTAGACATGAATTATGCAACTTTTGATAGTTTATGTTATTAAGCAAGTTACTACTGACATGTTTGCCAAGGACACAAATCCTGAGATACAGAGAGAAACTGCAGAATAATGCCAATGGGAATTGGCATGAACGAGACCAAAACTGGTCCGTGTGTCATAAGTCACCTTTAGAATGCCTGCCACATTAAAAACATGGTGGAGAGGGGAACATTTGTTCTGGAAAGACTAGGGAATCAAGGTGGATAGCCTCTGGGTGGTGGAGTGGGAAGGTTATAATAGAAAAAAATAATTTTTAATTCACAAGAGTTCAAATTGCTAATAAAGCACAATTTTAATAGCGAGAGTAAACCACAGAAAGAGTTTAGCAAGTATTAAGATGAAACGTTAAGATCAGAAGACACATGCTTTCAGAAAAGTATTAGGGGAAAGAAATCCTGCTGTGCAAGATGCTCAGAGAAGATCAACACAGTGAGTTTCTCTAGTCTGCAAACCAAATTTTGGTATCAGTGTTCTGTTAGGTTTTTTAGATATAAAAATTTAAAACTTGAAACAGTCACTATATTCAAGGGAAGACAGCTGGCTAATACTAGTCTGAAAATCCAAACATCAATCACAGCTGTACACAGTCACTTTTATCTGTGCCTCTGACTTGGGATTGTCTATAGAAGCATGCCAAACAGAGCTGAAACTCCTCCTGCTCAAACACGCTATCAAGCCCAGGAAATTCTTACCCCACAACTCATTTCTCTGGAGCACAGGGTCAGCCTTGGAAGAGCTGAGACTTCCCTTATGCAACAGGAATCCAAAACCAATAAATAAAAGAATAAATAAAAAAAGCTTTGCCATTTTAAAGCAAGCCTGACAGATGAGGGAATCCCACTGAATAGCACAGTATTACTTGTCAACCAGTTGTAATACACAATGTTTTCTCTCAATGTGAGATAGCACCACAACAAAGAGTTAGAAGAACCCACATCACACAGGCATGAACCTCTTCCCCTCTAACCAGGCAAAACCCACCCAACCACACCACACTTCTGAACCCTTCCCATGTCACTGATGACACATGAACCTCTGCACATGAGAAAGGAAGTCCTTGATTGGGACTAAAATCCATCTCAATTATTTATCTTTCTGTTTATGCATTCCCACACATATCCAGGCTCTCTGCACACTGTTTACACCTCTCTCTCTTGTCCCCAGAAGTCACATCACTCCCATGAATTTGGGAGCGAGTGAAGTTACAGCTCTAGACAGATTGTACAGATTTTGCTTCTTGACACTCACATAAAGACATTCCAGTCTATCATTTGCTGAAAATCAGGCAGGGTTGTTTTTTTAGGTTTTCTTGTTGTTGTTGTTGGGGGTTTTTTGTTTGTTTCTTATAATATGCTGTAAAGCTTTGCTGATCTTCATTCTGGACATGGTTTAGTGGTAGACTTGGCAGTGCGAACTTAACGGTTAGACTTGATGATCTTAAAGGTCTTTTTCAACCTAAATGATTCTGTGTGGGGAGAAAGATTGCTACATTTTTTGCAGCAAAGTTTTGCAACAGCGAAAAACCTTCACCATTAAAAAGGAGAAATCCACCAGAGATGTACCTTTGCTCGTTCATTTTGACAGGCTGTCATTTATAACAACATTCAACAATGTAGACACTGGAGCTGGGAACCTTTCTGATTTCTATGCCAGGATGCACCCAGGAAGAAAGGCCCAAAGCAGCACCTAAGCCCTAGCAAAGTTCAAGGTCTAGCTAATGTTTGTACTGAAGACCACTTCAAGACAGAACATGGCAAATCTGGAGTCTTTACACATACTACAATCACATCCAAGGGACTTTTGGGCACTGACTCTTGCAGTAATCCTTTGTGGGGTGGAGTTATCACTCACTTTTCTTGCCAACCCAGTAACAAACTTATCAAATATCTTCTGAAATCTTGCCTGTACAAGAAACTCAGGAGCAGCAAGCTGTTCTCAAATCTTTAGCCAAAGACAGAGTAAAAGAAAACAAGGCATTAACTTGGCCTCTGAAACAAGGCTCCAAGTCAAGAACATTATTATTCTTGCCTGGATCTACTGGATAAACTAAGAATACCATGAAGGTCTGCTTTAAGATGCTCATCTTGGGAATAAAGTGAGGACACAGACTTCCACCAATACTCCTTTAAAGTTACATTACTGACAGCTAAATTTGTCGTATCAACCATCAGTTCACTTAATCAGCACTTTCTTCAAAATCTTATGTCAATTTGTTTTTTCCCCAGTCAAGTGGCTATGGAGTTCTAAAGAGCATATATTTAAAATATCACAACTGACATAAAATAATCATTCAAAGACAAGAGTAACATGCAAAGTGCAACACCAGGCACAACTTTGCACTTTGTGCCAAATGAAGACTCATCTTGGAGAAAAGTGCTTTTTTGTGTGCACGAACTGAAAACGCTCCTGGTACCCACAATCCGGACACTTCTCACGCTGGGCTTCCAAGGAAATGTTCATTGGCAGCATTCCATCAGATGTATGAGACATGGATGCCAACCAAACATCCTCAGATAAAATTTTTGACAGCTACACTTCAGCAGGAGCCTGGCATATGCCTGAATGCACATGAAAACGCAGTCTGTGAGTATACCCAAGTATTTTCAGTTAGCCCAAATGCAAGGCAAGAAGGCAAAGAAGAAATGAGAGACGCCACTTCACTATGTGGCTTACTAAGTACCAACCTGAGAAAGGTTGCTTCAACACCAAAGGTCATCAACAGTCACAATAATACACCAAGTTAGCCCTTTGGCGATGGTGTTGATAAGGAACAGAGCTAATCATGGGAAAAGCTGAAATATAGGCAAGCCCACTCCAGCTCCTGCAGTATGAAGAAATCCTCACCTTAATCACCAACTGTTTAAGGTGTTAAGGCTACTGAAAAACAAAGAGACTGTTTTCTACATAGCAAAAGACCTCAGAAGACACAGTTCAAAGAGGTGAAGCATTGTAAAGGGCAGCAAAGGAAGCAGAAATTAAGGCAAGTGAAGTCAGGTGTGGTTTATGCTTGCATGCACAGCAGATCACCTCACTGCAATAGAGGGAGCTTTGCAAATTGTACTAAAACTCCAGTTAGCTGCTTCCTCTGTAACCAAGCAAGAACAAGAAACAGCAGCTGGTAAGAAGGAGGGGGGAAAGAAAATTAAAAACAAAAAAAAAAAGAGAGAGAAACTTAACTCACACCTGGGGGAATCGAACCTAAGAAGCTTAATTAACTCAATTAAATCTGCAGAGAACAGAGTTACTGTAAATATTAGAACTAGCTTGGAAAAAGGAAGGAAAAAACCCTCTAAGGCAAAACATTCCTTTATTCTATGACCTCCATTGTGCCATGCAATTCAGAAAACCGAGGTTTGCCCCAGGGCTATATTAGGGGTTATGCTTTGTGGTTTACAATTTTGATATGCCATTTCTGAGGTTTCTCAGGATATCTCATGAGAGACCAGGATTATGGAATATGACAGAAACACTTGTTCTATTACAGAAGTTCAAGTCTGGAGAAGAACTCCTTATAATTTATTGAACTGTCAATCCATCTGCCTATTTTTTCCTGTAAAGGGGACACAGGACAGAAGAGCCATTACTTCTTCTTTTAAGCTATTGAACAAATCCACAACATATAAACTGGATGATGTTTTACCCCTTGGGATGTTATCAGTGTACTAAAGAACACGGGAGTGGTGGTGTGAGTTTTTATGCTGATACCAGAGCTACACAGACCCTACCACAATGCTGGCACATGGCCTTCTGCCCAAGTGTGCAAGAGAGAAGCACGTCATGAAACCATGTCACAGCCCTAGCAGACAGAAAGCAGGAAAGAACCAAGCAACCCCATTCTAAACTGCATCTTCACACCATGCATTGGCTGGGGAATTTTAACATTTCAGCTCCAAAACCATACACTAAAGCCATGACAAAGCATATGAATACTCAAATAAATATTGCAAGTGTCAGACCACTCAACAACAGAAGGAAAGACCAGAGTTTAAAGAAAGGGAATTAAGACCCATGTGCAGTTTATGAACTGTGCAGTGAAAGTTAGCCTCAAAAAAGTTATCTAAACCAGATGTTGCCTTTGCAACGCTCAATTTATGATAAATTGTTTTAATATTTATACCTCGCAGGCACGGCAATAAATCAGACAAAGGCAAAACATAACGAGCATTCCACGGTAAAGAAATTACACACACACTGTGAGACCCGTTTGTTTGGAAAGCAACGGGAATAAATCCCATCGTGCCTTAAACGGGGTTTTCCTTTACATGCCGACTACGAAGCCGAAGCGCGAAGAGCAAACACTCGTCAGCCCCAGCCGAACGCCGGCTTGGCTGTGTCCCAGTGGGAAGCGAGCTCCCGGTGGGAAGCGGGGCCGGCCGTGCGCTGCTCCCCATTACCACGCGGGGGCGCCCTTCGCCCGTGCCGCGCCCGCCGCCCGGGAAAGGGTGGGAAGCACAGGGAGACACAGCCGAGCACGATAATCGCGACACGTGGTTTGAAAGGCGCGCTACGGAGAATTACTGAAGCGCCACCCGTGGATTTCACTGCTGAGGTCACTAAGCTGGGGGGAGCTCGAAGGCAGAGAGCCCCTGCAGACAGAGGTTGGCAGTCACCCTCACCGTGTCAAGTTTAGTAAGGGCAAGCGTGTTTTGCTGTGAAGTTTTTTCACCTCCATCCCCTTCCCTACCTCCCCAAAAAAGTTCAGATGCTGCCAACGAAGTGTCAAGTGGCAGCTTTGGCACCACGTGCTGCAGGGAGAGAATACAGGTAGGGATCAGCACAGATTAAATAATGTGAACTGCAAAAGAAGTTTGCTATACTGTATGTAAAATGACTGGTTTCTGCCTGAAACATCTTGCTAATAGAGAGGGGAGGTACCCATGCAGGAGGGCAGAGACTTCACCTCCCCTGATCACAGGGGACCTGCACTATTTCACATCTAGAAACAAAGGGTGCCACAATATCGTTTCCAGCACAGCTGGACTCTGGGTAAGAAAGTTGGTAGCTTTCCATGCTACCCACTGGGCACAGAGGGTCAGAAAGAAAACAATAGAAAGCAATGAGAACGGAGAAAACAACCTGAGAGGGCTTCAGATCTCACCAGTAATTTAAGAAGGTCCTCACTTTTCAGTAGTCATCACAACCACGGAGAGGGCCAAATGAGATCTGCTTTTGGTTCACAGTGGACACAGCTCACTCTTACTTTACTGGGCATTTCCAAGAGGACCTGCAGTCCAGGCAGCCAGGCAGTCACAGCAAGTAGTAGTGGGATCTGCTACCTTTTACATGTAGGAATCTTTTTGGTGTTGTTTTAACAGTTCCCTTTCTTTTAACAGATTTCCACTGGTAATATTCTACAATCAGCTTTAAAAAAAAATAAATTAAGAAATCCAGCCACAAACAGAACAACTTCACAATCTCCCAACAAAAAAAGGCTTACATGCTGCTGTTGGAAGCCACACTGAAAAGGAGGGATTTGATGTTCTAGGTGCAATTTGTAGTGGCCTCTCAATGACAACCCTAATGAGTGCAGAAAGATCAGAATAAAAGCAGCAATGAAGTCAGAGAACTGATGAATCCCCTGCAGTTCACTGCACTCCAGTCCACTTGCATGGTTTTGCAACTCCTCTCATCGTTCCTACTCTGCAAGAGTGGCAGCAACACTGACCCACCAGCTGGTTTTGTGTGTTACTGGATATGTGAATGAACCAGAGCATTAATTTTGGCTCTATTAATATAAAAAAAAATTCTGAAATTGAAGTCTACATTCCCTTTCTTATCTGTGACATTTAATCACTGAATATTCCCCACCACAGGGCAGTATTTTATTGACAAGCCTGTGCTACAGGTAACATTTGCCCATGTCCCCTTGATAACTCACTGTCTGCCAGTGCAGTGGAGACTGGAGAGGGCACTGTGCTTCTGGCTGCTTTTGAGACTGCCACAGGTACAACCAACACCAACAAAACTGAGGTCCACTTGAAAACACTGAAATAGACACCAGGCGTGAGAGAGTACTGCCAGAATGAAGTCAGAAAAAAAATCTCAGTCTAAATGTAAAATGTGTTCAAGTAAGTAATCCTTATGAAACTGCAGGTATTGCTGTATTACATTATTTGCTAGAGCAAGCAGGCAGTATATTTAGTGCCAGGCCACCACCACTTTGAAGAACACTGCAGTTTAGGAAAACAAGAGCTGGCAATGCAGGTTTCAAAACCTGGCAACGCCTTGAGACTGGTATTTTGCTTTTGCTTTTGGAACTAGTGGCAAAAAGCAGCCCCAGGTGCAGACAGTGAAAGGTCTGAGGGATACATTTTAAGGCAAGAGGTACAATACACTAAAATAATATTTCAGCCAATTTAGACAGCTACTCACATTTGGATACTATCATAATGACCTCATCTGAACTCAGTGTTCCCATTGAGTAGGCTGGACCTACATGAGTTCCCAAGGTCCCTTCCAACCTAAAGGGCTGAGTGATCTTAATAGCCTATGATGATCCAGTGGGGACAGCTTAAAGGAGGGGCAGTGGACATACTTCCCCAACATCAGACAATAGGGCATACAGCCAATCCCCACAGGTTTCCAATCTCCCAAGTGCCCTAGGGTTTGCTGTCTCCAGGCATTGCACAGGTCTGGAAGCTATACCAGCTTAACAGGTATTTTTCTTGCCTTCACAAGATCCAAAAGTTGGTTCCCAAACGCAGCAAGCAACCCAGGGAGGGAAATGTCATCCTGACTCTAAAACCTGGGATACAATCAGCCTTGAAAGGGCTATAAGTGGTATCTGTGATAAAGACTTTGAGGTTACAGTGGTCTGGCCCATGAAAGGTATAGAAACTTGGGTCAGGAGAGAGGATGCAGAATAACAAGCTCCACCACCAGCTTCCTGGGAGTACTTTTTTGGCAGACAACAAGCTTTGACTAGTATTCTGCGGTGGGTTTGGTTTTGTTTTTTTTTCTGGGCTGAAGCAGTTTTTGGAGAGTTAATCGACAAGTAAATACCATCAATTAATTACAAGTGAAGATACTTTGACAGGACTGTTACTCTCTTTAAGGCTTGAAGCCCCAGCTAGCTCTTCTTCACTGGGAGTTGTGGCATAGCTGGCAGTTTAGCAGGTTCTCTCCTTAAACATCTGAAAAACAGCCCAAGGAGAGAAGAGTTTATGTGGCTAGTTGAGGACCAGAAAGTGGTGGTGCCAACTTAGAAAACTCCTACATGTCTGAGATCAGGGTCACCTACATATTCTCATACTCAAGAACCATGCATAGGACTCCAGAGTAAGGACTGTTTGCATTTTTTCTGCTGAGCTGGAGGTGGAAGGAGTCTGGACAACTGAGTAGTTGAAATTTCATTGACACTAGAGTTGTGCCAGCTCTAACGCAAACTATTTCAGTTATCCTCTTTTTTTCCAGTTCATGCAGGAGGCACACAAGTAGTTGGTTCTAGAGAGAACAAGAAAACCTGACTCATCATCTAACCAAGCATTAGAAAAGTGAGGCAGTACAGTCATGAGATGATGTCAGACATAGTGCTGGGGTCCAGTTAATTTCCACAGCCAAGACCAGAAAAGAAACATTAAACAGTCTTTGTCTCATAGCACAGTGGTATGTATCAAAACACAGGGAGCAGCCAGTCCAGAATCCAGAAGGATATATATAGGAGACAAGCTGTTGGACTGTGCCTACCCCTGCTTCTGCTCCTCAAGTGATCATTGTCATTGACCGGACAATGTATCAGGGCTTCAGCCATGGAGTCATAGAGTGCAAGTCCCTCCCCTCAAAGCCTGGGCATTAGTTGTGGTTTGCCATTCACTTTCACGCTTCATGTCTCTGCCATCCTTCCACACATCAGGACCAAATGTAACTCAAGCCCTCTCCACTGATGCAGAAGTCACAAAACAGCAGGTAATTGAAAAGGCTGCCTTTTCTGTTACATGGGTATGAAAGTACAATTCTATCTCCCTTACACACATGCTATGAAGTGTTTCACCTCTACAGTATGTCTTCAGACAGCTTCATACAGGAACTGGATATAAAAATCTGCTTAAATAATCATTTCCATAGTGGGGTGCCCAAAAATCACACTCTCTGCAATACAGCAAGAGAATGACATAAATAATGGTTTAGCAAAATCAAGTTCAGCAACCAGCTCCACCTCTTCATTTCTCTAATAAAAGAAGTTCAGGTTCTATAAAGAAACAAATATCATGATGTTGACTTAACAACTTTATGTCATAACACACACATGTCTATGCATTAAAACATAAGTTGGCAGAACATACTTTTGAATAAAGCTGGAAAAATTAAATTTTGAATAATTTCTTAGGAAGCCAAAATCAAATACACATCAATGTTTGAATACAGCAAACACACAGTGAACAGTGTTTTGCAATGTTTTTAAAAGAGCAAAGACAGAAAAAAAAGTCCTTTTTCTGTCCCCTCCTATTTTCTCTCCTTTTTCAAGACTATGCTCAGTCCTTGCTAACAGATTATCAATCATTTTCAAGAACTTGTGTAGCTTTCTGAGGAAGAAGCTGCAGTGTCACAAAACAATCTCCGCAGTAAAGTTGTCAATATTCTGTTCAGATTTGCTCAGGTTTCTTTCTGGAGTCATAGGCTTCAAAAACTGCCGAAGAACCACATATTCAAAGCTACCAACACATAAAAATTAGGAGGATGCAAATGAGAATTAGCTGCATGAGCTCTCTTTCCAAACACATTGCATCCCCAGTGGGCAGTATTTTTTTTTTTTTTTTAAAGAGATATAATTTGTGAGAAAAAAAAGCTATTTTTTTAATCAGTACTTTCCAGTAAGGAATGCAACAGGTGACAAGACCTGAAAGAAACCCACATCTGCTCCAATGTGACCATAGGCCATGCCTAATCAGATTTTATAATACTTATTTTGTACATGCATGGATTACTCAGAATCTGAGGAATGCAGCCCATACCACTGGGAGACCATAAAAATATAAGGAATCTGTGCTCTTTCCTGCAGCATGGATCTGGAATGCCTGTACTGTTTAAGCAGCATTACAGTAATAGTAGCCCCGAAACTACTGTCAATATGATTAAAGCCAGTAGCACTCTTACCCCAGCCAGAAAGCTGCGAGGTTTACACGTCATGCTGAGACTTTTAGTTCTGTGTACAGGGTAGAAGCCCACCTGCCTACTTCACTTGACCATGAAGGTGGAAAGGTAAGAATAACCACTACTTTTGGAAGGGATTAAAAAGGGATAATATCAGGCTAGCCCTCTTCCCGGGTTTGCAGAAGTTTGGGTGCCCAGTGATGCTCCGAACTATTATGTATGGGTAACAGCTGCTACCTCCCCTTGTCTAGAGAGCTCACCAGCCTCTGACTGCCTTGTGAAAAACTTTGGGGTACATAAAGCAAGAAGGACGGTGTATCTATCTACAGTAAAATTGTATTCTAGCTGATTCAGCAGGGTAGGGATGCAAGAGAGTCTCTATTTGGCCTTGTAAGGAGCTACATTCCTTCAACTGCCTTGTAGCAAGTTTCAGGGGATAGCCACATTTATATGCACCACACAGATAATGCACTTGAAATGCTTTGGGACTGATATGAATAGGAACTATTCTTCCCTTTAATTAGCATTTTTGCCAGATGAACACTGCTGCGAAGTGCCAAACTGCAGAGTCCTCCTACAAGTTCCAAGAGATACACAACCAACAGCCTGAATGTATCCAAAATTGGAAGATTTTCTTTCGCAGCTACAATTCATTTTGCCCACTTTAATGAAAATAACACAATTATCAAAATGATGACCCAAGATAAGGACAAAACCAGCATAATACACAAGCCCTGAGAAGTCACACATAAAACTCTGCTGAATTCTTGGGCAAGCTGCATGATGTTCTTTGAATGGTGACTTAACATTGTAAACATCGACCACAAAAAAGGAAATGCATTAGTGTACTTCCAAAGAGAGAGCTTATCATAAAAAGATACAGAATTTAGGGGGTTTTTAAAAAGCCGAACAGCTGATCCTACCTCTGATCACACACACAAAAAGTAGTCATGGATGACTGTTAGACTATTTACAAGCACATTTCTCCAAAACTTCACCTTAAGTTCTGACAAGTAGAAAGACTATAAATCTAGAAATATAGTAAAGACAAAAGTTATCCTGTTTGAGTGTTGCTGTATTACCAGATGAACTCCCAATTAAATAGAAAGACAGTATGGATTAAGTAAAAAAAAAAAAAAAAAAACCAAAAACATTGGCTTGTTTCCTAGCAACAGCTCAGCTAAAATTACTTAACATTTCTACTCAATCAAATGTAAATTTGACTATGTTATCCCTTAAATGTTGATTATAACAGGCCTTTTCAAATGCAAATTCAGTGTGTAAAGTGAATGTAAACGTTGACAAAGCTGACACCAAAATCTCCTGATTAACATCATTTGCATGTACACAGCAACATTATTACAAACCTTCTAAAGACAGAAAGAAATGAAAAGTGGATAGAGAATCACCTTCTGCATCATCTCCTTCTTTCCTGCTTTGTTTAAGAGCAAAAGAGACTAAAATATAAAGCCTTTTGGATTGCATGCAAAATTCCAACAGTTTAAAAGTGCAACACAATACCCTGTACCTGAATGCTATTCCTTGTGTTGCTAGCAAATACAATGGAGTAAAGAACTATTTTATTTCTTAGTTGCAGAATTTGGGAATTATAGGGAATACATACAGCACAGGCAGACTGTAAAGATTATAATACATGTAGTCATTGACAGCTTGCAAGTCTTCTTGCCTCTTTTAGCTGCAATTGTTACATTGGAAAAACAACAGGAGGTAGTGGGGAAAATTCATAAATGTTACTTTCGAAGTCTAGAAGCTTGTTCTTTGCACCGTTAATCAGCTCTGGGCTTCAAACACCTTAGTCGGGTGTGCATTCACGCAGGGCCAGATTATTTTTGCCTAAAATATATAGAGGATGTTTCAGAGGAGATGTTAACACTTTGTTCTTGTTGCAGCATTTTACAATAAAGGCATTAAAGTACAATTGTTTTACAATAACTTGCATTATATCAGGCTGACTCACCACTAGTTCACCAAAAGTCAATGGGAAGCTGAAAAGAGATGCAGTGTACCTTCAGCACAGAGCAAGCAGCCAGAATCAACCTCTTAAACTGAAAGTATTTTCCAGTAAAAAAACATCACCCTTCCTTCTTAATCGTCTCAAGAAGGATACTGGGCTCAAACACAAGATTTACATCAACAGCCATTAGACTTGCCTTTGGCAACAGGGTGAGATTTTATTTTCCATACTGATGCAGGCAGGTGTCCTGACAGCTCGCTGTGATAAGCACATGCTACTCCAGCACACTTATATGATGCAGCATCAGCTACATCAGTGCAAAATGGCTAACTTAGCATTCACCAGCCACCTTCTAATCTATTATGGTGCTATGTTTTTAAAGGAAAGCAGAAGCACTTTCTTCCTCCACTGCACAGCTTCTTAATAGAGTTATTACAGGCCTGTTGAGGATTATTTTTTCTACCCCAGATTAGAGTTGCTACTTAAAGTATTTCAGACAGGACATAATCCCCTCCCCTCTACAGCCCCAGGGTGCAAATTTTAGCCATGTCAGATCCTAAAAGCTGAAGACTTTCTAAGATATCAATGAGTACAACAGATGAGTATTGGGAAGGCACAATCAGTCTAATGTTTACATCCATGTTATGGACAAACCATACCTTCTCAAAAAGCCAGTCCCATCTCAAAATTATGGTTCTGGGACAGAGCCAAAAGTGAGTTTTGGACTGGACTAAGAGGTGGAGAGGGACTGAAATCCAGGATGACACAAACAAGAATACTTCATTCTCCCATGCCAAATCCTGCTTGCTACCCACCTGCTTACAAAATTCTATGCGCCAGACAAGGATTAGCCAGAGTCCAGTTTCAAAGACAGAGTTCATATCTGGAGATGCATCCTGATGACATACAAGCTCATCTTCTTCAGCAAAGCCTAAAGCAGCACAAGTTCTAGACCTTACCCCACTGATCCTTCACCCTTATGCTACACCACATTTTCTCCATTCAAATCCAGCTTCTGGCAGGAGAAACAAGGAGAGTAATGCAGACCTTTGGGAAAATCCTAAGAAACTCTATTTTATTTTTGTTTGGAAATTTTCCAGAGGCACGTTTAGTATAGTATACACACATGAAAATTAATACCGTTCTTTCCTTATTAATACATTTTTTCAAGTGACTTTTACAGCCTGGAAGCAAAGGTCGGTTACACTGAGTTCCAAGAATCCACTGCACTAAACTTAACTTCATTTGACCATATGGTACTACAATTAAACATACAGGAAAATACTCTAACAATCCCATTTTTACAAACTATGACTTTAGTCGGAACCCTAAAAAAAACCAATCTGAAATACCTACATCACTGACTGCATGATTTACAATTAAATATACCACCAGGGTAGGTGATATGGCAGCTGTGTGTTGAAAGATCATTACCTAACTGGACTCTCACCTTAAGACCATGACATAAGAGGTCAGGAGCTCATCCCCATGACAGAGACTGAAAGAGATGAAGCAGTAATTGTTGAACCAGCAGGACATTCGCAGTTGGGAACTAAAATAGATGACTCTCATGCAGCATACAAGTTCCTGAAGAAAAGGCTCATTTACATGATAAACATTTGCTACAGAACAAAACAATGTAAACAAAACAAAAGCAAGACCCCAGTTATCTCTGTTACTCTGAACCACATGGATTATCATTGCCAACAAAGTTCCAGAAACAAAGATTTTAAACAACTGAAACTTAAAAATCAGCTAAAATTGGTTGAATGCAGACAAAGAACCAACAACCAACCTTTACTTCTGTGCAGAGACCCTAATAGAAAAGGAATAGTCTCATAGAAACAGTCCCAAAGGAATTGTTCAGCCTTAAGTGGGGTGCTATGGGGACTCCTAAAAGTTGAGAGTACACATTCAAAATGCATGGTGCACTAGGGTACTAGGTACTGGTACCCAGACTTAAGAAAAATTAAAATGGCTTAAATTAACCAGAGGCACAATTTGTATAGAAAAAAAATTCATTCTAAATGAAGCACACCTGAAGTCCATAGCTGTACTTGTAACTGCCTCTCACATATGCTTAGTGGCAGCATTCAATTCCATATACTTCCAACAGTGACAGATGCCAAAGTAAAATTAAAAAAGGTTTTATTACCGCTCATCCCACCCTTAAAGAACATAGCAGGTGAAGCTTAATGTTCCTCCTTGAGTTTCATATGCAGCACAGAAGTGCAAAAAACATGGTAAGTTTGATGCTGAAATAGGAAAAACTGTAAAAAGAAATATGAGAAGAACTAGCCCAGATTTAGACAGGATATCTGAACGAGATTTGAAAACATCACATAAAAGTTTCTAAACAATTTGTATTCTTAATGGGAGGCCATTTCAGCTCTTTCATCTTGTAGGCAAACCTCTCATAATTTAAGAGAATAAATAAATAAATAAACCCCACACACTTCTGACTCTATATGCTGCTCAAGAACAGAATGGTGACACAGAAGCATTGCCCTGCTTCATGATGGAGATGAACTCAGAGTCACCATTCATGGTCTCAACAGAAGGTCGAAGTGTGTGAGGTTGGGAGGGGCAGAACTGAAAACAAGCAATCATCATGACAATTTCAGACTCTACAAGGTGGCCTTAGATCGGACCACAATATGGGTTTGATTCACAGAAACTACAGTATGCCCATAGCCTCTGATTTCTGCCATAGCTTCTTTTATGAGCAGAAGATAAACTACCTGATGCAAGACTAAGTAGCTTCAGTAAGCATCTTTCAATTAACCAAACACCACCAATACACTCTTTCCAGCTACCCCATCAAAGAAAAGTAAATGCTTATCCTGCATTTATCTTAGTGTGCAAACGCATAAGCACACTACAAGAGTACAAGAATGAGGAAAATGGTAGTCATTAAGGGACAAGCTGCTCCCCAGCTCCCACTTTGATCCTTGGTGACTTGACAACTGAACGTAACACTACTTTCTGGATGAAAAAGCAATCATTCAGGAATCATAGAACGGTTTGTGTTGGGAGGGACCTTAAAGATTTAGGTGTCCCACCACAGGCAAGGACATTTCCACTAGACCAGGTGGCTCAAAGCCCCATCCAACCTGGCCTTCAACACTTTCAGGGACAGGGCATCCTCAGCTTCTCTAGGAAACCTCTTCCAGTGCCTCATCACCCTCAGAGTAAAGAATTTCTTCACAATATCTAATCTAAAACTATTCTCTTTTCAGTGTAAACCCATTACCCCTTGTCCAATCACTACATGCCCTGGTCAAAAGTCCCCCTCCAGCCTTCTTTGTAGGCCCCCTTTAGGTACTGGAAGGGGCCTGGAGCCTTTTCTTCTCCAGGCTGAACAATCCCAACTTCTCTGAGCTTGTCTTCATAGGAGAGGTGCTCCAGCCCTGTTGTCATCTTCATGGCCCTCCTCTGGACCCTCTCAAGCAGGCCCATGTCCTTCTTGTGTTGGGGACCTGAGAGCTGGGTGCAGTACTCCAAGTGGGGTCTCACCAAAGCAGAGTAGGGGGGCAGAATCACTTCCCTTGATCTGCTGGACACACTGCTTTGGATGCAGCTGGTCTTCTGGGCTGCAAGCTCACATTGATGTGTCATGTTGAGTTTCTTGTCCACCCATACCCTCAAATCCTTTCAGCAGGGCTGCTCTCAATCCAAATTGTGTATGTGCTTGGGCTTGCCCTGACCCACCTGCAGGACCTTGCACTTGACCTTGTTGAACTTCATGAGGTTGGCACAGGTCCACCTCTCAAACCTGTCAAGGTTGCTCTGGATGGCATCTCTTCTCTCTGACACGTCAAGTGCACCACACAGCTTAGTGTGTTAAACTCAGTTCCTGCCTTTGCCTTCTTTGACTTGAGTGGTATGGCTGGAGCCCTTGCTGGTGAAGACTGGGGCAAAAAAGACATGGAGTATTTCGGCCTTCTCCATATCCCAGATAACCAGGTCACCTGTTTTCTTCCAGAGGACACACACTTTCCCATGTCTTCCTTTTATCACTGACATACCTATAGAAACTTTTCTTTTTGTCCTTGACATGTCTGGACAAATTTAATTCTCTCAGAGTTTTAGCTTTCCTAACCTCATCCCTGGCTGCTTGAACAATCTGTCTGTATGCTTCCCAGCCTACTTGTCCTTGCTTCCACCCTCTGTAAGCTTCATTTTTGTGTTTGAGTTTGTCCAGGAGCTTTTTGTTCATTCACATAAGCCTCCTGGTGGTTTTGTCTGACTTCCTCTTGGTTGGGATGCATTGGTCCTAAGCTTGGAGGAGGTGATCCTTGAATATCAACCAGCTCTCTTGGGCTCCTCATGCCTCCAGGGCTCTATTCCACAGCACTCTGCCAAGCAGATCCCTGAAGAGGCTAAAATCTCTCCTGAAGTCCCAGGTCATGAGCTTGCTGTATGCCCTCCTCACTGCCCTATGGATCTCAAACTCTACCATTCCATGGTTGCTGCAGCCCAGGCTGCCTTTGAGTTTCACATTCCCCACCAGATCCTCCTTTGTTGAAAAGAACAGAATCCAGCATAGCACCTCTCTTCATTGGCTCCTCTGTCACTTGGAGAAGGAAGTTATCATCAATGCATTCCAGGAACTTCCCAGATTGCTTATGCCCTGCTGTGTTGTCCCTCCAGCAGATGCCAGTGTGGTTAAAGTCCCTCATGAGGAACAGGGCTTGTGAATGAGAAGCCAACCCTGTCTATATTGGTCTCATCTGCTCAGTCTTCCTGGTGAGTTGGCCCCACTATAATGTAACCTGTCCCTGCCATCCCTTTAATCCTGACCCATAAGCTCCCAGTCAGCTCCTCATCCCTCCCCAGGAGGAGCTCCATGCACTCCAGCTGGGCATTGACATAGAGGGCAACATCCCTTCCTCATCTGCCCTGCCTGTCCTTCCTAAAGAGCCCATATCCTTCCCCTCCGGCACCCTAGTAAATCTCTACAATGTCAGTAAGATCACAACCCTACAGGCTTTATCTCCCATGCTGTGTTCACTTGCATAGAGTAATTTAAGTTGGGCTCTGATGAAGCCAACTTACCAGCTGGAATGGCTGCAATTCCTCTGTGCTGCTCTTCAGGAACTCTCCCGCTGACCTAAAATCCATCTCCAGGCTCTGGGCATCTCTTGATGGCACAGGCATTCGACTGGTAGGAGTGGGATGGATGAAGGTTCCACTCCCCCAGAAACTTCAGTTTAAAGCCCTCTTCACATATTTTAAGACAGCTCTGTTTTAAAAGAATTAGCTAATCTGTTCTTACTAGCAAATGTAATCCTTTACCCCAGCATCAAAGACTCCATTTAGCTCAGTTCTTGAAGTTTATAAAGAACAGAAAGGATACATGAGGCATGCAAATTAAAAAAAAAAATAGAAGAGAGGAAGCAGGTCTGCTAACTGCAAGAAATAGCACTTTTTCTACAATCTCAGCCCCACCACTACTTATGTTTTATTCATCAACTCCTTCTTGCAGTTTTTCTTCTTCAGCAAAGACAACATGGCAGTACCACATTTTTGTTACTCCAAGTCAACTATAATCCCAAATCATTAAAAAAAAAAAAAGGAGATAAGCTACTTCTCAGACTCTAGGAAGAGAGTCAGAAACAGCACTATATTACCAATCTAGGGTGTCCATCTCTCCCTCATCTTCCTAGCATTATTTTTGGCACAGTGTCCTGGATCATGCACACACAATGGAAGCACAATCCCATCACTTCACAGAAGAAAAGACAGAGAGAGGGGGGATTTAGCTTTGCTGACCTCTAACTCACAGTCATTTTTGCACTCCTCTGAGAACTCAACCCTCTTGAAACTGTACATCTCTGCCTTCAGTGCACTCCTGCCTACTTGGGCAGTCTCAGGCATTTTCCTCTGCTGGTCTTCACAGTGCTGATGTACTGTAACTTCCCTCTCATACACTCTCCATCTCCTTCAGGATATGACTTTTTAATTATTTTTTTCCAAGCCAGGTACAACTACTACTAATGCACATCTTACAGCAGCTTCTGGTTATCAGTTTTAAAAAGTCAATGATTTATTGCCAAATTCATGGAGCTACAAGTAGGAACATATAAGAGTCATCAAGTCTTACTGCAGTCAGATTATGCATAGTGAAGTTGTTCAAAGTTTGCCACACCAAAAGCTCTACCCAGATATACTTTAGCACAGGAAAATTAAAAAATAAAGGAAAAAAAGTCAACAACAAAGAAATACAAAAATACAAAATTGAAAAGACAGCAAGAAACAAATAGAGCAACTAATAAAAAATAAATCTTTAAAGCACTTAATAAATCTTGGATTCAGAAATGGTCTCACAGGCACTGCTCTGAAATTGAAGCTCACAGACACAACACAAAGCTTAGAAGTTAAAATACATGGCTGCTGGAATAAATATCCATGGCTCAGCTCACGTGCCCACATATTTGGCCCATTTAAGATTCTCTCCTTCACAACCAAGGAGATAGTTATCAACCTGAGATAATTATCAATGCCTCAGCAGCGTGATTTTTGCAATAGAGAAAAATAATGTCAAGAGTATAGTTATTGTAAACACCTGTTAAAAAAATTAAAAAGCCATCAGAAATAGGAGGTATTTAGCTACTCTCTCTAGAGTAAAACCCATTTTGAATTCTGTGATCTTGCCTCCTTGAAAGGGAAATTGCACTTTCAGTTTCCTACCAAAAAGAAAACCAAAACATCTATTTACATGTAGACAAAGGAACTGTAAAGATCCTTCATATATGTATGTGCTTGGGTTTATATATTTGTGTATAGACTTGTTTATGAGCCTAGGTCTTCTGAGAGGCTCACTGGGATCTTTGCAGCAGAGAAATCATCCATGTTCCATCAAAAAGTGTCAGGGATCATCCAAAGATTTTGCTTTTGAGAAGTTCAAATCACCTTTTCATGGCCTCAGTACACAAATCCTTCCTGCCCACACACATCCCCAGCATCTTGCAACAATTCCTGTAAGGAGAAGATCCAGCCCTGCCACCAGCCCAGGACTGGTTTCACCTCTCTGGTTTGGTTCTCCTCCTCCATGGTTTGCTGAGCCATCTAATCCTTGCACTTCTAAACTGAAATAACACATTGCCAAATACTAATGCTTATTATTGCAGTCAACCAATTAAACTATAATTCTACCATTGTTATTCACCAACACTTTTCCTGCTTAAGTGCAAGGTATGTTTACTTTATTACTGAGAAGCTCAAACATTTTCTTTCACAATAACACATTCTCTTCCTCCTCCCACCTAAACCAAGGTGAATGCTTATTAATCAGACCAATATCTGGAACAACATTTTCACTTCTACAGTGATATGGACAGATGCAGAAAAGCCAAGAATTAGTATTTTCACCAGTTTTAAGATCAGTTGAAAGATTTTGCAAAAAAGGGAAAGGTGGCTGAGACTTCAAAAAAGGAACCAAACAAAAAACCTTCCACATACCCAAACACCACAGGACCACAGAGAGCTGGCATTTTATTCTCTTTTCTTTAACAGTATCACTGCTGAAGCAAAAAGTTTGAGATCTGTTACACCAAATGAAATAGCCATGAAGCAGGAAATCAGACAACAAAACAAGTAACAAAAATCTTGTAAAACTCCAAACCTATTAGCACTGTGTAGATTTGGATTTTATTCCAATCTCCTTTGCAAGGGGCCTTTCCCTTACCCTGCTAAACAGAATCTGCACCAGGAATGCTGGTTCACAGTTACACGGAGACAAAAACAGGCACATTCCACTTCTACACTGTATTTAACTAACAGATTCACCTTCTCTGTGGTCCACATATACAGAGAAAAGTGCTGGCTACCTCTTACAGACAATGCTTTATCTGTTCACCTATAGTCAGCTAAAGCAGTGGGAAATAGCAAGTCAAAATACAGGACTCCTTGATCCAGATCAACTAACTTTAAAGCTGTGTGCAGAGAAGAAATTACAGAAGTTGGAAACAATGCAGAAATCTCATCTACTGGTAAGTGACTGCTGATTTTTAAAACTCATTTTTGGCCCCTTCACTTCTTTGGGAACACTGTGTATAGGCTGAAAAGGAAAACTTAATCCTGACACCTTATATTCACTGCTAGGTTTGGAGTGCAGTGCTGGTAACCCACACTCAGGAAACATAGAACACTGCTTTCATTTTCCTATAGCCAGTTCAAAATAGCACCATTACACTGACACCACAAGTGTACATCACCAGGAAAAGATCGTATTTATCTGAGAACCTTCACTTCTCATCAGAAGACCTCTAGGTATGCTGCTCCCTCAAAACTGGAACTGATAAAAATCAGCCAACCACATACACACACTCACTCAGCATGAGACTTGCAGATCACGAAACGTGCAAAAACTTGCTCCTCCTCAGCAAATGCCCACAACTGATCCTCAGGTTCAAGCTCAAATGTTAAAATATCGCAAAATACCACTGTGCCGTTTATCTAATTCTTTAAACTGCAACCATCAGTGCAGTTATTCTAGCACTTGAACACGATTGATGAACATGCACTTAACAGCCTATCTCATTATTACTACAGTTTTGTGGCAGACATACAGATGTTTCTCTGTTCTCCTCCGGCCAAGACATCTGCTAAAGTCTGCATCTGCCCAAGCCAGCCAATGTGTTATTCAAGCCCTTCTCATAAGGTCACATTGTTATTACAACACATCCTAAGCAACAGAAATTAAATTACATCTAAACAAGTTCCTCCCATATTAACAAATCCATCAAATTACTAGAAATGCAATGCTCTTAAATAGGTGCTCCAGCATAGAAGCAGCTCTGTGTTCTCCTCTGCACCACCTCCAGAAACAGCATTCAAGAAGGGAGATTGAAGCTGCCTCTACTCAGATCTACGTCTTGCTACCATGTCTTCTCTTTCCTCAGTCCATCAGGTGGGAAGAGCTGCCAAGATCAGTTTAGTCTGGACTACGGGTTAGTACCATCAACCAGTTTTGTTTAACTAAACCATATATGCCGATTTTGAAAAGAACTCAGGACTAAAATGAGACACCACAAAAGACCATCAGTTTTCAGAGGGTGAAGAGCTCAGCACTTCCCAAATATCAAGTGCCTTACAAAAGAATTTTATGCTGATTAAGCAAAAACAAGGATACATGTCATCTCCTAAATCACTAGGTCTCCCTTCTAAAAGTAAACTGTGTATCTACAGGCATGTGACAGTCAAAATGTTACAAAAAGAGCAATGTAACAGTTGCACTTTGCTTTGGGATGGACAGCCTCCCAATCACCTGCACAACCACAGGCACCAAACAGTGCCTGTGTCTCACTATCAGCTGGTATCTCTTGCCCATATGATGTCTCACCATGAGCAATCATACAGGCAAGCTTTGTTTCTTGCAACTCACATGGATATATGCTCAACCAGAACTATGTTCTGCCCAGGTAAGCTCATACTGCTCAGGACACAATTACTCGCTAGCTCTTTTGTTTGTAGCAATCTTTTCCACATCCTGTGGCACAGCCATGACACCACATCAACTAGTAGAGAGCAAAGATTCGGGAGGACTGTGAGACTTCAGCTTTATCTACCTAAATAATAAACAACATGATACTCCACTGCACTGAGACCAACAGAGAAAGCAGATTTCCTTTGCCACGGCCTAAGACGCTTTGGCACTCAAAATATATAACACAGAGCAATTCAACTTGGTGCATTGTTTTCAGACGGGGACAGCCAATTTGCTGTCTCAGATACCTGTGAAATAGAAGTCTGTCTTGGAAAGGAATCCAAATCAGGTTTATATCTACACAAATATACGCATGAAACCTTTTGGTAAAGGTCTTCATGCTTATGTTCTGCACTTCATAAAATGTCAGGGGAAAAACACCACAAGCCAATCCTAAACCAATAACCTTGCTTTATTGAGTGTTTGTAATCAGCCCTGCCTACTGGATTCTAAAACCTGCCATCATGCAAGATGTTCAGTTGCTTAACTCCAAAGGTTCAAAGGTAGGAATGGGCTTCAATAGGTTCAGAGTAAGGAAATGAGTGGTCCACAAAAACAGACTACCTCCCAGATAAGCTATTATTAAAAATTCTGTTCTACTAAGCCACCTACCCATGACAACTAGGTAGAAAGCAACCAAAGGTAACCCAGAAGGAATGGCTTTTATTATCTTGAAAAGAAATCCTTTCTACTGTGGAACCACTGGAAAGAGAAAAACGGAGGCGGGGAGAAGAAAGCTAAAAATCCGTTCTGTTACAATAGCAAGAAAACAATGTTTCTTTAGGATGAATGGCCACTAGCCCACCATTTAACTAATCCAAAGACTCCAAACAGGATGGCTTTAGAACTGACCTTAAGAGAAAGTCTACTGTATTCTTGGAAGAACAGGAAGAGGATATGTTATATCTCATATCTGAGAAGGAGATTGCTTACTTCTTCTCCCTTCTCCAGGAATGCTTCAGGACACACATTTAGTAACAGAATGCTTTAAACCCAGCCCTTTGGACTGAGCATTCAGTTCTTAGTATCTTCAGCAGCAAAGATAAGCAGGAAAATTCAAGTCTCTGATATGTAAAGTTCTGCTTCAAAATGAAAATACAGAGGGGAATTATCCATATCCAGATCATTAATGCTGCTCTTAAGGAGCACGATCTACACAAAATGAGTTAAAAATTAACACCATGACAGGTCACCTGCAGAGAAGGATAAATTCAAAAGAGGTACTTAGGCAGCTTGAAAAGGTAGCTACAATAACCTGTAGAAATGATCTAATATGAAGATGTGTTTACTAGTATGAAGAAGAGAGGTTTGCAGGATAAATTAGATAAGGACTTTGCAGGCAGCAAACTAAGCATACTTATGGCACCCATTAAGAGCTCTGAATCTCATCAAGTACATGCCTCAAGCAGGCTGCCCGAACAACCCCAAACATCCAACCCCTAAGTGAGTCAGGAGAGAGGAGTCTCTATTCTTGCTCCAAAATTAAAGATGTGTCTGACTGGCAAGACAACATGGTTTCTATTCAGGCAGGTAACTGTCCAGCTTGTGAGACTCAAAAACCCCAGCCAAGACCTCATTAAGAAAGCAGACTCCTTAGTTTTTCACAAACTCCTTTTCTTTCTTGCTTCAGTTTCACATTTCTTCATCTTTACTCCTTGCTATACTCTGCTTCTTTGTTTTGTCATAGGCACCTTCTGTATTAATATGGTTAATGTACTAACACAGTGGACTGAACAACACAAGTACAGTATATCCTACTATTATGTCTGTGTTCAGTATCCTGTTCCTAAGCCACACCTGCTCTAGAGAGCACCAAAAATAAATTAGAACAACCAGTATTCACAGGAAAAGAAGGCTTCGAGACTTTACAGGATGATGCAGTTCAGTGGTTCCAGGATAGAAAAGAAGCAGCAGCAGCCGTGATAGAAAGGCTCCAATCAACCACTCATCTGTGGAGCAACAGGAGAAGAGAACAGAATGTACAGTCAGAAGGATCAGCAGCAGGTGAGCACAGACACCGGATGGAGATTTTTACATTTTTTTAAAAAGCAGTAACAGAACAATAGAGAATTTCTAATTTCCCTAAAAAGTGTAAACCAGGCATTCGCCACCTCTACTATGGAATGCACGGGTAACATCTTTCTAGGTGGATTCTTGCTATGCAAAGGGTAAACCACTTTGGGACGCCAAGAAACACAGTTTGTGGTCTGCATGTACGTGTAGCAGAATACTCTGCTGAGCATAACTGCTTATTAAAAGCTAAACACTGCTGGAGCAGAGTTTTCTCCATGGACAGTAATACACAGGCTTGGTATTTATAATCCCTTTCCTTCAACCACCAGTCAGGGCTTGGTGGATTAAAAAAGAAAGGTGACAGGTGATGAGAGGGGTTGACTGTTCTCCTCACTTAGTAAGCAAAGCTAGAACAGAAGAAAAAAATTAAAGGTCCAGCTTTATTCCACAGGTCAACACAGACAAGAAAAAATTTTTTTAATTCCACCCACTGGTTTGTATGATGTTTTTTCAGTCATGAAAGGATAACTAATCCCACATAAGTATCTTCCCAAACTACACATTCTGGAAGGTTTGGGTTTTTATTTCTTACCTTTGCAGTTTACTATGTTGGGTCAATTTGCCAAAACTGCACTATCATGTGGGCTCTTCCTAACCTCCTCTCTTCAGTTCTCACTTCTTATCCTAACCACCTCCAGCTCTGCAGGCTCCTGAAAGAAACATTTTCTTGGTCTTCAATTACAATTAGTATTTTAAAATGACACATGCAGAAAGACCAGCATGAGCTACTGTTCCTAATTATCAATATAACAATCTAATGGCATATACTAATTGCATAAAAAAATTTAAATTATTACACCACCAAGTTAACAATACTTTCTGGAAACCAGTATACTCAGTTCCATGCCATGGTTTGAGCCACACAACACCACTAAAGATTATAAGCAAATACTAACACGCTTTCAATATTTATGCACACCTGCTACTATAAAACAAGTGTTCTTCCGTTTTCAGAATGCTTGGTGATAGTAAGCAATCCTGTGGCTGGAACACTGTGTCATTAGGAAGAACAGAAGGGTTCACTAACTGTACACGACATTTCTGAGGTAAGTGGGATTACATAGAATTAGGGTGACAGTGCCACAGGAACTACACTTCCTATTTTAAAAAGGAAGAGAGGAAAAGTCAGGTTGCCATTGAGAAAAAAATGCAGCTATCAATTAACTCAGTGTATCTCCAGAACATTGATTAAGCTTATAAATGAATGTTCATTTTTATTATATTAGTTTCAATATTTGAAATGCATTTGAGGCCATACTTACAGCTCAGGTATAGCAAGAGCAAATATAGAATTTCTTGCCCATCTCTTTCAGGATGATTTCTAACTCACAGATATGAAAATCCCTGCAGAAGTAAAATTCACCAGGTAAAAGCTGCTCAAAGGCATTTTTAAAAAAATTTCACTAAAATCCAACCACTTAATATTAAAATATAAGAATAACCAAAAATATCCACAGAAGGTAACAGTTACAAATACCTTCTCCCCATCCTGTGCATCCAATTATTGTCGCATACCTGAACAAGCTCTTGGTATTTATCCTGGCTCTGAAAGCAGGTTGAGCAAGTCACTAAAACTCCCTGGCATATAACCACTTTCCAGCTCATGGTGTCCAACACAGACTATCTCCCCACTCTGTCTGGTCTAAAGAGAACCCTGAGCATCTGCCCCAAGGTAACTGTCAGCAAAGACTGGGTATTTGCTTTAATTCTGATGGCATGCCCTTCACAATCACATTAAAAAAACCTGCCAGCAACAAGGGGTTTATTCTAGGTAGATGAAATTAGAAAAGACGTTAGGTACAGGTAGCTAACTCTCTGGATAGGTCTCTTAGGGCAGAGATCAAAATCTGGAACTCCTGTCAAGCACAGCTGCTGAAGAAAAAGCATGAGGACTGATACAGCTATAGTGTCAGCATTCCCATCTATAAGAGAGTATTTAGTCAATTTATGAGATTTTATGAGGTATAAGGAAAATATAGTTACTACCAATGGTAGGACTGTGGAAAGAATCCTACAGCACAGCTAGAAAGTCTCTCTAAAGTACAGCAAGCACTTACAATGAGCTTTGGAAAATGAAGACTCCCTAGCATAGTCCCTTGAAGTGGAAGTACATACAAAAAACACCAAGTAACATTATCTTCCCACTCTCCACACTTACCACACCACTACTTTGCCTCATGGAGCACAGAGCACTTAACTACAGTAGAGGACCACAGAACAACTTAGTTCATCCCTTGAAGGCTGTGCAACCATGAGATTTTATTTTAAACACTTTTTAGCTTTCCTTTTTCCTCCAAGTATCATAATAGTTCTAAGAAATTTTTAGTGAATTTTTCACTGTCAAATGCCTGGTCCATCCTGTCACATCCACAGTACTCTGCATCTGATGAATACCCTCAGCCTGAGTGCACAGAGCAGCATAGTCCTGAGCCTCTTCCCCTTTCTGTGCTGTCACTGCTGTGGAGATTTTTCACTCCCCTTCCACAAATCCATCCATTTCACATTAGCACGTTTATTAAGTGAGCAGGAAGCTCTTGCAATATGGCCCAAACAAATTTATTAGGAAAAGCAGTTATTTGGGGTTTTCTTTAGTGGGTTTTCCACATATCTTTCCCCACCATCTCCTCTATGTGGAAAAAGAATAAAACAATTAAGACAGTGAAAACCTGATGCCTCAGGAGGAAGGCTCTGCAGACAACCCCAGAGCTTAACAGGATGAACAGGAAGAAAAGCTCCCTGGTCCCAAATTGAAGTAGAGATGAGTATGTGAGTAGTTCACTGACTTTCTGCATCAAAATTGAGATCTTAACACTCTCACATAAGCCAGTTAACACAATACAACAACCAATGATACCTCCAAGGTAGAACACACTCCTCAACTCAACAGGAAGTTATAGAAGTTACAATACTTCTCCAACAGATTGCTACAAAAACATGTTAACTTCCAGGGTTTCCCTAAAAGTTTGTCGCCAGATTTACTTGTATCAATGTCAGTTCTTCAATCTGAAAACAAAGGAAGGAAGGGCAGACCTCAGTCAATTGGTATGCAGCTTTCATCTGCCAGCAGGTAAGCATCTGAAGTCTTCATGAAGCCTTTACACGAACTTTTGAATTCCATAGCACTAATACACACACACACTGATGAAGATACACAGCAGGACTACATCAAAATAAATTACTGAAATAATTAAACAGTGTTGGGTTCTTCACTGAAGGCCCATAAGGGGCTGAGTTGACATTCACGTATCCATTGCAGTCTCATATAGCAGTGAAACTGGATTTCTTGCATCTTATATGTGCCACGTCCCTGTTCCTGGGTTATAGCTTCTATTGGGATAATTCCCAGTAAGACAGTGACTACATTAACTCTGCTAAAGAAACAGGTGATACTTTACATCTATTTCTCCTTTCCACAGCATACTTGGGTATTTAGCAGTTCAAATTTTATTCACATGATTTTTTACTATCTGTCAAAATATATTGGGAAAAAAATTAATTTCCATAAGTAACAGAAACATTTGCAGCTTACTTAAGTTTGACAAAGTAGTCAGGGAAGGTATTTCAGAAGAGTCCAAATACTTTCTAAAACTAAAAAAGCATTTTATTGAAGCAGTTTCAGCAATGCCAGTATTTCAAAAGGAAACTACTCAACTTTTCGCAAAAAAACTCTTAACAAATAAGATGGCCTTTATTAGCACACAGTGAAATCTTTCGCAAAATCAGAAGAAACGTTTCAAAATTCATCCACAATAAACCTCTTTTGCCATAAAGAACTCAGCAAGTTGGCTTCAAAATCCCATTCAATTCTTTCCCTTGAATTGATACATTTCTTCTTCTGTGTCTACTCCACCCTTTGTAACACAAGATGGAACATGAAAAAGACACAAATAATACCTGTATTTAAGTCAATTCGGTCTTTAATGAATTACAGTATCTGAAATGAAACTGCACAGTAATGTACCCATCCTGCACACTCATCAGAGACACAAACATCACTCCACTGTCATCAGCATCTCTGTCGAAGAAATCCATTCCCCTTGTTTATCACAGCACAAAGTTACAAAGGAGCCTCCTAAGAATTCAGGGAATGCAAATATATAGCAAGGAAAAACCATTAAACCATAAACTGGAATATTTCTTCTGTTCTACAGCTCTAAATATTGGTCCAGCACCTCATAACTAAAGTATAACAAACAGCATGTACTCATCCAAAGCATTTCCAAAAGTCTCAAGACAGAATTAGACACTGAGTAACAGGAATTAGTTGTTCAATTTTTATTATGAAGCTATTCATTGAGACAGTCCTTTAGAATCCAGGATTCTTTTTTGTCAAACACAGCTGATTTACCAAATCAATTCTCTAATTGTTGCCATTTCAAATTAAGACTAAAAATCTTTGTCTTTCTCAAACTGTACATAGCAGCTATTTTCTTAGATGGTTATCATCCAAATTCTGAATTAGTGGTGCTTACTAGAGAGAAATCAAATTAATTCTCAGTAAAAAACCAGCTTATTCAAGAAAAATAATTATAAATAAAGAAAAAAATTGCACATTCAGGAGCAACAAAGTGTACACTGGAAACAGCAGTCCTCTAGTGCTTGTTTCTTTTGCATTAAAGTATTCTGCAGCTTGACACAAGATATTTCTGATTAGTTGTTTGTATTTGCATTATACTCTATAAGAGGAAGGAATGGTAGGTAAGATTGTCTCACACTGAACAAACGTTCCTCATCTTCTAGCATCACCTCTCTCTCAAATTATTTTTTACTATACAATTTTTTTATTTTTATTTTACCGTATTACATTCCCCAAGAAATGATTACATGAAAAAAAAAATGATTATTTGACTGGAAGCCACCTGATTATTTTACAGTTCTCATGAGGACTGCAAGTTAGCTATGAAAACATGTCCTCAAGGCCTGAAGAGGAGACACAATAACCACTATAAATTTCACCCCAAAGGTAGGTATGTTTACAAGTGAAGTGTAATGCTACTGCTACAAGTTACCTAATATTTCTTCAGGTTTTCATTTTCTGACTCCTGTGTAGATCTGCTGGCACATAAGAGGAGCAACCCCTGCCAGTGGCAGGGATACCACCCTGCAATGGGCCTTACCCAAAGCCGCTCCAGCGGGCAGAAGGAAAGATCCTTACTGGCTTCATGTGAGACCTTCAGTCTCAAAAAGGAAAAATCAGTTTGCAGTATGTTCACAGATGTTTGTTTTCAGCCCTTCCTCCCTAGAAAATATACCGCTCAAGCTTTACACCATTAAAACACTTTATGCCTTAGCCTCCATGTACTTAGTAACCCCAAAACAAGAACAAATATTATGTCACAAGAGTATCAAAAATCAAGTTTTAGTCAAAGTTTAATGGCAATTCCATTTTCCTCCATACAATTAATATATTCTAGACTTTGTTACAAGTATTCCACTTACATTTTATCAATATTTAAATTCAAACCCAAAGAGCAAAAGAAACCAGACTTGTAGGTACAAAATAATCAAAAAACTTGCTCTGCTCAAGATTGTATGTGGGGAGGAAAAAGTGCTGATTAGAACTTTTAGTCAAAAGCCTTCCTGAAATACAAGAGCCTTCCTCACCACACTAACTTGCAAAGTGAATAATCAACATCCTTGGAAAACAGAGGTTTCCACCTCACTGTGAAATGCATTTTCGATAAGTAATAAAAATTACAGCTGTAGAGGTACTGGGCAGAGGATGAACTTTAGATAAATGTAGCCATAAACTTAAAAAGTTGCTTCTAATGAACAATAATTAGTACTCCTGCTGAGGTAAATACATGTAATTTTTCATTTATTTTGCAAGGACACACATTCATGCACATTACTGGCAACTAAGCACAAGTCTGTCCTCCGAGCCAGATGCTGATCAGAGCATTCCATGTACCTAGTTGCCACATCACTCCCAGTGCAAAAAACCTTAGGTTAAAATTTACCACCTTTTCAGAAGAGCCAGTCTACACTCCAAATGTTAAATTACACATTAAGTAAACGCTAAGAGAGAGTTACATGATGGTAACCACTTAAATGATGTTCACACTCTTCTGAAGAGTTTGGCTTTAAGCACAGAAAATCTGTCATACAGACTTAAGTTTTCCAGGCCTTCCATAAATGATGGTGTGTAGCCCCTCATCCTCATCTTTAGCAAGATACAACAGCTGCATCTTATGCTTTTTTTAGACAACATGCTGTGGGCTCCAATATAGAAACTGTCACCTCTGTCATACTGCACTTTATCCAAGATGCTGGTGGAAGTCTGGGCAACACAGGAGAGAGGAGCAAAGCATACATTTTAGCAATAGCAAATGCCATTTTTGCATGTGCTCACAGCCAGCTCATAATTCAACACCTTTTACTATCAAAGTGATGACACTGCACAACCGTTATTAGCATTTCCCAGAAAATACTGAAAGGGAGAACTTTACGCAAGCTGCATGCATTCAGCCAATGGATTATTCAACTACTCGAGCTGTTTGCTGTGAAATCTGGCCCCTTGACTGCATAACATTAAATAAAAATTGAAGTCACTGAAGGCAACAGATGTCAAAGCTACCACCAGACATGGAATTTCATAAGTCTCTTTCCCCCACCATATGACCCGAATGTTCCAGATGGGTAGTATTTTATATGCAAGATTTTGGTCTGTCTTCTGCAATTACTTTTTTATGGAGAAAGTTTTATTTTTCCTGCTAATCCTACCACTTCGCAGCTGCCTTTGCTCCCACCAAGTACTGTTCTGTTGCAGGACCCATCCTAGTATTTGGGAATCAGTCAAATTTGATAAAAAGCATCATAGCTCCCAGTTCCGACAGCAATACCATACAAATACCCCACTGAAAGCTATCAAATAACGAGACTTCTTCTGAAGAAACTGTGATGAAATGCTCAGTGACAGTCAATCATCTTAGTTTGTGCAATTACTGTATAAGCAGATGGTCTTTTTTTCTTTTCTCCCCTTCAAATTTTTCCACCATTTTCAGTGCAACACACCTAAACTCTACTTCCACTAAGGTAAGAGTGTCTTCAGATTTATCTTTTTTATCTCTTCATATCCACTCTTATAGCCCACAGCATGTTCAGACACTCCATCTACATCTATTTCCTCCATGCCTGATGAGGCTCAGAAGCAGAATTGCTCACATCAGCCACAGAGCTGCACAGATGCATACGGCATGTCAAGTTCTTACCATGAACCAAGGGAACACATAGTGGCTCATATAAGCAACAACCTGACCTGATTTAAACACATTTTACTACAAATAGGAAGCAAAAACTAAAATAAACAAATGGATGTCAAAATCTGATTAAGAGATTCAGTTTAAATATTGGCTTTATAGCATCAGAGTAAACTTTGGAGTAACTAAGGAGCTACCTGACCTGTCACCCTAAAGGGTGCAGTTTAACTACAGGTAAATTGAGGGAGAAACAAACTGGAGGCAGGGCGGGGGGGAAAAAGCATTACTTTTGGGCTTCGTGGACATCTATGAAGAGCTGAAAATGCACCAGAAGATTTAAATATATTTTCAGAAACATTCTGTGGAACCAGAGGTGCTGATCCTGACATCATAGCTGAAGACACTACAGGATGGCAGAAATACAATAAAATTTGCCATGTTGCCACACCTGAATACTCAAAGTTTGGGATTTGTGGGTTTAGGGTCTTTTTTTGGTTTTGGGGTTTTTTTTGCTCTTAACAGTACTCTGGAGAATTGACTGGATTTAGTCCGTTCCATTTGACAGTGTTGAACCTGGCAAACTGTAGTAAATTTGGTCTTTTGCTCCCAGACTAGAGACCTCAGAAAAGTCAACGAAACTACCTGTAAGGGATTAGAGCAGACAAACCCAAGAGACAGGGAGATGGCCTAGCAAGGCAGATCAAAAGCCCCCCTTCTCAGCGCACTAGTAGAGAAGGTAACAGCACTCCAAGTTGCTTGGACAACATGGCAGTAGTAAATAGAATTTACAAATCAGCACTTTTAAATCAACGTCCAGTTTCATCTGTAAGAAACAGAAAATGTGAATACTCTGGTAGTATTGCTACAGACTACAGAACATGACCTTGTTGCAGAGGACACCAGTAGGGCCTGCCTTATGAAAGACCCCAGAGCAGTGCTCCTTAGCTAGCCCAATTCTTCACAAGTCTTTATAAATGCAAACTTAGAAAGCAGCTGATAAGCTGATGGGCACACAGCACCACCTCAGAGTTGAATATTTCATCCAGTGGCCACAACTCTCGCAGGATATATGCACTGATGCTCTGTCAAGTAACTGGTAATGTATCAGTTGGGCACTAAGGCGTAGGTGAAAAAAACCCACTCCACTCTTCACTTAATTATTTCATTAGCACATGATTATTCGTTAGTATTATGAGTAAAGAAAACCATTGCAGAATCGCTCAGAAACCAAATATATTCTGTCTCCAGAATGCCACAACAGTGTTTCACAGAATGAGTAAGGCTGGAACTACAGCAGATCATCTGGTCCAACGTTCCTACTTAAGCAGGGTCATCCCAGAGCACACAGCACAGGATTGCATCCAGATGGTTCTTGAACATCTCCACTGAGGGAGACTCCACAACCCCTCTGGGCAATTTGGTACAGTGCATGGTCATCTGCATAGTAAAGATGTTCTTCCCCATGTTCAGGTGGAACTTCCTGTGCATCAGTTGCTGCCCATTGTCTCCAGCCCTATTTCCTTATACTAAGCTGAGCTTTATTTGCTAGGTTGACCAAAAAAAGATCCTTTGATAAGCGCTTGCACCCACTTTTTCAGATACACAGTACAGCTCTGAAAAACAACCACATTCCTACCAGCGCTTCACTGATGACGTGAACAGTTAACCCATCCCATGAAATGTGGGAGAGCAGCAGCACTGCAGCAGCCAGACCACCTAGAGCCCGTGTCATACACGCCTCCCCACACACAGATGTTTGCAGCATCAAGTCTGTTATCTGCACTGTAACACCGTCTGCCCAGCAATCACCCACTTCAGTTTAAACTAATAATGGAATATAACTCAATCAAGTTTTCGTCATTCCTGCAGTACACACAGAATGCCCAAAGCGATTTATTTTTATATGGCATGTTACTTCTTGCTCTGTATGCCAAAAAATACAGTCAATTTTTAAAGCAGCAAATTTCAGTGCACATTTCTAGGCCTGTATGACAGCAAAAACTGGATGTTGTTTGCATCATCTTACTGAGAAAGTAATTCCAACATAAACTCCTGTTCAGATATTTACTTTTTTATTTCCCAGTTGCCTTCCAAGAGGTTAATCACCTTTTGGCTAAGCACTTATCTGGCGAGTTTTCCTAGATTATCATCCTTCAGGCTCTGCCAGGAGTTCCTCACACACACCAAACCATAGCCATCGTGGAAAAACTGGGATCCGTACTCAGTGTCACTGGTTCAACTCCCTGTTGATTTTCTCAGTGTTTGATACAGGTAGCATAACGTTGTTCCATCTTGTATTCACAAGCAGGTCAAGTTCAACCTGCTGTCACACAGAGGTGAAACATGAATAATGAAGCATAAGCAACCTCATGTCTTTCCCCAACATTTTGTACTTAAATCAGCAGCATGTGTGCCAATGTATGTGCAAAGTCTCAATTGCATGCCCTGCGAGTCTTGGCAAATGACACACTCAACTAAATGTGCATTTGTGCAATCCACAATACTTTAACTTTGAGATAAGGAAAAAGTAGTGAATGCTGGCTATGGAATTAAACATACAATTATTAAAAACTACAGTATTTCAGCATAAAGCTCTCTTCTCTGTAAAGAAGTCTCAGAACCGCTGGTCGGGGATCAAACAGCCACGGCATGGACCACATGGGCAGGACTGTATCTTTTCTAACACCCTGTGGGCTGCGGCACCTAAAGGCTGATAATCCACTCAGGGGGGACACAAGATGACTTATGAACTTTCATTTTGGGAAACTGTTTCCCCTAAGCTTTTCTGGGGTAATGAGATGGTATAGGAAAAGGTAAGAATCTGAGATTAAAAAAAAAACCACCCAACAATATCACAATGGTACGCCTGCACCATGTCGAGTCATAAATTACCAAGCTTTGTGGTATGCGGTTTTGTTACCTCACACCAGGCATCGTGATAATTATGAGAGCCACACCTTTCATCTCACTGACCTACAACACCACATTAATGCAATGTTACACTCGCAATTTAAACTTCAGTGATTTTTTTCAGGTTTTCAGGCAGCCTTATTAAAACTTAATACACTGAAACGCATGCTAGCTTCATCGTTTTGTAGCAGCACTTTGTTTCCTCATACTTCTGGTGAAACGTGAGTCTCTGGCCCCTGGGTACTTAAAACTTCTGTATTTTCCCCCCTGGTTTTGAAACTTTGTCCGCTTCAAAGAACTAGCTCGGTTTTTTTGACAGTTTAAGCGCTACGTTTTATTAGCAAGAAGAGAAAGTCGGGAAGACCGGGAGGGGAAGCAAGCAGCGCGGCAGCCAAGGCAGCACACCTGCCGAGGCCGCGGAGCGGAGGTGCGGACAGCGGGGCGATGCTCTGCCGGCAGCCCGTGCATCCCGCCCGCGGCCCGGTCGGTCCCGCCGGAGGGGGCCGAGCCAAACTTGGCGCCCGCGGCCGGCCGGGAGCCGCGCCGCCCCCTCCGGCCCCGGGCCCGCCCGCGCTCCGAGGGGCGGCCCCGCCGGCCCTGCGCACGCTCCCGCCCGCCGCCCGCGAGGCGCCCGCGCCGGGAGCCTCCACTGACGGAGTCATTGCCCCGCCGCGTCCCCGCCCCCGCGGCCCTGGCGGGACGGGCGGCCGAGCGAGCGGGGAGCGGCGGCCGCAGCCCGCAGGTGATGCTCCGGCGCGGCCCGCCCTGCCCTCCGCGGCCTGGGCTCCGCAGCGAGGGGCGGCGGGTCCCGCCCG
>JAWWEU010000081.1:33664042-33736575 GCA_035583155.1 Acropternis orthonyx
TCCCCGCCACACCTAGCAACAGCGCTGACAGGACGCAGCGGCGGCGGCGGGAGGAGGAGGAGGAGGAGGAGGAAGCGGAATGGCTGCCGCGGCGGCGGCTCCCTCCCTCCCTCCCTCCCCGGAGCCCTGACAGCCAGCGCCGGGGCGGAAGCAGCAGGCGGCGTGCTGTGCCCGTCCTCCTCCCTCCTCCTCCTCCGCCGCCGCCTCCTCCTCCTCCGGGCTCCTGCCAATGCAAACTAACTCCCCCTCGCCAGGGCCGGCGGGCTGCACGCCTCCCCCGCACCCACCCATGCCGCCGCGCCGCACGCCGCCGCCTCCCCGAGGATCGCTCCACGTCGCCCGCAGGACCCGCTCCTGCCGCTCCTCAACCGCCGCCCTGCCCTGCCCTCCCCTCCCCGGCGGGCGCCGCGCCCCGGCTCCCGCTGCACCTTGTGCCCCCCACCCCGCCCCGCACCGCCGCCGCACACGCGGCCCCCGCCCGCCGTGCCCTGCCCCGGTCGCGGCCCCGCGGGCACTCACCGATGTGGTTGTCCTCGATGTGCTCGATGAGCTCTGCCAGGGTTGGGAAGTGGAGCCCGCAGCCCCCGAACCTGCAGGCGTTGGAGAAGAAGGAGGCGGCGGCGATGCCTGTCATGGTGTTACATCGAGATCCCCCTGTGGTGCCTGCTCTGCCAGGGCCGGCGGCGGCAGGGCGGGGAGAGGCGGGGGCAAGGGGGGAACGGGACGGAGAGAGAGAGATGGGGAGCGAGAGAGCGAGAGGGAGGGAGGGTGGGGGTGGGGAGGAGGAGGTGGCGGCGGCAGCGGCAGCGTCGGGAGCGGCGGAGGGGAGGGCCGGGCTGGGTGGGGGGAGATGAGGCAGCCGCAGCTGGGAGGAGGGACCAGCGCGGCTCTGTAACAGCTGTGCTGCCCCGGCGGCGGCCGCCGGCGGCGGGAGGGGCAGGGCACGGCACCCGCGCCGCCCTCCGCCGCGGGGGGACACCCGCGCCGCCCCGCCCGGCACGGCGCGGGGACGGGGTTGGCACCGACAACTTTCCCCCTCCGCCTCTCGCAGGCAGTGCCCGGGCCGGGGCTGCTCCTGAGGCCGGCGGGGCGAGGGGAGATGCTCCGGGGTAGGTGCTGTGGCCGGAAAGGTGGCGCTCGCCCCAAGGGGCTCTCCCGGGCGGCGGGAGCTGGCTGCTGACGCGGCCGTCGCCTCCGCCGTCCCGGGGGGAACAGCCGAGGTCGCTAAACTGAGAGGCGGTCGCTCCTTCCCGTGGGGGGCCGAGGCCGGCAGACCCAGCCTTCACCTGTGAGGCCCCGGGCACCTGCTCGGGGTACGGGGGTCTCCCCGCCGCCGGGTGGGCTACGGGTCCCTTCTTACCGACCTGCCGGTCACGGATCCCCGAGCCGAACCCGTCCCGCCCTCGCCGCCCGCTGAGGCGCGTCAGGGATGGGAGGCTGCGGCCCTGAGAGCGGGGAGCGGGGAGGAGGGAAGTTAAACAGAAGTTGCATACACCTCGCTCCCAAATCCTATTTTGGCTTTCTGTCTCCAGAAAGCTATTCAGCAGAGAGGCTGACTGATTAATTGATTTTAATGAAGTTCTCCCTAGGCTCAAATTTGCAGACAGCTTTATTTAAAATTAAAGGGAAAAAAAAATTGCTCATCAGGAAGGCTCTCTCTTTTTCTCCCCCAGTTCTGTTTTATAATAATTGTTTCCATATTTATACAATTCTACAATATTATTAATATTTTTGAGCAAAAGTGTGGCTAAAAAAATAGCCTCAGAATCTGTGAAAGACTTGGAATTGTACAGGCACGAGTAGTTCCACTGATCACACTGATGGATAACAGTCCCAGACTGTTCTCATCTCTGGGAAATCAAGCGTGTGCACAAGCCTAGCCTTTGCCTGTCTTGTTACCTGTATTGCAGGTGGGGGATGTTCCTAGCATTGCTAAGGAAGCCAAAGAACAACAAATCCTAAAAATGCAGTTGAATGGTTAGTGAATGGAAAGATGACTATTTGCCCATTTGCTTAAAGCATGAAAAATCTTGGGGCTAGTTCCCAGTGCCCTGTATATCAGACAACCCATCACTCGTACCGAAAAAGCAAGATTTATCTTGCAGTTTATTTTAGTCATTTTCTTACATATTCACTATAATATTTTTTTGATGTTTTTGCCCTCATCCAATTGTATTTTCCTTGATGTATGCATCCACTTATTCTAGTTTACATCAAAGAAAACAAAGCAAGAGCAAAACCTACTTTCCAGAAAAATACCAGGTGAAGAAGCCTTGTCTTACTTCAACACTCAGAGCTGGAGTTTGTAAATAGAGTTTGCATAGCCATGAGATGCTGAAACACAGAACCATAACAATATTGTAGAATTTACACTTCAAAAAAGACTGGTAATGTGGACACAGAATAGTCCACAGTGTGTTTTCAAGGTTCATGCGACCTCTAGCCTAGAGGGCTGGGGAGCTGCTGCTATTAGGCATTTCATGAAAATGTTTAGTTCTTTTGAATAGTACAGAGGTACATTTGTCATTTAGTACACCTGTTTCTAGCATAGGTACTTCACAGATTACTCTTCTTCTAATTTCTGTATTTCTGATGTTATCAAGGGAACTTGTTCTCTGTGAGTTGACTCAGCAAAGGAGGAGTTGTTCCTACTTAAGATCATAATTCTGGAAACTCATACCACACAAGCTGCTGTCATGAATAATACCACAAAATCAGGTATGTGCTAGTGCCTGTGTGATCAAGACATAAAGTAACAAATAGTGTGGAAGAGGAATAAAATAGTAAGATAGGCATCTTCCCCATTAAATTGTAGTTTTAAGACTAATTTGTGGAGTCAAACATATAGGCCTTTTTAAACCTATAGAGATTTTGGTAAGCATGAATCCTCCACACCATTAACAAAATTGGGACTGTAGATTTTACATTTTTGTTTGATTATAAGTAGGAATTTTCTTAGTGTTGATCACCAGCATAATTCAAATAGAAAATTTCTAAGGCAGGAAATCAAGCTTAATCAGAATGAGTATTAAAGATAAGAATTTCATGTGGCTAATCTATGAAGGTCAATAGATGCATGGTTTAGTCTGTTATGAAACAAAACTGATGGACATTGGGTTGTTACCAATAACTTTTATTAGCTATTAACAAAGAGCACTGTTCACCTACAAAGAAATCTAAGTAGATTTGCAGCTGACAAATAATAAACATTCATCATTAGCCACCTGCTAGTAATAGACAATGTAATGATTGCTTTCTGATGTGTGAACTTGTCCAGTTCGCTGCAGGTCTCTTTTCATTAATTGTTTGCCAAATTCTCATGATTTTTGAGAGCCTTTGAACTAAGGAGAGCACTTAACTCTTGCAGCAGTCAAGAAGAGCTGGAAACCTAGGAGTTATTGGTATCCCATAGGGTAAGGATTTAGGTCAGTATCTTTTGGTGAAATTACACCTCCTACACTATAGGGTCTGGTTTTGTACATATTCAACTTTGATGGCTTCAGTAGAAGTTTGGATAGTTAATAAAGCACTTCTTTTTTTTTTTTTTTTTTTTTTCCTATGATTTAAGCACTTGGAATACTATCCCTGTTCTTCTGTAGAGAAGGGAGTTTTCTTCCCAGCATAGTTAAAAGATTTCTAGATTTCTGCCCCTGGTTTTGGTGTCCAGGCTCATGACAGGCAGGCCTGAACAGACGCAGGGAAGAATGCCCCCAAATTAACTCTTCCCATCTCTGATTCACTGTTGCTGTCATGTTACCATCTGTTACAGACAAAATACTTTATATTCTGATAATAAGTGATGTTTGTAGAAAGAACACACACTCTTCCTCATCTACTTTTTCTTTTCTCTAGCATCTGGGAAACAGAGTAATTTTATCAAACTTCTTATCAGTATTTTATCCAATCCAATATATTTTGAATATATTCATTTATTATGAATGATTGCAAAGTGACAAGTGTTGTTCCTCAGAGGTCAGTGTTGGGATGAACACTGCTTAACTTCTTTATCAGCAATGTGAACAGTGGGACTGGGGGCACCTTCAGCAAGTTTGCCAGTGACATGCTGGAGTGAAGGGACACCATCCAGAGGGACCTTGACAGGCTTGAGAGGTAGACCTGTGCAAACCTCATGAAGTTGAACAAGGCCAAATGCAAGGCCCTGCATGTGGGTCAGGGAAATCCCAAGCACAAGTACAGGCTGGGGTGAGATTGGATTGTGAACAGCCCAGCAGAGAAGGACTTGAGGGTATTGGTGGATGAGAAGCTCGACATGACCCAGCAATGTGCACTTGTGGCCCAGAAAGCCAACTGTATCCTGGACTGCATCCTGCCTGGCCAGCAGGTCAAGGGAGGTGATTCTGTCCCTCTACTCCACTCTCCTGAGACCTCACCCAGAATACTGCATCCACCTCTGAAGTCCCTAACATAAGAAGGATGTGGACCTGTTGGAGCGAGTCCAGAAGAGGGCCACAAAGTTGATCAGAAGGCTGGAGCAACTGTCCTAGGAAGACAGGCTAGGAGAGTTGGAGCTGTTCAGCCTGAAGAGAAGGCTCTGGGAACATCCTATAGGACCTTCCAGTGCAAAAAGGGGGGCCTATAAGAAGACTGGAGAGGAACTTTTGACCAGGGCATGTAGTGATAGGATGAAGGTTGATGACTTTACACTGAAAGAGGATAGGTTTAGATTAGGTTATTGGGAAGAAATTCTTTATTGTGAGAGTGGTGAGACATCAGCACATGTTGCTCAGGGAAGCTGAGGATGCCCCATCCCTGGAAGTGTTGAAGGCCAGGTTGGATAGGGCTTTGAGCAGCCTGGTCTAGTGGAAGGTATCCCTGCCTGTAGCAGGGGGCTTGGAATTAGGTGGTCTTTAAGGTCCCTTCCAACCCAAACCATTCTATGAGTCTATGAGCATTTTCTTATTCAAGCCTTACTAGGATAGAGAACTAGAGAACTATGACAAACTGCCAAAGTGCTCAGAAGTTGCCCTGTCATTTTGTTCTGTGGTAGAAATAAATGAAAATTAGATCCAAGTGATTTGTCAAGCCAGGGCTAATGGCTGAGTAGATCCATTTTAGAGGTGATAGCTGCTATAAAGGATACTTCATATAAATGAAGCTGAGAAAAAGCTCAAATGACTGGTGGGCCCTGTTTTGTTTTTGAAGAAGTTATTTTGAAGGCCCCTAAGATTCTAAGTTTAACAATCAGACTCTTAGGCACAACTGAGAGCAGGACTGCATGTGAGAAGGATGATCTGCTATTCGGACCTCCTGTACAAGGCTGATGGCTGATTACCTGAGTAATTTGTAGATCATCTGATTACCTGCTTAGAAATGCATGTTAGGACTGCACCTTTTCTTCACTGACTTAACAGCTTTGTGCATTATTTTAAGTCTATTTTGATAAAGTAAGAAACATGTTTAGAATAATTATAATTCAATTCTTCCTTAAAATGATCTTTTACTGTCTTGGTTCACTTAACTCCTTGTATAGTCTGGCTCCTAGAGCTTTTCCAAAGCCTTTTGACTGTTGGTCTTTCTAATAACCAATTTTTGCTAATAACTCAGGAGTTAGACTGGTAATTAACTGTTGTAACTGCAGGGCCTTATCTATGAATAGGTTGCTACCAGCCATTAATACTGTTCTGGATTCCCAAAAGCTGATTATTCTGTCCTAATGTTCTCTGGTAGGCTAGAGGTCTGAATTTGCAAAATTTGGTAGTTGCTGCCCTTGGTGCTTTGAGGGTGATAAGGCTTTCACTGAAGACACCATGCCTCTGTCAAATACTAAGGAAAAGCCAATACTTTCTTCAGTCTTATTTAAAACACAGGTTAAGTACTTGTTTTAAGCTGGATTTATAGTAGTGGAATATTACTGAGAAGACTGTTATGACTCTTGCATGAAGACAACACAAATCTGTGAAACTTTTAAAAATTATAGTCTTTTAAAATTAAATGTTCTGGTTTTTACACTACTGAAGTCATACTTGAAAATAGCTACTTAAAGAAAAAATAAATCAAGGATAATCAGATATTACAAAGAAATATTTTGCTTCTGCATACTGGCCATATCAGGAATGTCACAAAATTTGGGAAGATTTTATAACAGAGACATATCACTGCCACAAAAAATTTGCACAAATAAAACACATTTATGCAGTTTGTGACACGAGAATACTATTTTTAATTTATACTGCTGAATTAGTTTTCTCTTGGCAGTGCACTGTATAGCTTCAGGGTGCAATGGAAAAACAAAATGTTAAGCTGGGGAAATGCTGTATTCTCCACTAGTTCCAGATGCCCCAAAACAATAGACAGAAATCCTGCTTAGTTGAGCTTTCTGAGAGACTTCAAATTTTCAGAGGACAAAGCTTCAGATAAACAGGAGCTGCCTCTGTATTTCCAGTTACCTGTAGCCCACAAAAAAGAAAGTTTTCTTGTTTTGTTTTAATTACTTTAGGATATTGGAAGCTAACATGATGTTATAGCATAAACCATTATTATGGTGTTAGTCTGCCCTGGAATTAAAAAATGCAAGCTATTTCAGTGGTCTCATGTAAGAACCCACAATTACATAGGTATTGAATAACCTACTCTATTCTTACTGTGGATCGTAGTGGGATACTGTGCTAAAACCATTTATGTCTTTTCACTCAGGTGATTGGGGATAATTAGCACATGCATTCCAAAGTAACTTGCTAGAAATGTAACACAATTTTTTAAGTTTATCTCAATGAAAGGCAAACTTGTTCTTTAATGAAGGTTAATGGTGTAGAGTGAAACTTTTGTTTTAATAGCTTCTACAGCACCTTCCACTTTTACTTCCTAAATTGAGTTCCCAGCTTGTAAGCAGATTTCATGGCATCTGCTGACATAGTAATTTGTGAAGTCAATTAAAAAAGGCAAATTCATTCCAAAATATATTGAGATTATAGTATCATTTTCACACACATGCACGCACAAAAGGGCTCTAAATTAGAATGAACGCTTCCTAGTGTTCTTTGGTATAGAAGTGTCATCACAAATGACAGAGTGACAAACTCTCCTATCCTATGATGCTGTAGTTACAGGGTGATTTAAAGCAATTATAAGGCAACTCTAACTTGCATCAGTGATCTGGAATGCAAAGACATGGGACACAAATCCCACATGGTTTCATGCCACCTCATGTCTTCATTCCTATTCACCTATTCCTCTGCCGTAACTCAAAATTCACCTAGGAAAATCCAAATCTTTCAGTTCTGGATTTCCCAGTCAAGGAAGCTGTGTATCTTATACCCTGGAAATTCAGAACAGACTCTCTTCTGTTTAGCCTCAGAACTCCCCATTTAAAAATTCTTCACTGAGCCAAGAATACCGGTGACAGGGAGAATTCTGCACCAAGGGATAGATACCAGCAAAAATCCACTTGCTAAATCATATATAGGGTCAGATAATCCCCAGTTTCAAACAGGCAGTTACTCAGGGAATGCCCCCTCTTCTTACAAGATGTGTCTTTTACTCATTCTAAAGTTAGGTGAGGGAAAAGAAGGCTTCGACATACAGTTAACTTACAGCACTGGGGATGGACTGCAGTATCTAAGGAAAGGAAATCAGGTAACCTTAACAGGAGACTTGGCAATCATTGACTGTGCAGCCTGATATAATTGGAAAGGAGATCCAGAGTTCAGCAAAAGCCTCATTTGCAAACGAAAGAAACCCCCATTGTAGGAACTTCGCAAGTGGTCTTCTGCCAGGAATGAACTGTCGGAAGCTGAGCTGCAAGAATGTTGCAAATCAGTTGCTATCACCACTGAGGGTGGTTTGTCTAATAAACATGTGCTTATTGTGATGGCTTCATTCAAAGATACATAACGTGCCTGTCATCATCACATGGATCATGGGAAGTGAATATGGCCACTACATTTCTGAACAAAAGAAAAGGAGAACATCAACTAGGGAAAATTTAGGTAGTTCTCTGTTAAGAGCTGCGGATGTATGAGGATTTTCTGCCCTTCCCTGAGCAGATTGCTACATATAGTTTACATCGAATTACCTGTTCAAATCAACAAATACATTGTATCATTGGAAGTAGCTATTGAACAGGACTAAAAGGAGCAAAATCTCAGGAATATTAAAATGGAATATTACAATTGTGCTGTGCAAAAAAATCCAAAATTAGGAAACTTGCAGGTGAATAGCACAGTAATTAGAAAAAAAATGAAAAGTAATCAGGAGTAAATATGTGAACAGTTATCCGAGAGAAACATGGGAAAGACGGTCAAGGATGGGGATCCAACATTTTCACTAAGACAGTATTTGCTGTCTGCCATCCTAGGCAAGGGATGCAATTCCATATCATATAAAATATGAATGCTTACCGAAGAAAAGTGTCAAGCAAACCCAAAGCCTCCACTGTTTCCTTCAAAAAGGAAGGCTTTTCTGCCCAGCTGCGTAGTTGGGAAGGCTTCAAGGACTCTTCTGATACATTTCAATATGTATTACATCATAAATCTAACATTAAAAAAAAAAAAAAAAAAGCATGTTTCTACAACCTTTATCCTTTCCCTTATCTGGATAACAAGTATAAAGGTTGGAAGCTGTGAGATACATAATTACTTGAAAACCATACTGATTTTGTGTATATTCTGGCTTGTGTACGTATACTGACTTCAGTATGATTTTAGGTATTCAGGGCTTTGGAGAATTTTGTCTGTAAACAGCTGCAGAAGCTCCTGCTTTACATAAACAAAAAACTAGTCATCATAGTGCATAAAGTCATGGGTCTCTTTCTAAATAAACAAACAAAAGTGCCTGTGCATAATACAGTATTTGGAAACAAACTTGGACATTACTCATTCTTCAGAACATTTTCTGATTTAGATATTTCATATGAAACAAAAGAAGCTAACATGCTTCTGCGTTAGATGCCAGGAACATCTTGTGAGCAAAGATGTGAAATAAAAGAGGATAGATTTGAGGGATTTTGAAAAGTTATAATAAAGCACTGGTAGAATGCTGAAGTCTCTTACTTCCAGCTTTTATATCTGCATCCTCTAAATTCACCATATTTCAACCTAAACAAATTGCTGACTGTCCAGAACGAATTTTTTCAAACTATACTTTATAAAAGAAACAAAACTATGTTCCATGGGCATAGAGATACTTAATCTTACAGAAGAAGGAAGGGAAAAAAAAGAAAAAAAAAAAAAAAAAAAGAGGCAGCATACCCTAAGCCCTACTCATTTTCAGTTTCTTTCCTACAAAACTCTTAATAGAAATGTATCTTTGTAATAGTGTCCATGTATACCTACAGATAACAATCTCAATTTTTTCAGCTATTTTTCCCCACTTCTGGGTTTATATTGTAACCAGAGGATGGCCAGCCCTCACAAAAGTATCAAAGGGCATAGTGAAACAAGAATCCTTATCCCTGCTTTTCTCCTGTACATGAACCAAACAGAACAAATATAATTTGCAAAAGCTCACTCATTTCTTTGTGCTCGTTTAGAGTTCAGATTACTTGTGCTTAATTAATTGTCTGTATGACTCCATCTTCCACTATGGAATTCGCACACCTAAAATTGTACCAGAAAGAAAAGACTTGGGGACCGTAATGAGCAGAAAACTTGCTTAGCTTTTTTTTGGAAAGAGACTCATCAATGCATAGACATGAAAATTTTTCTTTGTTCTACATCTATTTTTAATACTTTGATTTATATAGTTTTGGGATATACAGATGTGTGACTAAAGAGTAGAATTACCAGCTTCTTATATATTTAAGAGATGTGACTCCTTTTTACTCTGATGACAATAAAAATGTATTCAAGCACTGGCAGGTTCTCACTTTGTCTTCAGCTGTTTTGTGTAGCACATTTCCAGCTTAGCTTGAGAAGCTGTATTTTCACATTGTGTTTTCTTGGAAGCACACAGAAATATTGTCTCTTAAATTGTAAACCTGATATGATTCTCTTATATATAAACATAGGAAAAAATAGAATTTAATTTTAGAACTTTTAGTGTCTGACAATATTTTCTTTGCTTCTCCTCATTGGACTAGTAGTCAGATTTTCCTGATTAGTCCCTTTTTTTTTTTTTTTTTTTTTTTTTTTTTTTTTTTGGTAATTTTGTTCTTTGCGCATCAGCACAATTTTTATATGCACAAAAGAATAATTATATCTTTAAACTTAGTGTATTGTGTAGATTAGAAAGACTCTTTCAGCTGAAGTAAACTATTACAGAGCCACAAAAGTTGTGGGAGCTTTCATTTGGGTTAGGATTTCAGAGAAAAGACTAGATCAGACTATGCATTGTGGAACTCCGGCCATACCCTAACCCCTACACCACAGGTTTACCACTACTGATTTAGGCATGGACTGTAGAAAGCAGATGGATCCCTTTCCCCTGTCCCTTAACTAACCCCAGCTGAAATCAGAGGCGTTCCACACCTATGTGGATTTACATGAAGTTCACAGCTACTTTGCAACACCAAAGTTTTCTGAGTACAGTTCTGTTGGACTACATCGTCAAACTTAGCAAGACTGGCTGTCGGAAGTTTATGATTCTCTTTATTTGGGTTTTGTTCTGATTTTCTTTTGTTTCTACTGTCTGAGAAAGCAGGAGCCAAATCCTTTTTCGTCCTTCCTTTGGGATGTTGGTTTGTTTGATGAACATATTCAAAGGACCATTAGTACTCAGGCAATAGCTTCGATTCTGCAGTGCGTGTCTTGGGCACCTTTGATGTTACACAACAGCAATGATGATGGCTCAACTTGACTCTTGAGAGCATGATTTCCTTCCGGAAGTGTGCTGATGAGCTCTGAGAAGGGTCTGCATGCTGTATTGCCCCACCTCCCAGCAACTCATCTAGGAGAAAAAAGAATGATCTCTGGAGAACTGTGGGAGGCTAGTGTAGGTGATAGTATTTCTCTAGCTGTTGTAAATGACTTGCCTGAATAGGCCAGGACAAGTCAAACCCAGAAAGAAACACAGTTTATTGGTGTATGAGAAATGCAGACAGTTTGGTCAAGTGGAAAAAAATTGGCTTTTATTTTATTCACCACTGTTGAAGTTTCAGGGAAGAGCATTTGACACGGTTTTGAGTTTTAAGGACCTTAGTGATCTACAGATTATTTATCCCTGAAAACAACTGTTATTATTGATTTATGCATGTTTCCAGAGCCCTGCTTCTTTTTACAAAGTCAGGTGAGAGGTCTATTTCATAGGAAGCTCCAGGCTAAATCTATTTCTGGAGTCATCAGACCAGACTGCTCATGCTTAGCTTTATGCTCTCTCCACAGTATCTCCATAATCATAGTTAGCAGATTTAGCTTTGATGGACAGGTTAAGTCCAGACCAGCCCTGCTCATCCAAACTGTTTGAATATCCTTCACTGCAAGGAAGCTGCCTCTTACTTTGTGAGTGATGCTGCTCAATTCTGTCACAACTGTTCATTTGTAGAGGAGGAGTAGGTGTTAAAAAGAGGTCACATCCCCATTGCCAGCATTTTTTACTGTAATAGAAGTTTTGAAGAATTCCCTCTTATGTTTGAGTCTTGTCTCCTTTTTTTTTCAATTCTGGCAATGTTTGGGAAGTGTTGGGCCCCACAGTGACAATAGTTGTCAGTGCTTCTTTAAGGACCATAAACTCTCAGCTTGATTTGAAGAAGACACAATTTCCTTACTGCCTGTTGATAATCTATTGTTAATTAATACCCAATACTCTTCTTATTACCAGGTATTAGTGCTTTTTCATTTCAGTTTTGAGGTTGTATGGGAATAGTTAAAATATTGGATTTTGGTCATAGTGCTACCTGACCCAAGCGATTTTGTTTGTTGACTGGCGGATAGAATAGAAACACTCTAATATCTGCTCCTGGAGCGGGGTTAAGATCTGTGCTAAAAGTATTAAGCCTCTCAGTGCTTTTGATCACAAAATAATTTTGTCTCATTTGCTGCTAAAAATGGAGGAGGTACCCATTGGATGGTAGTATTGTTACCTGGCTGAACATTTCCAATGGCTAAAGATTGTCACTTTACTGGGTTCCATATAGGACCTGCTTGTTTCCCCTCATTTAATGCATGTAAGCAGTCATTTGAGAGTGCTCTATCAGTGTAATTTTTACCCCTTTTCCACATTCAGTGACCAAGCTGACTCTACTAGTAGCAGGAGAAAGTGGTTGCTATGGATAAAGATTAGCAGTTGTGACTTAGTCAAGGCAAGAGCAAAGTGGTACAACACCTGAAAGACATAATGATGGTTTCTGTTTCATCGATTTGGGGAGATCTTAGACTATCCTGTTAGACACCTAGCTGCTCATTCTTTCCTCTCTTGTCAACACGGATAGAAGTCGCTTGAAGGATGACAAGGCTGCGCTTTTCTTTGGGTGGTCAATCTCATTCTTACATGAGACCTGAGCCCACGTGACAGAGAACACAGTGCAAAGGGGAGCAGACAACTATGCAAAGGAGACTGTGAAGGCACCATAAATCAGAATGACAGTGCAATTCTATAATCTGTTATACACTCTGATCATTTTGTGTAGACTACTCTGTTGGTAAACTTAAGCTCTAACAAACTGGAGCCACTGCAGAAAAAAATCAGTTGTTTTGCTTATTAAGCAGCACCTCTTTCCCAGCTACACTGTCAGTCTTCCTCATGGTCAGCATTGTCTACCTTCTTGTTTCTGAACTGTTGCTTTTCAATGCCATCCTAAACAAAAGAAAAACAATCAGATTGCATGCTCATGAAGTAACTAATTAGAGTTGCACAACTTTATTAGTGGGAAGAGGTGCTTCCTTCCAAATATGATGCTTTCTTCTCTGAAAATAAAAATGGAGGGTGAGGGGGAATTTAGCAGGCCTGATTTACTCAGAAATGCAACTGAGTTTCTTTAAATCAACTCTTGTGGGTTTAGTACCAGTTTTTCTGTTGATACTGCTTTTTTCCAGTAAACTATCTAAAGTTTATGTAGTTAAAGATTTAAGATTATCTAAAATTTTCCAACCAGGAATTTGTACTGACCTAAATACATTGTGGGGTTTTTTAAAACCCATTTAACTCAAGCCAATGCAACTTCTTTGTACAAACAATCTTTGTATAATCACTGAACAAGAACAGGCATTAAGAAGTACCCAGGCAAGGTGCAATATCCTTTAGAAGTCTTTTCCTTCTAAAATGAATGGAGGCTAGATTACTAGTGTAATCAGAAAGAGGAAAAGACATTGGAGAAGTAAAATAATGAACACATGCAGAAGCCAGATTTCTGCCTACAGAAAATATTTATAGTACTATCTCAATCACCTCTGCAAATACCTGCAATATTATTCTGGCACCATTTAAATTGCTGGGAGTGATGCACAGATGATAATCAACAGAACAAAGAGGTCTCTTCAAATAAAGTATTGAAGCTGCATCAGGGGAGGTTTAAGTTAGATATTAGAAAAAGTTTCTTCATCCAGAGGGTGGTTGGGCACTGGAACAGGCTCCCCAGGGAAGTGGTTACACCACCAAGCCTGACAGAATTCAAGAAGCATTTGGACAATGCTCTCAGGCACATAGTGTGACTCTTGGGGCTGTTCTGTGCAGGGCCAGGAGCTGGACTCAGTAATCCTTGTAGGTCCCTTCCAACTCAGGATATTCTGTGATTCTATGATTCTATGAAAATCTCCTGAAGCTTCTGGACTTTTTCAAAAGGACACTGTTAAGAGGATCCTGATACATTGCCAAGCTGAATGATAATAAATAAATAAAATAAAAATAGTGATTTCTCCCAAAATGGAACACCACTATCACCAACAACAACCATTTCTGGTTTTATTCTGCTACATAAAGTTGAGTAGAAGTGTAGCCTGCTATATTATATCCACCCCAAAGTGCTCTACTGTTGCAGAACTCTACAAAGACACTTTATTAGGTTTGGAAATGATTTGGTCTTCATTTGATTAAAGCATTTGAGGTAACACACACTGAAATAAGCCCAGCCTGGAACAGAATAAGACTATCCTCACCACAGTTTGCACAAGGTAATTTATATCGCTTAAGGGAAGTGTTCCACTTCACAGTTTGGATAGTAATTCTTGGAAGTATATTAACCACAAAATTGAAAGCAAGCTCTGTGGACAGACCTTGTCTGCAGACGTGAGAAACCTTCCTACCTTAGAAGGAAGTAAACATCAGGAAGGGCCTCCTCTCCACAGGGGAACGCTCTGCTTTGTCACTGCCAGCTCACATAACTGAACATTGGTGTCTTCTGGGTTTCTTTTGTTATGTGTGGTGACTGTATGAAGATTTGCTCTGCATGTTCTGGAATAGTGTTTGTGGTTAATGCTGATTTCCCAAACAATTAATGGTTTTTTAGATAATTTGAGCATTTTCAGAGTTTGTCACCTAGTTTGTGCCTTCAACAGGGAAAAGCCACTACAGTGTGCATGATTTTTCACTCAGAATTAAATGTGCCAGCAGTTTAAGAGCCACAAATAAATACTTATTTTTTTGCCCCTCATATACAATCAGTTATTAAAGTGAATATTAAATGTAATTAAATATAAATTTGTAGCAAAAACAATTCAGTAGAATTAGTGAAAATTAAAATGAAAGTCTAAAAAATGAAAGTCTAATCAAGACAATACTACTTTAAAATGCAAAGTATTTTTGTATTTCCTCTCTCTGCTTGTTTATGTATGCTTATGTAGTACATGTATGGTATAGAATATGTAATAGCTTTTGCTTTTTACTTGTGAGTTTTGAACTCGCTGGTTAAGGATGCTGACATGCTGTAGTGGGCCCAGTGGAGGGCAACAAAGATGATCGGTGACTGCTGCGCAGGATGTATAGGGAGACAGTTACTTTAACCTGCAGAAGAGAAAGTTATGATAATATCCTAATACTCTCCCAACCCACCTAATGTGAGGGTGCAGAGAAGACAGAGCCAGATCCTTCTCAGTGGTATACTGTGACAGGAAAAGTGAAACAGACACAAATCAGATCATGGGAAATGCCAATTAGATGTTAGGGAAATCTTTTTCACCACGAGTGTGGTCAAACTTTGGAACAGATGCTCAGAGAGGGTGAATAATCTCCATTCTTCTGAGAGAGCCTGAGCTTGGCTGGACAAGGCTCCAAGAAACCTGCTCTTGGGTAGGTACTGGGCTAAGCAGAGACCCCTTCCAATCTCAATTATTCTTTTTGTGGTTCTAATGTGATTTTGTGGTTCTAATGGTGCTTGACATATTGCCTTATGCAAATTCTAAGCCTGAATAATTAGGCAGTTCTATCCACCTCTCTTTCTGAAAAGTTTTTGAAAATCCCCAAAATTAAAAAAAAAAAAAAAAAAAAAATTGTGATTCTTCACTATACAGTAAAGCTGACCCAGGAAAAATTATGAGCAACAGTTGACAATACACAGCATGAGGTTATTATTTTTAGAAGTCCAGTTATTACTTTTAAAACTCCTGTTATGAGTCATATCTATTAAAGTAACTTTTATCAGTCTGTTACTGTGACAAGTGATGTCATCATGTAAGTTATCGGGGCAAGGGTTCTTTCATGAAGTACCATTTTCCTTCAGAAAAATCTTTTTTTCCCATCCAATGGAAAAACTGCCCTATGGAATTTTGAGATGTCTGTTGAAATAGTACATTTAGTATACTTCACATTCCTTAAGTGTTGTTCATGCTTGTAGTCCCTGGAAACCATGGGAGTTTGGGTTACACTATGGCCTAAGAATCAGTTCGGACACTTTGTAACCAAAGATTCTTGCCTTTTAGATTTTCACTGCAAGCACCAGTTTAAGCTAGAATAGAAGATAAGACTTTCTTGTGGCATATGCATATTTGAATGGCCTTCTGTAATATGGAAACTGAACTACAAATATATTGAGTAAGGCCTTATTGATCTTCAATATTTGCCAAATGGCTATGCTGAAATTCATAGACCAGTACCTTTTACCTTCCTCATGTCTTCATCTACGGATGAAATATAATTGAAGCAAAACCTGTAATTTACTATAAGTAAGTTATATAACTTTTTCAGAGTGTTCAAGGCCCATGGAAGCTTTCAACCTCTATTCTAGAATACATTTTCAATTCTTAGGGTCTTATGTTTTTTACTTCACTTTGTTTTTTTGCTGGGGCTTAAATGTGGCTCCATTTTTGTGCCTGCAGTTTTGCAGATAACTGGTGATCCATAAATTTTTCTGTGAACCATTTTGTTGTTTTGTGGATTTGCAAAAAGAAATTCATATAGCAAACATAACCTTCACTTAAAAAGACTGCAGGTTTACTGTTGAAGAATATAGTCCATCTTTTACTGCAGAATGGGTGAAAAGGGTAGATCAGAAAAATGGACTGATGTTATCCATACATGTGAGACAACTTAAGCATATTCAGTGTTGGAGGGGCAACAGCAGATAAAACAGGAACAGCCGTTGTTCAGTGGGTTTTTCAAGGACAGCAGGGGGTACTGCAAACTCAGGTTTGTCCGGGTGAATAAAAATATGTGGCTCAGAGATATAAAAACCCTTCACTGTTACAGAGAACTGCTTTTATGTAGGTTTAAGTACATTTTGACAAGTGTTGATGAAGATATCAAATCCCTGGAAAATACTGTCTTCTATGTATTTACAGGACAGCTGTTGTACTAAACTCCCTATACAGGCTGCCTTGATGACATGCCTGAACCTTCTATGGGAATAGTTTAATCTCTGCAGGTCTTTGGCCTTTGTACTGAATCTGTCAGAGAGTTCAAAACTTTGTGTGTTAAGTCTCTTTTTTGGTTCCTTCAACTTTCATATCTCCTAGATGGAACAGAAAGCACCAAATGGACAAAGTAAGGTTGTTGTTCTGGCTTGACTCACATTAGAAAATTATACCTCACTTGCAGTATTTAGCACATAACACCCACAAGTAAATGCTAGCTTTATTCTTTCTACATTGCTTTCTTGAAATATAAGTATATTAGCTTGGACTTTTTATTTATGTTTACAAATTTACCTCATGGATACATAACCAAGAACTAGTAAAATATATCTGTTTTCTGTAAATGATTTGTACAGTCAGGTGTCCCATCTTGTTCTGAAAGAGAGGGATTGCATATATGTGGCACAAAAATGCTTATAAAATAATAACATTATAACGTCAACCAAATGCTATATTCAGTATTCACTATATCCTGCATTTTTTATTCAGTATATGCCTCACTAGAACTTCAAAACAGAACATTACATAAGAAATAGAAATCTAAACTGAAAGTTTCCTTGGAAAATTTGCCAACCTAAGTGCACTCAAACAGTATAATTACAGAATTAAATTGAATTTGGTTCTGACTCTAGCTCTGCTGGAATCTCCTTTATAATCATAGGAAAGCACAATATCATCTTCTTTTTCCTTTTATTCACACATCAAGAATATAAGCTGTCTGTCATGAGAGATCATGCAATTCAATTCTAATTTTCACTTTGATTCAAAACCCAATGTAAGTAACAATTCATGAACTTTTAAAAAAACATGTGGTGTTTTGGGTTTGTTTGTTTTTTTTTCCCTGAAGATGTTCTTTCATAAGTTATGTGATAGAAAAAGATAATTTTTAACACTTGGGTAAGGTTGTTATAAATTGTCAAAAGTTACACTTTCAACCTGCAATAAATTAGTCTTCTGATAATCACACAGTAATTTTCCAGGGCTTTGTAGGTTAAATATAAGATTGGATTCCTATAGGCAAAATACTTCACTCACAAGGGAATGAGAATTAAAATTCATGGATGATGAGTCAGAAGGTGGTGTATTCCATGACCATTACCTGAGGTCTTTTGTGTGTACATTGTAAGTTGTATGGAGTTCAAGAGATGTAGGTGGATAAGTGGTTGCACTATAAATTGCATAACAATGATTTTCACAGTGGGATCTTGCATGAAGACTTCTTCTGTACTAAGAAAACTCTCTGAAATGGAAGGATTTTCTGTGATCATTGGATCAAGGGATACTATCAATACCCTAGAGTAAGATTTCTTCATCTCATGAATGAGGGACTTCAAGGAACGTCAAAGTCAGAGGCAATGCAGAATCACAGTGATTCATTCTTATCACACCTCTCCTTGGGGAAAAAAGAAATCTCTAGATGTATCAGATATGAAAAAAGAAAGCAAATTATAGGAATACAGGAAATTATACAAAATCAGCAATTTTTTTATTTGAAGATACTCTATAAATAATACCAGACTAATTCTATCTTTATCTGAAAGTATACTTTATATATGTTATTATATAAACACATATAATTCTATTACCATTGCTAAAAGTATTCAAGAAAAAACTTGATGTGGCATTTAGTGCTGTGGTTTAATTGATGTGGTGATGTTTAGTCAAAAGTTAGACTCAACGATCTTGGGACTTCTCCAACCTTAATGATTCTATACATAAGAATTTGGAGGAAATAGCTGCCCTGATTGCTTCAGAGGTGAGACAGTGTCATGGGGTCAAGCTCAGCCATCTACAGACTTTGTATGCAAAACCCCAGACAACATGCAAAGATACATTAAAATGTAAAGCTTTCAAAATGAAGCTTGCATCGTTCAATGAATGTCAAAAATAAGGCTACAACAAGCATAAGTGAACCCTGAAGTACCATGATTTTTAACCCATAATTTGTAAACTATGATGGACTAAAATGCTTATTCCTGTACATACCACAAAACAACCAAAATCGTCAAAACCAAACTTTGTGTTTAGTTATTTACTTAGATAAAGCAATCATGGCAGCAAAAGTTGGTCCCAGGATTTTTTCAAGAAGCTTAGTTGGATAATTGACTAAAACATAGGAAAGCACCTTTATGATGATGCTTCATGTAAGATCTTTGTGGCACAATTAGGGAAAGAAATAGGTCTCCTGGAACTAATCCAGTGCCTTAGAAAGAGTAGCTTACTGTCTGCCCAATGCAATAAATGAGTTACAGAAAAAATATTATGTGATACCCTGTTTCTGCTATACAGAGAGGGTCAGAGTTAATTCTGACATTTTTAGTATTTATTACATAGGCAACTAAACTTAATTAACATTGTTTTGACTGCAGGAAAATTACTAAAACTTACAGCAGAAATTTGAAACAGAGTATTAGAGTTGTGTATAAACTTGTTTGTCACAGCCCTGCAGGAAAGAAAGAAAAAGGTATTGATGTAGCTGTTCAGTTAGTAAACTACATTTACAGCCCAACTGATATCCTGTAACTTGGAATAGACTTAAATCTTTAATTAATGTCTTGAACCAGAGCATATATGATTGTGGTGGTTTAACCTTGGCTAAATGCCAGGTGCTCACTAAAGTTGCTCTATCACTTCCCTCCTCAATTGGACAGGGGAGAGAAAATAAAATGAAAGGCTCATGAGCTGAGATAAGGTCAAGGAGAGATCACTCACCAATTAATGTCATGGGCAAAATAAACTTGATGTGGGGTAATTAATTGAATTTATTATCAATCAGAATCAGAGTAGGATAACACAAGAAAAACAAATCCTAAAAACACCTTCCCCCCCCCCCCCTCCCTCCTTCCCAGGCTTAACTTCGCTCCTGATTCTCTACCTCCTCCTCCCCAGTGGCACAGGGACACAGAGAATGGTAGTTACAGTAGTTCATCACATGTTTGTGCCACTACTTCCTCATCCTAAGGGAGACAAGTCCTTCTCATGCTCCAGTGTGGGGTCCCTCCCATGGGAGACAGTCCTTCATGGACTTCTCCAACGTGAGTCCCTCCCACAGGCTACAGTTCTTCATACACTGCCCCTGTGTGGGCCCCTTCCATGGCATGCTGTCCTTCAGGAACAGACTGTTCCAGCATGGAGTCCCTCCCAGGGAATGTAGTCCTTCAGGAACAGACTGCTCTGGTGTGGGTCTGCTGTGAGGTTACAAGATCAGCCCAGAAAACCTGCTCCAATGGAGGCTCCTCCCTCCACAGGGCCAGAGGTCCTGCCAAGAGCTTGCTCCAGCACAGGATCCCAGGGGCTCACAGCCTTCTTTAGGGAATCCACTGCTGCATCATGGCAGTCTTGCGTGGGCTGCAGATGGATCTCTGGCTCCACTGTGGACTTTTGTGGGCTACAGAGGGACAGCATGTCTCACTATGGTCTTCACCACAGGCTCCAGGGGAATTTCATCTGTGATGCCTTGAGCACCTCTTTCCCCTCGTCCCCTCCTTTTTCATTGACCTTGGTGTCTGAATAGCTGTTTCTCTTGCATATCCTCACTCCTCTCTTCTCTGGTTGCAATTACTTCTGTACAGTATTTCCCCCCCTCTTCTTAAATATGTTATCACGGAGGTATTATTACCATTGCCAGTTGGTTTGGCTTTGGCCAGTGGCAGATCCGTCTTGGAGCTGGATGGCATTGGCTCTGTTGGATTTGCTTCTAGCAGCTTCTTACAGAAGCCACCGCTGTAGCCCCCTTGCTACCAAAACCTTGCAACACAAACCCAATACAATCATCATCTAAGAAGTGACCACACACCCATCTTCTATCCAGCTTTCCTTTTCCCTCAGCTTTGGGTGGAGAATCAGAAGTTATAGTTTTTCTGTACTGCTTGAGAGAGAGGTATTTCTCTGAATCCTTTCTGCTCTAGGAAGAACTCTGTGTGGGAACAGAGCATGGTGGCTGGGTTGCCTGAAGGCTCTTCCACATTATGGAAAAATTATGTGTCAGGAAGGCATGAAGAACAATATCCCCAGGACCTTTTGTTCTGCTAGCATTTAGACAAGCTCAACTATCTCAGATTTCTTAGCATCTCCATTACCCTTGAATATATATGACTGTTTATCCTACCTTCTTTCATCAGTTCCATCAGACATACCACTGTGATAGTCCCTTAAATTTCAGATCCTCTAGAGTGGATTGTATTAATGTGGAAATCAGCAGTCCATGGTTTTCTATGTTGCCCAATGCATATATCTCATATCTTATCTGAGGAGGCCATCTCTAACATTATCCATTTAACAGTGTTAAACTGAAACTTAACATTGGAAACTTAAGGTGCAGTGGTATTTTTGTCAGACATCCATTAGCAGCTAGGCTAACAAGCAGCTCATTTTACAGAGATCATGAAATAGTTATGGAATAGTGAGTGGGGTGATTGGAGAAGCAACTGAGAGCTGAAGGGTCTCCAGTCCCATCACCCATAACATAAAGACTTTATTTCATCAGTTGTGTTTTTTGCATGTGACACTAGGAATACATTGCACAAGCATCTTTTTAGAAAGGACTAAGGTGCATTACATTCTAAAATTTTATGTGTCAAAGTTTGTAATTCTCATTTCTAGATCTATATCTGTAAAAGACACCACACATTGCAGATGAGGATACTTCACTTGTTTTCACATTTGTTACAAACCTTTCAAATAACTCATCTGCAGATTTTGGTATTAACACTGTTGCTTCTATAAGTTGGGCCGTGATGAGAATATTTGTATAGTTCAGAGCACAAAACCTTCACATTATCTCTGCAGCAACATGAACTGATGTCAAGAAATGTGGGATTTCATCTGACTAAACAAGTTTTTTCTTAAATTGTTTTGCCTTTTGGGATCAGATCACTTGCCTCTTAAATCAGCAAAAATCTCTTGTGAATTAAAGCAGAACTTGGACTGAGCTTTAGCGTAGGCATGTGTTTCTTTTTTACTGTATGCCTTTTAGATTAAAAGGGGAATAAGTGTAAAAATAAAAGACACAGTAGAGTGAATATTAAAAATAGGAACCTCTGAAATCAGATGTTTTGTAGATTACTCAAATTCATTTATAGTAACCTACATAGCAAATAGGAAATATTTTTGGGAGGCTTTTGTAATGTTCTAGTGTAGAGAAGTTTAGGCTTTTCTGTTCAAGGAATCTGGAAATAGCTAAGCAGGCATCTAACCTGCATCTCATATTATAAACAGAGTCTATGCTTTATTCTTCACATCATAGTATCACCCAATTTAGCAACTTTGTTTGTATCTTTTTTAAGAAAGCTTCAGAATTGCCAGATTGCCTTAGCAGGAAGGCTGCAGGTCCAGACCATTTCCACAAGTGATGCACTGGTGGGAACTGGCAAAGATCCCAGCTGTTGTTCCACAAATCTGAATGTCCCCTAGAAAATTCAAAATCTGAAAAGGCCTGATTTAGAGCTCAAGCACATTAAAGAAAGAAGATATCTCGGGTACAGAAGTTCACTAGTTCTCTGGGAGAAAAGTAAATACAGGTGAATAGTTTTCCATTGAAGTAAAGGAAGTGCTTTAACATGGACTTCAAGAAGACTACGCTGTTGTCCAGAAGTGAACAAAATATCTATAAACATATCATCCCAACTGTGTATGTCATTCCTGCATGTAATCCTTTTCCTAATTAGTCTCCTTCCAAATGGTTACATTCTTGTGATTTTGTCTGTGAATGAAGACTTGAAGTCTGATTTCATTGCTAGTAAGTATTTAAAAGTCTCTGTCACAAGACCAAGGATTTAATTGTCACTTTGCTTACCAGTCCTTCCAGAGAGGTTAAAGAATGTGGGAGCAAAGGTGCATATGGCAGTCGTTTCCATGGATAACTGCAGGACCTCCAAATCTCCATATCCACTGATGTAACACTGCTCAGCTATTTAGAACTGTACAGTCTTTGAGTGGAAAAAGTAGAATTCCCTTCATGCTCCTAACTTGTCATCTTCTGCATAAAAACTTGCTTCCCCGTATGAGGTTTCTCTTAAGAGATAGGATATCTTCCTTTTTTTCCTTCTGTATTTAATAATTTCATCATCCATTATGTAGTCCATCTGCCCTCTTGTGGTTTCCTTTTTGATCTTTCCACTTTTACTTTGCATTTTACAGAGACTTCTTAACTATTTCATATTTCCTGTTCTCTCAATGTGGGATGAACTCATGAGTCAAGTTTCACCTCACAGTGTGTTTTTCTAGTCTGAGTAATGCTGAAATCCATTTTGAATGTCAGATGAGGCTAGGAATTAGTTGCAGCCCTGCAAAGACATCCAGTGTCATGAACAATATGGTCAGCTCTTTTAGGACTTTTCTCAGTTGCTCTGACACTCTGAGAGGAAAGTCCTTCCTCATAATTCTCTGTTCTGAGTGTATTTTTAAGGTGTTTCTCAGATGACTGGACTCTTTTGGGGAGTGGCAAATGAGTTTTGAGGTTACCTTTTTGACAGTGGTGAAACTGTGAAATTAGAGAAAGATGCACATCAGACGCACAGCAGTTCTAAAACTTTTTCTTGGAAATAGATCCCTTAACTAAGAAGTAGCCTGCATTACTCTTAGCCTGATGCATTATGCCCTATGCATTAACTTAATGATGTCTATAAGCCTATTTGTTGAAAATTGCCTTTTAAGAGTGGCTTTGTGTTCACCTTGGCAAATCAAACTCTGTAGGGCTACAGGAGGAGGACTTTGTGGTGCATGGTTTTATCATGTGATGCAAGGATGTTCATTGGTGATAAGAGGGAAGAAAATGTCTTCTTCCTCATTATCCTTTATTCTTCAAATGAAGCAATTAATGAATCTCAAATCCTGCCACCATCACAAAAGGATGTATTTGAGAAAAAAAGTATTTCCCAGTGTATCACTACGTGGTACTGAACACAGATCACTGAAAAGAAACCAAGGATTTGATTCCTGGTTGTTTGCAGTTTTGACCTTTTTAAAATGCTTTTCAGACCTGTCGTCCCATATGGGCTAACAGGTGTGTGCGGGAGGCAGCTGGCAGGAGAGAGCCAGGGGATATTCTGCAGCTTTTCAGAAGGGACAAGGTCTCTCACTGGTTCTCTTCCAAATACTGCATTGTACAAGTTTTTTGAAAGAACTCCTATAGCTGGCTGAGGTGTGTGCTAGAATTTGCTGAATGATGTACTGACTTACCTAATTTGACATTTATTTTCTTCTTATTTTGGTTTCCAGGAAGTTTTTACTGTTACCTACTTCTGAACCTCTGTTTGACAAAAAACTCCAGGCACAATGCTATGAACTCTTCCCATTCTTTATGGCTCCTTTGAGACTCACAAAATGACCCTGTACCTCACTTAATGAGACCTGACAAGTGTATGTGTGTGGTAAGTTCAGCGCTGAAAACACCAAGTGTTTGTCAAAGATTCCCAGGCAGAGTGTAGAAAGTGAAAGAAATAAGAATGGACCTCTGCTACATTTTTGTATTCCTTAGCTTAGAAAGAATAACTTAGTATTATTGCTAAAAGGGCCCCATAGGCATTTCTAAGCCTCTATGAGCTCTGAAAATTGAGGAAGCTGGAAGCTGCTTCCAGGAAGCCTCAGGGTATAGAGTTACAGACAGACAGAGGGTGCTTATCCCACACTTAAGTTTACTGGCTGCAAGCCAGCTCTGAGCAAGGGCCAGGCACAGGTATTTTAGCAGGCCTCAGCTTCAGCTAACGTGTCATCTGCCTCTGGGACAACAGGCTCCCGTATGAAGGGACAATTGTTTCCTGTTAGAAGTTCCTCCTTTTGAGTTGCTCCTCTCACAGCCACTGAAAATTAAATTCTCACCATCTGTAAGTGTATCACAAATCCAAATCAATCCTTTCTTCCTTCCTTCCTTCCTTCCTGCCTTCCTGCCTTCCTGCCTTTTCCTCCCTCCCTCCCTCCCTCCCTCCCTTCCTTTTCTTTTTCTTTTTCTACCAAATGCAGTAGAATTATGTTTCTGCCTTATCTGAAACTGTGACACAATGGAAAACTGAAAGAGCTCTTCACTACTGTTTGCTTGCACCCTGAAAACCACTTTGACTTCACTAAATGCATCTCAAAGGGTATTGTAGAATCATTAAGGTTGGAAAAGTCCTCTAAGACAACAGACGATTACAATCTCTCCTTTGTTCAAATAGGGAGTTTGCTTACTGCAGGGTTGGTCACTCGTAATACTATTTGAGTGTTGATTTGCAGTTTAACACACAAGAACCTCTCAAACTAGAAAAATAATAAATAAATAAATGTATTTGCGTTTGTCACTTGTTCTATAAACGGAGTCAAATTCTTGTCAAGCGAACAAAAAAAAATTCCCCAAAAGATGGTGTCTGGCCTTACAAGGGCTGGAATGAGCACTAACAGACATACACTACCATGCCTCAAACTTAGTTTAACTTTAGTAAATCATAGGTGTCTGCTCTCTGTGATTGTTTATTGTTCAGGATGAGGACTTTTACATCAAGACTCAGAAGGAGAGAACATAGTTATTATTCTTGCCCTTTTTCAACAAAGTGAAAATAGACTTTTATGACATCAGGGTGATGCACCCTTCCAAATGGAGCTCCTCTGGTGTGAGCTATAAAGTGCAGGCAGTTGTGTCTACAGACAGATGTTCAAATTGCGTAGGTGTAGGGAAAGAAATATACTGTCTGCAGAACAAGCTGTCTGTGGAACAAGCAAACCAAACCAAAGTAAAACCCCATCTTGCAGACTCTCAGAAGCTAATTGTTACATTCAAGCTTAGTTGTTTCTGTCAGAAATTGGGGGGAGAGGGGACCAAAAGAAAATAATTTAATTTTTTCAATTTATTCTGAAAGCCTGGGTAACTTAAAATTTTTAAAGAAGATTTAACTGTTCATTTTAGGACAAAACTCCAGTTTCATGTCCCAGATCTTGCCTCCAAAATATGTGTTCTGTTGGTATTCTAATCTACATCTATTCTAATATCTAATTCTGTTGATAATCTAATCTATTCTAAAATCCTGCAAAGGCTTCAGCATTCATGAGAATAAATTTGGTCAGCAAGAGTTACTTAATGATACCCAAAAGTTACTGTAATAATTGGGAATTCTGGGCTAAATTCTGTGATGTAGTAATTGGCACAGTTTAGTAACCTCTGTGAAAACTCACCAGGGGTTACTACCATGAAAACGTATCCCGATGTTTTTCTTTTTTTTAAACCAACAATCTCCATGTGGCTTCTGTGAAATGTAGCAACTTTTTTTTTTCTCTAAACAGAAATAAATTGTAGTAAAATTTAATTTGTCCTATGATATAATATCTAAATTTAGTTACTAAAAGGTTAGCTTTGCTAAGTCATTGCAAAGGAGTAAACAGGGATTCTAGGCATAGACTGGGTTTTTCTAAGAAATGACGGAGGAAAAAAAAGAAGCATGATAAAGCAGGGCAATTTATTGTTCTGCATTGTTCTTTGGACTGTGTATGAAAAATTAAAGGTTTTTAAACTGTTTATACTCCGGCTTTGTTTTTCAACTCCAGTATGTCTGAATTTAAGTAGAAGTAATATTTACTAAGAAAATGCAAGCAGCAAATGATTCTCTTGTGTTGTTTATTATCTTCATATGATGCCACAAATACTATGACATCATAATATCAGAGTTAAGACAGATTGAGTTATGCTTCTGCTGCTTCTCTGAGTGCTGATACAAGGAGCTGATGATTGTGGTGGACAGAAATAACCATATTCAGTTAACGAATACCAGTGTCATTTTACTCTAGTGTCTAGGGATGAACTCTGGTAAGGAACACTAGTGCCATCAGTTTTTCAAATACTGAGAGCAGAATCATAACATTATTACAGAATTAATATGATCTGCTAATAGCAAAAGTCTTGCCCTCATAAGGCATGTGTATCGTATGAAGAAATCTTATTTCTGAAGTCAGGCTAGACCATTACACATTCAGCTGATCTTGAGCTAACAAAACTGCAAACAGCCTAACCAACAGCAGTAGTGTCAACTCATTGGTACCCCAACAAATGGTGGAGTGTCAGGACCCATCTCATTCTTACTATGCATATCAAAGTGAAGTTAGAGTGATTTTAGAATAGCAAAATTAAAACCAGGTAACTGTAGACCAGTTTTCATTAGCTTGCACTGTTAAGAATATTACAGGCTTTATCCTCTGATATTCTAAACTGGTATCAGTGACTTCGGCAGGACAGCAACAGTATACGCCAGAAGACCTTTAAATTTAGCTGGCATCTAATCTATATCAAGTACTGTTCTTTAAACCTGATCATGTGAAGTTGTAAGCTAACCAAATGCTGGAAACTCCTGTCATTTTTAGGAGGAACTGGACTGTATCTGTGCTCATGTTCAGTAATGAGTACACATTTTTGTAATAAGAGACAGAAATTAAAAAATAGCTGATAGTAACAGGAGAGAATATGAACTATGTTTTGTGGGCTTTTTTCTTACTGAGATTCAAAAGCACCTTGAGGAAAATGATCAAAAGTCTTTTTGAGAGTTTTATGTCATTTCTAATAGTATAAAAAATAGCTATGATAGCTTAGAGGAGACAAGTTGTATGTCTAGTGTAACAACCAGTTGAGCCTTCTGCTCGCGGTTCGAATTCATCTTGCACTGAGGCCAATGCAAATGTTACTACATATACCTGTAGTAAACACAAAAAAGTTTCCTTTTCTCTTTCATTTCTTTGAGCCATTTCCTAACTCCCAGCACTTCATGGAAGTTTGTTCTTTCATTCCACCTCCTTGTAACCTTTCAGTCCTCCTAAGTGACTCATTCCTTCCTTAGTCTAAGGGTGAGACAAAGCAAGACCTTCTAAACACATAAGGGATGGGCCAATCAGGTTATCAGGATATTTAATATTTTCATCTTAGCTCTGTGTACCTATTCAGAGGATCCTGGAACAAGTCCAAAATATCTGCAATGGAAGGGTTAAACTATACTTAGTCTATTTCCAATAAGCTTCAAAACAAGTGTATTGAAACAAATTATTTTCATCAAGGTAATTTTTAAATCTCACTCTTCGAAGATGCCCAGGTACATAACACCAAATTTAGTGGAAATGCATTTCTGCAGTAGCTTTTTCCACTACTGCTGTAGTGTTCTGGTTTCCCCCTTCTGTTCAGAGATTTAAAAGATTGGCAGAAAGGCTTCTTGTGAATACACTAAAAGTGTAGGCAACCATTAAAATGGTATTATCACACCTTCTTGTCCAGTAACAGAGATATAACATCATCAGTGCTAAGTAAGTCATAACTGTTACAGTGTTGCTCCTTTGTTCTTATCAAGTGGTGAAAATACTAAACAGAAGTATGAAAAACATCCCCTTACACCTTAACTCATAGGTTAGGCTGGGTGCAGCCCCTTTGGCTCTAAAACTTGTCGTCCTACTGACTTAAACCAACAAAGCAGATCCTGTCTCTATAACCTTACCCAAATGCATCGCCAGTGCTGTTGAAAGATCTATGTCTCATCTACACAGGCAATATAACCTCTACCACATTGCTTTTGCTTTTGAGGTCACTTATGTTACAGGTTTGTACAGCATTTGCTACAATGGGTTAACCTGACTAAGACACTGAGAAAATTGTAGAACCACCAAAGGTGGTGCAAGAGCAAACTAAAGGACAGCAGAGAGCACAAGTCTTGTAAATCCTAGAGCACAGAGGTGTCCTTGAAAAAGTCATCCTCAAGGGAAGCATGGTTGCTAGCAGTTTCAGTGGAGAAATCATACCTGCAATGAGCCTCATAAAAACACTTCTTTCATCAGTTTGAAGTCAAGTTGTGGCTAAAGTAGATTGACAAGGACGGGAGAGTTTCCCTTGTGTCATCCTAAGAGGAGCAACAGGAAAGAAGGCCTTGCCTGCAGAGGGAGGAGAAGGAGCACACATGTGTCTCATGTGAAAAGGAGTGAGAATAGAATTTTTTTTTTCTCTAGACAATTTCAGTTCTTGTAGTAAAACATGATCATGTTGGCAGTGCAGCAAAACAAATCTCTTTATGTGACTTATGCTTTTGTCTTCTGGCAACCATAGTCTCAAGAACACCAGTCAAAGACTTTCTCCAGCTGCTGCATTCACACAAAGAAGCAGTATAAATGAAAGCATTTTTGCTGCCAATCATCAGACCCTCTGAACGAGCTTCTGTCCCCTTTGAATACTATGGAGCACAAATACTATGGTCACTATTGAGTATTGTATTTTTAATGTTTACCACTTTAAATGCCACAATTTTGAATAGATGAAGACAAGTAGCATAATAACAACTGGACTAGCTACATAAAAAATGACCTTATTTTTATAAACATGCACACCTTCTGTATTTCACATTGTGCTACCACCTCCAGTGGGGAAGACTGATACACCTCTTTCACTTAGGTTGACTCCAAATTATTTTTCACATTCCCTAAGATCTGACTGAGTTTCCACTCTTATGGATCTCCCTTGACCAGTCTTTGCCCAGTAGGAAAGCCAGTTAGCAAAATGCCATCTTGGGACCAAATTAAGTAATTCTTAAGTAAGAAGAAAAGGCAATGTGAAGGAGCCCAAGCTAACACAGCTGCTCACACTACCTATGTCTGTCTTACAACCATTAGCTAAATCCCCTTGTCTTCTCCCAGGAATCCTGTGATCTCTGAGCAGCCTAATCATTTCAGACAGGTTGGGCTGGGAGTGGATATGATTGTGTAGACATGCCTCAGTTTCCCTAAGGAACACATCAGAAATTCAGTGCTATTTAACTAAATCATCATACTGATTTCTGAAACTTGCTCACATAAGCTTCAGTGTGGCCAAACAGTAAACATGCCAGAATGGTGTTGCATACCTCTTTGAACAGCTTTTTTGCAAGAGGTATGGCTGAACTTCCAACATCACTCACAGATGCTGCATCAACACTGTGTTGATCCACAAAACAGTATAGAGGCCATAGAGGACCATGTCTGAATTAGGATCTTGCTTCAGTGTGAGTCATTAAAATGGGAGGAGAGAGGACTCTCAGGTGAAGCAGCATAAGCTTCAAATCACTGCAACTGCATATCTAAACATGAAAGTACATGTTGATATTCCAGACACATGAGCATCATTGACCACCATTTGGAAAACACCAAAGGAAATTCTGCCTGAAGAATCTTTGGGTTTATTGTATTATTTTCTGTCCTGCATCAGTATCTACTCTCCCCTTTGACATGGGACTTTACAAGAAGTTGAGAAGATTTACGTGACTCCTGGATGAATGCAAGTGTGACCTAAGACACTCAGCAGCACAATTATTTGAAGTTATTGCTTTTTAAATCTCTTAAACTTAACAATGTATTTCTAGGAAAAGAAGACTGTAGTGCTTTTTAACAGCTTTGCAAAATCAATACAGAGGTTTTGATTGTATGTATTTACTGCCACTCATTTGAGTCAGACCTTGCAATATGCCCAAGGGATAATAACCTTCAAAACTAAGCATATAAATCTTCAGTGGTCTCATCACTGTTTGTCATACATCCAGCTGGAATAGGTACTGCTTCAATAAAGTCAATCCATGGACTGGTCTTGAATATTGAATATGGTTTTCATTTTATATAACCTAAGTCTGCAACCTGACTTAGTGTCAATCCAACTAGACTTGGCCTTTCCTCTCTTCCTGTAAAAATGTCTGGAAGAAGATTTCTGCAAAAATTGGCAGAATCCTCTATAATACAAGGCATTGCTATGATTCCTGTGCCTGTGGATGAAGAGCAATGCAGCCTTTGTGCCTCCAGGTCTACTTGCTGTTCTCCCTGCTGTCCATGTGCAGTTCCATCCAGAAACACAGACAGCACTTTTCCTGGCTGTCACAAGTGTGCCCAGAATTGAACATGCCCCAGTGTCCCTGAAAGGGCAAGTAAATGTTCAGCCTTGGTTAACTCTGCCATTCCTGCTGAACAGGAATGTGAGGTGTACAGCCACAGCTGCAGGAGCCTCTTGCTCTCTGTGGTGGAAAAGCATCCCACCACTTTGGCACCATGATAAGAAATGAGAGCAAAGGGTTGGAAGATGTGAGGCATGCTTAGAGAATAATATTCACAAGGTGTCATTTGCAGGCAACTTGAGCAGGTTGTATGAGGCTTATTTGGATGTCATGTCAGAGGTGGCTCTAGAGAGAAGTTCAGATGCGGGGGCTTAGTGCCCATCCTTGGAAAGTAGTTTTGCAGAGGTGCTTATATTCCCCGGACAAGAAGAGAAGGAAAGAGATGACTCTTGAGTCTGAGATATTTTTATATATATATAACTGAAGATGTCCATGTTGCATTCTTTGACCTATGTATTGAGTAGATATGTCACCTGTTGATTTAATGTAAAACTTTGACTAAAGTGTGACTGAAGAAGTAAAGTTTTGTTAGCAGCTTACCTCAATGGGATGGATATTATAAAGAAATTTTGGTAACATAAATAAATTAACTGAAATTAAAAAAATGTAGATATCTTTAAAGAACTCAAATGTTTTAATAAATCTAATGATTTAAGAAATCTTCTAGGTATGATTTTAAAAAATATTTTTTAACTTTAGTAAATGTAAAGGAAGAAAAACAAAGAGAGAATTTGAGTTTGCTAAAATACAAAGATGGAAATACTTGAAAAAATTATTGTCATACTTTATCAAAATTTAATCTGTTTCTTAATCCTTTAGCCACCAGTGTGAAGCTCTGTGCAGTCTTCCAAATGTAAAATGTAAAATTCCTTCCCTTCAGGTACCGTTCTGCAGAATTACAATGTGTTGTCCAACTATATTCACATCTCACAAGCTGTCAGAATATTGATGGGAGACACTGGACCCATACGCCCTGCTAGGAATAAAAGTGTTGTAACTAAATGGCTGTGCTTTAGATAGTTAAAGACGGTGATATTCCTTCAAAACAGCTCTTGCTGGCTATTGGTGAGCTACCTTAGAACAAAGCTTCAGATAAAGTATGTTTCCTGATCTAGTGATCCAGTGTTCCCCTGGGAAGAGGTCAGGGGTCCATGAAAAGTGGATTGTCACCGGGTGGCACACTTTGTGGTATGCGGAAAAACACCTTTCTTGCCATCCCTGGAGAGACTGGATTTGTCACCTGATGTAGTTCAGCAGCTCTTCTGGAGAAAGTTGCCTATATTAGTGTCAGAAACTTGCAGCTATTTTTTGCTCAAGTGTTCCACAAAGCTAAAGGGTTAGTCAGCAAGCTGACATGAGATTTAATTTCTTTTAAAGGAACCTTATTTTTAAAAGCCATGCCTTTTTTATGGAGTGTATTAGCTTAAAAATATATCTAGAGGCATCACTAAACTATAAAGAGTACAAGTTCACAAGCCCAGAACAATCACTGACAACTGGAGTAAATTTGTATTGTTCTTCTTTGTTCTTCTCCTCCTCCCATTTCAGTGTCATATAAATCCAGAGCTGGGTCTAATGTAGGACAAGGCACAAAAACTATATAACACTCAGACCTGTGTTATATGTCTTTCTTGCCAGTGAAGTTGTTTCTGTCTTGTGTGTCAAGGGAAAAATGAAAGTTTCTCCTGCTATTGAGTTCATGCGCTTCCTATATCCTGTAGACCACAGTCAGAGATAGCGGTGCAGTCTGAATACTACAGACATATGAATGAACTTTTGCACCTGAAAAGATCCTAGAGACTAAAGGTAGACCTGCGAGACACTGAATTGGGACTCAAACATCCTTGTTCAATGATCTTAGCTTTATTGTAATCTTTCTATTTCCTAAGCTGGGCAAGTCACTGAGAATAGGTGCACTTCTGTCTGGAGGTGTAATTGCAGTTTGAGTTTACTTACATGGGCTAACTTTAAACTAGCTTAGTCAGTCATAACTGTTTGATAATGGCAGGTTGAACTTCAGTGCACTGCCATAATTCCTTTGGGTCTGTAAGTAGATATTCAGTAGGTAACATTTGTGATTTAATTGTGCACCACAATATTTAACCCAAGCATAAAACCCAAGCAAACGACTTTAAAGGTTTGACCTGGTGTAGGTTGCAATGTGAGTAGTATTTTATGATTAGGATGAATTTGATCAGTTTGTGATGCAGTTCCCAACTGTGTTAGGAAAACATAAATATTATTCTTGCCCAGGCTTTTGTCTGTCTTGTCTACTTAAATGGTGACCTCCTAGGGTCATGAAATGTTTTTTATTTTATGTTTATACAGCAAGTAAGGCTTGGATCTTCACTGTGATTTGGAACAGTTATTGATGTTATGGAGCCACCTCTTGTTTACTTCTGATAGTATGTTGTTTCATGAGTCTCTTGTACGGAGTTTTCCATGGGATGTGTTGCTGAACTCCCTTCTGCACAGAGGGAATCCAGACAAACAAAAACCATCCTCAGGTTTCTCAGTTTGTGTGCTTTTCTACATTCTCTTCTCCTTTGCATAGTTCTTAAGCAATGCTTTGGACTGTAGGGAGAAGCATTCAAATATCTGTTTGATATGGCAAAGAATATTGCTCTATTTATATTTGTTCCAGGAAAATTTAATAGTTTGCATTGCCTGGAAACCACACTCTGTGAGTAATGACCACTGTCTAGTCTTCTCTAACTCTTGTAACAAAGCCCTTGTTTAATCAATAGGAGATATCTGTATCTAATCAAACAGACCCTACTGTTAACTGTCTCCTTTCTATTTTGATGAGAAGGAAAGGTTTATAGCCTGAACCAAAAATGCATGCTGTTCCAATAGGTCCTAGTTATTTCCCAGTTCAAATATTCTTTGTGTATATTAGTGTTGTCAACAGTGGTAGAAAAGAAAAACAATGTAGAAAGTTTCCATTACCAGTATTAATGAGAAGAGGGATTCAAAAGTGTTAGTGTCATAAATCACCTGAGACAAGTGAAATGTGTTATTCAGTACCTTATAATGTTGTAACTTTGCTGTTGGAAACAGTAGCATAGCTAGGGACAGAAATCTGGGTGGGACACGGGTTATGGTAGATGGGCAAAGACAAAAGGTCTGACTTTACAGCAGATCATTTGTGTTGTAAATGATTTAGAACAGACTCAGAGCTGGACAGACTTGGGTCAAGTTAAATGAACTGCTGTCCACCCATGGCTGCACCTTCTGTTGGAAGGATGGGTGAGCACAGACATTTAATTAAATGTTTCAGGTGAAACTACTGTCCAAAGCAGTGGCAGTGGCAAATTTGCTAGGTCCTATATGTTAAGGCTTCATGAAAAAGCTCAAGTCCGGGAATAGATTTAGGATGTCTGCAAGGATGTGGATATCTAAAGTCAGCACATCTCTTTGTATCAATGTCAGCCTACACTTGCTCACGGTAGTTGTTCTGTTCATGAAACATGCTGGACATTCATTTTGCACAGAGATAGTGTTTGGTGCTTACAGGAAGTTCCTTTTCCCAAGGATTTGTAAGGGATCTATGAACCAGTGCTTGGACTGCAGAGTAGTCCAGGATAATGTATTACAGTAAAGACAAAATAATGTGTTTCATTTTTATTTCTGAGGATTTAGAAGAGCAAGATAAAGTTCAGGACTGGCCATCTCTAGAGTTGTCTGAATTTTCTTTTTCTTTGCTTTGTGCTATTACTTTCCACTATTATTACTTCTGTAACATGATGTGCACTAACAAATTCAGTAACACCATTCTTGCATTAATCCCTGGGCATAATGAAGTATGGGTCCGTTGTTACTAACCTCTACCCTGGTGTGCACATACCTTACTATTTATTGTCCATTTGAGAAATTCTCCAAGTTATTAAAGGTATGACCAAGGTAACCTGTTGCCAGCCCCAGCTGAGTTTGTTTGACTGTCCTCGTGTATACTACAAGACCACAGCAAATGCAAGGTAACACACCTATTGAGAACTAAGCTAAATTGCATTATGCTGCATCAGCTGCGGACTAGGAAGAAGCCTGAATTATTTTTTTGCTCATGTATTCAGGAAGATAAATGCTGCACTTCTGAACTATATATGCTTAACTATATAACATAACTATATCAACATTAATCTATCTTTGAAGAATAAATTTATAGTGTGCATACAGAAAGGTGGCATCACTGTTGCCTACTGATTCTGTAATGTTTTTTTCTATGACTAATTGTGCCAGATCAATTAAAGTTAAGTAATGTTATTTTTTTAATGCAGAAAACAAGTTTCTGATACCTAAACAGCACGACCAGCCACCTGCTGGAAAGAGGATATAGCAAAAATCCAAACCTCCCTCTTTTCTTAACTCATCCTGAGCTTTTCACAGAAAGCAATCCTGCGACAGCCTTTGAAAGGTGCTCGTTCCCGTATAGAAACAATATTGCTTCTCTGCATAGTTGGTCTGCTAAGGCACCTAACTGAGCAGCTCACCAAAAAATGCTCTGTAATTTTAGTATGGAGCTTAGCCAAAATCTGCATGCTTTTTTGTCATTAACTCAGTCACCTTTCAATATTTCTCTGAAGTATTTAGTTTTTGCAAGACCAAATGTTTTCAGGCTGAGCAAAAGTCACACTCTTCTGTAGTGTCTATGGATTGCCCAGACGTAACATTTCAAAGGTTTGCAGGATCCTCTCCTTATGTCTGAGAGGATATAAATAGTATTCAGTTTAATTAACACCACCAAAGGCATGTTGCAAATAGATTTTCTCTGTTACTGGCCTTCTCCATTTCTTAATTTCAAGATATTAAGCTTTCCAAAATAAATGTATCCTTTTTATTTTTTTTTTAAGGTGGAGCAACATCTTTCTGCTTCTCAAGGGAGAGAAATTGTTGCAATTCAAATGTTTATTTTATTGGTGAGAAAGTAGTGAGGAAATGAAGCTATTGCTATGATGGAATAAAGATACAAGGCAGGTGAGACTGTGTAGAGCAGCTGGTATAATACAAATACCACTTTTCCCTGTTGTTTCCTTTTGTAGCACCAGTTAGTAGAGAAAAAGGGAAAAAATCCCAATTCTTGAGCCTGTTGACATATGCGAAGAGCTTGCGCTACAACATTGACAGCATAGCTCAAGACAGAGGGCTGGGCAGTCTTGAGACCCACTACAGTAAATGCCAGACCAAATCTCATCATAATTAAAACCATTTTGGAAGCTGTTTCCAATTAAGGACACTGCCATTGGACCACGTTCCTCTCCCTACCCACACTCTCTCCCGGTCGCAGAAGGGAAGTGTTGTCACTGCAGCACACCCACAGTTCTGCTGCAGCGACCTTCACACAGCATGGGAGGAAACCTTCCCCAGCGGGTGAAGAATGGAACCTCTAGTTGTTACAGGTACTCTCAACTGAAAGTTTACTTAGAAGGCAAGTGCTCTGGTTTCCCAAAAGCAGACTTAAAAGGCTGTAGGGTATATTTTCAAAGAAGGATTTCAGCCATGTGACTCGTTAATGTCAACGGGAATCATGTTGTTAAAACTTTGTGCAGTGCTTTGAAAACGTATCCTTATATGTCAGTTTTCTTTACTAGGCAAAATTATCAAAAACAGACCTTGTGGGCCATTTTTTAAAAGAAGCTTTTCAGTATTATATGCTAATAAATCAAAGGTTTAGCAGGTTTGATCTGCTTTCATTCCATCTTCCTCCATCTCCACTTTCCATATAATCATTGACTTTGATTTTATGCAGAGTTATAGTAACATATAGTTTTTGCAGACATCGCCTGAAGGAAGACAACTGCAACATTTCAGGCACTGGATTGCAAATTGTGTGGAAAGCAACAATTGTGGTATAGAGGGATAATAATATTTGTTGCATAGTTTCAAATATAAAGCAGAATAAGTAAGGAAAAATCCATCTTTTTAGATTTTTTAAAAATTACTGTTTTCATTAGAAATTGCAATAAATCAACCCTTACATATTAAAAAAAAATAGTTTGTAGGATTCAGAATTACATTTTCAGAATAACTCTGGGATCTGCTAAGTACAAAATATCAGACGACACGACTGTGTGCTTAGCAAAAAAACCAAACTAATATGACGAGATCTCTGGTTTCCAAGAAAGAATTATACTTCCTCTGACTCCACTGAATACAGATAGAATTACCCTGAAATGCTTGTAAACTCTGAACTATAACAGAGGGATGATTTGTGTAATCCTATTAACTGTGTTTTGTATTTGATCACTGCTATGCTTTTGGTCCTTCCTCCAGAAATCAGAGACATCTCCAATGTACAGTTTATTACTTGTGCAGCAAAAAGTTTCATCATTTCTATAAGCTCCAAAATTTTTCACCTTTAGATCAGCAGTCCACGTCTCTCCTGGAACCCTGTCTTAACTTGAATTAATCTCTGGAATAAAATGGTTGTTGTCTGTACAGATAGTGTATCATATGCTTCTGTAGCTCCGTTTCTGAGTGGGCAGCTGTTCCATTCAGTAATTGCTCTTTTACAAGTCTCAGCAAAGACAGAAGAGTAGAATTGCTGTCCCATTTTCTCTTAAAAGTCACTGCTGTGGAACAATTTTCCATTAGTGTTGTTAAGAAAGCTTGTATGCTGCTGCTTTGTGACTGTACATGGTGATCAGCAGGAATGTCTCTTAGATAATGTGAGTTGAAATTAACAGAGACCTGTCTTCATCATTACAAAATAAGAGAATAAGAAACTGCCAGAATTCTCCAGCTGCCTAGACAAAGGTAGACAGAAGTACTCCTAGAGAGCATAAAGAAAGTTTACCCATCCGCTTACCTGCTTACTTCTATCTTCATTCTTCCTTTCCATAAAGAAATCACACTTTTGTCCAATCTGCTATGTTCCTTAGCTCTCTAACAATATTGAGTGTGAGCTTATGTTATGTCTTAACTTAAAAGAGTAAGATTATTTTATTCAACGATAATCCTGTATAATGATGGCCTCCTATGTTCCAAGAGCTTAAAACATGCTCCTTCTTATGACTTCACAGAATGTGGCATAGTGCCACTGAAAAATGAATATCTGGATTATAACACTAAATGTAAGGTTGCCACAAGGTTTACTTTAAGGGAGACATGTTCCAGGACATTTTCCAGTAGTCACATTTCCTCCTTTTTTAACACCTTTTGTTTTGTTTTTTTTTGTGGGTTGGTTTTTTTTTTTTTTTTTTTTTTTTTTTTTTTTTGCCTGCCCTGGCCTGCTAAAGTTTTTTAATATGCTTCCCTTGAAGTGTTTGGGGGAATCTACCTTCTGGACTCTCTTGCATTGTCATATTGGTTTGCAGGAAGACAGAACTCTCTTCTGTACCCTATAGTCAGTAGTCATCTGAAGTATAATGCCTAGGAAAAAACCTGAGATAGGAAAGTTAGTTTGATTTGTTGTTTTGTCTGATGACCAGCAGCAGTTATTTCAATGCAAACAATAAAAATGAGAGAGAAAGTGAGATCAGATACCTTGAGACTCAACATAAACAGCAATATGAAAACTTGAAACTCAGTTTAAGTTCAACATCACTGTTTTATTATTAGTAGGGAAATAATTTCTTTGTTTCCACAATAATTCTTCTCTAAAGCTCAAAGCACTCTAGAAACATCTTTGTGCTCTATAAGCTCTTTACACAGGTCGAAAAACTGGCACATGGAGAGGCCTGTGTTCTCTCATGCTGCCCTGAAATCCCACCTTTCCCAGTTGCCACTGTTAGCATTGTGGTTCTTGTCCTTCCTTTACTTGTAAGCCCTCCATTTTTTTTCTCTGAAAGCTCTTACAGAGAGATTTTAAAAGTATTTTGTTTTGCATATTATGGTGATAAATCTAACGAAAAATTCCAGTGAGAAAAAGAGTGCTAAGTTTCTAAAAGTTAGGATTTGGAATTTTTTCTAAGGTACCAAGAAAAGAAACTGTGTTAGATTTCTTTGCACAAGGGTGGTAAAGTCTTTTCTAGACTAAATTGATGCAGTGCAAGTCTCATTACAATCATTACTTTTATAACTGGGTAATCTCAATAAAACAATTTCCACATTGAGAATAGGATAATTCTATTTCTATGATGATAAGACTAGATAATTTCAATATATGCTTTTTGTGGGAACATGAATAAGAAGCTCTGAAAATGATAACAATATGTATATTTTGTGACCACAGAAGTAGATTTAACTCATGAACCCTGTTTTCCAGTAGATTTTCATTCTTTCAACAGGTGGACATGATGCCTCATTGCCTCCTTTTCCAAAGATGTGTCAGTTTAGCCTCTAACACTCGAGGCAAAGCAAAATCTGTAAATCTGTAGTGAAATCCGAGACAAGCCATGCTTTGTCTAATTAAGCCTAGTTCATAAAATCAACAAAACCCACAGTTTCCTTAGTCTTTCCAGGGGTTAATGGCCTGCTGCTTCTCATATGCTCTCCCTGTGACATAACACAGAAGTATGTAACTTCTGATGTATTTATTATACATGTAACTTCAGATTACATTTGAGTTTGTCCTCCACTTTTCTGTCAGAGGTAGCAAAATGTATTTTTTGTTTATCCTCTAAGTTTAAAAACTTCTTTCCTACTAACATCTGAAAGCACGCTCACAACTCATTCTCTGATGATTTTATGGTTTTCCCTTGAATCTGGGTATAATCAAATTACTTCAAAAAACATATGACTGGGCTGATACAGAAATTGAATTTAAAAAAGGGTTGAGGACCACCACAGATTGCTAATCCAAGTACTTACTGTATCATACCTATGCAGGTACTTAACCTGCCCTAGGCTTCTCTTTTGAGAGAGTAGTTGGAGAGTGAACACTGGACTTGGGATCACTGTGTTGACAGAAGGAAATCTGTGCACTGGACCCAATGTATGGATTGCTTTGGAGGTTTCAGGATTATCTTAGAAGAACTGAATGGTTCATGTAGCTGCAGTGGTTTGAAATGGAGATGCCCCCTAGACTATGAGTTTGATCAAAAGCATGACTGAACCAGAGAAGCAGGTGGAAAGACTGACACAAAACTACTTTTCAGTGATAATCCATTAATTCTGTATTCTAACCTATTATGGAAAGAATTGTAATAGGTGCTGAGTTAAGCCAACCTGTTTATAGAGAAAATACCTAAAGGGGGAAATAGCTCAAGATCAGTCACTCCTTTGGCAAACTTGGTTTAACATCAACTAATGGAAAACATGGTAAAGCATGATGTGCTCCTACACCTTGAAACTTTGCACCCCACAGACCCATGGGTCTACCAAGGTCTGGCTCTTTGCCTGGACTAATAAAGCATGAGCACAGGCAATCTGTGTGCTGAGATACCCTTGTGGCTCATGTCTGGCAGAGCTTAATGAGTCAGGTTCAGCATCGTGTGAGAGCAGCTGCACTGCTGCTGGACCTGGTCCCAGAGCTGGCTCAAAGTTTCTCAGCAGCATAATGACTCAGTCTTGCAGTGGTGGGTGAGAAATTTTGGAGCAGGTAAAGAAGAATGGGGGAGGGAAGGGATATTGGGAACAGTTGTTAGGGATTTCATAGTGCTGTTCATGGAGGGCTTACAAAATTTTGCATGATGATTTTGCTGAGGAAATGGACTGGGTGGAGGTAGCCATGTTTTGAGTAGGTACATCCATTAGAGACCTGACGGATTTAGGGGCTTACAGGAAACTTTTCCTTTCCATCTCTACCTCTGGAAGCCTCCTGTAGTTTTGTTTCATGGGCCTCCTCCTCTTAGGTCCATCTTCGGCAAGGATCACGGACCCTTTCTTCTCCCCTTTAATGCAGTCACCTGCTCTGAGTCTTGATTTTGAAGCCATTGCTGAGGTCCTGGAAAGGCCCTGGGAGGCCTTCTGGATCACAGTCTCTGATGATCCTGGATGGACATCCTGGTCAAGCCTCAGCCCATCACTGTTCCCAGGGAGGTGCCTCATGCCCAGGGCTGGGGCTACCCCCACTGTCCCCCAGCTGCCCTGCTCCTTGCTGGGGCAGTGGGATGGGAGTAAAGAAGCTGCAGTAACTTACCACTGCTGCTGCTTATCCTTATCCCTCTGTAACTGCAAGGTAAATCAAGATTGCATGCTTTGCATTGGTTGAAAATATTTTTTAAATGACAAGGGTCAAAATTTATGAAATTTATGCAGCCAAATTCAGGATTATCTCAGATATTGATAGCTACAATATTTACAATATTTCTAGACACTCATGATGGCTTTATATTTTTTTATTGAGTCACATTCTGTTTTTCTTTTAGATTCCATAGAACTTGTGTCTTTTACCCCATATTTTGCTTTCTATGCAAGACTTCTTTCCTTCCCATAATCTTAATTTATTTCTGTTCACCTAGATTTCTTTGGCTGTGTGTATATGTATTCACTCTGCTGCAAATATTTTTGATTTGTATTTTTTAACAGTTTAGTCTGGTTATGTATTATTTTTCTTTCTCTAAATAGTATGTTAGGAAAATAAATAAAGGTGGGGAACAACCTTTGTAACAAAAATGTTTTCAGTGATTGCTGAAAAAAGTTGCAAAATAATTATCGTCATTGCAAAAATTATTGAGCAAACTTCAGAGCCCTTGTAGCTGTAAAGAGCATGGTAAATGAAACTAAGCCCTTTCAGAAAGGTCAGCACAAGGTCAGTGGACCACGGAAATCCCACTCTGACTTCACAAAGAGTGGAGTTTAAGATGAAACATCACTTCACCTGTAGATATTATACTAGTTTATATTTTTAATTGTTTTTTACTTTTTTTGCTGTCTCCTTTGTTTCTTCTCACTTTCTTCAGTTCCTATTTCTTGTGCCCTTAGCTCCTTTGATCCATCTGCTGTCTTTCTCCACCTTGCTTTACTGGCTGATGAGCGCTAGAGATAAAGGCCTACATGATGCTTGCTACAAACACAAAGGAGCATTGATTTTGTTATTAGTGACTAAGGTACAAATACATTCCAGTTCTCATGAAGACAGTTTTCACACATCTGACTCACTGGGGCACAGTGCTGGAAGTATTTGAAATAATGAAGGGTTTGGTCCAGTCGCTGTGCGAATTGAGCTGTATAATTGTATTTATTTTATTTTCTATTCCAGTTTTCCTTTGTGTGCATGTGTGTTTGTGTTAATTTTACCAATCTGTTTTTGTTTCAGGTGCCTGTGAGTACTGTTTTCACTAATGGTGTTATTACATTTAAGTTCTTTCCCCATATTTCATGAAAACTACCAGCCAAAACATCAAAAGCTTTTCTGTGCAAAACAGATTGTTTAAACAGCTGAAATACTTCTTACATGTGTCTGCATCTACTGTAGATTTCTATGAAGTACTAAGTATCACACATTTAGGCATCTGCCATCTTCGAAGTGATTTTTGAGTAATGGATGTGAACAAGTCAGCTCTTCAGATGGCAACTTTCCATAACTGTATTCAATTTTGGGAGTGCTGTTATTTGATACTGTTTCTTTTTCTGGTAAATTTTATTTCCAAATTTCATTTTCATTATGTTTCTTTTTATACCATTTCCATTATTTATCCCAAGGGAGAAACCAAGACAAGTACTTTTGAAATAAGAATAACACAGAAACTACATTTGTATTCTTTTAAAGCTGGAATTTATATCCTCTCTCACAAATCATGGAAATTCATAACAATAGGCTCATCTGAGTTCAAGACGAATAGAAAAACATTCCATTGACTTCAGAAAGTTTTGAATCGGGACTTATACTGTGTTCTTTGGAGTATCAATGAAACATTTGTGTTTTAAAATATTTCTGTACATTTTCTTTCCTTGCATATGCCGTTCTGTTTCCTTTCTGAATTTTTGGCTTCAGAAGGTTCTGCAGGTGAATTGTTCATGGAGAAAGTCCACTTACAGTTTTACATTTATTATCTTTTGGTTTTTTTACTGATTGCCTACTTAGATATAATGTAAATGAATGCCTATATTATTTTTTCCCTGTATGTCTGCTATTTTCTTATGATGGCTTCTAGTTAATTTTTCCTTTGAAGCAGACAACTCCAGCATTTTCAATTTATCTTCCTGTGAGATCTTTCCATGTCCTTTTTTGCTTCCTATTGTAAATTTCATCTAATTTTGCAATACCTTATTGACATAACATTCATAGTACTGACTTATTTGTAAAAGAGCACAAACTCCATGAACTCCTGATATAAAAAATGGCATCATTCATATGGCAACATTTCTCTCACCCTTTTTTTATGCACTCTCACCTTTTGTTTCCTTTCTTGACCTCATCTGGGCATTGAAATGACTTGGCTGACCAGGGCAATGTCTGGGTCCTTCTCTTTAAATAAAACTGTCAATTTAGAACTCAGTAGTCTTTAGGGAATTATTTTTAAATCTGTCTACCCACAAATGGTGGACTATCTTCCAAAATTCCTTGATTGCTCTTTTATTTACTGCTTAAGAGGCTTCATAATAGTTTTAAAGTTTCTTACAAGAATTAGTCAATAAACCTCCTGAGCTAGTGGGAAGAACTGACTCCAGAGAGAGGAAGAATGTTTTATTCTCTGTAGGTTGAGAAGTTTTCTAACAGTGCTATGTATGAGGGTGGTAGTGCTGTACTCAGCTCTAATTCAGCGTACTCTTCTCTCTGATGTTAAAATAAATGTTCTCTTAGGTCAGCAATAGCTCATTTTTTTAAGTTTGCTTGCAGTGGGGGAGAGGAAAAAAAAAGACGCCTGGATTTGCAGGTCTTCACATGTGTGCACATATCTCTAATTAAAATAGAACAAAAAAAGTGCTTGTAAATTTTTCTTGTCCAAAATATTGGGGAAACAAATTCTGTCCAGCTGAAATCACATTCCTGGATGGAATTTCTATTCCCAATGCTTAATATAAGAGTACACACCAAGTCACTCTCATAAGGCAGGAATTTTGTCATTAACACTTTTTATTGGGAGAAGAACAAGCTTCTTGTTAATGTACGTATTTGCTTACTCAGGTCCTCTTAAGGATTAACAACCCTCCTCAGTACCAGTGGCAAGACTTTTCTTGATACCATTGGCATTTGGTGATTCCCTTCAAATTGTTCAACATTACTCTACATTCCTTGAAGGCAAAGGAAGAGTAATTTGCCCAGTCTTTCCAACAGCATAGGATCAAACTGGGCTGATGAAGAGTTGTGCTTGCTTTTATTTTAGGGGTGAAATTCTCATCTCAGTGAAATCAGTTTAAATTTTCCCTGAAAGCAGGTCAGTTATTTCAGATTTACACCAGTGTAGCAGAGCAGACTTAGGCTGCGGGTCTGAATTGTTGAACTGGAAGCTGATGTGTTGTAATAAAATTAGTTACCGAAACTCTAAAAATAATAACAAATGTTTTACCACTTCTTTAACCAATAGATTTTGAGACACAGGTTTCTTTAAGAACAAATCAATTTCAAACTTCTTAGAAACTCACTTGTCTTATCTGGCAGAAAAAAGTATCTGTAGCATTTTAGCTCAGATCTTCTATTAGGGAGTGATGTGTCAGCTTCATTAAAGACTAGTCTTGCCTGGCTTCTTGTAACTTGGCCATAGGTTTTGGTGGACATCTGCAAATCATTGAATGAATCTGAAAAGCACAAATCCACAACAGTTCTAGTCTCTTGAGTTGTGTTTGATATTTCCTGTTTTTAAGGTTTCCTTGGTATCTAACACATAGACTACTAAAACACCAGCTGCTCCTGGTGACTCAGATCTGCAGACCTTTGATAGATTTATCTTGTCATGATTAACCAGTTTCTATACCGGAAGGAGAATGTTACCATTTTTTTGTGAGTAAAAACACTGAGCAAAGATCCTCTATATTTATGTGCAATACAAATACCCCAGTCTTTGGTGTGTCTTCTATTGTAACTGCAGGTTCCTTTCCCCCCATTAACTCAAATTCTATCAAGGACATGAGTTTTATTTGGAACCTAAGGTCTTGTCATTAATGGATTGGAGTTGGAGTACTGTGACTAAACTGGGCTACTTCTTCCTTCTTTTTCTGAGTGCCCATTTTCTTTCAGTTAGTATTATATAAATATTTTGTTTTATTCTCTGGAAAGAACAACAAAGGGGAAAAGATAAAAGTGGAAAAGTTACACTGTGGTGAATTCAGACAGTTTCTGTTTACAAAGTAAGACAACTTATTTCTTGTTCCTTAGTCTCTAAGTGGAGGGATTTCAGCTTTGTAGACCTGCAAATGTTGGTAATGAACATGGAGGCCCCTGTACAAATCTACTACTGATTTCCTCGGAAGCTTTTGAAACTTCAGGGATTTGTGGACCATAAACAAGAAACACTTCTATGAAGCATCATATGTATGGGAGGCAGACTGAGTGCTACATATGCATATGTTAAATACAATTCTGTTGTATATATACTTTAGTTTATGTTAATAATTTTCTGCTGTATCAGGTAAATTCCAAGTGCATCCTGAAGTTTGAAACAGTGAGAAGTAACAGCATGCATGTTAAACGTGATCCTCCTCAATGCCAACACACATGTTTATTTCAGTTGTTGAAATCCTTGATTCAGTTGGAATCATTCCATTTCTGTGGCATAGTTCTAGCTAGTTGGGAAAGGTGGCCCACTTACCCTGTTATATTTTAAAGTCCCCTAATACCAATACAGACCAGAGCATACTTTCCTGTCTGTGTGTATCTATCCAATCTCTCTCTTTTCTAATTGTTCCTATGAACTCTTTTATTTTATTCTTTTTGTTGAGTGTGCTTGGTATGTAATAATTCAATAATCAGATTATGTGAAAAAAAATAAAACCTAATCTCTTCTAAACTCAACAATGCCCTAGTGCCCACATCACTCCAAATACCAAATTTAAAACATGACCTTTCTATACAGTCCTATGATCAAATTTTTTCCCCCATGTTGTAAGATTTCATAGCCATTCTGCCTTTTTTCCTTTAATTATTATTTTAACATTGCTACTAGCCAGAATGCACATTAGTCCAAAATCCAAAGGTTTTAAAAAGTGACACAAGCACTGGATTACTCTGGAAATCCAGTCTATGGAAGATCCTACTGAATGACTGTGATGTGTTAGTGGCACCAAAATTTTGAAAGCACACAGGTCATATCTGGGACACTTGCTTAGTTCAAAAGGCATGCCTCAGTTATAGATTAGGCCTTTATTCCATTGGTTGTTCATCTCCCAGGTAGCAGGCTTGGCTCCCAGTGTGATGGAGGAACCTAGGTTCCTGCCTCATCTCTATCCCAGGATAGACATAGATAGAGACTGGATCACTGAGCAGCAACCTTTCTGCTTCCCAGTCAGTATGACCATCTCACATGCATATGACACAAGAAATCCTTTGCTTAGAAGCCTATGATCTAGCCTGTTAATATGTTATCTGTTCACAACAAACTATGATTTATCCATCTGTAGATGTCTTTAGAAAAAGTAGCCAAAATTAGCTGATTCTTAATAAATCTTATTTTGCATTGTAAAGGCTGGAGAATTTTCTTAGCTCATATGTGTCCCTTTCTGTCTAGCAAGAGCTATCTCAGTAGTTGTCAGTTTTTGCTCCACATCCTTCTATTTCTTCTCTAGCCTTTTTTATTTAATTAGATTTTTATTATAGTATTGTGTTAGGACTAAACCGTAACAGACAGTACAAGGAGAGAGTGTTTTCCGAAAAATATTTTTTCTTCCTGTTCTTAAGTATCATTGCATTTCTTACTGAACACATGATCTCCCAGCCATCCATGGCTTTGTCTTCTGTTTTCTTCTCACAGTGACACTTTTTGATACCGCTCTCTGTAGTCAAGTAGTTGAGTAATAAGGCATTGTTAGAATACTTATAATAAAGTAACTGAGAGATTTCCTTTATTCCTCAGTTCTCCCCTTTTTCTTCTCCCATTTGTCTTCCTGTAGAGAAAAGAAGAGAGCAGGGTTGATTCTTTAGGAAATTCCTGGTTCTTCATCTCTGCATAGAGTATCTGATGCTGTCTTCAAATGACTATTTTCATGGGAAAATGTTTCCCCAGGTTTAACAGGAGAGTTTTCAGGGTTTCTTACAAAAGCCTTACCACTTAGTGGGGTCCGCTTACTACATTTCAGTTTATTGTTCTTGCATGTTTTGTTGCATGGTGTGAGCAGTCAGTGAGATAACATATTGGTACACATTTTTTGATAATACCTGGACATATTGAAAGGACTTTTAAATTTTTTTTATTTCTAGTTTTCCATTCCATTATTGGGATAATAGACTTCTGTTGGTTTATTCTTCTTTATCCATTAAATCAGCACTGTGTTTGGACACTTCTTCAGTATTAGGCTTTCCGTTTTCCTGTGGTTGGTTAAAATGATCAATTGCATGAACATATGCGAAGATGAATCCCCCCACGTGTCTCAAAAGATCGACAGTACAGATGTTGAAAAGTAGCTGAAGAAACCTTGTGTTCAAAGTATAAAAGCAGGAAGTTGGGAAGACCTACACATGTTCTGAATGCCGATAGCAGACTGGCTAGAGTGCCCAACAATCTTTTGGACTGTCATTTCTAGTCCCTGCCCAACAGCAGCATGTGTTGCACATCAGCACTCTGTTCATGCTAATCCACTCAGAGGCTGATAATCCCAGCCACATGGGCATCCGCAGTTTGGGTGATGTGCACTGACTCTTTTATTGTGAATTGATCTGCAAATCCACCATCACTCTAATTCTCATCTAATTAGCAGTAATCTGTCAATTCTTGTTTGGCACATAGGCTCCTGTTTCCAGCCCATGAGAATTGACTCATCAGGGCTGCTGTGCAGCTCTGAGGTTTTTGCCTGCTCGTCTCTCTCTCTCTCTTTTTTTTTAAAATCATTTTTAGTTGCTTTTTGCATCCCTATATGTTTAGAAAATATATTCTGGGTCAACTATGTGAGTTTGAAGAGATGTGAAACAGCTTTACCTGCTTCCTTCTGCTTGAAAAAGTGATTTTTCAAAAGGTGCCCATGTTTTGTGAAGTCCTCTTCCCCTCAGGAATACTTCCCTGACTTCTCATAGTAAAAGACCTGTCAGTTGTTTCTTCAGTTTTATGAAGAAAAGACCACTGTTCAGCTCTTCCAGTTATTGCAAAATATATATGCTTTTCCACAGTAAACAATTTCCAATGAAACACTGTCTGTTCTACCTTGAGAGCAATATAGAGGTGGTATTGGACTTAATTATGTTATTTTTTTGTAATATCTATACCACAATTAGGATTTTTAAAAGAAGAGATGAGTAATATCTTTGAAAACTCTTATAACTGATTTGATTTTTCCGTCAATGTCTTCTGATACTGTCAACTCATCATCCTTTTATATTTATAATCATGTTGTTAGGCCCAAATCAGATAACTTCTAGCACAAATTCCTGATGAAACAATACTCTTAGTGGCTTACCCTTGTGAGTGCTACACTAAAATTGCATCCTTCATGGGGAAAAAAAAGCAGCACAACAAAATGTCTTGTGGTTGGTAGATATCAAACATACTACTTTGTATGATATTAAACATACTGCTTGGTTTTCTTCTGTGGTTTCTTAAGGTCTTTGGCACTAAAAGTATAAATCAGACTGCCCTGGTACTAAGACTTGTCAATAGCCAGAGACCAAAAGGCCACAAAACAGACTCTCATGAGAGCAGCACATTCACAGACACATAAGGCAGCCATGTGTGTGAGTACTGCATCCACATATAGTAGGCATTTATTTATTTTTCTCACACATTATCTTACTGAAAAAAACAAACCATCAAGTTCCACTTTTTGGCTATTTTTCTTACTCTCTTTTTAAAACATTGCAAAAGCTCACAGGGAAGCAAGACCTCTGAAAACTGAATATCAAGGCTTTTGAATATCAATACAGGCTTTTTGTACTTCACTTTGCTGGATCATATTAATTCACTTCAGATTTTGTTACCTTATAATAGTCTTCAGGAATTTTTCTAAAATTAGTCCTGCAAGAAATATTTGATGTGAAATTGCTTAGATTTGAATAAGAAAAGTGGCTGCAAATCAGCACATTTTGGACAATATTCTGCAAAGTCTGTGAAAAAAGCTGTCAAAGCTAGGTATGAGTATCATTTTGCATTGTCTGGAAGTCTGGAAGCAGTTATAGGTAGATTATATGGATGCATTTGACTTTGAATGTTTGGACAGGGAGTGGACAAGTGAAAAAAATTGCAAGCCTTAAACTATATGTTATCCGTCTCAAATCTAGCCTGCTCTCAGAAATGGTGGCTGAAGATTATTTGGTTTCTTTTCTCAATGGAAATAGTGTCTCATATTTTTGTGATCTAATCAAAAGTAAGCAAAGAAGTGCTTTTTGTCTAGGTGGGTGGTGGGACTACGGTATTTCTAAGAGTCATTCAAACAAGTGTGTACGATCTATCTATCATGTAGCTGTAAGTTATACTGCACTGGAAAATTCAAGACAGTATTTTTTGCTTTCTATTGTAATGTATCATTGAAGCCCAAGACCAGGGAGGAAGAGAGGGAGAGAGAAAAGGAAAGACAGGATTGGCTTGGTCTTGACACAAGTGAATTAGAATGGATAAGCTGAATCTCTTCCCTCATTCATGGACCTTCAGCATGAGGCATCACTGTTGGGAATAGGTGAGAACGAGGAAACCTTTGGATAAGGCACAACATTCCAGTCTGAGACTTTGGAGATATATCTACATTTTAGATTTTTTTTTTCCAAAATAATATTTCAGGCCTTTGGATTTGTATCTTATTCATACTCCTAGATAAGCATAAGTGAAGCTGTTCTGCAGAAAACTCAGCATGTCTTTAAGGCCGAATACTTCTTGCATTGTGAAGAAGTGGGACACGGAAGCAACACATCTTGGGATTCAGGGCAGAGGAAACTGTAGACAGCATTTAAAAAAAATGACTTACGTAAAATCTGCCTTCCCTCCTGCTTGTACTCCCCGGGTCTTCTTAAAGGAGCATATGACTTCTGTGAATGGACAGGTCATGCACTGAGTAATGTTTTGGCTCAGGATTTACAATAGAGGTAATGGATGCTGGCGGGGGAGCACACTGGGCGATCTGTCCCATCTGTTAAGATCTGCTATGGAGACCCGCTGGAGATAGCTTGGTGTATTATCTTTCTATGAATCATCATTGCTCCTCTAACAGTGTACAGAATTCAGTTCAGCATAGCTGATAATGCTTTGGGTACATGTTAGGTAAGAAAGCTATTTTCTACAGCTCCTGCTCTGTGCTGCTACCCTATGAGTCTTATTTTTTTAAATTCACTTTTACATTATTCTTCTTATCTGAGAGCTGCTGCTATGTTAACCTTCTAGAAAAGACTCACAGCAGCACAGCACATTTGTAGCAGTTTAAGGAAAGGACCTTCAATGTAATGTTTTCTTTCTTTTTGTTCTAGTTTTACTTGTTTCTGAGCAAATAGAGTAATTTTGAGTGACTTCTTCCCAAGTTTGAACATACCAGAGGTGAACTTGGCCAGAAGACAGAACGTAATATAATGGACAGAATGTGAATTATTAACTTGGAGGTTAATGAAATCTGAATGGCCAGTGGAGTTTTTCCAAACACACTTTTTAAATATAAAAACTGAGTTCTTACTCTCTTTAATCAGATTATTGGCTAAGGTTCAGGAATCATTTGGCAAAATTATGTAGCTTATTCAAGCTAGGTTTACATAATAGTTCATAATGGAGGAAAACCTTGTATCATGCTCAACCTTCAAAATCACCACCAGCCTTCAGAATTCCAAACTAAAGTATAAAGAACCACAGAAACGGATATAGCAATGCCGAGAGAAATACCTTTATTCCCAAATAGCTCAGCTGTAATAAGCAGAGTTCATTGTTTTAAATAACACATTTTAACCTTCGGAAGACCAGGATTTTCATAAAAAACATTCATGCAGTTTTGCCTTTGTATGATTTAGTTACTTTTCCAAGAATGTTACAGTTCAGATAGGTAAATATTAATATATATTGATTTACTATTAAAGAACATTTTTATGTGTAATCTATTATTTATTTTTGCTAACCAGCATAGTGCTTCATTTTCGTACATCACTGAAAAGAGGACCTGCCTTTTAAAACATATGGAAAATTCCTAAATGTTATTATGTTGTAAAATGCTAAATGATATATCTTATTTATTGGAATACTTCAGCTGAGTAGAAATACCTTTGGATAGAAAGAGAAAATCAAATAACTGTGCAGAAAACCATCTTCCTGGAAAAAAAATTCTGATCTGCCAAAGAAAGAACAAGTATATGGGACATGCTGGATACACAGAAAAAAATATGATACATTAAAACCTGATTTCTTTTAAAGAAATTTTACCTGTTAATGATCAAGTTAATATTTCTAGTCATTCAGTCCTTCAGAATCTTAGAACTAATGTTTCCAAATCCCTCCAACTTTTTATTCTTAGCTTAGAAAAGAAAAACAAATTTCGCAACTATTCAAATCCAAATAAATTTCTCAGTTTGAATGAACTCATTAGTGACTTGGCAAAACTGAATAAATAGAAGTGAGGAGGATGTTCTCTCTAGAGCTTTAAAAGAACCTATATCGGTCATGAGTTTATCCCTTAACATATTGTGTTTCCATACTGTGTGGGTAAGAAAAAGACTCCTCCAACTCAGTACTGATATTAAAAAAAAAAAAAACAAACCACCCTTCAGCAGTGAATATGTATTTCTTTATTATAATTATTTTTAAAATAATTTTAAAAACCTGAATTTAAAAGAGATAAGTAGCTGAGAATTTCAAGTTAAGCAGTTACAGTTTTAAAGGTGGACTACTAAATAATAAACAGGTTTGCATGGCAGAAGCACATTTGCTTATTTTTTTTTCCCAAAATTTTGTTTATTGACTTAGATAATAAGCAAGTGTACAGAAATTGTGACGATGGGCACAGTTCTCACTAAAACTTTCAAACTGTGCATGAGGGTACACCCTGGTTCTAGAAATGGGCAGGCAGAGCAGCCTTCAGTACTTTCGTATTAAAAGGAATTACCAGCTTGTGCATTAGGTGTCACTGCTGCCTAATCACTTGGGATGAAACCTCCTGCATAATGAGCTGAGGCACCGCGTGGTGAGATATCCAGAGAGATGTTGCGGTTGAGTTGTGTACAGACCTTAAGCCTTTCCTCCTTTTCTCAAAGCTCCTCTGTGCAGCTCTTCCTCAGCTGGGATTTATTTATGTTGGACTGGCCATTTCCTTCAATTAACAGCACTGAGGTACGAGCATCTAAAGTGTGATGCTTGATAAAGCTTCTGGAGAGACAGAGCGCCTCATCACCATGGCCTGTGAGGTCTGGGCAGAGCTGCACGACTCACCTGGAGTTTTATGCATGAGGGAAAACATCCTGAGGAGTCAATGTAGGGGAGGCTTACATTTTGCAAGCAAATAAAACACAAATAACTGATTAGAAGAACATTCAGTTCCAAAGGAAAGTGGACATTTAATGCCATTGGGTCAGACTGCAGAAAGAAACAGCTACTTATAGGATAATATAGTACTAGGGGGGAAATACTTGTGTGTGGGGCAGAGCAAGAAGATTTTCTGGATTTATTCAAGAGGTATTAAAGTGCACTTTGTTGTTTTCTTTGCAGTGTGTGATAGTCTCACAACCCATGGTTTCTAAGCTGTTTGAGGTCATACTCTCTTGTCTGTTTGAGAGTAGAAGTCAGAATCCAGGTTGCAGTTGGGGCTGTAACTCTTTCACCTGATAATGCAAATAAAAGCTACCTTAGTGCCAAAAGCATGCCATTACCTCCCCACAGTTCCTCCATGGATGTAGTTCCCTGACCTTGTTCTGTTTCTTTAATTACATGAATATCCATCAGGTGAATGGGTGTGCAATCTTCTGCATTTTGGCACAGCTCTTTATTAGAGAAGACTTTGGGAAATCTTCCTCCCAGCATGCTGCTGATCAAGTAGTGGCTCTCACCTGGGTTCCAGTTGACAAATGTAGAACACCAGTCTAAAATGAGCATGTCTGCTTGGATATCTTTATGAACTTAGTGGTGGAGGTGGCTTCTATAGGTATCCGTTCAGTGCAGGGGAAATGAAAAAAAAACCTATGGAGTGTGTGTGTGTGTGTGTGTGTGTGTGTGCGCGCGTGCAGAAAAACAAAAGATTTTTTAAAATTTATTTCTTTATTCTGACAAAGTCAAAGGATATAGAACATTCTTTTTTTCACATGAAAGTATGATTGAAGTATAAAAAATGACAAGAATAATACCTTCCTTACTCTTTCAGTGCTAAAAATACAAAATCCTAAAGGAAAAAGAGATTTGTCCAGGTTTTAGATTAGATCTGAACACCTTCCTACAAAATGAGTTGGGCAAATATCTCTCGGAAAGGTTAAATCAGCAGTGAGCTGTGAAAGTTTTACCCCATGGCTGAAGCATGTTTTGTATCTGTATAAACATGGCCCATGGACAGGGGATCCTAGAGTAGTGGTGCAACTTGATTTCAGTCAGACAGGTCCATGTGGCAGCAATAGCAACAATGCACTATTTTGACACTTGGGCAGAGTTGTCATTGCCTGGCTGTGCTCAGGTTGCAGATCCAGATGTTCTGCATCCAAAAGCAACCAATGTGGTAGCAGCCCAAAGGCATCTGAGAGGAACACTTTGAAGAGAGCATAAAAGCTGGTGACAGGGCTGGACAGCATGTTCTGTGATGGGTGACCTCATTGCTCTCTACTGCTTCCCGAGAAGGGCAAGTGGAGAGGCACATGCTGATCCCTTCTCCCTGGGATCCAGAGATAGGACACATGGGAGTGGTTCAAAGCTGCACCAGGAGAGGTACAGAATGGACATGAGGAAACATTTCTTTATCAAGAGGACGGTCAAACACTGGAACAGGCTTCCTAGAGGGGTGGTCTACACACCAAGCCTGTCAGTGTTTAACAGGCATTTGGACAATGCCCATAACAACCTGCTTTATCTTTTGGTCAGCCCTGAACTGGTCAGGCAGTTGGACTGGAGGATCACTGTAGGTCCTTTCTAACTGAACTACTCTATTCTGTAACTAATGATTCTCATTTCATCTAATTTAAGATGTCTACTTTCAGATGAGAGGAACTGTGCCCTAAAAGTGCCTCCTTATTCTCAGTGAAAGTTAGTGCCCTTTAGACGCAGATGTAGAAACATATCAGAGTTAATGAGAGGAATTCCACACTTGGTAATTTGAATCACCAGTTTTAACAATTATATTAACAGTAAGCTTCTGTTTTTAAAATAGTGATATTTGAACTTGTTCTCCTTTTTCTTTTTCTTTCTGCTTTTCCTATAATAGCTCATTTTCATGGGTTAGAAAAGCAGTTTAAATGAATAAACACTTTAAGCTTAATTTGATACTTGGTTGTGGGGTTTGGTTTTTTGTTTGGTTGGGTTTTTTGTTTGTTTGTTTGTTTGTTTTTTTCCCCAAAAAGGACATAATATATCTAGAAATATTTATTTAAGCAATTAAATGATTTCATCTTTATCCAGATTCTCAATATTTATTTATATTTCCTCATATTTAGAAATGGCAAATTAAGCATTTCTTATTTAGTGAATTGTAATTTTTCCTGGGGATTTTATCAAGCTGCATTTAGATGGAAACTCTCTATGGTCAAAAACCGACATTATTAATTTTAGTAAATTACTTGTCAGAAAGTATGAAGTAAGGAAGAAAGCTTATGAGATTATTGTTTTAAATGTAAAATTAATAAAGTTAATGACTCTATGAAAGAAACCATAATGATATCACAGACTAAATCTGCGTACCACAGGCATGGTATCCAAGAGTCCTATAAAGTAAACTTTGTCCTCCAAGGGTTTCTTAAAGTACTCAGCCAGCTCAGTGCTCAGCTGCTTCCATAGTAATCAACGAGGGATGAAGTCAATGTGAATTGTACCCTCTGAACCCTTCATGTGTTCTCATGCCTTTAAAAAGTGGGTGTCTTTTCTCCGAGATCCTGATTCTCTGATCCTGGAGAAGGACATATTTTGTTTAATGATTTAAATGGGGAAATAAATTTTCTTCCTTTTTTTCCAAATGTGCAAATGAAGAAAAGATTCTTCCTGCTCCTGTGAGCTAACTTCAATGCTCAGGGCAAATCCAGGCAAACTTTTTTTTTAATGTGCAACAGATTCTGAAAGTGCTTTCAGTCAGGAGAAATGTAAATATCAGAACTTGCTTAATTGCAAAGACTGAAAATAATGTAAATATTTAACGTAGTGCATGACTTTGCAACATATTTATAAGGTGAGCTGACCTCAAGAGTTTCCTTAACTATATATAAGAATAGCACCTTTTATCTCGTTGGAGTTTAGGGAGAGCTCATTGATTCAGAATATTTTCGAAGTGTACATAAACAGTTTTCAGGTATTAAATCTTGGCCTTAATGTAGGGTGTTATAAAATTAAACGTAACTTTAAGCAGACCTACATTTTTATAATAAAAATATGTTTAAATAGGAAAAAATATTAGCTGCTATAAAGTAGCAAATTGTATCCATCCTGTTAGAATTGTTTAACCATACATCAGTTTTTTGGCTCACGTAAATTAAAATTTATCAGGCTGGCTGAGGCAGGTGGTGCCAACAGCCTGTGTCTTTCCATCCAAGGGACTAAAGGTCTGGTAGTTATACAGTAAGTTTGGAGTGGGCTTTTCAAACTTGGGTTCTGATCAAGGTGAAGGCCTTAGACAGAGAGACCATTTATTGCCTTGGTGAGAAAAATAAGTAAGCATTGTGGAAGCTGATAGACTGTCCATGAAAAGCAGAGGCAATTTTCTTGATTCCAGGTGGGGATCAGAAACCCATCTTCTCAGCAGGGAGTGGTTGACAAGGTTGGAAATTCCCTGTGAGAGTTCTGATGGCTTGTTATTTCTGTGACTGTGGCTCATGTCTTCTGCATGTTCCCTCTGCCTTCCAAACATCCTCATCACCTTCTCCTTCAGCTGCAAGGGGCATCCTGGGCAGTGGTTGATGCAGCAGCAGCAGCCAGGGGCTTGCCAAGGTCTATGTGAAGCACAGAGAAAAGGCATGTAGAATGGAGAAGAGGTGTGTGGGTCATAGAGAAGTCGACCACCAGCTCATACGTCCCTTACACAGCAGAACTAGCATTGGTACCACCTAACACTTCTCCTTGTGAAGCTTTATTCACCTACACGGCTAATGCAACAGCAAGTGAGTAAATGACCAAAAGGAAGCGACTCAAACCAAGGAGTTCAACAACCTCCCTGGTCTTCTCTGAGCTGCAGTATCGGTTGGACCTTTGCTCTGGGGGCCATATTTTTTTGGAAAAGCCAAGAAGACTCTTATGTCTGGAGAAAATGCTGCTTTTCTCTTTAAGAAAAAGGTGTTTTGAAGAAAAGTTAAACTCAGCATATTAAGCCTTCCTCAAATGGATGTGTCACTTTTATTGGAATTCTAATTAAACATAGACTCATAAAAAAGTATACCTTCCAAATTTAAATATGGCTAGCTCTCATGTCTGTATGAGTCCAAAACTTATGATGACAGATTAATGACTAGACTGAAAGTCTGTCATAACCTGGTAGGATAAAGCTAATCCAAATCGACTATATGCTATGATTTTATGACACAAAGTTATTGAAAAGTACAAGAATAATTAAGTGGAAATATAATGGAGGAAGCATTTCTCTGAGCTCTGGCACTGCAGGCAGAGCCTGCCACCTGATATGGTTGGTTAGAATAGCAGGTCTAGAGTAGTAACACATTTTTATGCTACTTTTTAAAGAAACCGTGGCTCAAGTAGTCCATCACCAAAATTCCTTCGGAAAAAAATCATGACAGCTTTGGCAGTTATAAAACAGAGGTGCTTTGTTTAACTGGGTGACACTAATTATAGGTAAGAGTTCTATAAACACACTTCTTTGTTCTTTGGAAGCTGGATAACATACAGTAAAACTCTGGCATAACAAAAATGTCGTCTATAAATAAACAGAAAATAACCGCACTTTAATTGAACACGGGTAAGAAAATAAGTTAGGAGCACTTAAGCTTAATTTTGAGACTTTGTTTGGTTGGGTTTTTTTCCCAACAATGCTATTTGAAAAGGTCTTTGGAGTACCTCTGTTTGGGTCTTTCGGTGGTGTTACTTATATACAGGCTGAGCTGCGCACTGATCCAAGATAGTCAGCTTCATAAACTCAAGGTCGCTATTTTGATGCAAATCTATATGTCTGCTTAAGACTGGCTACAGGTACAGTGCAGGTACTTGGTCTAATGATGACCAATATCAGAGACAGCAGAGTCATATCAGCACTATGTTCTGTTTGAGCCAATCCATCCTAGCAAGAGTCTGAACTCACAGCTTGCTTTTAGTTTCAAGACACAGGCAGGATCCTCACACAGGTCCTGTACCACTTCATGCAGACATAGCAGCTTTGTTAATTACACCTGCATTTGCTTGCCTTATGCCTTTCCATTGCACAGAGGTGATGTATGCTAAGACATGTCACTTTTTCAGGTTATAGGGAGAGTGGCCAAGTATAGGTATCTAATGGTATAGAAAGATCAGACTATTAGGAACAGATAAGTTAATGCAAGTATTATATGAAGTACAGGTGAGATTCATCTCCACTATCCTGTATGTCTGAAACCTACATGAAGCTCATCTGTGTTATTTATCCAGACTTCTTTGTAGTTGGTGGAGGGAGTGATGCTATTCCAGGGGATGAATTACTGCAAGTAGTAGATGCCTATGTTATGTTATGTAGCTATTATAGAATAGTTTTTGAGTTACATGAAAATGCCTCAAGTATTGTAGGTACAACATACTTTGCCATTACTTGACACATGGTTTCTGACATCCGGCCTTAATATATTTCAGATACTTTAGTACAAACAATATTTAAAGTATTGCCATACTGAGTATGAGTGTAGACCCAAAGAAACAATCTAAAATGGAGATGTGTTCTGATTTGTGATTAGAAATATGTGTTCTGTACAGGTGAAGTATGTTTGGGATGGGTGTGAGAAATGCATGCAGTGGAGGCCAGGGTGGTGGATGCAGCTGTCTTGGCAGGTGCTGAGGTACTACAGTGCTGAGAGCAGCACAAGCACCTGTAGAGCAGGTTGCACTTTGCCTGTGAGGCCAATGTTTCATCACCCAAACACAGAGTGAGGGAACAGGTATACTGTTCCCATTCATTCTTGAGAGCCTGAGCTTAAACCATTTCTTACCACTTCTGCAGAAGGTCATCGTGAAAACACCTCCCTCCCTCGCTCAGATCCACCTCTCATTTCACTGTGTTTTGGAAATCTGTCTACTGATCTCTGTGGTGGTGGTGAAGAAGCAGGCAGTGGGCTCCTTGGATGCGATGGGGTTAGGAGTGTGAAGAAAGGTGGCTGTGTATGGCTACGTTTATGGGATTTTTGCAGTCTCCCTGAGGGGCCAGTATATCGAGCTTGGTTTTCATGTGCCCTTTTATTCCAAAACCCATCCCGTAGGCCAAGCTGTATTTTAATTACTTGGAGCAACTTATTGTAACTGTTCTTTTGTAAACAGCGAGAACTGCAAGAATCTGGATGTTTTCACAAGTTGTATTGGCCATCAGTCACAAATTCAGCAACAGCGTCGTTGTATGGCTGACATAGCTGTGGACAAGGCAGAACTTCAGCTTCTCCTTTCTGCCCCCCCATCAAACCTGCTACTGCTCCTTTCCCTCCGCTTTGCACCGCGAAGCCGACCCCGAGCCCGGCGGACGCGGGTCGGGGCAGCCGCCGGTCCCAGATGTGCGGGCAGCGGCGGTGCGGGAGCGGCGGGCGGCCGGCAGCAGAGGGAGCCCTCCGATGGGGAATGGCCCGGGAGACGGGGCACAGCCGAAAGCCCTTTAGCTCCGCTTTTCTCCCGGCCTTTTAGGAACTGAACGAGCCCGAGCCCTGTGGCCAGCTTTCTCCTACCGAGCAGACATATACAGCGTTGGGATCCTTTCTTTACCTGGGAACAATACTGCCAGTGATCCTAACCATCCCCAAACTGGGATTAGCAACGTGACTTTAGCTCTTTGTCGAAGTTTGGCACTGCAGCACACGCCACAAAAAGGCTGCCCGGATTTGGTGTTTGTGTGAAAATATTGACGGTGTGATTTCAGTGTCAGAGCAGATGGGCCATAGATAAGAGTTAGCAAGGAAAACCAACAGGATGTGCCTTGCAGCTTGTACATCTCGCACATTCTGAGCATGAGACTTAAGGTGAAAGGCCAAGAGGCTGTAATTACAATTGCAGGCATACAATTGCAAGCAGGAGAGCTTTCCTGGGATCAGAAAATACGTTTGTATTATTGGGGATGAAAAAAAAAACATAGAAAAGGTATTCAATAAATTAATTAAAAACCCCAGGTGTATTGTGAGCAGGTTTTCATGCCTTTGTAAATGTTGTGCTTAAATTAAAAGGTATATCTCTCTTTTCAGCAGACATATTACTAAATTTTCAAATAATATTTAACTGATATTTAATTTCTTTTAAAGCACTTGCTGCAAAGCACTAGTTTAGGATAATTTCTTTATAAAACAGAACCAAACTAGGTAGCTTACTCTTAGAAAAGCTGAAATAACTGAAAGACTGGGAGCTAAGTACCTTGCAAAAAGTGTGGTAGTTAGAGCTTTGCAACATGGACATAAACATGAAGTTTTATGTGCCTTTCTTATATTACTGAGTAGTATATTTTAAAACACTAGTTTGCCCTGGAGTTGTGAAGAACATTAAATATGTTGCCAACTGGAAATATGACTGTTTACTTTAAGTGTCACCTGTAAATTAAAAATTAAATAGAAAATCAAACTTAAAAGAGAAATTCATTAAATTGAAATAAGCCCAGGTGAATAAATGCAATATCTCACTCAAATAAAAAAGCATAGGGCAAGAGCTTATTTGCTGGAGACTTTTTGGCCATCCTGTGTAGTTTTTGCCTGGCATTTCTAAATGGTATAAATACTTACAAGTTCTGGGCATTTTCAATTACTATTGTTAGACAGAAAATGAGCTCCAGTTTCTTCAAGCCTTATTTCACTGAATGTGTCTGAGTCATAGGAAAAGTCATTCCATCATGTCTAGAAACTGTTTTTACTCAGAGCACTTGTCAGGAAAGAAAATAAACAAGTATTAGTTCCTGCCACCATTCATTTCAGAACAGTTACAACCAATATAATTAGGTCTCAGATTAGGTCTGAATGAAAAGATATAAGATTATATATGTCAGTTGCTGAACATTTGGCATGAACAGCTTTTCCAACACTTGCTCTGGTTATTATAAGGTTTGAGTTGTAAATGACTGCATTCAGCAGCAAACCTGCCAGGTTGGAGAGCTTTTCATTAAATGTTTGATCTAGAAATTTTTAATCAGTGCACAAATAAAACAAATTATTAAAGCACTACATCAGCTTCAGTATATATAATTGGGATGAACGGGGTGATGTAACTGGTGGGGAACAGCACAAGCATTCTTGACAGAAGGCCTGGAGCTACAGAACTTGTTACCACTGGAGATGAAACAGAGCCTGAGTCTTAACCTGTATCTTGAAAATGGTAGGATGCACCTATTAAAGACATTCCCAAATAACCTGGTGATAAATCATGTACCTTGCAGAGCTTTATTGGAGATGCTGGGGAGGGATCACCATCTAAAATACCTCATGTTTGTGAAATAATGCTGGGATGGAGTGTGTGCACAGCAGATTTTAATTATAAAAGGAAAAATTAGAATTTTATATTCTTAAGATTTTGCCACTGTTCTCTGTCATAGGTGAAGGCAAGTCTGTAAGTTCTACTTCAGGAAGTTACCTAATTAAAATTATTTTGTGATTTCGATATATTAATCAGAGGTAGTAGTTGTAACTGTGGGGAAATCAATGGACCTACTATGACTTTGGTAGTTGAGGCTCTGATACAAGTAATAATATTTTAGTTTCAAAACAGCACTTCTTTTAACTAGTCTGGTTAGTGAAATTTCTAAAAATGTCAGCAATATGTTGCAACTAGACTAACAATTACAATGGGTGCTAATTCATATATACTAGATTAAAAAACAGCACCACATAACAATCAGATGCAATGAAGCAGAATTTCTTAGGATGGTTTTCTTTAATATTTATATCTAGACTAAGATACAAAATTTCTAAATTTTAAGTTTTGGTCCCTTTGTCTTTGAAGAGTTTAATTTAGGAAAGATAATACAGAGGTGGAGAGTTACATTTTGTGTGGAACCCTGCAATAAAGCTAATGTTTCATGGCTGAGAAGTCTGCCTTTTGTCACTGTCAGCAGGGACTGTTGCTGCAGGTTTGTGTGCTTGAAGTGGGTCAGTGAGTACTCCCATTGTCAGACCCAGGAGTGAAATCTTACCCCCATCCGAATCCCCAGAAATTTTACTGCGCTTTTCAGGGGACCCAGAACTTTGTTTAAAACATTAGATTTGGCAGCAGCAAGGGCTGCCAGCAATCCGCATATCATGGGGGTTACGTGCCAACCAAATGCCTGTTGGCTTTGTGGTGGGATGGCCATGCAAACTTTTGAGTGTTTTCATCTTCAATCCCAGACACAGCAGAAGTAAAGAAGTAAAGAAACTTGAGCTCTGCTTCTGATCCAGAGCCTCACAAGTCTGAAACAGCAGGAAGAGAAATATGTCTTGAAATTGCAGGATCTGTCAAGGTTAAACACAACCCTTGTGACAAAAACTCAGTGCAACAACCAGCTCTGGCCCTTGGTCTCTAGACACACATGTTAGCTAATGCTCACCACATGAGAAGGCACCAAAGACAAATGAAGGCAATTTTTGATCAAAAATCTTTCAACTCCCAAATTTTAATTCTTTTACAGCTACCAGGCTTTGCTGGTGCCTCCCTACAGGGTGAGAGTCCTGGAGGTGTTGGAGCACCAGCCATGGGGCAGGAATGGTGTTGAGGAGCTATTTTTAGGTGTCTTCAGCAAATACGTCTTTAGCACTCTGTAGGATAAGGGAATTGAGAGGTTTTATTGATTGATTTAGGATGAAAGCTGGTTTGGGCATAGTTCCCTAGGCCACAGGCAGCTCCACGTGTAGCTGTGCAGTCTCTGCTGGCTCTGTGGGTCCCAGCCCTAACAGAGGTGCTGTGTCCCTCTCCTGCTCTGTCCTTCTGGACCACTGTGGGGACAGAAAATGTGACTAATATAATTTTTCCTCACCTTTAGTCTTTACTCCTGCTATACCTTTAAAATAAGATGTTTTCTTTTTTCCTTTCGTTGTAATTTTCTTTTATTTTTAATTTTACCCCTTGCCTTTTGAACAGCAATTTATATCCTGTGTGCCTTATCTCAGGTAAGATAAAAATAGTGGCTTCACTCCATCAATGTAATCAGTCGTATTAATATCTCTGATTGCAGACTTGGCTCAGAGTTTGCATTACCCCATACGGGCTGTGTCTGTGCAGGCACAGTCTACAGATACTTTTAAAAGATACCACATGTTTGAAAAAAAATAAAAATCTACACAATGAGAGAGTAGTTCTTAGGGATGTTTTAGAAAAAAATTAATGCTTTCCTTCAGTTTACAAGTCTTTAAAACTTATCTCAAGTTGAACAACTTAGTGTATTTTGTCTCATTCCCCTATTACTTTCTAAACATGCTCTGGGAAAGCACAAACCAGTGCTTATATACACTGAAGAAAGTTCCCATTCACAGAGTGAAAAAATTGTCTTGTGTTTCTCTATATATTGTAGACAAAAACTATAGATGCTAGAATTTGTTGACTTTGAAGACAGATGAATTCGGTACAGCCAAGTACCTAATAATATCCTTGTTAGCTCTGATCGGTTTATTTCTTCTCTGATTCCCTGAAGACCTCCCCACATACTACATCGCATGGTTTGCCTGGCTATTTTCTGCTCCACTTGCAATGCCAATGCTTCCAAAAGAAATTAAACTCCTTAGGAAATGCTTAGCTCCCTGTTTCAAAATTGCTCTTTCTCTTCTAAAAACACTTAACAGCAGTAGACTTCTAAACAAACTTTCTCTTTGTGATTTCATTCCTGAGGCATTGAGAGCCTCGGCATTTATCTGTGCATATATTTTAATTACTCACAACACTTCTTCACTGTCTCTGATCATCTTTCCTTGAGTGTCCTATATGTCCTCCCCAGTGGGGCAAAACTGGGATGTAAACACTGAGTCAGCAATTCATAATAAAACTTGTATGAGAATCACCGAGTCTAGGATTTCAGCATGTCTTTCCGCCCCTCCCCTGCAGTCCCCGCAGGCTTTTTGCCATCTCAGGCTTTCCACAAACAAATTGATGGCTCAATCAGTCACAATTGCGTTCTTTTGTTCTACATTCCTTCACACAAAAAAGCTGTTACATTTCTGTATTTTCCTAGGTATTTTTTGCTAAAGAAAACCAGTTCTCTTGCTGTCTGGCAATTTAATTTCCATTCTAACCCTGTGATCTTTATAGTGCTGTTTATTTCATGCTACCTTGTGCTGAGCGTCATTGGATATTCTGGCAAGAGTTGTGTAGTTTTTCTTTCCTGACATTAGCTATATATCTTCACTACTAAAACAATACTTGAAACCATTTAGAAGTACAGTTTCAGAAAAACAAGTTCTCCCTTCTTCCACCATGCACCTTTATTTCCTAAAGGCATTTCTACTCAGCCTTGCTACAGTCGAATGATTTTTAGTGATGCTGTTTGCTTAAAGGAACTAGGTAATCCATCCTGTATATTTAAGTGCATTCATCTTTTCTAGCTGCAGAGGCTATAAAAAGCGGTATTATTCCCCATTCTGATTATTCTTCAAGCTTGGATATGTCTACTCCAGCTATACAAGCAGAGACAATGGGTACTCTGTGCCTGATTCACATGGCGATTATTAAAGAAAAATTCCCTTGAATTTAAGGTGGGATTTTATTGATCCAGAAGGAAGAAATTTAATTTCTATGCATCCCTGTTATTTGTTCATATAGACACACCCCCCACCCCCCCTCCCCACCCCGTCCACCCATGCTTCCTTGTAATTTATTGATGGGGCCTTGTGAGACCTCTATGCTGACAAATATTCTGGAAATTTACTTTTATTGTTGCGCTTACAAATGAAACACATAGCTTTCAAAACAAGGAGTAAATTTGCTGTCTTGTTCTGTATCAGGTAAGTCTGAATTGCAATTTCTTGTTTATTTACATAATGTTATTTTGGTGGCCAGTGCTGCTATTAGCTGAAGTTCAGCTATGTCTGAATAAGTGTCTTATTTGTGATTTTGTACATGTTTAAAAAAACCCCTCTCCTTGGAGATTTCACTGCATTTTATGTACCTTGTATTTTAGAAGTATTTTTTAATTTGCTTGTCTTGAATATTACAGTGCAAATCTGTCACATAGAGTGTGTTGCTTGATCTGTGAGGGGAGGGGAAGGAGAACAGGAATCAAGTTCATAAGGCGTGCTGTGTCTTTTGTCCTACTTCTCAATTTTCTGTTACTTTCATGTGTAATTTCTTCTTTTTCATACTACTATGCCGAAGCTTGGAGACAAACTCAGTGCACTGTAAAAGAAATGACCTGCAAATATTTATCTGTCTCATTTGCTTGCATTATCTAAGATAAATGAATGTGTCCTTTTCAAAAGTGAAGATATTTGAATGTTTCTCCTTTTCAACCAAAGAACAAAATGTGCAAAAGAAGCTTGCATAATTAACAAGCAAATCATTGAGATCAAGTTAAAGCCAATGTATTTTTTAATACTAAGTATCACGTATGCCTTGCGAATCCAATCTGGAACTCACCTACATACAAGTACGAGTTTTGTAAATGTTTTTCTAGGAGTAACTAGGAGAGGCATTAATGCCCAAGTCTCCAAAATATTTGCAAACTACTCCAAGTATTTTGCTGTAATTTTTTTCCAGTGTAGTCACTCATTGGACCCTGCTACATTTTAATAATTGATTACAGACATGGGATGAAATGTTGGCCCCACTGAATCCATGGGAGTTTTCCTATTGCCTTCAGTGAAGCCAGGATTTTACCCGTGGGTTTACAGCAGCAAAACACAACAAACCTGATTCTGTACTTCAGCTAAAATAAACCCCAGGACATATTCTCTGTTACAGGAATGAAAGCAAAGCTGTACTCTTTCTAAAAATGGCTTTGTGCACCTATGCACTTTTGATTAAATGAATGTTTTTGCACCTGTTGGGGTAAAAGGAATAAACTGCTGTTGTTTTGGTAGGTGTATCTAATTTTATAATACCTATTCCAGTAGTTCATCCTAAATGAAAAAATTGGAAGTTTAATTTTTTTTCATACACTAGTAATATAATCTCTAAGTCACATGTGAAAGTACCATGTAATTTATACAGTCATGATGTCAGCAGTATATTATGTAAGTTCTTAGAGGCACATGAAGTTTAGTAGTGCAGACTGATTTCTGTTTTACTGAATGTGATTTTTAGTAATTTTCTCCTGGAAAAAAAAGAGATTTTAGCCCTTTTTATTTCTTCCTGATAAGGCTGCTCTTTACATGTATCTAAATCAAATTGCACTAAAAAGGCATTATTAGCTTCCTTTACTGCTGTCTGTGTGAAATGCTGGAAGTGCTGTATGGCAGCAAACACTTTGCTTCTCCTGCTGCAATGTCACAATCACGAACTTTGCAATTACATCGGAACTGCCGGAGTTATTCCTCATCATCTCCTTCCCAGCTTTTCTGCAGGAAAATAAGGCAGAAATTTGACTCTCTCTGAACAAAGCCTACCTATGCAGACTCTGCAGAGAACTCTCAGAGGGGTTACGAATCCATAAACTGTGGGGAGGCTCCATTACAACCCCTCTGCAGCCCTCACCTGTGCGCTAGTAAATGAGCCCCTGGCAGTCCACACCATTACAACAGAGTACCTGCGGATTCTCATGCAAAATATTTCCCCCGCTTCTGTTTTGAGCAGCAAAACTCCTGAAATGAGTCATACGAAGGTGTGAATGACCCATCTTTATAGCACAGAGGAAGAACAACCTTTGTATCTCTGATATTCATGACATCCCCAAGAACAGAACCAGTAAGAGAGAGTATGTAAAAAAAATCCCAAATTAATTGCACTTAAAATATCTGTTAGATCTTTTTGCCACATGACCCCATGATTTCTATCCATAAATACAGCTGTAATGTTATTCCAGTCAATTAATAATCAGAGATATGACCAAATGAGACAAATTAGCATTTGTAGAAGAATTTGTATTTTTTCCTTCTTGTTTAAATATGGTCTCTAAATTAGATTCTCAGAAACAGAAAAAGATGTTATGTCTCTCACCTCTTTTTTTTAAACTTCATTCTGTTCCTAAGACTAAAAAATGAACAACCAACCAACCAAAACCAGACCCCAAAGCCCAAAGTCAGAGATCAAAAAATCTATATAAACCTCCATAGGTGTCTAACTGGAGGTATACTACCCAATTATTGTTTATCAAATCAGTCTTCCATCTCACGCACTAAGCAATTAAATTGTAACTAGGAGAATTCCAACAAACGTGACATTAAAAATTGTAAAATAAGTACAAAAGAAGACACACAGGATGTCTATGTAAGCAAAATAATGTGAATAATTTTATTACCTCATCTCAAAAATGCATGAAATAATGGTGTCTGAGTATGGACAAAACAAGTCATTCTTTGAATTGTGAATATAGAAGGAAATATAAAGTCTCTTTTTTTTGTCTCCTGGAACAGAACACATGGCACACAGCCATGATGAAGAGATCATTCAGGTATCTGGGAGCAGAAGGTGGTTGGAGAACCACTGTGTACCTGTTTGTTCAGAAGAGGTGAGGAGTTAAATGGCATTCTGCAGCAGAGATGAGAGAACATGTGTGCTTTGCATGGGAATCGAGAACAAACTTATACTGAGATCTGAAGGAGAGGAGGTTGGTCACACACAGTGTGCTTCCTGACAATGTGGAATCACTCATGAATAGAGCAAGAGAAATGAAGAAAAAAGAGGAGAGACAACCCTCTGTCTTGTAGTTCTGGACCTTGGGTGCATCCTGGCTGTTCTCACCAGGCTGAGGAGGCCAGCACACGTGTTTCTGGATGAATTAGCTTCCATGTGGGTCTTTTCTGTAGGAAGAGCTGTGCTTCTCCATTATCCTGCCCATTCTTTTTATATGGCTCAAGCATAACCCATGGCTTCTCTTAAGTTTACCAAGAGTAAGGAAAAACATGGAATAAAACTGATTTTGTGTAGCTTAAGAACAGTGAAAAGCTGTCATTTTAAGTGCTACCTAAACCTCAAATAGATGTACCAAATCAACATATCTTGAACATTGGTTAAAAGCCTGCAAGTCTAGAGAGAGCCTCCTTCCACCAGCAGCTCTGTTGCTTCTCAGCACTACACCCTGGTTTTGTCCTACAGACACTCAGCAGTTTAGTTCAGACAGGGGAGTTTGGTGTTAAGTGATTTGATGCTTCACAGGCGGCCTTCCAGGAAATGGAAGAGAAATGGCACCATTTCTGGGCTGTGGCTTCTGCAGCACAGATGACGTGAAACACAGAGAGCTCCTGCTTGGCTCACCCAAATTCAAGTCACTTTGCCTTTGCAGGTAAACTCTGTCAAAGGGAACATGAATCCCCTATTAAATCCATTTTCAGTGCACATGTAATCTCTAGAAGTGTTAATTTAGGACACCATTCAGAAATAGGGGAGAATTAAGATTTCAGTTAGCTGTTGTAAAAACCAGGAGGTACTGCTAGGGATCTTTATTTCCAGAAAGCATAGAACTGTGGAAATTAGTACTGTTATGGGACTGAATATGATCCCATGTAAATCCATATTATAGATGGATGTAGAAGCCCCCTCTTGCAAAACGTTTTTTTTGCTTTGCATGTCCTCCTCCTGAGACCTAGCTTCCCTTGTTTTATGTCACCTGCTTAAGTCATTAAGAAAAGGTGAGACCATCAGATGAGTGGGTGAGGAAATGTACATAGAGCAAAGAAATGCAGATATTACTTGCTTGGTATCCCATAGGACTGTTTCACATCCCTGTGATGGATCACACTTCCTGTCCTCTCCAGCCCATTAAAGAAATGATACAGTTGAACAGGAACATTGTTTACCATTTACATTTCAGCTAATAGAAGGGGGCTTTAAAATGTTAAGTTCTACTTAACTTCTAGTTAACTGTACTTATTCTTCAGTTTCTATCTCAGCTTTAAGACTAATCTGGTACTTCCTAGTGAGCTCCTGAAACCATACAAAATACTTGGTTTCCTTTGCTCATATTTCATTAAGCCTGTTACTAAAATAGGGAGATATGAGATCTGAACAAAGATGTAACAATTAAGAAATTGAACATTTAATAAAAACACCAGAATTACATTTGTTCAGGATATCACTAGAATTATTGTAAATTAAATAGCATAATTTGTACTCCCTTTTAAAATATATTTTACTATCACCACAGATAAAAGCATATGTTAAGATCTAGAAATCAATTTTTCCCCTTACCATTTTATTTCTAAGACTTCATTTCTGTGTGACTAGTATAGATCTTTACTGAAAAGTGCCAAACTACCTTTTTTTTTTTTTTACTTTTTTTTTTGTGTGGGTAGTTTCTCATGATAAATAGGGAGACCTGAAGTTTTAGTAGCACGTAAGGAGGTGAATAAATTACTGTTCAATTAGACTAAAAGATATTGCTGAAAAGTACTTGTAACGAGATAATTGCAAGTGCCAAAGCTGAGAGTAACACTCAACACTGGCAGCAGCTTAGTTAAACATGTGGTTAACGATGTTAGAGGAAGAATGGGTATGTAAAATATTCAACTGTACCAGCAGTAAATATTCATTTTATGTGACAGCAATAGTGGCTTGCTGAGACTGATATTTGACATACAAAACTCCTATAATTATTTTAATATCTTTACTTCCCAATGATTTTAATGATGTGACAAAGATTTTAGGTGTTTGCTGAAACAGCACTACTGTCATTTACTATCAGTCAAACAAAATGTCATTCTAACTCATTTCACTTCAAATGTCTGAGTAGTTTTCATACCAATTAAGCTACTGCTGTAAAGACTATGTTCTTCTTTTGAGGTTTTATATTCAGAGAATAAAACTGACATAGACCTATCTGGAAAACATTTTTTAGAATATATAATACAGAAAAGCACTTAAGTGGGGATTTTGCCATCAGAAGCAAGCAGCTGTATGAAAGTTTGAGTATAAAAATAGAAAAGCAGAATATGACTTTTAACCTTTAAATTAGCTCACAAAAAAACAGGTAGTGCCTCATGTAGTCAATTGCTTGGTACTTTTCATTATAATTTCTTCAATTGCTTAAAAACATTGCCAAGTTTTGAACCATTCAAAATGGAGTTTTCCATGCCAGGTGCCTGCCCTAGGCAGGACTATTTTGGAAAGTTGTTTTCAAAATTCACTCATTCCAGCAGCAATATTCCAGAAAAAGGGTATCTCCCTGCCTAACATTAACCCATATCTCACAAGCTGGTATTTGTTTGATTTTTCTTTTCTTTTTTTGGGAACATATAGTGCTTTTGGAGCAGGAACCTGAAGTTCTGCAGAGTGATAGTTTTGCTGTTCCAGGAGGTGTCTTTGATTAGCCTCTAAGATTTGTTCAAATTTGTCCCCCGTATAGTGCATGTTCTCAAGTTACAGCTTGTCAGCCGAGATGTGGTAACTGACTCTGCGTACATTCCTCGTTTGCCGAGCAGAATATGATAATTCAAACCACCTTTATAGGAGTTCATATTAAAGAGTTGTTCTTCACTGTGGCAGCAAACAAGCAGACATCGGCTCAAACTGAAAGCAGCAACTTTGCAGGCAAAGGAACTTCTCTTGTCCTATCATCATCCCACAGTTTAAATAAAAAACGAACTTGCCAATTTTATTTTCTCAACATCCCGTCTCTGCTCAGTGTCCTCAGGCTGGAGGCATTGACACATTTTCTTCTCTGTGAACTGCTCAACCATCAGGCACTGAAGTGAGCTTAGAACAAAACAAAACTCAGTGCTCCTTTTCACATCCCCATTCAGAGATCAGAATGGTTGCCTTAGCATAGAGGGAAGGTTGGTAAAAAGCAGGAGAAAAATGAAATAGAGAAGTAAAGAGCTGGAAGAGGGAAGAGAGCAACAGGATTTGAGGGGGGCAAGTGAAGCAGAAGCTGGGCATGGGGGAAAGCAATGGTATGTGACACATGCTACAGCAGATTTCAGACTCAGAGGAACTGCTGACATTATTCTGTACTCATTCTCCCCCCAGGACTACAGCTCATTTCAAGACTCAAGAGTCTTTGCTGGGGACGTGAGACTCATTTCAGGAATCCAGAATCTCTCTGCGCTGCTGTCAATGAAGTCAAGGTAACCACCTACCAAAGCATTTGTCACCACCCTCCCAGGGGCTGGCACACACAGACTGCTGCTGCAAGCTGCCTGTCTCTAAGTGGTAGAGATCTGTCCAGGTATGTATGTGGCAAGTAAAGTTACTATCCAAATAAAGTGGTGGTTCTGTTCATCTTGCTTTTAGGATCTTTTCTGTTTGTTTGTTTTTTGTTTTGTTTTTGTTTTTGTTTTTGTTTTTGTTTGTTTGGTTTTATGACATTTGTACAGGGCAGGAGGATGTGCAGGATGTTCAAGTTAGGAGCTGTAAACAAAATGTATTAAAGTACAGTGAACTCTCAGAGTGGGTGCAATTGTTTTCTCAATATAATCTCTGTACAAGTCAAACAGGGTTTACAATATCATTCATAAGAAAGCATCACCACTAAACTGATAAACTATGGCAAATACTTTACCTAGCATTTTGTTTCCTTCTGTCTCTGTCAAATTTGACATAACTGAGGATTTGGGCCCTGTTATCCTTGACTGGCATCTGAATTCTCCACTGCCATTTACAGTTTGGTGCCTCACTGAGAAACCTGGAGAAAAAAACCCCATTGCAACCCTAGGAAAACCCATCAATTAGCCACAGTCCCAGCTGCATGTCTGTGAGAAGTGTGATAATACAACTTGTATGAAGAAATCTCAATGAGAGATGCAGAGCTGTTTCCTCCATTTAAATCTTTTTGTCATGGCCTTAAAAACTGCTGTGTTTGTGTATGCGAGAACCTTTCCTATGAGACAGAAGTAACTGCAATTATTAATTCAGTCATCTGTGTAGTTTATAATTTCAGGACATTCAGAGGTAAGGCACTTTGCACTCCGTATGCAGTTTCCAAGGATAATAGCTGACAAAACGAAGGCTTACAGTGACAGCAGCATTGAGCTTTATCCTAAGTAGTTAAATGAGTTCAAAACCTATCATCAGTCACTGATAGGATCTGCTTCTATCTGTTTAAATCCTGCAGAAAGTGCCAGTGAACTCTTAAAAGCTGAGGATGACTATTAGACAGCCTAATATAAGCCTGCAAAAGAATGGTATTATTGAGAGTAAAGAGCTGTATTATTGCCATTTGTAAAGTATCTCCTGATTTTGGCAGTATGTGTTCTATTATTCTCTCTTCTGTTAATGGAGTATCAGAGAAAAACCAAACCGAGCAACATGTTGCTGATTCTAAGACTCTTGGAACACTGAGGTTTCCTCATGAGACACCCCAGGCTTAGGTGCTAAAACACTGCAACAGAATTAAGTCATACCTCCTGGCATGAATCAGCTGCTAAATCCAGTTAGTGTATCTTTGATAGGAATACCTCCCGGATAACTGCAGTATGGACAGTCAGGTGCCAAAGGAACCTCCAGACGCAGGTGCCAGATGCACTGCTGAGGAGCATTAGACTGAGAGTAAGGGAGTATTCTTAAGACAAGAAAAATCCAGAAAAGGAGGCACTGAAAAAGTTACAGAGTGGAATAATAACTTTGTCATCGGTAATGGTCTCAGACAACAACACAGACACACTGCCAACTAGATGCAGAATGTTTAAGAGTTGAGAAAGCAGTGAAACATTTGATTCTGTCATTTAAGATTCCTTATGACCGCGTTGGCCCAGCGCCTCTGGGTCTGTCCCCGCACAGAGCCCCGCAGGCGGACCGGGCACACCTGAGCAGGTGGACAGCGGCGCACGCTCGCAGGGCTGCAGGTTTGGACGGAGCTTTCCCTCCTTCCCGGACACCACGTTACTTACTAGACCTTTCTTAGATAAAAAAACGCAACCAAACAAAACAGCCGAAAGAGTTCAGGGCGGCAGGAGCCGAGTCCCGCCTGAGCCCGAGCCTCTTTCGCGGTTGCCGCTCGGTGGAGGCTCCGCGCCTGGCGGAGCTCGGCACGGCCGGGGAACCAGCTCCCCCTGGCTGCCCCTGGCTGCCCGCTGCCCGGCTGCGCCCCTTCCTCCGCGGGCATCGCTGCCAGACCCCCACAGCCGCGCCTGGGCGGGGCGTTGTGTCCGGGCTGACTCACCCCCGGCCCGCCCTGCCCCGCACCCGGCGGGGCGGGACCGCCCGAGGCCGCGCCCCCGCCCCGCGCTCCCGGCCGCCCCTCGCCCCCCCCTCCCCGCCCGGCACGGACCGCAATGATTTAGAAGTTCAGGAATCCCACGTGACGTCACGTAGGGTGATGTAATGCTTCTCTAAATAGAACGTATTGTAACCGTCCCTCAGTCCAACGTGGTTCCTCCGGCCGCGCTGCCGGTCCCGTCCCCGCCGCGCCGGGCGGTAAGTTCCTAAAAATACGGGGCTGCCCCGGGAAGGTGCCCGGCGCTGCGCAGCCCGCACCCCGCAGCGCAGCCCGCACGGAGCGGAGCGGCAGCGCCGGGGTGCGCGGCTGGACAAGGGGCAACCCGCGGCTGCAGGGAGTCTGCCCTCCGCCACCGCATCTGCTCCGAAGGCGGCAGCGCCAGTCCCCGCCGCACCGCTGTCGGGCGAGGGGATCCCGCCGTCCGCCCGTCCCCGCTGTGCTCGGGGAGAGGGGGCGTGAGCGACCCCCGCGTCCCGTGGAGGGTCGGGCAGGGCAGGGCAGGGCAGGGGGGCGGGAGCGCACGGTTGCCGAGTCGCGGGGAAGCCGGGCTCCCTTCCCGCACTTCAGGGAGTTTGGGAAGTCTGCGCGCTGCTTCCCGGGCTGGGATGGGGTGGGA
>JAWWEU010000081.1:33736754-33750882 GCA_035583155.1 Acropternis orthonyx
CTGCCCCTCAACTTCTGGACAAGTTTCGCGACGGCGCCCGGGCTCCCCAGCGAGCGGGACCTGCCGGCGGTGGCCGCGGAGCGGAGCGCGGGGCGGTGCGCGGCCGCCTGGCCCGTGAGACACCCCGGGTGCCGGGCTGCTGCCGGCCCTTACGTCATGCTGCGGGCCGGTGCGGGGCTGATGCTCCTTGCCTGGTGCCGTCGGGTGCGGGGCGGGGGAGGAGTGCTGACAAGGCCCCCTCTCTGCAGCCCCTTCTCTCCCTTCTCAGCCCCTCTGCTCTGCTCATCATCCCCCTCCCCAGCTCCGCGTCCCCCCGCCACTGTCCTCTCTTACAGGGGTCTCTCTCTCCCCAGCGAAGTTTTCAGGACGCTAAGAGCTGCAGGAGTGTAAAGGGAATACTTGCTAAACTCTGCCTCCTCTATTATTTATGTCCAAGCATGGTGAGTGATCCTTCATCTCCAGAGCTCAATATTAGTTTTACAATAGGAAAGAGAGAGGTTATTTCAGAGATGAGGATAAGAATAAAGGAAAATGAAATATCCATATGTTATTTGGTTTTTCTTTTTTTTTTTTCCCTTTAAAATCCAGAATAATATAAGAAGTGACTTAAGCAACAAGATTAGAAGATTTCCTAATATTATCAGTAAGAAGCAGTGCTTAGCTAGAGGAAATTGAAGCTGGAACAGAATCATAATAATTACTGTGAAGCATCTTGTTTGGGCTTTCCTTGAGACTGCAGTTTTCAAGAGATACTCACCCACTGGCATGCACCAGACTTTCCCTGTCTGGCCATTTGGACAAGCAGCAGTGCTTCAAGTTAACTGTGGTGTAGGAAAACTTTCTTGTAAGATACTGGCACGCAGAAATAATCTAGAAACTGGACTGAAAGAAAATCGAGGAGTGGAAGGTGAGAGCTGAATGCGAAAACATAGTATAATTTATAGGGATTTTGCTGAAGGAGGTATGCTTCCATAAATATGTGGTTTATTTTCAGTATAAAAGTATACAGTGGTGAAAGTTCCCGCTCGGTATTTTGTAACTTTCATGTGGTGAATGAGGTTGTCGGTATCAAAAGCTTGAAATTCTTTATAAAAAATGGCTAAAATCCTTATTTGTGACTCCTTAATCCTAAAGGGAGCTGTACAGGTCGCAAAGCACTAGGGAAAAGCATGATTAATGATCAGTGATTAGTGATAGGTGATTAGTGGTTTTATTCAAACTGTTACCTCTGACCAGAAGCACACATCAGAGGATTAACAGGCTCTTTAGATAAATGCTCATTAGTGGAAGGGGGAAAGCAAAGATAATAGGCGTGCACACAGGGACAACTTTCTAGGAAAATCATTCCTCTCTCTGGCATAATAAGCTCTGTTAGCAGAAAGGCTCTTTAAAAGTTGCTTTTATCTTGTAAATAAAAGATAGATGTAGAAGTTCGCTGTGCTATTATAGCCTAAATTTTCCCATATCCACGAGGTGTGGATTATCTCAGTAGTGATATTTTATTAAAAAAAAAAACCCTCACCACAATTGAATCTGTAAGAAACTGAACATTCCCAAGTGCTAAAGCCCTGCATCCCTGAGGCATCTGCTCCCAACAGGCAGAGCAAAGCGTGCTGGCAGCTAACTAGATGGCGCAGTCCTGTTCTGTGCGAATATATACTCCTGGGTTATGAACTTAGCAAGTAGCAGCTTGCTAGGTGTCCTTCAACACTTACAACAAAGTTGATTCTGTGCTGGGTTGGAGGCTAGACAGTGCTATGAGTTAGTAGTCACATTTTCCACGTCAGTAAATCTAGGGAGTTAAAGGCTATTGGAAAAAGTAGTCTCATTTGCTGAAAGAAACGGTGAGAGAAAGAAGAAGAAGAGAATGAGTGAGGGGCAAATAGCTACAGCCTGGGATATAACTCTTGATGGAACTGTTTTGTACTCCTTAAATGAAGTACAGTTCTGATGGCCTTAATTAATGAAGCCTAAAAACTCTCAGGAGTTTTTCCTCCAGCTATCACTGGCAAAATGAGTTTTTTTTCTTTTAAAAAGTCACTAAAAAGAATAGTTGATGTGGTGAGTGAACGAAACAACCTGGACCTGACTGTACTCTGTAGATCATGGTAAGGAGTCTATTTTTATGATAACTAACCAAGGACTTCTCATTACACTCTATCAGGCGTGGATTGTGAAGAACTGGTATCTACTGATGTCAATAGACTTGGGAATGTTTCTTCAGTCACATTAGCTTACATGGGGTTTATGTTTGATTTCATCTGTGAAGATCATCAAAGTTTCAAAACTTTAATGAAACACTTGAGTGAAACAGGAAATAGAAATAATGAATTTATGGCATAAAAAAGAAACTGCTGTAACCTCCTATTGTTACATCTTTAATTGGAGACTCCTAGGAATAGTCAGGCTAATTCTTAAAATCAAAAAGTTTTGTAATAGTATATAAAAAAGGCAATAAGCGCTGTCTGCCAGTCTTGAATATTGGATGGCATTTTTCCAGGATTTAAAATTGCAATATTTTTAAAAGTTTACACATTTAGACCAAGCAGAAACTTTCCCCCCCTCACCAAAACACCCATTTATAGTTCAACTTGCTTTTATCAAACTCTAACTCTGCTAATTTAACCCGGGAAATGTAAAGGGAAAGAAACCATGTATATAGATTTAAAGAAAGGTAGAAATGAGATTGTATATGTAATTTTATTTATATCACCATATAGCAAAATGGCTTACATAGATTAGAATAATAGGTGCTTTTTAAATTTGATGTTCACTTTTGCACTTTGAGAATCTAAAATGTGCAGCAATCACACTTATTCTGTGCATTGCCGAGGAGTCTTCTGTAAGAGATTGTTGCAGTGAGAGCTTGAGTTCACTCTGGAGTTGATAAGAGAGAGGCACTCTCCTAGTGCCTTCAGAAGGCAGCTTTTACATACTAAACCTTTCAGCTCTGTGTGGGAAGAATCTCTCTGAGCTCAGGAAGTCTTGCAGGATGATTTGAAACTGGGTTATTAAGTTGTCTGCTTGTGGCTCCCTTTAAAAACCTGTCTCTGTGCCCCTAATCAAGGCATGAGGATCTTAAAAATTAGAAGAGTTCTTGCAAGATTTTTGTTACTTTTAAAACAATTTATTTAATCAAGGACTTTTCCTCTACTCTTTGTCATTCTGTGTCTCTAATTTTTGCTTTTAGTTGACTTTATGGATTTTCTGTAAACCTGTTGCTTTGAGGACTTATACCTATGTTTATGTATTATTAGCCATCTTTCAAGCTTAATTTTAATTCCAGTGATGGTCTTTTTTATGAACTTTTTATTATGAGAAAACTATGGACAAGGTTTTGCAATAAAAGAAGGGCAAAATTGTTTCTACTTAAACATTTTTAAAATTATTGTAAGGGACCATATGATTTATTATTGGAACGAACTGGTATTTCTTCTCAAGGCCCGCAAATACTGAATTTTCTTGTAACTCATTACAGGAATACTCCATGCAGTAGATGCAGTTGCTGGAAACACAGATGTATAAAGCAACAGGTCTTTCAATTCTGCTTCATAGGTCCAGGTGATTCTTTTGCTTTGATTTGGTCTTGCTTACCTCATACTAACCAAATCAATAGGTATGCATATGTAATTAAGCTAGCCTATTCGGCTTAATCTTTCATGTGTAAACTCTCATTGATACGAATACATAGGAGCCCTGGGGGAAATATTTAAGATGCTTTGAGATTCTGTCAGTCGTAAGCACGAACTCCAGGGCTGATCAGACAGCTTGGTAGGTTACTCTGCAGTACCTCAAAACAGTTTCCGTTGATTTCCCCTCTCTCCATGCTCCATGCTATTTAATCCCAGAACCAACTCCCCGCACCCCCCCTGCCCCCTTATTTCTAGGCAAATTGTGTATTCTGCTTTGCAAATTATAATGGTCCACAGCTTCTAGGGCTCTAGTCCTAAGAAAGGATTTTTAGGGCTTTTGCTTTTCTCTGCCTTGAGAAATGATCAAAGTCAATCAAAAATTTAAAGCAACAGTTTGGAATAAGGACTACAAAAACATTTTTTCCTCTTACCAAAACTCTTATTACTATGCTAATTTACAATTCTTAAGGTGTAGTATTCTCTGACACAGACAAAACAGTGATCTCAGACAATATCTTATCATGCTGTATTTTAACATTAGCCACATTGTAGCAGTAAGTACAGAAATTAGGTTTTGTGGACTTAAAAAAACCTGTTATGGAAATACTTTTTTTTGGTTACACATATAATCAAATAAATTATTTGTCTCAGGTGTACACAACATGCACAACATAACATACATAAAATAACTGTTTTGGTGATGCAATTAAAGGACTTGTTGAGGTAGATAAGCTGTTGTGTCTTTTTACATCCAAGGAGCTGTTGTGTTGGTTTGTACACTGTTTGTTTTGCTCTTATTATGGCTCATGTTGAAGGACCAACCCTGAAACTTTAAAATAATAGTTCCTCTACTATTTTTCACTAAGGTGTTATTTTACTTTGTAATTAAAATTACCGAGAGTCAGCATTTTTTTTTACTAGCCATTGCATGGGAAATGCAGCTGTTATTTGCCCTTTGAGAGTTTAGAAGGGGTTGGTTGCACTGGTTTGTAGGTTTCTAGATTGTGCTATTGAATGCTATTTTATAAACATGAAGAGATTTTCCAAGGATTTTGCTATGGGCTGTAGGATTTTGGAAGTAAAACATTGAAGGCTTACAACAATTTCCTTAGCTTAAAAGATGTTTTGCTTTTGGTTCTTGTTTCTGTCTTACATTTTTTTGAGAATTTGTTCAAGAAGTCAGTCCCACACACAACTTCAAAATAAATACCCCAAAACATTGTCATCAGCAGTATTTGTCTAGGTGTACCATTTTAATGATCTCATCCTTTGAGCCAGCTCATGTCACTGCTGTGCCACTCTGCCACATAAGGTGATTTGAAGGTGTGGGATGTAGCCCCGCTTGGCCCCAGAGCTCCACTTTATGGGTGATAAACACGGCAAGGTCTTTAGAAGAAGCCAGAAGGAATGAGGTTTAAATTTAATTGGGAAAAAGTACTACAAATCCTCTATTATCTTTACCAGCTGATTCTGCTTTTCTTTGGCTCTGAATGTTTTCACTGCTCTTACTTGGGTACTGAAACCTCTGTTAGCTCAGAAGCTAGATATAATTTGATCTCACCTGCAGCTTTCTACTCTATATAAACTCTTCAAATAATTTCTATTGCCTTTTTAACCTTTGCAGTGTTTTCTCAAACAGCTTGCTTTTCTCTCATCTCAACTTCTTTCCTTGTCTTTGGGTGTCACCACCTCAATGCAGTTGAAGTGCCTGGTCCCAGACTCAGTGTGTTTGTGCATTTTAAAGTTTTTCGCCCAGGGATGTATTGAGTTTAAACTAGTAACCCTTAAATACACTGCCTAAATTTAATACAGAGAAATGTATTTAATTAGGATGATCTTTTCTTATTTAGAGAAAGCTGCCTTTTTACTGATTTACTTCGTGGGCTTGTGCCTTCAGTTATCTTTCCGTGCATGTAAGTCAGCGTTGTTCATCACCACCCTTTTCTGAGCTGTTTGCAAGTACTCAGAAATTAATTTGGCTTCTCTGGGAATTTAACCTGGACCAGTGGCTCCTAGATTTAATGTATGATTTTTTTTTTCTTTTCTTTTTTTCCCCTCCTGGACAAAATGTAAGGAATGCTAATTAACATGTGATGCTCATTTCAGGGTGCTCTGTAGCACAGTAAATGGAATCTGAGGTTGGGTTTAGGATGTGTTGTATGGAGTGGCTACAACAGTAAACACTAAACTGAGATGTTACCATATTGTATTCTCTCTCTCTCTTTTTTTTTTTTTTTTTTTTTTTTAAATGTTATTAAAGTATTTCAGTTCTGGAGTGCAGAAAACAGTATCTGCAGAGTAGTATTCTGCCTAAGTAAACACTCAAAGATATGGATGATGATATTTGTAGGTCACTTTGGTCATGGATTAATGCTGCAAACCAACTGCCAGTAACTCAGTCACGGGTGAACTGGTTTACCGTCATTCATAGTCCAAATATACCTCTCACTTAACCTTTTAAAAAACTTTTATTCAATAGCAATAGTCTGTTGCTAGGTGAGGAGCTTCAAATTGTGAATGGCCTCAAGTGGTGCCAGGAGGGGTTTAGATTGGATATTAGGAAAAATTTCTTCATTGAAAAGCTCTGGAACAGGCTGCCCAGGGAAACGGTTGTGTCCCTTCCCTGGAGGTAACTACAAGATGTGCAGATGTGGCAGCTGGGGACATGATTTCGTAGTGGATTTGGCAGTGCTGTGTTAATGGCTGAACTTGATGGTCTTAAGGGACTTAGAATTCTAACCTAAACAATTCCATGATTCTCTAATAGTAAATCATACCTCCACAGGTACTACTCTGAATTAATTTTATCCAGTTGGTTAATCTGGTATTGCTTTTGGTTCTGGCCAGGTCAGTGAATGAGTTTGTCACTAAATATTTTTAGGTCTCCAGCAAGAACTCCAAAGGTGACCTGAGTGTGTGATGGCAAAGAGCCTCGAATTGTGCTTGTCCAGAAATGGCACTGTCTGTATTAGAAATTTGGGCTTGCCAGGACCTCATGTATAGGAAACTCCTCTTGGGATGGTTGTAAAATGCAACCTGAAGAAACTAAAAATGAAGCAATGGAGTAGAAAAAAGATCATCAGTTGCTTTGGCCAGGAACATCTTTTACTACCTATTGTTCAACTTCATTACTGAATGAATGCTTTAGGTAGAAGAATTCTTTATTAAGGGTTTGTGATGATTTCAACCACTGCACCAGTTTCCTTTTGTGTGACTTAAAAAAAAAAGCTCCTTTTGCTGGCAATGGTCGGGGCAGGGGAGAAGGGACATTTGCATATTTTTTTTTCCAAGGTTGAAGAGATCAGGATCAACATCTGTAGCGACTTCCATCATTTTCTGGAGAGTGCACAAATGATGGAAGAGATCCTGTATCTAAATACAAGTTAAGGAATTTTCCTTCCTTCCTTACTTCCACTTCCTTACGTGTGTCTGTGTAGCACTTAAAGGTTGTTTTATACCCGTTATTAAATACAGTCAGTGTAAATCTCTTTTCCTGGATGTGCAACAGAAAGTATTTAAAAAAGATAGCGGGGGGAAAATAGAATGATGTAAAATTTAAATCACTTTCTACAATTCCCATACTGTTCTTTCATTCTTCAGTGCTAATAAAGCAGCTCATGGACTCAAGCATGAAAATAGGTTAAATTCAAGTCATTGATGGTTTATCACAAAAAGTGAGAGAAAGCAGTAATTTAACTATTTTCATGATAATCTTTTAAAGAAAAGTTTCTCTAAATAATTTGCTATGAAAGTAGAAAGGATCAAAAGAGCCATGGGTTTTATGACTGGGTAAGGAGAATTACATTCTTGTGGATTTAAAAAATATCTAGTAGAGCCTAGTTCTCCACTCACCCCGATACAAATCTGGAGCAACTCTATTGAAATCTGTGGAGTTACCAACTGCAGTAACACTCATTGAGAAGAAAATTAGATTCACGGGGTCTATTCTGAACATAGCCTATCAGTTGTGCACTGTGCAAATCCCATTATTAAAGTAATAGCCTTACATGTCACGTTAAGGACGGCTGTTTCCCCAAGATGAACATGTTCGTAGCTCTCCTCATCTTGTGGCTACTTTTTAAGGGGGCAGGGGGATATTGAGAATACTTATTTTCTGCTCAATTAATATTCCTTCCGTGCACTCTCCTTCCTCTCACGCGCTTTATGTGTGAGTGCGCAGTCTGCACTCTCCATCATCTATCTGTCTGTGTCTCTTTGGCTGTGACAGTCACCACTCTGGCCTCAGGCTTGCACAACACAGATGAAAAGCCCACCAACATTTTCAGTTAAATATGGCAGGATGTAATTCTGCTCCTGAATATGATGTGCATTTTCAGTCTTAACGACGCAGCTGTGAATTGGAAGTAACACTTTAGACTTCAGTTATGATTTATTTGTGGAGGTTTTGTGTTTTCTTTTTGGTTTTGGAAAAAAAGTAGATAGAGGGGGAAAGAAGTAAGGAGGCAGTGTAGCTTGGCAGTTTTACTAAATTGGAGCATTTGTTTGCAGCACTGGAAAGCAAGACCCAGGCCACTCCAGCATCTTGCACAGTTCCCAAGCTGACCTCAGAGTGCGAACAAAGTCTTTGAGAAATGAGGAAAATTATCACTGCCTGAGCCACTCTGATGTTTTGGGGGTTTTTTAAAATAGCAATCAACAGAGAATTCTGGATGAAGAAAAGCACTGTAAAGCATGATAAATAGACAGTGTCCAGTGTACAACCCCCACTTTCCCCAGCCCTAATCATGTACACTTACTTCCAATTTTCTTCTTTTGACCCAGGATATGTGGGGTCAGTTCTGTTACTTTTGAAATTGGTATAAATCCACTGACTTCTCTGAAACTGTGTGGAGTGAGGGTATGGCCCATGACTGTTTACTAATGGCACATAACGGGCAACTTCTGTGTATAATCTTTTGTGAGAGGATATAAGAAATATTTTTAGGCCTTATAATGACTCTGGTGAGCAAAGATTCTCTGGATCCTTAACAATCCAGAGGTTAATTTATTAAAAAAAAAAAAAAGAAACAAACCCACAACTATTATTTCATTGTCAAACATTTTTAAAAAGCACTATTTATGTAGGCCCTATATAAGCACACATTGTTTTATGTTCCTTCTGCTGGCTTTGCGTTTGACTAAACCATTATTCTCAGAGCACTGCTGTGCTGAGATCATCAGTGATGATGGTGTGAAAACAAACAAGTTTTAGCATGAGAAGTCACTATATAATTTGACAAGGAGGTTGTCGGCACCAAAACATCCACACTAATTTCATCTCTGGTCAAAGCAAAATAAGAATCAGATGGCTAGTGGGAAAAAATGCATTCTTAGGAGGAGGGGAAGGACATGGATCTAATTCTGCAAGGTGCTGTGTCAACTAAAAGGAGGACCCATCTCAATTCCAATTGAAGTCAATGGGCATTGAGGGCACTCAGGACTACTGGCATTGTGTCCTTTTTCTCCAAAGTTTAGTAAAACTGCTGAGATGAAACTTAATTCCTCATTAATTCCAACTGCTAGCAAGTTCTTGGGAGAAAAGCTCTCTTTGTTAAAGATTGAGATACACTCCATCTCTTCAATAGAGAGCTAAATAAGTACATGTTCTAATTCTGTAGCCTTCAAGGAGTTCTTCAACATGAAGAGTTCTGCATATACCTTAAAGGTACAAAAATCCTGCTTTGAAGAAAAACATTTCTGGCCTGTGTTACGTTACACAAAATAGAGAGACAGCTTCCTATTTTGTTCTGTTGAAAGTGATCTTTAATGTTATCAGGAATGATTTTGTATTCCCAAGTGTTAAATTAAAAAGCTTTGGGACTAATGAATGCAGCTATGTGTAGTCAAATAGGTGCTGTGAAAAATCAGCTAATAGATATGTGCATGCCCCCCAATTTTATTTTTTTTTTTGGTTCTTCAGTGAAAGATTATGGTGGGCAGGTTTTAGTAGAAACTAAGTTAAAGTCAATGAATCCCAGATGAGTCAACCAACTTAATAATACCCTAAAATTTAGGAGTTCCAGAAAGTTTATTTTACTGCTATGCTGTGGCCTTACCTTTGAACCTCTTACTGGATTATCTAAGTTGATTGCACAAGGAAACACTCTGGAAAACATGGCTCCCCTGTAGCAGCCAGAATGCTACATGTTGTATTTTCTCTCGTACTGTCTGATTCTATGCAATTTTTCTTGCCAAAAAGTTGCTATTCCAAAATATTAAGACAGCCTATTTCTAGGCTGTCGGTCTTCCAGTTTTCATTTTAGAGTTTTGAGTCAGTGCACTGTCAGCCAAAAGCTTTTCAGCAGACTGAAAGTTTTTAGGGGCAGAATGAGCTTAGAAGAAATGTTTTCAGCATTGTAATTAATTCTAAATTAATTTATAAAGAGGACAATAGGAGACATGATGTTGACTGTTTCATCAAGCTAGTCATGCAAATAGATCTGATTTTCTTCTTAAATTTGAATTTGTTATGTTGGTTTCAGATAGTTCAAAGGCACTGAGGATGCCTTGCAAGCTAAGTGTCAGTTTGACATGCTGTGTATGAAGAGAAGAGCTCCTTGTATCTCTTCTTTTGAGGAAACACCCTTGTTTGAACAGGGGAGGATGGCCTAGGGAGTGCTGCTGAGCCGTGTGGCGCTTTGCATGGCATGGCAGTCTGCAGGGCACAGCGGGTGTGACTGTGGCAGCGAGATCTACCTTGTGCCTTTCCCCACTAATAAAATTGCAGCCACCAGGGTTCAGGTGCTTTCAGAAAGCCCAAGCAAGATTCCAAACAAATCTCTCACTTGGCCCTGGTGTTTATAAAATACTAGACAGGGAAATGCCCGCGTCTACATTTACAGAGATGTTAGTGCTAAGTAGCATCTGAAATGGGCATGTGTTGCATAGAGAGCACATTTTAAAAAATATCAATCCTTTATAGCCTCACATCACAGAATTTTAAGAGCAAAACCAAGTCTTCAATATGGCAGCTGGTTTGTACATACTCTTGAGTACATAGTGAATGATACGCAGCAGTAAACTGTGTAGCTTATTGCTGGGTAAGAGGTAAAAGCAAGTGGTCCATGCTATGGAAATAACAGATTTTTGATAAAGACTGGTTGTGAAAGAGGTAAATGAAAATAGAAATAGTAGTACTTCTTTTCAGCCTTTTATAATTCAGTGGACAGCACCGTCCTCACATACCCAGTGCCTTCGTACTATCTTCAAAATAGATGCTAAAAAAGCATCATCCTTTTGGATGCCAGTATTTCCCCATTTCATGACCAGCTCTGCTTGGAGCCGCCTCAAGTGCTCTCAAGTATGGTGTATGTGAGACGACCTCAAAAGTGGCAAGGTCCTGACAGAGCCTCTTGTCTCTTTCTAAGCCCCATATTTAGCACAGAGGGGATTTCCTTGCCGTTGTGGAGAGAAGACAGTTGGGCCACAGGGTTTTTCTCTGCACCCCATCCAATTCTGAGTTAAATAAAGTAGCAGTTGCCAGGGGTAAGGTAGGTGCCCTGTGAGCAGCAGCTTTGGAGAGGAGTACATCTGGCCTGGGCAGCCAGGCTAGTGACATTTTTTGAGACAGAAATTATTCACCAAATACCTTGACACAAAGTACTTCACTGAAAAGCACGGAGGCCTGAAAGTGTTCAGAGTTACAGATCAAATTTTGTGAGTAGCTTCAGCCAAAATAAAAGGGGAAGAAAATATGTGAAAAAGTCAAATTACTCTATTTCAACATTTTTTCAAAATGAGATACATCTCCTTTGAAAATTGATTTATATTAAAGAAGACATTAGGCACTACCTTTTTTTTTTTTTTTTTTTTTTTTTTTTTTTTTTTTTTTGTGCTGAATAAAGCCTTTCAGGTTGATGCAAACACTTTTATGTTTGTTATCTGTCTTTATTTCTCTGCTCTTGGTTTAGGGGGCTTGTGTCTCTATCTTTCTTATCTGAACATTACAATTCTGTTCATGTAAGACAGGGACAAACTCCTGGAAAGCTGTGTTGGTTGAGAACTTCAAATGTCTGGGTAGAGGCCTTTTGTTGGCCATATCTCCCAAATATTTCCCAAGACTTGGTCTGATCCGGTTTGATCTGACTGGAACAGAGGAGATTATTGCCTTCCCTGGAGGGCAGCGCAAAATTGACTTAATCAACTGATGGGATCAGAAAAAAATTGGCTGAAAGAAACCAAGTCTTTGTACAGCAACTTTGTTGAGAATAAATTTAGTAGGGGCTGTCCTCTAGTAAGAATGCTGTCAGAAGTATCTTGGACTTTTTTTCAGTTAAATAATTGCATAATTGGAGTAAATTTAAATCATAAATTGGAGAAAAGGGAGAAATAGTCTTTTTTGGCTATGCTGCTGGCTTAGGTTTTTAGGGTCTTTTAAAATTTGTTTCTTCTTAATGGAAAATGTGGATGTCTTAAATGAAAACATCCTATTGTGGAAGTTCTGATAAAAGGCTAGATTAATTTAAATATTCAAGGATAGATTAAAAAGGAGCTGAAGGAACAATTAGTGTGTCCTCGGTACAGGCTTTTTTTTTTTTTTTTTTGCCTTTGAGCATATTAGTTTTTAATTTTTTTATCATGAGACATACTGGGTTTTGATGAGGAAGAAATTCTTGCTTATTCTAGTTGTGTGGAATTGCTTTTCTTAAATCATGTGTAGTATTTAATCTACATGTGATGGTCTTTAACTTGACTTTTCAAGTGTGTGTATTGGTGGCTTGATGGTATGTAGAACATTTCCTTCCTGTACTTCAGCATTTCTAACCAAAAATCTGAGTATGTTTGAAACCTTAGCTTATTCACACTTCCTAATCATAATCCCCTTGGTTTCCTTGTCAGCACCTTTGTGGTATTTCTCTGGACACCTCTATCTAATATCTCCAGAGGTTATTCTACAGAGTAACCTTTGACAAGATCTATTACTTACTACTTACTGCTTTTAACAAGGTGAAAAGAGGTCAGTCTCTGTAAAAGGCAGGCATTATTAGGAGACTGCTGTAGAGTCTCTTGGTGGCTTGTCCATCTCTTCTGGCAACACTGAAACTCAGCTCAGCCACCTCCTCCACAGCAGAAAGAAAATTACATATATGACTGGATATGATTATATGTAGGTAACATACGTTCTTGGGAAAGTGGTTACTACGTGCATCACAAAGCTCCAGGTTCTTCATCAAGGTTGTAGCATACTGTTGCACCCACTGGCATCTGAGCTTTTTGCTGTCAGCTTTAAGGGTAACAGGATTTCAGACTGTTAGTTTTTGTATGATCCATTTAATTCAACTTCATGGACAATGATAAAGACATTTGCTGCTGCAAGAGCTGAATTGGTAATGTGGTTACGCCTCCTGTCAGAGTTCAGGAGCTTCTAAATGAGAGCTGGTGTTGTCTGTTTCTTTAACCAAATTAAGATGCAAAAGCTACCTCTTTCTGATTTGAAAAAACAGATTGCAAAATCTCACTTTATCAGAAGAGTAACTACAAGATCCTTTTGGCTAAAGTACAAAATCTTAGAAATGAGACAAAACATATTTTCTCCCACATTAATTAAAAAGATGAGAAATTGTTCAGGAGAGTTTAGACAGATCCCAGAGGTATTGAAAATACAATTTAAAATTAATGTCTAGTCAATTTATCTGCATGCATCCTCTAAAAAATGAATGAAAAATCTTTCTAAAGAGCCTTGAAATACCTCAGTTTGGGGTTTTGTCAATGAAGGATGATGATGTTTTCAGTCTGGTTCTATCAGTTATTTACCACAGCATATACCTTCATGGTCTCTTTACATGTAAATCCTACAAAAACTGCTGGTATACCTTTCATATGCAAATAGCTATAGTATGGGGAAAAAAACCCCACTATATGAGGATTAACAGTAAATGATAAGGATTTTCCCTCTCATCCCCAGACACTGAAAACTGGGCTAACTTGTTGCTAACATGGCTTTCACTTTTTGTCCAGAGTCTATCAATTAACCACATGCAGCCAGTGACTGAAATGTTCTGTCTTGGAATAGAATTTAAATTTGGTTTACCTAATGGGAGCCCATTGCCACATGACTACTGTGCATGCATGGCCTGGGCAGCTGGGGTGGAGCGCTTTGCAAAAATTAAGCATTATAACTGTCTTGAGAATATTAAAAGGTGTATATAGGAAGACCAGGATATAAGTGTAAAATGTGTATTGCTTATTTTTGCTTCAAATAAGAAAGTGAAAAATGAAGAGAAATAATTATTTTAACCTTATTCAGTATAATGTTAAAATATAAACTGCTTAGGCAAAACAACTTTCTGCAAGATGAAAAAGAGATTTCCTTGGAGTGCTGTGGTTCCTGATGTTCTGCTTGTTCCCTGTGTCAGCAACCTCCCAAAAATTCATTCACTAGGAATTTAGCTGTAGGAGTGTTCGGCTTATTTCTTTTTGCCAAACCCACTCTTTATTTTTCAGTATGCAGAGAAGTTGGGGTTTTTTTTTGGTTTTTTTTTTTGGGGGGGGAGGGG
>JAWWEU010000081.1:33750982-33818618 GCA_035583155.1 Acropternis orthonyx
GGAGGTGATGGTGGTGTAATTTTCGTTTTATTTTTAATTGCCTCTCCCCCTTTGGTTCAAACTCTTTGTAGCTGGAGATTTAGTAATTTTCCAGGCAAATTGGCCTTCAGCTTGTGTTAAAAGCTCTATCCCATGGTTAAAGTTAAGGGCTCTGTCCTTGCTGAGATGAGCAAGTGTGTGCAAAATGTTTCTTTGAAACTGAACTCTAGAGAATCGCACCAAGAGGTTGCAAGGCAACTGAATGCATCAACATGGCAGAGCAGGAGCGGGATATACAAATCCTTACAAACAGAGAGATGGAATAGCTGGCAGACAGTTTTCTGGTCTGTTTTTGGAGTGAGAAATGCAAAGTCTATCTAGTGGGGACTTCTGGGTCAGGAGGTAGTCTAGGACCAGGGTTAGACTAGCCAACAGCAGGTGAAATCTGCCTCTTTCCTAAAGCCTTCTGGTTTTGTGGAGGCTCTGAAAAAAGCCATGAAGTCATCCTCCACAGGTGGAATCCATCCCTGCTAGAAACTGTTGACCTTTTACAGTAAACCTGTCTTAACACACATTTAGTGCTTTGTGCATTTTAGGTTGCAGCCACAAAAGTAAGGTGCTGCCAGAATAGAAAATAATTCCTACCCTATTTTGACTATGATATGTTAAGTCACAGTTGATGAATAACATCTGATTTATATGCTGTTTGAAAAGCTTGTATATGTGGTTCTTTGTTTGTTTATTTCATTTTCCCCACAGACCAGCCACAAAAAACACCTACTGCTCATCAGTGTAAAACCTTGCACTGACTGAAGGTAGAATTCCACGTACAATTAAAAAAAAAAAAAAAAAAAAAAAAAAAAAAAGACAAAGATCCTGTAGTGAGGGAGAAAAGGAGAAAAGGTGATGCTATCTATTTCTCTCTATTCCCATCTGCTTTTATGCTTCCTTTTACTCAAGATTTTCAAATATTATCAGTGATAGAAACAGTATTTTTATCCACATTAGTGCTGTAAAGTAGATTTGTGTGGATTTTACAGTTTACTTCAGAGAAGACAAAAGCCTCTGCATGATGGGCAAACATCACTTAAAATCAGACTCCTGCTGATCTGTTCCCTGAACCAAGTGGTAGGTGGCACACAGCTTTGCTCAAGCCCCCAACTTTGATGGCTGGGCAGTCTCTCTGAGCTACCAAACTCCTTACTGAGTGTAGAAGACTGTGAAGCTGTAAATACAGAGACAGTAAGTAGCTGCAGTGTAAGGTAAAGACCAAAGACATTTAGAGGCGTTCAAGAGAAAGAAGGAAAAGACTCAGTGAATCTTTGTGAGTGTGATGACTGAGTAAATGAATTCCCTTTACTGTTAGCTTTTGTTTGTGCATAACTTAGTTGGGAAGATATAGACCTCTTTAAGTGCATTTTAGGTTTTCTGTAAGGTACCTGTGTGATGGACAACTTTAGCCAGATCAAATTCCAGCTACAGGTCTGTTAACACTGCAGAAACTCACAGCTTGCTCTCTCTCCTCCGTATGTACTTATGATGACTCCAAAAAAAGGGCTTTCTTTCCAAAATGTTTGCTTTCATTTTAAGTTTCACAGGTTTGGAAATGGGAGGTCTGCTTGGCCTAGCTGGGTGCTTGCTTGTCTCCATGGGTATGGCTTTTTCAAGTGATAGTTGGCAATGTGCTTAGTTTGAATTAGCTGGAGCAAAAACCCAGAACCTGCAGGGAGCTGAGGCTCTGCATCAAGCATTTGGGTTGTGTTAGCTCTTGCCACTCATTTGTCTCCTGATGAGGAGGATGCATCTGTCCTCACTTCACTGGTTCCGGCTGGATAAGGGGAAGGCACATCTCTTGCTCTGCCTTTTCCTGTAACTTTCTCAGTAAGTGGTCTGTCCAGGCTCCCTGTGTGAGCACAGGCTGTGGCACATATATCAGGGAATGCCCCCAGTTCTAAGGACATCAAAATTATGTCTAAACATGGTGTGCTACAGTTTTTTTAACAGGAAACACTAGCTAATCATAGCTGAAGGAGTGTTTGCAGATTTCTGGAAGTATTCAGTGGTAGTAGGACTTGTGGTAGGTAGGTGAATATTCCTTCCTCATAAGTTGGACCCAGTTTGGAAGATGGGACTTTTCTTTCTGGCAGACCATGCTCAACTGAAGAGCAGCTCTGTGTTCCTAGAGTGGTGTCTTCTGGTGGCCTCCTGTGCTCTGTTGCTTAAGGCTGCTGAAAAGAATTTGGAAGAAATAGCCCCAGGTGAATTGGAAGCAGAGTGAAAGTGCGGAAATGTGATATTTCCCAATCATGATGTTCTCAACCCCTCCCATGTCTCCAGGATAAAGTTCATTTGCCATAGGATAAGGTAGGTTTTCTTATCATGAAAGAATACTCCAGAACAACTTTGGCTTTAATTTCAAAGCAAAGGGAAAATGCGAGTTCAGATCAATCAGAAAGTCAGTTGAAGGTATTTTGTGTCAAAAGACAAGTTCTTTTTTAGCTGTAAACATTGTTACACTATTTACAATATAATACTGTTGTTTATACTTCTAACTTTTTGCCCATTAGGACAAATTTACTTTCAAGATGATTAAATGCTTTTAATTTTAGAACATGCTCTTTGCCTGGTTGTGTAGTGATTGTGATTTCTTACAGAATAATTTATTCAGGTTAGGTGACTCTGCTGTGCCAGCTGGATGAAATATCTTGCAGTAAGTCGGTATGGTATTAAATCAGATTGCTGCTGTTTCTGCTGTTGAGCTGGGACTCTGCTCTAAGACGCTTGTAATTTCTGCATTTCCAAAGGCTTGGAAAAATACTCTCATGAAAAACTAAACATAGTGGGTAATGAAGGCTAAAATTATTTATACTAATCACATCAATTGGAAAACGATCTTCACTCAGCAACTCTTCTACAAGTGAATTAAGACAGCAAGTGAATATGTTGGTGTTAGGGATTGGCTTTACTTTCCAGCAACTTCTAGCAGGCTCTTGTCTTGTATTCTGTCTCAAACTAATGAGTGCATCTTCTCTTCCTCTGTGTGAGGGCTTTTCTTCTCAGTTAAACGGTTTGTGTAACAAACCATTAGTATGTATCTGCTGTAATTTGTTGCAGTCTATCCAGCACAAGTCCGAGTCTGTGGTCTGTGCTATCAGGGTTTTGACTGCAGGATATGCACACCTGCCTGCACTTCAGCGATGCGTCTTCACATCGCTAAACATAGGGTTTGGTTACCTTTTATAGGCTTCTTTAGATTAAAGTTTGAAAACCGGGGGAAACCTTTTTCATACTTTTCGAAATAGTTTGGAATGAAGAAAATCACAGCGCTTCCAAGGAAAATACGAGAGGGCTTTTGCCAAAATCTCCAGCGGGCTTTTTCCAGTGCTTAATGCTGTGTAAGCCCCCCCTCCTCCCCCGCCTCCAGACCAAGAGATGCTCAGCTGCGCTTGGCGTAGCGCGGCTCGGTGTTAAACGCCGGTGGGATTCCCAGTGGCGGATTCCCGGGCGCTCTTCCTGCTGCCGCTCGCCAGCAGAGGCTGCTGCCAGCCCGCGCCTGGCGGAGGGAAGGGGCGGAGAGGGGCGAGAAGGGGCGGTGCTCCCCCGGCCCCGCCCCGGCCCCGCCCGGGCAGCGGCCCCGGCCGCGCCGCGCCCGCTCCCGAAAACAGGGAGGGTGTGGGAGGGATGGCTGGCTGGCTGGGTGGATTCACCCACAGTACCACGGGGTGCATATGCAGTAAAAGGCGCAAAAACTGACCCACGCAGTTTCAGAGGTTTCCTGTTCTCTTAATAAAACCCCGATAAAATTGGGTTTATAAAGAGAGATGTTGAGTTCACGTTAAGAACTCGGGGCATTTTTCTCCTATGTACATCTTCAATCCATTTTGTCTATGGTTTCTGCAGCGATGTTTGGTCTAAAGCAAACTGTCGTCTGTCAGTTTGTTTCATGTGTTCCAGCACGCAGTAGCCCAGGGGAATCAACGTCAGACGTACATAAATCTCTCTGAAGAGCAGGGGCGCTATGCAGAAAACCAACTGTTTGCAAGCTCTAGATTGAAAGACAATGAATTAATGTGTTTCTGCTATGGGGCATTAAAAATGCTGTTTACATAAACAGGGATCCCAGTATTTTTGTGGTAATATGATACTCTTAAAAACGAGCATCATAGGTATCAGTGACTGTTTTGCATAGCCAAACAAGACCTCTGTTTTTTCCCCCAGGAGTGCATGGAGTTTAATCAGCAAGATTTAGATCCTGGGCTTGTTCTCTCAGCATAGCTGTAAATCATTCCTAAATCTGAAGGAGATGTTCCACAAATTCCGCTGACTTTCAATGTAAGACTTCACATCCAACAACATTGATTTATTTAAGTATAGGTCTCATGCCTTTTGAGAACATACCATCTGCTTAAATTGTGTTTACCGTATGGAAGAAGTCAGCATTTTCCTTGTGATTTACAGAAAAGCGATAGCCTGACTTACACTATAAGTGACACCTGTTTAGGAATAATTTGTTAATTGCTACTTTGAGGCTGATTCTTGTGTTCTTCAACTGAATAGGTTTAGTTAATATCACATACTAATTTACCAAATAGCTACTCAGTCTAATGCAACACTAATAACACGTAATTACCTGCTGCAGTTACTCCAGTCTGTTTGCAGAGTTCAGTTCTGGAGAAGAGGGAGACAGAAATACGTGGGATAGAGAGGAGGTAATTTTCTTCACCAGTGTAAAGTCAAGTTACTCATTCATGTCAAGAGATTGCAGTTTGTAAATCTGCCACCCCCTTGCTTGGTGTTGGAAGCCTTTCTCCGAAGGAGCTCTGGTGAGGTACAGTCCAGGCTTCCTGCAAAGAGGGCTCTCTGGAATCAGGCTATGACAGTCCTGGCATTTGCATAGCTGCTCTTCTGAAGCATGTAACGTCTTCATTTCAGTATAATTACAATCCTAACAGCTGGCCTGTGAAATTGATTGAAAATGATTGACAATTTTTCCTAGTGAGACAAGGAGAGTTTAATATTTTTTTGGTGAAGTAATTCTTCATATCTTCTTTCTATGGCCAGTTTGAACATGAAATATGTATCTGACATTATAGCAGACTATGTATATGCATGAATGTATTTTTGATAATGTTATTTACTTAGTAAACATGCAAAATTGTTAACTGTGAATGTGAGACTTCAAAGTGAAGCTGGACACATGAATGAATATTGGAGGTACTGTGGGTATACAGCACTCTCACTATTATCAGCTGGAGCTGTAAGTGTTCAGTTAGCGAGAAGAAATTTTATTCAGATCTATGTACTGCTGCTGAAGGCCAGATTCCAGTCCATGAAAAACTTTATGCAATTGTAGTAAGTGCTTTTGTTGGTGAGTATTTATTTTCTTTGCATAGTATTTTTTCATGGCGTGTATTACCATACTTACCAGTAACACAGGCATTGCACAGTGATAGCTCTGGTTTAGTGCAGGATCTTTAAATTCTATTCTAGCAATGCACAAGAAAAGGTATAATTAGTCAATTTGTTATAGGAAGTAGATTTATTTACATACAAAAGTGTGTAAGCAATTTTATACCAACAAGTACAATATGTATAGTACCTACAGGAGGAGTAACAATTGCAGCATTTGTAATTGATTTTCCAGTTGCTAATAGGTGTATGATGGGTAATGCATTTGGCTACTGCAGGGACAGCTGTGAGAGAAAACCTTTTGTTTTTCAGCTCTCCCCTACTGTAGGAAACATACTATTGGGAAACTGGAGAGGAACTCCTGCAGTGGCCACTATTGAGTGTGTGGGTATTTCAAGTACAATATTCTGGATATTAACATGAGTGGACACCATGTTGCTAAGAGAAGCTACTTTTAGTGAGATAACTATTTACAGGGGTACTGCAGCTTTGGCTGTCACTAGGCCCACGTGCACATACAGCATATGTATGAGCTGTAGTACCTTGGGTAATCTCATTAGTGAGTTTGGGTTATTTTGTTTATCTGGAAGAGGCTGGGTTGTTACCTACTTATGACTGGTGAGTGGGCTTGGGAGTGAGCTGCTGAGATTGTTCTAGTCTGTCTTAGGCACTAGATCCTTCTCAGTTTGACATACCTTCCCCTCCCCATCCACTTTTGCCTGCAGTTTGAATTCCAGGCTTCCTACCACCCCCACTCCCTTGTAAGGCTGGATTCTAACTGAGTACAAGCATCACATCCCTGATGCATATCAAATCTGGAATGACAGTCAAACACTTTACCCACTTGTGTCTGGCTGTTTCTTGGGGGTCTTGGATTTCTTAGGATTTAGCATTGAGTCCCCATGTCCAAAGCAGGAAGTTGTATTGCTTTTCTATTTCAGCTTACCAGTTTTCAGCCTCCTACTCTGCTGTGTTTAGGAATAACTGAAACTGATTCTTACAGTCTTGAAATGCCTCTTCTTTAACATCTTCTACAGTGGCAGCAAAACTAATACACAAGTCTCTTCTTATGTCTGATCCAGGTTACAGTACACAAAGCTGGTGCCCTTGGTGCTTATATTTGGTAGCCAATAGATGTGGTGGTGTGCCAGACCTACTTTTATCACTATAAACTAAGATGCCCTGAATGTATCTTGATAGTATTGCCACAGCTGGCACTAGTGGGTTTTGACCTCTCTGCTGTGCCTTTTTTCTCAGTAATTTTGAATTGATGTATGTCTGCTGTTTTGTTTTTTTTTCTCTTTTTTTCTAAGGTAAACAATCTAGTCTTTGCTAGTTTCTACAGGTACAGTTCTTTTGTGCAGCACTACTGGATTCAGCAGCTCTCCTAAAGCATAAACCCCCCTGCATTTTAGCATGAGTTCTTTTGCTTGGCTGTACCTTGTTTTCTAGGTGGTCTTGTCTTTGAAACTTAACCTATGTGTTCAGCCAGAGCACTGCATGACCCACAGCGACTATTCATTCTCAAGGTATTAGATGAAGGAGTTGTGGTGTTGTATTGCATTCAAATCAGTGTCTTGCTCTGCCCCATTGCCCAGCGGTCGGTGGTACTCCTATGAGTCATCTACTATAAATGCCAAATGATAGCATCTTTTGCTTCATGATGTTCTTATTGGCAGGGCTGTGCATCACTAGCACTTGGTCACATTTCTCCTGTCTAATATTGCTGCTCATCACAATTGCAGGGATTATGTTGCAGCTGGCTCCACAACCCAGCTGGAATCTACCTACTTGTTTGATCCAGTGACACAGTTGCAGATACAGCTGGTAGTTTTGTGTAATACTTGTACCGAGAAGTCTTTGCTTAAGTTAGGTGTTATGTATTCTCTTACAGTGATTTCTTCTGTCCTCAATCACTGCACCTACAACTACATGAACTATTCACCCCCTTCTTCAGGATTACTGCAGCATTAGAATATAAAGCAGTTCTGTTTCCCACAGTTGTCCATAGTCTGTGTATTTTTTTTTCTTTCAGCCTTTCCTGATGCTTTCCAAATCCTGTGCACAGGAGCAGGGTGCCAGCAATCTCATTTAGTCTTTGTTCTGTCCTCTAAATTCTTCAAACATGTCTGTATGTACTTAATCTTCACTAGAATTTGTCATATTTTTGATCCTTTCCCTGTGTAATTCAGATGCCTGTGTTGTTTGCAGATGCTTACACATAGTTAAATTTGTCTTCTTCTATTGATAGTTCTACAAATGCTCTTGGCCTAAATAATGGTTTTTATGTGTGTTAACTTGAAGTGGGTGGCTGCATTCTTAGTTCTCTAAGGCAAGCATCTATTTCTTCTTAATGTCTCATGGCATCAGGCTGGATTTTTTTTCTACAGTATTTTATTTGAGGTCACAGAACTCACTGCACCTGATTTATTCCACCCTCCCTCCCCGCCCCTTTCCTGCCACCGCCCCCCCCTCCCCCCCAATACTTCTAGCATTTTAAACATAATCTTCTTACTCACTTGTAGTCTATTTTTTCCCTATACTCTTCACTGTTAGGCTGGGGCAACGATGTAATGATGTAGTAAAGCTTTTAAAAGTCGATGGAAATTCAAGTCCTTCTCCTAATGCAATGTGTTTTGTATGAAAATCTAACTTTTTTGGTTAGGCTGAAACTTTTCGTCTGAACTTTTTTTGAAGTTATCAATCCCTACATGTTGCTACTTTCTGTTTTTAACTCTCTCCCTTGCTGCTATCTCACAGTCTGGTTGCTACTATGTTTTTGGGTACTGGTAATCAATGCTAGAGGATTTTGTTCCTAAGGTGAAACTTTTTAAAACTGAAAGCTAGCCTGCTGCTTTTGTCAATGCAAACTGCTAGAGAATGCCGCTTTAACTTTCTAAACTTCTGCACAGTTTTAGTAAAGTCAGTGAGAACCAACTGCACTTCATCCCCTGGCCTAGACCTCAATGGGGGTCCCTGTCATACTGGTACACCTTGGATGGCCCGTTGCAGGGATGCTGACGGGACAGTCTGGTTCTGCGTGACCCATGGTGAAGCATGATGATGCAGACCCGCATGTGACAGAGCTACTCAGGTGTCACTGGACTGTATTTCCTGGCTCTGAGTCCTATGGAGGTAAATTTGATACAGCACAAACCAGTCTGCGTTGGTTTCATGATAATAGCTCAAGCAGGAGAGTCATGTTTGAACTACCAGGCTGACCTCAGAGCCCTGCCAGAGCCTCACAGGCTCTGTGTAACACCAGGGACTGCGTTTCTCTGTCGGGAGCATAGTTAATCCACGGAATCTGGTTAAGCCACTCATAGATAATTGAGAGTTGAGAGTGCTGCTGTGTGCTGAAACCTAAGCATGCAGTTGAATGCTTTGATGAATCAGGGCACTAATGATTACCCAAGATGCAAACCAGTGGGGAACTGGAACCAGGATTCCTGTGACTTCAGTGGGAACATGGAGAGAACAAGGCAAGTAACCAGCTTTAAGTCTGATTTACAGAAGCAGGTGTGCTAATCCTGAAACTGCCTTACTCAAGTACTCAGCTTGGGAACACCAGAGCTACTAATACTACTCCTGGAAACTCCTCTTTTCTGCAAACTTGTCCTTCCTTAAATTTTTAACTTTGAAGCCTGTCTCATTTTTCATCTGTTCTGAACACAAATACTTAATGGCCCCTCATCTCTTGTTTTAGTTTTTTCTTATACTGATGTTTTCTCTCCCCTGAAGTCCCTTTTCTTATGTACACTGTGAGTAAAGCAGAGAAAATACCATCTCTGTGCCTTCTAATGTTAAAAGTTGCTATGGTTTAACCCCAGCTGGCCCCATGCAGCTGCTCGCAAGCCCATCAATGGGAGGCAGAATGGGAAGGGTAAAAGTAAGAAAACTCATGAACTGAGGTAATGATAGTCTGTCTAATAGGGAAAGCAAAAGCTGCACACACAACCAAAGCAAACCAAGGAATTCATTCACCACTTCCCATGGGCAGGCAGGTGTTCAGCCATCCCCAGGAAAGCCGGGATCCATCATATGTAATGACTTTGGAAGACAAGTGCCAGCACTCCGAACAGCACCCCCCTTTCTTCTCCTTCCCCCAGCTTTATATGCTGAGCATGATGTGATATGGTGTGGAGTATTCCTTGTGTCAGCTGTCCTGGCTGTGTCCCTTCTCAAACCTTGCTGAACCCCCATCCTGCTCACTGGTGTGGTGGTGTGAGAAGCAGAAAAGACCTTGACTCTGTGTCAGTACTGCTCAACAGTAACTAAGATATCCCTGTATTATCAAAAGTTTTCAGAACAAATCCAAAGCATAGCCCCATAACAGCTACTGTGAAGAAAATGAACTCAAGCCCAGCCAAAACCAGCACAAAGTTTATATATGCTAAGCTTTCTGCAACTGAAGAGTGATTATTATAGCAATATTTTACTGTGAATATCCTAAATTTTTTTAAGTTTTCCAAATTATTTCAAAACTTTCATTTCTTCTGCATTTGCCAAATCTTGAGACTCGTTCCAGGTTCAAAGCCAATAACATTATCACTGTTAGTCTGAACTTGCTTGGAAAGGGGATTTCTTCCATATTGGCCTACACTTCATCACAGCATCAAACTTGGAAGGTCTTTGTCCCTTTTCTGAGTGTTGTTTCAAACACATTCACGCCAAAAGAGAAAAAGTAATTGGCTAAAAACAAGTGATCATAGTATCTTTTTAAAAGGCATTATGTTGATTTTCCTTGAGGGACTTCCCTTTGAAGGGTTCTGTAACTTAATTTAAAAAAAAAATAAATCAACCAACCAAACAACCACCCCCCCCCCAAAAAAAAAAATAAAATAAAAGTAATCTTGGTTCAAAAGCTCTCTTACTGGTTATGGAGGAGTTGGTATTGCACTTACAATGAATTTAGGCTTGGTTCTTTGGGGTTTTTTATGCATCAGAAGACAATCGCTCTTTTTTTTTTTTTTAATTTAATTAAAAACAAATGAGGAAAATGCAAATATTCCCTTGTGCTGGAAAGATATATTTCCGGGGAGAAACCAGACCAGGAGTGACTTTCAAACTTCTAAAACCATTTTATGTGGTGTATAAGAGATTGCTGTCATCACCCAGATGCAGGAAATACCAGTGCTGGGCTTAAGGGGGACAAAGTAAACTCGACAATGGACTGAAAAGAAAAATAAACAATCGACCAACCGTTTTTATAGCTTGTTTTTTCTCTTGCTTTAACAGTAACATTCACCTTCATTTACCAGGGTTCTGTGAAACATCTGTATCAAGCCTTAAACTTGCCTGACCTTAGTTTAGGTTCAAGGTTCAATATATTCCATGTGCATGGATGATTGTACAAATCCACAAGAGCTCTGTCTCTTTGCAAACCTTTTTCCCTGTCCCAGATTTGGCCTCTTTCTCGCTAAATAAATCCAAGGACAACTTTCTCTCTCTGTCTTTCTTTCTCCAAAGATTGCTGCAGGGGTGCCCTTGGGGCTTGCAGGGTGTTACAGGGCTTAGGAATAGAGAGGGAAAGTTGCTTTAGAGGATGTGGTCAACCTGCTGAAACAACTGCCCTGGATGGAGTATTTTATAACTTAAAGAATTTAATTTAAAGGCTTAATTTTGCTAAATCTTCTAAAATAAATGGTTCAGCATTTGTATAATTTTTAAATCATTATTCTTCTCTCATTTGTAAAATCAGAACAGATCTCTAAATGGCTCCAAGCAAGTCTTGGAACTGAACAATTTCCTCCAACTGCCTAGCTATATTTCTTCCTAGGGCTTCTATGGGTTACTTTAAAAATATATAACAAATAGCTGCCTGTGTAGGATACAAAATTTGGGTCTTAAAGTAGAACCTGGTAGCAACCAAACCATGAGGCTGGAAACCGAAATTAAGCTTTGAATTTGTTACAGCTCCCAGCACAAGTTATATTGATAAAATTATCATTTAAATCTATTTGAAAGTAGTTTCTGTGTGCAATAGCACATAAGCTCAATCAATATCTAAAGGTGATATCTTTTACACCTATTAGCTGAACACACATGTAGTTTGGCGAAAGAGGGATGAGGAAACATGACTTGTTTCCAGTGGCGTAGACACTCTGTGCTGGATTGGTTCCATAGCATGAGGTGCCACACCTTGCTCAAAGTGCTGCATCATGGTGGTTTTCCCTCTAAGCATGTGCTCAATTGGAGGGTTTTTCTGGTGTGATTAGGCAGGTCTCCATGCACAGGGTGTGCATGGTGAAGCACTCCTTTCCTGTGGATTGGTGTGGGATATTTGGTATTGCTAATTCCAGCCAGGCCAGTGGCTGAGCAGTGCTACATGAATGGAAGTGAGGAGAGTGGAGCCAGCCTCCTGTTCTGGTGGCAGCAAAACTCAATCTGGTTACAAAAAAAGTGACCTGTCTTGAACAGTTTGTGAACCTATCACTTTCTCTAATCAGTACTTGAAGAATATGAATAGCGCTCTTCAGCCAGGCAGCCAACATAATCCTAGCTCAGACAGCTGTGGCAACTTTGACTGTGGAGGAATAATTTTTTTCTGACCACATATAGGCATCTACATGGTATCTGAGCTAATCCTTCAAGTCTTCTTTCAAAGCCAGAAGTTGGCAGTTCTAGCTCAGGATTCCTCTCTTCGCAGTAGAGATGTCTATGTCAAGTGGACAGTGTTCATGCGCCTATTTCCCTCCATTGATTATGGAGGAAGTCTGGAATGGTTGACCAAGATGGAGATGCTGAGGTTGCTTCAAAGTCAAGTTGCTTATGTGTATGTCATAGAAAAGAGCAACCCCTCAGATAAGGGTGGGTGGGCAGATTCCTATCTGGAAGGGGCCTATCCCCATCAGCATAGTTTTGTGTTTGGATTTGTTAGCTTCACTGAAAGACATGACTGATTATCTCAAGGGCAACGTTGTGCTGATGTTACTTACGTTGTGATCTGAACTAGTTATCTCTGCCCAGCTCTGCACTGTGCTGTGTGAACAGACATGTTCCCTCAGAATGACCATGGCTATTTTGTGTGGCACAGCATTAGCCCAGGTGTAATTTCTGAGTCCAGAGTTAGAAGTTAGTTTGTGATTTTACATACCTATAGGCATGTTATTAAATTGAAGGCTTTGCTTTCCAGAGGGCAGGAGTATTTGTTTTTATCCCCAAGTGGACAATGCCTCATTGAGGGTTGGCAGGAAACAGTTCTTCTCCTCTAATGACTTTGATGTCATGAGATGCAGACCTTATTTATCAACACACCTCTGGGAAACTATAGATCCTTTCATCCCCACACAATCAGTTCAATTTTTGCCCTGAAGTAAATGAAGTTTTAAAACAACTAGGGTTTATGGAAGAGGGTTCATAGAGCTGTGATAAAGCACTTCAGGCTTGTTTCTGAGGCTTCATTTTTATTGCTTTAAAAAATTCTCATATGATCTCATTTTAGAATTGAGTACTTCAAAGGTTGTTCAATCCGTGTTCCTTCGAGGCTGCCTATGCAGCCCTATAATTTTTTCCCATGTTCTGTTCTTTTTTTTTTTTTTCCTCCTTTCATCCTTATTAACTGGAAAACACCAAAGGGATTTTCACACACCAAAATGAGTAGTCTTGCAATATTCTAGCCATGCTCCTTTAAAAGTTACTGTAAAAATCATAGTCCATGGTGGATATGCATTTTCATGTTCGTGCTCTATCGGCAAGTGCCTGAACTAGTCTTGCTATGCAGACTCACTTAAGGTAGATCTGCAGGCAGAAATGTTCTCGTAAAGGCTTCCAAAAGGGATTTGATTTAAATTGGAAATAATTGTTTCACCAAATATAATTTATCACACAATTAAAGCCTTCCATAAAAAAGCACAAGCTATACAGGCTTTGTGAAAAGGGATGAAGGCAAGAAAGGAACTTTCCCAGCACATATGTAGTCTGATTTTCTTTGCTTCCTTCTCCCTGTTTCCCAAATATGGAGTCATGTTCAGTAGTGAAAAGGACTTGACCTCTCTTGAAATAGGAATCATCACTGTGAGCTTTGACTGTTTGAGTCCTGTGTTCTCTGTCTGGGAATTGTGATGGCCTCGCTAACGTCACTCTATTAACTCTTGCAAAATGGATTTCATTGTCAGTCATGTCATGTGTGTGAACAGAAAAGCTGATCTGGAACTGTAAAATTCCCTAAAAACTGCACTGAGCATGAAACACAAAAAAATCCATAACTGCCCCCTGAACTTTGTGACACAAACACCCTCACCAAAATATTTTTTCACTGTGGTTTCAGTTTATTTTCTATTTTCTTTTTTTCAGTAGGAAAATATGAGAATGGGAATGAGATTGCCATAGAAAGCCATTAAGAAGATAGCAAGAACTTTCTTGAAAAAATGGAGTACATTCCTTTAGTGTCTTGTTAGTGTGAAGGACCAAAATGACTGATTTTCTTTTCCTTTGCTCTGATACTTACTTGCCAAAGTGATTAATTTGCCACATTGTACCTAAGATTGGAATCTGTAAAGAACAATGTAGAGCCTACTTAAAGAGATAAACATTTATGCTGGAAGTAAGACAGCCTGTAAATACTACTCACAAAAAATTGAAATGAAATAAGCTTTCAATGAATTCATCTTTGCTCTTTTATGTTTGTTACAGCCTAGATAACACTCAGTGAAATTTGTTCAGACTAACTTCAAGTAGAAGATAAAATCTGTATCTCCACATGATTTTGTTGTTTGTGATGTGACACCAGAAGAGATCCTTGTATTTTAGATTGGTTGGTTAGCCCAGATGTTCTTACATGAGTAGGGATGTTTTGCTTCTTCTTTTCTGACCATTGCCTACATAAAGGAGAAAACTTCTTAGGTCTACAGCCAGACAAGACAACACCAAAAGTACTGGGGTAGTATCAGAGTGCCTCAGAGAAGGACCTAATTTTTTTAAAACACTCTAACTACAAAAAGTCCATAACATATTGTGTACTACAGGCAAATGCATGCTATGAAGTAATACAAAGATGTAAAAAATAAACTGTTTCATGGGTAAATGCAAAATGAATGGTCTGCGATCAGAGGCTTCTTCATTTCAGACCAAGACTTGAGAAAGGAGAACGTGAGGGAGAAGGAGGGAAGTGTAGCATAGGAGTTTATTAGAGGAGAGGAATAGTAGTCCTTGGAAGAAGATTCATGACAGTCCCGTTCATTCTTGATGCTCTCTGAACATTTTTTGTTCTCCAGAATTATGCAAAGAATCATATTATTTTGATGATGTAACCAAAATGCATGTTAAACATTTTCTTTTCCTGTTTTGACATATGAGAAGATAATAGAACCTATTTATAATTGCTGCGAACTTTGTTGAAAGAAAATCTAGAAGTATTAATATTCAAAAAGCTATTTGTGACGTTGATAAATGCAAAAGAATTAGTATCTGTATCTGTTCATAAAAATAGCTCTCTCTGTGAAGAAAACTTAGCCTTACCTCTAAAAATATTGGATACTATGTCACACAAAATTGTGATAGCTGGAGCATATAGATTTAATGGCCTTCATATTGTTAGCATATACTTGGAAAGGAATATCCTGCAATAATACAGCTTTCTGAGAAGAACCCCTGACCCTCCTCAGGTGTCTGATTGGAGGAAGACGCTACACTGGGAGGATCTGTCATGTGCTTAGGATCAGAGTGTCTTTCAAGAAGTGCACTGCAATTCCAGATGCTGCAGTCCACATTTGTAATCCCTTTATTGGAGTCAGTCACTGATATTACTAACCTGTGAAATCTGCCCTTGCTGGAATACTGCCACCTCAATGATGCCTTTATTTTCTGGCTGTGTTACCTCTATAGCATAGCTACTGTGAAGTATAGATGGATCTGGCCAGTTGATAGAAGTCATCCATAGCATGTTTGATGTATGGGCACACAGCTGGCAGTAAGGTTAGTGATTCTGAGTGCTCTTTGGTTTTTCTGTGTAATGGATTGTAGTATCTATATTTTTAGGGAATGTGAATGCTTACATTCCGATTACTTTCATAATAAGGCTATTTTGTTCACTGTCCTGGTACAAATCTGAGTGGTCATCTGTTACTGCAAGGGAAGGAAAAGGAATTATGTATTCCTATGCTTGCTAGACCTTCAAAAGAGCTTATAGATTATATTATCTTCTTAGAAACTGAGGCAATTATAGCTTTTTAAGTTTTTTAAAAATTCTATTTTAAATTCTCATACAAAGCATTTGTGAGTCATAACTCTCTGTACCCTAGTTCAAAATGAGATAAATTATATTAATTAAAAATGCAGAAAAGCCAGATCAGTCAATGCAGTCCATTCCCAAAATAATGATCTTGTAGTTAATCAGTATATTGTAACTATAAATATATATGTATTTATTTCCTGCCTTTGCCACCAACTTCACGAGTTGGGATAGGTCATGTAAACTAGAATTTTTTTAGATGAAACTACAGATAAAATATACTTAAAGCTCATTGCAGTTAATCATGATTGTGAGCATCTTTCAGCTCTGTTAAAAAGAATTAAAATCAGTTTTTAAATGTGTGTTTTTTAGCCTCTTGTCTATAATTTTGGCAGAGTATTACATCTTTGCGTTAGAGAGACTACTGAGAGAATGAACAAAATAATATGTGTGTCTGACTTTTCCTTATTTGCTTACTTTTTAAGATAAATATTCCCTAAAGGGATATGATTGGAAGAGGGTGTGTGCAGCAGGAGTTGAAAATGAAGCCTTTTAAAGTATTTCTGATCGGACACATAAAAACTGGAGGCACTCAGTATCACCACTTGCTCTTGAAAATCTTAGCCAAGATTTTTTCATTTTTCCCAGAAGAGCCATGGCCAGGATGGCTGAGGCTTGAAAGCTGTGTATTTACATAAGCGCAAGTTACAAATCTGTGGTTTTTTGAGATGTTTGAATTTCACCGCTTTACACTCGCAGTGTGTTATAAGTTGCTGTGAGTTGTTCACAGATTGTGAATGTACAGCCTACAGAGAATTACCCCCCCCTTACTTTGCCTCCTTCTTTTTAGGGAAAGTAATTTTTTTAAAATATGTGTCAGTTTTTAATATTCTTGTTTGCAGTTATGGATTGATCACTGCCAGAAATTTGTGGCTAGGACTTGCTTTATTTTGATGTACTGCCTTAATGGAGGCAATAATCCATTGGCCAGAAAGGCTGATTTTTTTAAAATGTGATACAGAAGTCTTCTGAGAAGAGTTCTGAAGACTTTTATTGCTGAGGGGTACTTGTATCCCTTTAGAAGGGAAAAAAGTGCCCCTCTGCACACTCCCACCTACCTCATAGACTTGCATTCCTGTGCACACAGACACACACAGTGACTCCTGGAGTGCAGAACTCTCTCTCTCTGCTCGTGAGAGAGTCTCCCATAGTTTGCACTGGCATTTGCCTAGTGATGGATGCTCTTTCAATTGATTCTGGAAAGCAGACTCATCCCCCTGCCCTACCACTGGTAACAGTTTGCTTTGCGGTCACTGTATTAATCGAGAGCAGAGTGGCAGCCCATGTCAGATGTCCCCTGCTTGTCAAGTGGCAGTGGAGCAGTGGCTGCATTTATGTCCCTTCTGTGTCCCAAATTTCTCATTCCTTGAGGAAGGGCTTGAGGTCTGATTAGGCAAAAGTATACAGGCTGAACCTGTTTAGGTTTGTTATAGAGCCCTGAATCCAACCATGGACTGTGTTGGTTGGGAGTGCTCCCAAGGGACTGGTATCTGAGCAGCCTCCTCACAAATGCCTTGGGCTGTGCCTCCAATTACACAGCCCTCTCCAATGAAGACCACCAGAAAAGCTGTATATCAGGCACTGCAGAGTCCAGGGACGCCCTGGGAGTTAGAACCACGGGAGGCTCATGGGGGTGTCAGGGTAGGACCCATCCCACCTCCCCAGCCAGGGAACAGGGTATTGACACATCCCTGTCATGGGAATTGGCAAGTGCCTGCCTTCCCTGGAGCTCCCTGAGATGCTAATGTTTGAGCTGCTCTTTTGGGTATGGAGAGGGAGGCAGACTTGTTTGTCTCATGTGCATTAAATGTATTTGCAGGGCATAGTTAGTGCTGGGGACTGGAGGACCACCTCCAACTCTCAGGAATACCTCTGAGGCACTCTTGTTTTTGCCCAAGGAGAGGACAGGGATCATTGCTTTTGTTGTCAGAGCAAGCACATATTTGCAAAAAAGCCTTTGAAGACCTGTGTTGGATTCTCATCAAAGTTAGCCCCTCTCTTGGGTCTAGTCCTTTGGCGGTCGAGAAGCTTGACCCAAGGGTTAGGGACACATCCAGGGCAGGCTGGGAAGCCAGAGCCAAACTGGGGCGCAGGACGGCGGGGGGAGCAACACAAAACAATTTGGGTTTTTTGTTTTGTTTTGGATGTCTGCCAAGCAGTTGGTGGGCTGTCCTGTTCTCCTTCCAAGTCAGGTACCTGAATTGCTGGGGCAGATGGTCCTCAGCCTTTTGCTCCAGTGCTGGCTGGAAGGAAGTGTTGTTGCAGAGGACTCAGTGCTGCTGGCCTGTGTCGTAGTGGGGGAAAAGGGGGCTGCTCCACTGAGCGAGCCTGCCTAGGTATTGCTTACTTCTCCTGGTGGCTTTGGTGCTGGGGCTTGGTAGTGGCTATTTTCAGAGCCCTGGGAATGTCTGTGCCTGCAGCAGGGCATTGTTTGTTGATGTTACCTGCACAGGGCATGTTCTATGCTTACTGATGTCACTTCATGTACTCCAGGAGTCTAAAACACCTGCCCTGCCTCCCCATAAATTCTTTCATTAACTATTGTGAATTCTTCTTCTACTCCCTAGTTATAACTGTTCTGATAAGCCAGAAGCCTCCTGTCTCACAAAAAAATCTATGTAAGGAGCTGGTTGTAATGTGTAAGTGGGCCACCACTTATGGGGACAACCTTTTTAGCAGGGCCTGTTGTGATAGGACAAGGCTTAGTGACTTTAAACTGAAGAAGGATTGATCTAGAGATCTTTTACAATGAGGGTCATAAAACACTGGAACAGGTTGCCCACTGAGGTGGTGGACGCCCCATCCTTGGAAACATTCAGTATGGGGCTCTGAGCAATCTTACCTAGTTGAAGATATCCCTGCTCTTTGTAGTGGGTTGGACTAGATGACCTTTAGAGGTCCCTTCTGACTCAAACTATTTGATGATTCTATCAAAATATAAACTCTTGTTTTAATATTTGCAGCTTGTTTGAGTGTATATTTTTTCTGAATTACAATTTCAAGCAAATCCTTTCTTACTGCTTAACTTGCTTACTGCCCTTTAAAAGTCTAATTGTGCTGTGTTGTACTCAATGCAATGGATAATTTGGAAACAGATTTTTAACCCAGTTTCAGAACTCAAAATCTCTTAATTTTATGAAGGTATTTTAACATTAAGAGGATTCTATCTTTATATTCCTAAAAACATATAGACAAGCCTGAATCCAGATGAAACTTACCCAAAATAAGGTGTTACACTGCTGCGAGTAAAAGTAGTTTTGTGATGGGGAGAAATGTGTCTGAAGATAAGGTGTATGTATTGCCGGTAGCTTCACACTACAAAGTTTAAAGTGTTGCAAATCAGCATACCCTTGATTTGACAGGGCTGAAAAGAACAGTTTTTAGTTTTTAGTGTCTCAGACTCCTTAGTGCTGAGTACTGCCTAAGGGGACGTGTGGGCTGCTAGTGTTCTCAGCAGAGATTTGTTACCCAGGAGGATTTTACCTTATAACTAAGAACAGTGAACACTGAAGGTCTGATTCAGAATTCTTTGTGGTCATTTTGCAAAGAGAAGTTCCCAACAAAAAAAGATCTTTAAAAATGGTAATTTAAAATTGGTGAAAGTTAATAATTAATGGCTTGTAGCTGATTTATTTTTCTATGTAATGAAAATCTTAAACTGTCGTGTATGTTAACTATAAAGCAAAAAGTGAAAAGTGAGATTGATCTTAATTTAAAATTATTTTAAACACACAGAATTACAGACTTTTATCCATAAGATGTTAAAGTTTGTTTGCAGAATTCTGGTTTAGGGATTATTTTATATAATAAATGAGAAGGAAAATTTGGGCTGGCACAATTTTCAAAGCTTGTATTAAAGTCGTAACTGCTTCTGCTGTGAAAGTCAGCTAAGCAGCCTTATGTTGTTGTTTCCCCCAGGATATCTTTTATGCTTTCTTTTTTTTTTCTTCCTTCCCTTTGGAAATCCAAGTGTTTATTTGCATGCAAGGTAGGTGAATTCTTTTATCTATTTGTGTATCATAAACCAAAGCAATTAGCATACTGCAGTTACAGTACACTTAAAAAACAAAACAACCCTTCAAAACCTTCAGTCAATATTATTCCTGGAGGGAAAACTCTTAATTAAATTGTATACAAACTACAACAATAGGCAAAGTTGTTTGGTGTTTAATAATAACTATTGGGGGTGAGGGGAAGAGTGAAAGAGTAAGTGTAGCAGAGAGCTTTGCATGCCATTAACCCAAGGATAGAAATGAGGTCAGCCTTTGAAGGGACGGACAACACACTTATCTGCCAACATTGGAAAGTCCCAGAAGATTAGCTTATTTGCCAGATGTTACTGGGAGTTCATCATTGACACCCTCTGCTTCATGGGCTTCATCTCTCGACACAGTTGAGTTGCCTTTCCTGCCCTTTACAGGCTTCCTGGAGATCTTCTCCAGCGCATAACATTTGAATTTTTTCCTTGAAGCAGGGCTTTTTTTTTTGTTTCACAGCAACAGGCATGATGAACCATCTTAACTTGTAAAGCTGATCTGAAGACTCTTTGTTTTTCTTTCATACACCCACGATGATGCTCTTGGCATAGGAACCACTGACATGAAGCACAGTGAGTGCTACAGCTCTGGGAAAGTGATTGTGTTTGTGAAGGGGTTTGTAGAACACAGACAACCCACCTCACTTAGTACTGTTACCTGTTCAGAGATGTGTGAAAATTGGGGCAGACTTTCTGACAGATTAAGCATTTTCTGTTCTTTTCTATCCTATCCCTTTGCCTAGAAAATGACTAGATACAATTTTAAGCAAACCATTCTTATATTATTAGCAACTTTGTAGGTAAGAAAATACCACACTGAAGTGTTGTTAAGTGTGTAACCCACAAAAAATGAGTAGTGAGGGAGAGTGGGTGCTATCAGATCCATGTTAATAATGGCTGTAAGAGCCTGGAATGGTGTTCTCTGCATCTGTCTGCTCCTTTAAATCTTTCAAGAGTTTGGTAGTAAATATTGATTTCAGCTAATGGTGGTTTTAACTTCTTTGTGTGCATGCTGTGCCCCAAGGGACTCTGTCCTATAGAGGGAGAAGCCAAGACTTGCTCAGAAAGAACAGAGCAAATATGTTTATCCTTTAAAATTCTAAATGTTAATGGTTGTCTCTTGAAGCAAGATCCCTGCAACTTGTGTTATTGAAGTTGTTTTGCAGTACCCCCACCTCCCTTTGAGCAGAACAATTTGTGAGATGGACAGTGACCTAAATAAGGACAGATATTATCAACATGTACATGCAAAAATGATCAAGGAAGTCTGAGCATTGAAGCTTTTAAAACAGTGGAGAGTCCTTTTGTAGCAGACAATTTAAAGCATTTGAGCCTTTGAATCTTTCTTTAGCATAACCCATCCTTTCCTCCCTTTTCTCCCTTTCTTCACACTTCCTCTCTTCCCTCACTTCTTCCCATTCCTTCCTTTCCTTCTTCCTCTTTTCATTCTTTCCTCCCACCTTTTTCCTTCTCTTCCTGCTTCTCCCTTTCCCTCCATCCTTCCTTCCTTCCCTCTCTTCCAAGACCCTCAAGTCTAACTTAGTCTTCTAACATGAGCACTTAAGTTGAATGTCTGATGATGCAGGACAACAACAGTATTTGTTCATGTTGAGATAAACATGACATTTGAATGCTGTTTGACTACCCACAGACACACAACATTCTCCCTAACATTTGCTGTGTTAAGTCCATAGACCCAGGTACTGGTTTTACTTCAGTAGATCTGGATTAGCTGTTGAGTTTCCAGCACTGAAAAGCAGAAATATTGCACATGGGGAAAATGGGGAAATGCTACAGGTATGGTTTCTGTGTGCTGGTGTGCTAAATGCTGTTGTTGAGTAGTGCCTTTCCTTACATTGCTGCAACTTGTGCTGCTGCTGCTCTGTGTTCTGTTAAGCAAATCTCAGTGCTGTCAGTGAGGTTACGGTCTGGTCTCTCATGTCACTTCAGGCTTGAAACTGTGGAGAGCAGGTATTAGAGCTATTCTGCAAATGCCATCAGTGGGGGACAGTTACAGAGCTACAATCCTGGGCTACATCCAGGTTAGGCTGGCCCTGTTTGGCCAACTGCAGAGTGCAAAATAACCACATTACTCCTCAAAGTGTTTTTCCAGAGTTGAAGTCATAGCCATCTTGCCCTATAAAGATCTAATTTGTCCTATAGAATATTTCTGCACTGAGATAACTTTCATTAACTGTTTTCAAAAGTGCTAGGTATTGGTTTGTGGTTTGTTGTTGTTGTTATCATCGTTGTTGTTTGGTTGTTTGTTCTTTTTTGGGTGGGGTCGGGGTTGTGTGGGGTTTTTTGTTTTTTCTTTGTTTTAATTTCACTCTTCATCTCTGTTTGCCTATTTCCATTTTTGCCTTCTGTGGCCTATGCTTAATAATTTCTGTAAAATACCAAATCCTTTTGCACTATACAAGTAAATCAGTGATGGGATTCCTATACTGAAATGGAGAGTCCAAGAAAGTCCATTCAGATTCATGCATTTCCTCTAGTTTTGAGGTACAGCTCATGCAATGTAGAGGACAAATTGTGCCCTCTACCAAATACTTGCATGGGTGATACACTGTGTTGGGCTCTCATACTGCTGCTATGTGGGAAGGCAGTAGGTCATCTTTCTATTTTGAGTTTCTTTTTCAGAGGTATCCTTTTACTCTCCTCCTCTTCCTCAGCCTGGTTCTCAGTAGTTTGCAGCCCTTACTTCTACTGTCTTTCTCTTTTCCATTTCTACTGGTGGTTCATTGCCCCCACTCTCTTTGTCATTCCTCCTCCTATTACTTCCCTCCCCTTCCACTACTTCCAGTCTTACAACCTTCATTCTTATTCCATTTTGAATTTCCTGTCTTTGCCCCTTATTTTTTTAGTTATCCCTAGTCAGTTCTGCTCTTCCTTGAGAAGAAAACAGCTCTGCATAAGCAGAAGAAAGCCAGAATACAGCTATTTGGCTTTCTTTGATAACAGAAACAGTGAATTTTAGCAGCCAAATAATGAGTTGGGGGATCCAGAAACTCTTCTCCCTCAGCTGATTTGAAGGTAAATGGACATACCTGTAAGACAGAGGTGGAACAAAGCCTTAGGACTGCTAGGAAGCCTTTTCAGCACTGGATTTTGTTTAGGCAGGCAATAAATATACCAAGTGGCCATTTGAGAAGGAACTGGGGTGTTTGGCAGCACAAAGCAAGAATCTTTTTGATACTGCATTTGCAAATGATCCTGAGGAATGCCAGTGGCCAGCAACTTCAAAGATGCCAGTCACAGGGAAAAACTGAAGGAAGGCTGCTTGCTGTTGAGGCAATTCACACATCAACTACTTTTTGAGAGCACTCAGCTCTGCCTAAAGATTTATGGGACTCTCTTATTTTAAAACAAATGAGTAAAGGTCCAAGCTAAGTGTTTTTCCACATATAAATGTCATAAAAGCAATCACAAAAACTTCACTGGAATACCAGTGAGGACTCAAGCCCCAGCTCAAATGTGCATGGTATTAAAGTCCTTCTTGGGGACTGCAGACACAAATTGCTTTCCAGCATCCAGAACCATTTGGAAATGCTTTAATCCTGAAACCAGGAGGTTTCTAATGGAAATGCTGACAGACCCTTCGTTGTAGCAGCTGAAGCAGGCAGGACTGTGATAATGAGCCGTGTATGTGTGCATGTGGAAAGCATGATGCTAGTTCAGAAAACAAGTGCTTCCACTGAAAAGCCCATGCTGACAAAAAACACCATGCATCGTTTCAGCACAACGGCACTTAAAATTGGCTTTGCTCATGCAAGTATGTATTGGGAACAACGGTAGGCATTAACCCTTCGTATGTTACACTTCCAAAACCAACAAGTCTTAATAGCATTTCTAATAACACTCTAATTATCTATAAATAGCTCTGTACTGAATAGCCATGACTAGCAGTTTAAAATGCTGCATAAACTGATGGGGTTCTTTACTATTCAGAAGTGCAGTGTAACCATGTCTTCTCTCACTTTTGCCCATGACTCTGAAAAATAGGTGATGCTTCATTTATTGCTCACGTCTCTGCATATTGCTGCTAACACCAGCAGCTGTATATTTTGTACTTGTATTTGGAAATCTCAGTGACCTTGGTCACACCAGGCTGAAGAAACCTGTCTTGCAAGCATGTGCCCAGGTGATTAATTTCAACAAACAGGTTGCTTGTAAGAGTGTAATTACTCACTTGTGCAAATGGCAGGATGGGTGCCCTGACCTATATTAGACACATTGTAGTATACGCCTCCCCATCAGTTCTTTTCCTCTGTTAATCAGAGGCCTGAAAAGCCTGCAACATTTAGACAGCTTGAGGTTGAAGGCTGAAATGTCACTTTTAAAAGAGGGTTAAAAAGGTCGCACAGCTGCAAATAATAATAGCCCAATGAAAATCAGATTCTTACTGCAGCCCACTTCAAGAATAACATTGAAACAGGAAACAAGCCTGCTTGATGTTTTTACCAGTATGGCAGTAAGATTACTGCTGAGTTTAAAAAGGGGGAGAGAGAGAGACAGAAAGGAGCATGCTTTCTTGGTATTAGATGTTAGAGCAGTTTTTCTGGTTCAGAAAGGATGATCCTGGGGCTCTGCAAAATCTCCTCGAGGAGCCTGAGGACATGGGGTACTTCCCTCTGGAGGCTGCTGAGAGGAGATATAGTTTGTTACTGTGTTCTGAGGGTGGTTTCATTTCTTTTGTTTGCTTTTTATTTCTTTGTTATGTTCTTGCATTCCTTGCTGTGGGTTTCAGTTTTATTAATTATAATAAGAACTGTTTATAAGTATCTTATGCAAAAATCAGGGAATAGAAGAAAATCTTGGCTTACTGCAGAACTTACTTATTTCTCTTCCGTGTGACATGGCTTGGAGAAGTCTTTCTTTTGTATTTTTATTTATTTCTTTTTCTAATTAGAATACCTTAACTTCTCCTGAGCAGGCTACAACAGCGTAGCAGATTTCCTCACTTACACATTCTGCCAATAAGGCTCTTTAAGTGGTCACAATAGGGCAATAAATGCTGACAGATGTTGTTAACATGTCTATTAAAATTCAGCCCCCTTTTCTGCTGCATGCTCCCTATTGTTGATACTATCAGAACTAATGCTGACATATCAATATTAGTGTTTGCTTGTATTTATATTCCTTGTTTGTTCAAAGAGGTCACAAAGTTGCAATAAATTAAGCTATTGATAACAAGCAAAAAATTTCAGACCTGACCAATTTTTTAACTTTACAGTCATCATAGATTTGTCTGATATTCTTCATGTGCGTTAGTTGCAACAGTTATAGGTAGTACTACAAGAGTTGCATGAGTGTAACTTGAATTTTTAAGATCCCAAAGGTTAATAAGCACCCTAATTTAGATGGAAAGGCTGCTGTGATTTATTTTTATTAGGTGAAGTCAAAATGTTGCCATTGGTTGCGTTATTTCCTTCCTTCACCTGCACACAGTGTGTGGAAAAAGATGTGGATTGTGTGGCCCAGCAAGACACGTGAGCCATGTGAAGAGAAGCGTGTGCCAGAGGCTGTGTGCAGCTGTCTGTACCCCAGGCTGAAGGATGGGAGATGCAAGCCTGCATCTTGAAAAGGATGCTGTGCAAGATGTGCCGTACACAACCAGAACACCTCTGTTGCTGAAAGCCCCCACCCTGCTGCAAATGTGGGGGGAGACCCTGTGTTGCTTGTGCATCTGTAGCTCTTGCAGAATTTAGTAGGATTGAGGCATGCAGGAGGTTCACGCTCACGGCTCGGACTTTCAGCTTGTTTCTGGTCAACATTGGAGCATAAAGCTGGAATTGCTGTCACACTATAACCAAGCACCAGGCACCCTCTCAAAAATTGTAGGCAACAGGCAGCTTTTCTTTTACTCAGTTACTGTTGTAAGAGAGTGAATAGTACCACAGTCTCAACTGCAGTGATAGCAACACACATGAACACAAATTCTGCACAGTGCTGTTTGTCTTGAGGACACTGTTCTGCCTGGTAACATGCTATATGGATCAAGTTATGCTAGACAGTAGTGCAGGTGATACAGCCATTCTAGATTATTACCTTTTTTAAGTTTAGTGTCTGCAAAGAAAAATTCTCATGGGAACAAGCAGTTGGGTGTACATTTATGGAAAACAGTTAGATGTTGAATATGACACCTTTTCCAAGTACTGAAAATAAACACCAAGTCCATGTTTTCCTGGAGTTGGTTTCCTGGAGTTGATGCCCACGCTCGGGGTTCTAGTTCTCATCTAGTATGTTATTTCAGTGCTTAGTCTGTGCTTATCTGTCTAGATAACCTTGAGAATCATTTAATTATTATCAGGGCATGCATTGATAGATTCAGGGACTAAAGCTCAAGCTCAGGATAGGGAGTCTTAGACTTGCAATACTCAATAAGAAAACAAACTCCAAATAATTCCTGGTAATGTTTTGAAATTCACTTGGACACTTGGGACCAGAATTGTTACTAACTTGTTTTCTTTAACTGAGTCTCATCCGTTGTTCTGCTATTGAAAATGCTGTTGTCACTGTCCCCTAAGGAGGGGAGAAAAGGGTAACAGAAACCTTTGGCAGTGCTTCAGTTGCAGAAGTAATTGAGATATTCGATAAAGCCTTTCATTATCCACACGTAGATTTTTTTTTTTTCCTTCTTTCTGTGTAAAGTTCTTTAGGAAAGACAACATCCCTGAGGTCACATCCCATAAATAGGGGTGGATTTAAAAATCAAACTTAGCTGGAATTTTTGGTTTTGTTTTTGAGGGGGTTTGTTTGTCTAGTCAGTTATCTCTCTGCTGCTTGTTTCTTTCAGACAGGATAGCGTAATTCAGAGTATTTTTATGGCTTCGTCTCTGAAGAGCTTGTCTGTGCACAGTCTGGAACTGAAATAACTGAAATTAGAAGTAATTTGACACCTTTAGTTATTTTAGTATGCGAACATACTCTTTCATTTCTGATTATGAGTATCCTATTTCAGTTTAACATAGCTGTAAGTTAAATCAAAACAGGATATGAATAATCTTAAAGGAGTAAATTAGGTACAATTTTAGTTATTTCAGTTCTAGCCTTCTGTGGATACATAGGTTAGTCCTGAGTTAGGGTCTTTCTTGACACCTGATTGTATTTGGTGCAATAAATTACTTGTCTCAGACCAGATGTTGGTAGAGGTGTCCACATCAGGAAGATCAGTTGATGCTTATTATCACCTTTAGGGAGTAGTGTCCTTGTGAAAGTTAAAGGGCAAACAAAAGTAGAAATTCTTCACTTCTGGATGCTGCTTCTAGGAGTCAGTGGAGTCAGGTAAAGAGTGAGGGTTTTTTATGTCATAAGTAGGAAAATATCCTGTCAGGCTAATGTTGTCCGCCAGAATAAATTTTAATTAAAAAGAAAATATTATCATCCAAAAGTTTTCTTTGTTTATGTTTATTTATTTTTTTCTTTAAGAACTTAGGGCAGTGAAAATAATTTTTACAAATACAGATCTGGCTGATGTTCAGGTTAAGGATGTATTTATTGTTTGCAAGGGGTGGTAGGAACCCTTCTGGAAACAGAGCTTTTCTATCAAGTGTAAGCTTGTTAAAGACACTCCTGATAATAGGAAGCAATGAACTGTAGTATTAAAACATTACAATGGGTTGTGTAACTTTAGCACTTGTCCTTCTGCAGATCTTTGTAGTTTTAAAATCACAATCTCTTTCTCCATAAAGATACTTCTCTTTGGTTCATGAAAAAAAATTACACAAACACAACTTGGGTATTTTTCTAAGTGGGGTTATGTTGAGGCTGAATTTTAAGAGATTTCAGGTAATCTGTAAGCAAAAGTTATCTGTAGTGCTTTAAGGCAGCCACTATGTTCTAGCTGGTAAAAACAGTTCTATCAACAGGGTCAAAGCATTTCTGCAATAAGTAGCTTATTTATTTATATCTTAGAATGTTACTAAGACAAATTATCAGTGGGGTTTTTTCTCATCAGGCACACTGCTCTAATATTGACCCAAATTCAGCTATGTGTTCTCAGGGTGAATGTTTCATCCTTTGGCTTTATACATGACTCAGGAGCTTTCCCCCAGGGTTTAGTTCAAGGTTACAGGACTGGGGAAGTGCAGTTTTTGACAAAACTTCACTTCTGAAGCTTCTGAGGATCTAGCTGACCTTTTAAAGGATGGGGATGCACAATTACCTTTTATGTATATAATGTATTTAAGTTATTAATATCAGACAGTATGGATGCAGAACTTCAAAAAGTGGGTTCTTTCTCAGAAGTAACCTAGATGTCTGTTTTTAATGTTGTTCAGCAGGAACTGAAGGAGGAAAGGTAAAAACCTTTAATGCAAGATATTTCTGAGCAGACACGGTCTTATCTAATAACAACACTGAACATATGCTATTTTCTGAGGTAGATTTCTGCTGTGAAAGCTGAACATTTTTTTCTTTTTTCAAAGTAAATATGTGCTCAAGAAGGAGTAATAAGAATGTAGATTATAGGGAACTTGCTGAATATTAGCAAAATTAGTACTCCCAGGATGAAAACTTTATTCTGGTCTGTTTGTCGAGTTTGAAATAAAAGCACAAACCACGACGACTGTATGTTGCATGCATGTGTGAAGTTTAGAACGTATATATTCATAGGCTCCCTTTCTTTCCCCCTCCCCCTTTTAACATGTAGATTTATGAGGAATCAAAGATGAACTTGGAGCAGGAGAGGCCTTTTGTCTGCAGTGCCCCAGGCTGCTCACAGGTGAGTGGAGTCAGCGGTGATATTAATTGAGTCCTCAGCACTAGCTCTGGCTTGTATAATGCCTCCTGATATAACACATGCCTAATAATAATATGTATGTCAGGGAGTTTTTTGTCTTTTTTTCTTTTTCTTTTTTTTTTTAGTCCTTCTCCCCCTCAATTTCCTCCTTTCCCACAAGACGCTATTACAAAATATTTCAAGCAGATACAACAAACAGCCAGTCAAAAGTGAGCCAGTACAAGTGCTGCTTGTGTGCCTTCTCTCATCCCCCAGCCTAATGTTTCAAGCCAGGTATTGCGATTTCTTTTAGTGAGTAGCAGGAGAAAACACACTAGGCAGGACACATTTGTCTGTCTTCTGCTTAGATGTCTGATGGAATGTATTATGCTTGTTACTGGATGTAGTAACCCTCCTGATTTTTTCTGTTTTAAATACTTATCTTATTAGGATATCTTATTAGCTACTTCTTATTTATTTATTTATTTTACTTATTTTTGATATTTAAGACATCTTCCTACTAAATATTTTCTATAGAAAATAGAGCCAGTAGATAAATTTTGTCCCAGGATGTACATTTGGGATTCCTGTCCTGTTGGCTGGTGGTCTGCCCTGTGTTTCTGAGGGTATAAGCTGACCTATAACAGATGCTTAATAAGCTTAAAAAACCTGAAGTGACAAGGATTTTACCTGCTGAAATTTGAATTGGGGTTTATGTGGGTTTTTTTGGTGATTTTGCAGTAGTGAGGGAAGTTGCCCCTTATGCAGCAATGAGGGAAGATCCATGTGTGACACTTTGTACCCTAATTCAGTTTAGTGACAAGAGTTTGTGAGTAAAATCTTCAGGCAAGGGGATCTTTTGGACTTTTGCCACAGGCTTCCTGTATGCATCTGTTTTAAGCGATTTAGCTTACCCATTTCCTAGAGTCCTCCTCTCTTAATTAGTGCAATTTTTCCCGGCTTCAACCGTACTTTGAGAGTTTTCAGCTGGCTAATATTTTTACAGCCCTTTGGGTTCTTCTGGCAGAGTGATGGGTGTGTGTTACTGGAGTGTAGGTATTAATTTTGCCAAGAGCTGAAATAAGGAAAGAGAGAAGCCTGTGCTCCAGTTAATGACTGGCTGAGCAGGTCTGCTGTTTCACTAAGTGGGAACTTTTCTATGGGTGTCAGAGTGCATCTTTTGGATTGTCCCTCTGGTCAAAGATGTATCCCTTTGGATCTCCACATGCAGAGTTTAAAATGTCACCATTCTGTCACATAGTCAGAATAAAAGTATCTGAGTTTTATAGTTGAGTTTTATTTACCTTTTTGATGAAACTTGAAACAAACTTCCACTGAAATCAGTCATCTGAGGGTTTTCATGTCAGCTATTAATTAATTTCCTCAGTGGAGTAGAATCTGATTTAAACAAACTCTTTTAGGTGTTCAGATAGTAAGTTTGGTTGCATGCTGCTACAGTTTGGAAAGATGAACAATGTAGGTGTGACTTCATCTTAAGAAACATTTTATTTCCCTTTCCAAACATGACCTCTGTTTACTGTAAATGAGGACTTCACATAAGTGCATAGTGCAGAGCTGCTATCCAGTTAAGATGACTGGGGACTGGCTTCTCTCTTGGCCAGTGTGGATGTGTACTGAGGGAATTGACCTTCTGCACAAGGAAGAAAGTAGACTTAGAAAACAGAGAAGCCTGGGCTGCAGGAATAGTTTCTTCTCTGTTGCCACATGCCCTCTTTAAGTGGATTGAATTCATCCTGAAGATAAAACATGGCTTCCATGAAGGAAAATCCATTTCCAAGAGAAATAAATGTGGGTATTTTCCCCCCCTCACAATTTCATTGAGCATAGTCTTTCTCACATACTGCCGTTGTTCTTAGTACAAATTTCTAGTGCTGCATTTCTTCCAGATGAGTAAGCAATGAACCGGGATTTCACAGTGAGGAAAAGGTCTTTGGGATTTCTTTCTTTTTCTACTTTTTTTCCCCCAGAGAATTCATTGCCATTATTTATGCTGCTTTGTCTATGGGTTTAGAAAGATTCTCAGAAGGTGTAACATATGGCAACTATTTATACTGTAGTCACAAGCAAAGTCACTTAGCCAGGAGTATATTGTGTTGAAAACTTCAGGTCCCTTTAACTCCGTTGTTGCCAGGTTTTTTTACAGTCTCCTTTGTACTGTTGAGTTTAAAAGTTGCTTTTAACTTTTTTGTTCCCTCAAGCCTCGGTGATACAATTTTTGGCCTTTGCTAGTCCTGAAGTAACCCTGTTAAAACTGTTACAGTAGCAAAGATCTGTGTATGCACATTCTAATGAATGAAAATTCATGGAACCCGTCTGCTTTTTGAGCCCAAATGCACAAGTGCTTGACCATTTATTCAAGCTTATCTCTTGTCTTGTTCAGAAAAAGCTATTTGTAGTAGAAGTCTGTTATCAGACTATACAACAAACTTAGCACACTGATTAGTTTCTTACAAAGAACATCTCTTCACCTTCTCTGCTTGACAAAGGAAAATAATTTAATTTAGTGTCATAAAGGGTCATTATGAGTTGCTATAAAATGGAGCACCATTGCATGGCCACTTCAAATCAAGTTAAAGTAATCAGACATTTCCAAAATTAAAAACACATTTTGCCTGAATACTTTTGGATAGGGAAAAGCTGGCTTATTTGATTATTTTTATTGCTGTTCATCAGATATAGGCTGCAGAAAGACACAAAAGCAGAAAAATGCAGTAGTGATTTAAGATTTGCCTTATTACTTAGCATTTGCCGTGGGCTAAGAGCACACACAACAGCAGCTATCACAGATCCTCAGACACGTGGTGACTTGTGAGGCTGTGGTAGCTGGAGACCCTTAGAATCCAGAACTTGGTCTGCTATTTTTTGCAAGCGAATGCATGACACCTTATGGTTTTCCATTCCAGAGAGCACGGCAGCAAGTATATTTCTAAATCGAGTACAGCTATTTGTTACTCATACTCACTTGCAATTTCAAATATTCTGTTTCCCGTGCCATTTGGACACATTTCTAGCTGGATAAATTTCTTTCTCTCTCTCATTTTTGAAATTCTGTCCAATGCCAAAAGTTTATTTAGAGAATTAAATTCTTCTCTTTTTTTTTTTCTTTTTTTTTTCTCTCTTCCTCTCTCTCTCTCTGTGTTTGCCTGACAGCGTTTTCCAACAGAGGATCATCTGATGATTCACAGGCACAAACATGAAATGACTTTGAAGTTTCCTTCAATAAAAACAGATAATATGTTATCAGGTAAGAAGACATGAATTCAAGAGTCAAGATAACTATTCAGATGATGTTGAAAGCATGACTGCTATCGAAAAACTACTGGCAAATTGCCTTCAAGATTGGTTTTAAGAAGCCCCAGCTCCAATTAAATAACAAGTGGAGATGGAATAAGCTAGAATGTGTATATTTGAACAAAAAGACAGTTGCCATTCTTATGCCTTGATACAGGTTTGGCTTGAGAGGGAAAGAAATTGCTGAACCTCAGTCATGCTGGAAACTCTATCATTGATTCTCGTGTCAACATGCCAGTGAAATATAGGCACTTAAGTGCATGTCACCTGGGAGCACAGCAGTGAGTGTGTTAATGAAGTGAGTTTGTGCTGTTCCTGTAAGACTCACTATTTAAGCTGGACAGGCTCACTTCAGCAATTGGAACAGGCCACATCGTACGAGCCACCTTTATGGTGATTCCAAAACTGCCTGCTGTAAATAGCCATAACCAGAAAGGTAAACCAGTGGGAAATATCCCATACTCTTTCCCCAGAAGGTAACTATCCCTCTCTGCACCTCCCCGATCATACACAGGGGTTATTTGGGATGAGGTGCAATTACACCCTTTAGTTTCTTATTTAGTATTTTTCTTACATAATCTTTTTGTACTCCTGTCTGCATAACCACACACGGATGACTTGCTGGTCTTCTGTGAGTGCTGGATAAGGTGGAGCTAGCCTTCATTTTACCTCTTCTCTCCTCTCCTGTTTCCTTTCCTATTGTTTATTCTATGGGCTATAGTAATGGATTGTTAAGAATAATGTCACTAGGATTTTTCGCATTTCAAAATAAATTGCAGAAAAAATCCTATGATGCAAATGTGTGTGTGAATGTTTACCAGTGTTTGATATTCATCTTTTGCAATGGGCTTCTTCAAGGTAAATTGTGCCATTTTAGGTGCAAATATATAATGATTGAAGGGTCTCCAACATACTAACTCTTTTATGGATAAACTGTTTTTGTTTTTGTGAAAATCATAATTAGGTAACAATAGCTTGGAAATATTTGATTTAGAATTTTTTTTTTGTTTGTTGTGACTTCAGGCACCCATGAGAAGTCAGACAGACTTTATCCCAAATAGAGTTTATTTTGCTTTTACATTTGCAAATGCTGTAGTGGACTAAGTTTAAAAAGAAACAGTACACAGTATGTTGAAGGGTAGGGCTTGTAAAGTGCCTGCACACCAGCTATGCCTGCAGAATCCTGTGTTTGCAAGCACAATGAGAAAATGCTGCTTTTGTGTTTGGCTGTGTCCCTTGGCATTAAAACTGCTTGAAGACATCTGTGCTCTGGGCACATTCACCCTGTGCAAGTGCTGGCTTTTGTTAAAACTTTCTGTTTGGCAAGACTTGTGTTCAAGTGCAGTTTCTAAGAAGTCTATTCTGTCATCAGGAGTCCTCTGAGTAGAGTAGCTCCATTAATGTTTGGTAACTTCTATAATTTAGCTGTCCTGCTCCTTCCAATGGCTTGTTTTCCCAGGCAAAATTACTGTCTTCCAGCACTACCACTGGTACTGGGACCCCTAAACCTGCAGTTAGCCAACAGTATATACAAAGCAGGATTTTCTGGCCAGAAAGACTCCAGGACTGCTTCTAAGGCATGTATTCTTTCAGCTTTGTGTATGACAATCCTCTGTAGTAGTGAAGGAGCACATGTGTTTTCAAAGACTGTGGCCAATGAGCTTGACCATAATGGCCTGACAACTTGGTGCTGCTGTGTATATTTCTATTTTTGTGTTTGTTTGCTGGATTTGTTTGGCATTTTGCAGTCCTTATTCTGGAAGCATCATAGATCATCTCCTCTCTTCAGGGAGACATTGAAAAATAGTTGTTTCATTACCCACCGAAACCCTGGGGAAATCTAAATACCTTAAAGTTTAAGATGTTTTATTCTTAGATTTCATAATGAAAAATTAATGATATATGAGGAGAAGAGACAGACTTTTCTCTTAGACATTTGTCTTCATGTCTTCCTTGTTTTTTGCATTTTTGCTTATTTGACTTTTTTTTTAAAATTGTTTCTGTCATCAGTAGGTTCAAAGAATTGCAGCAGCAATTGCCCTGTAATAAGCCAGGTGCAGTGCTAGTTGGTTTTTCCCCCTCTTTTTCCTAAGCTGCCTGGAAGTCAGACTTTTTCAGTATTTTTTTCCCCAGTATATTGTACACTAGCTTTTAATTTGTTGAATTTGATCCATTCATTATTAGCAATTAATAATGAAAAATAATGGACTGTATGCTTTCAGTTAGACATTAGAATTATCTACTCTGTTTCCAGAGATAGCTTGATCCCCAGTCTGGGATCAGTATAATACCAGTAATATTTAATGCACACTAAATGTGTTTTCTATAAAGTGTTACTGGAAGTAGGCACTGGAACTGAGGGGCTGTTGGTCTTGTACCAACATGACATCTTAGAAACGAAGCAAAATATGGCTTGGGAAGAAGGAAGCTGTTTTTTTATGTGAAATCTGTGTTGAGGTCTGAAGTATAAATTTCTAAGGGAGAGATAAAATTATGTTACATGTAAAGTTGTATGTTATGTAGGTGGGGTCAGTGTTTAATAAACAGTGTTTCATGACCTGATCAAAGCTATTGGTGCTATGCTGGTTTATCAGGTGTGTCTGTCGAGGAACTTCCTTGTTACCAACCAGCTCCACTATATTTTCTAGCATTTTGTTCATGCTGGCTTAAGAAGAGCAAGTTACATTAAATGTGGTGACTCCTGAACCAGTTCAAAAACTCCAGATACATACATACACTAAACAGCTTTCTGTTCTGTGATTCTGTAAATGGAAGGGAAGTCCGCTAGAGGTATTTCATTAAATTGCAAGTGGTACTTTCATTGAACAACTTGACATTACAATTCTGTCTTTTAAAATTAATGTTATTTGTTCCTTTTTGTGTGCGCATTTTATTTTTGTTTGTTACAAAGTCTTGTTATGAGTGGATAGGGAGTAATTGATGTTTTCCATTTCCATCTTTCCAGCCAAAAAAGAGCTGTTTGAGATAACACCTATGTAAGTTTTTCATGCTAGTCATCACTGCAGGCAACTCTGTAGTTAGATTGACTGAAATAGGTGTCATCTCCTTGCTTGTGTGCTAACTGAACATTGATTGCATTGCTTTGAAACTCTGTAGTTCCTTTTGTGTCAAAGCTTTTGTGTAAACACTGAAATATTAATGTCTGTGGAATAGATTGTTTCCTCCAGGTAAGTACTAAAAGCCCTGTGGAACTCAACTTTGGGAGCTGGGGATTACCTACATAGGAAACCTTTTTCTTCCTAATTCCATTTACTGAAATCCAATCCTCTAGAGTCTTGGTGATAAAACCACTGTGGAGATAGGAGCAGTCTTCTCTAGATGAAAAAAGTGCAAATACATTCCTTTTCCCAGGTAATGCCTGTGTTAAGTGAGTTAGCTTCCATCATCCTTAGTTGGCTTAGTTTTTTTTCTCCCTGTAGTTTACACAGAGAGGTTTATCTAGACATGCATTTTGTGGAGTGCAAGATTATTTGGTATAAGGACTAATACTGTTGTTTGCTTTCTTGTTTTCTTCTCTGTCTCTTGCTTTACCGAATAATGAAATAAAAAGTCTTCTAACATTTTACTGGTCAGATTCAGAGTGACCAGAAGACTTAAAAAATTTGTTGTATCCAGTATGAATATATCCTCCATAGAAAGTCCAACCAGTGCTTTAAACAATACATATTTAAGCAGTAAATTTTTTGGTAGCTTCATCTGGGTGGGGGCAGTTTCACCACATGTGACTAGGTGGTGCACCTCTTCTTCCTCTCCTTTTTCCTCACCTGTTTGAGGTGTTATGATCTTGAGCTTCCCAGTACACTTGGGTAGGAACCTGCCAAATCAATGAAGAAACCCTTTTTTAATTTCTCAGGATATTCCTCTTTCCTTGTGGCTGCTTGATGGGCAGACCTTCAATTTTCTGTGCTAGCCCTATTATTCTGATTTTGTTATCACTGTATGACAGTACAACACGAGTAAGAATACAACCTCCACAGAGCCCACAGGTGAACAAGCCAAATGCCTGTTATTACTGCACATCAGACTAAACTTTTTTTTCTTTTTTTTTTCCTTTTTTTTTTTGAAAGAAAGCTGAAGAATCAAGTTACACCCTTTGGAGCTGTGCTGTTAGGTGTATTTTACGGAATCAGAATTTTTAATTTTTTTTTTTTCCCCAAAATGAAAGCTTGTTTCACGTAACTGTTCTTTAGTTCTCCAGGGCTTTTAAAAACCGGTATCATGCTTTAAAGTTTTCTTCTGTGTTTTGGGGATGAAATTCAAGAATTCAAGGTAGTTTTACAAAACACATTCTGGGTGAATCAAGTAAACTTCCTATATAGCAAGTTAATGTTTTGCTTCCTGAGCTGTTGTTTTGAAAACAGTATATTGGGACTGTCCTTTCTGAGGCTATTATTTCAACTCCCACAGCCTCAAACAAACAACAACAATGAAACCCCTGTGCATTCCCAAACATAATGAGTACATAATGGAATCTTCTGAATTTACCAAAGACTTCAAATTCCCCAGTGTCATACAGCATATATTTTTAAATGAGTCTGGAAAATCAGGTATCATTTCAGACATTGAGGACAGGTTTTCAAAATGGTCAGCAACCAAAATACACACAGCATGTCAGGTTCTGCTCAGAATCTGATTGCTGAGTGTTTCTGAAATCCTTTTCTGTAAGATACAGTAGATTAACTTGGGATCTGCACAGGTAAGACCATTTGGACTTGCTCTGGGGCTTATATATTATCCATTTTTGAAGTTTGTTTAAACTTAATGTTTCTTGCAGCCTTTCTGGTCAGGACTGTGTCATCAAAGAGGCTGATTATTCACCTGAGTAACAGGCTGAACAAAATATTTATTGCCCAGTCTGAAGCTTGACAAGTTCTATGTTCAAGCTACTGTTAAAGGTGAGATAGAAATAACTTCTTAAATTATCAGATGACGGGTTCACCTGCAAAATGAGAGCTGGCTAGAGATAGATGCCTCAAAGAATAGTAATTTTTTCTACTAGTTTGTCCACCTCCTAAGGGAGAACTGGTGTTTTGCAGAGCCAAAACAGTTGACTGCATCAGAGCAAAGCAAGCCCACTGGATTTGGTAGCCCTGAAGTCCTGCAACCAACGAGTGCAGTGTTTGTGCAGTGTAACTACTAAAGTCTCAACATTTTAAAGTCTGGATCTTTATCAGTTCTGCTCTCACACAAACACAGAGGCTTTGCAGAGTTCTGGTTTCTGTGAATGTTGAAGGATGAAGTATTTTAAGGTAAAAGGGCAGCTCTTGTTTTATATCTGTCTGAGCTGGCTTCCAGAAGGTCTGTGGATGGAATTTAGGCTGGGTGGTTAGTACTGCCCCCACCCCATTTGGGAGGAGAGACGGGTTGTCTGTTTTAACAAAATCTTGGTGTGAATTCCTGTTGGTCTAATTTCTGGATCGTAGGAACTACAGGAACCATATGGGGAGACTGAGGTAGTAAATTAAGATCACCGTGTCAATATGTTGGTGGTGTAAATAGTGTCATTAATCTATCAGTTTTGATACTTTGAGATAATAAAGTAGTTAACTGGAAAGTTCAACCGTAGGCAACATTCTCAGCATGTGCAGAGAAAAACCATTGAGGCCTTTGTGCATTTGAAGTCACATTCTTGCTCTGGGTTGTTTGTTTTTACTGTTAAAATGAATTTACTACACTGAGATAACCTTTTTTTGTCAGCCTACCATTCATTTAATAGCTGCTGAACAGATTGGGAACTTCAGCTGCACATATCTCATCACCACCTTTTTATCCATTAAGTTGCCTTTGAGCTTGTGTAGCCTGTGGTACTGGTGCCTGATTTTTGGACCAGTTGCATTCCTTGATGGAAAATAACAAGACTTAGGTTAGCATATTCTCTTCTGCCCTGCCCCCCAAATTCTGGGCTTAGGCAACTCTGAAAAAACCAGGATTTTTTATTCTAGTGAAAGCAGTACCATCAGTTTCTTTACGAAACCATAGTTTCTCATCTTGCAATGAAACTGATACCTTCCTTATTTGGTATGGATATACCACTTCTAAGAATAAGACATTTCCTGTATTTACCTCACATTCAGATACTAACATGCCCTTTGTGACCAAACTTCTTGTTTTTCTACAAAGCAATTTTGTTGTTCACTAAAGTAACATTTAATTCTTTTTGGAAATTAATTCTGTTTCTCCTGCATTTCAGTGCACTTCATTTCCAGCACAAACTCTAGTCCAAGGGCCAAAGACAGTCCTGGTGTAAATCTCCTGGGTTCAGTGTGGTTACCTTAGAGATTTATTTGGCACTGCTTAATTAGGATATGGACCTGTAAAGTGCTGAGTGTCCTCAGCTCCCATCACTGTCAGCACCTCCTTGACTCATTTCCTTATGCTGAGTTCTTGCTAGATTTTTGGAAAGTCTTATGTTTCTGACTCTGGTAATATGGTAGTTAGCTGTGAAAACTAATAGATAAATATGTGTGCATTCCTAAACCCTTGAGTTTTGTTTCCTTTAAGCTCACAAGTAGATGCTCTAGCCAAAAGAAATAAAACAGAATTTTAACATTAAGGGCTTGCTTTTTGTGTTACATCAAGATGTTCCATCAGAAATACGAATGCAAATGATTACCTTTGGATTACCTGAGAAGGTCAAACATGGACAACCACACCTGATACAGGTGGAAATTTGCTTCAGGTGTTTATAATGGAAGAGACTGATCTTCCCCCTTAGTTTCCCAGTGAAAACTGCATTTCCTTTTGTATGCCTTGATTTTTTTGCTGGCTTTTGTTTAAAGGTTGCTGTGTCTTTCTATGCTGATAATGTAAGTTTCATTGTGTAAGGTAACTTTGCTGTAAGGGGGTAATATTAGAACTTGACCCAGCTTATCTAGATGTAAGAAACCATTTTTTTTCTACCAGAACTCACTGAAGTGGGAAGCTTTTTTCTGAGGTCAGAATTGACCAAACATGGGCAACAGGGTTTAGTATGAGAGAGTTTTCATTCTTTAAAAAATGAATTATGAAACAACAGAGTAGTTGTCAATGACTATGCAGAAGGTGTCTGAAAACCTTGTACCTTCTTTAGTCCCTCCTGCTTGTGTCATTAAAGAGAATCTTGTCCTTCCTCATATTAATTCTGAGAGGGCAAAAAATTCCTAGAGATGAAGACATGAAAGACCTTTTCACTCCAAATTTCATGGTTTGTATGTATTATCGACACTTTTAGGTATAAAACACAAAAGGATGCTTCTTTATGGCCAAACTTTACCATTTCATAGCTTTTATAAATGTCATTTCACTCTTCCTTCAAAATTTATGGTAGATGCAGAACTTCTCACCACGGCTACCTTCATGTGTTTTGCTAAGTATTTGTATGTTTGAAGTGGTTTTCAAGCACTGGAAGGCATTAACTAGTGCGTATCAAGAGCAGTTACATGCTTGCTGTGGTGTAAATGTGCATTATGGTATGCACTGGGCTTTGTTTTGCATGTACCTATTTTTGGAGGTTTAGAGACAGTTCTAATGACCATTTACACACTTTAAGGATATGCTCTTGTGTTATGTGCCATATGAAAAGCCATCCTGTTGTTTTACTGGTTGAATGATGCTGCCTGATTTCAGACACTGATGGCAAGCACTGGCTGCCTGCAGTGTATCATGTCGAATTTCAGCACTGTGTGGTTTTTTTTTTTAGTGATGGTGTGGTAGGGGTGGGAAAGCAAGGAGAAGTTTAACTCTCTTTTCCTGGAAGCCTATTTAATTGTCTCCCTCTCCTTTTAATATTAAATACCAGCAATCATTTCTTGTCGTATTCTCAGATCAGACTCCTACACCAACACGCTTTCTGAAGAACTGTGAGGAAGTCGGCCTCTTCAACGACATCGACTGCTCCCTAGAGCACGAGTTTAGGAAGGCACAAGAAGAAGAGAACAACAAAAGGGTGAGTGTGAGCACACCAAACCCTTCCTCCCCTTTTGACTCCTTGAAACGTTAAAGGAAATGCCCTTTAATCTGTGTGAAAGCAGATTGAGCTCTACTACCTGGTAGTAACCTTTTGGTTAGAAACTAGGTGGCACTATACATTGTGACATGCTTTTTGAACTATTTAAGCAATTGACAGAAATAAAAATGCCAAACCAACAGAAAAACAGCATGAAATTTCCAGAAGTGTGTAAATGTGTTTGCCAGGGTTTGATTCCAAGTCTCCGCTTTTAAGTAAACTCTAACAAAAACCACACACCTCTTGAGGGAGAGGCTGGGGAAAGCTAGATCATCTCTGAAGTGAGGATTGCAAACTTGCTCAAATACATTACAGGGAAATGTGGATTATGAAGGGGCTTTTACTTAAAAGCAAAATATTTTTTTTCTTGTTTTGTTTGGGTTGTGGGGTTTTTGTTTGGGTTGTGGGGTTTTTGTTCTTTTGGGGTTTTTTTTTGATATTCCCCCACTACCTGATGGGCCCTTGGATTTATTTGTCATTGCTACCAGCTTTACCATGTTTCTGTATTTCTCATAAAGTATTCACGTTGAGCATAGAAACTTTGACTTCAAATACCTTGTAGGTAATGTATTCCATTTCCATTTAGAGTTCTTTTGGTCTCAATGTTCATAAGTTTGGGTTGAATTATATAGGCCACTTTGTATGGGGGTAAGTATACTCCTGTACCCAAAGGCTGTTAGAGTATTTTGAGAGATCCTAAAGCACTATTAAAATTTTGAAGGAACTGTAGAAGAGCTTAGTGCACTACAGAGACCAGCAAGAAGTAGTGCATGAAATTTCAACTTTTCTAATAATATCCACAGTTGTGGTTGCCTGTGAGAACAAAAACATGGGCAATGCAGGGCTTCCTACAGGAGCATATTCCATGCTGCAGCCTTCCAACAATCAGCCCAATGCCTCCCCTTCACAATGTTCCCTTTTGTGGCTCTGTTTTCCCTTCTCCCATTTCAGCATCTCTTGGAAATTCTTGTGTAATGTGTCTCCTACCATAGGAGTTCCCCAGTTACTGAACACCGTGTTACTTGGCTTAGTTCTCACAGTAATCTTTATTTGTCCAATCTGAACCTTAACTGGGACCATAGACTAAAAGTAGGAAAAGGTGGCCATGAAGCAACTATGGTGCTTTAGCCAGAGGACACTTCTCCTTAACTTGCCTCAGCATTCATTTGCCTTTCAGAGTGTGTGCAAAGGTTTCCTCTATAGGTACACCCTCTTAGAGCTGCTGTATCATCTCTTTTGCTTTGACTGTCAGTGGTTGCCATCCAACTCCAAATTCATACCTGCAAGGTGTATGTGAGCTGCTGGGGCTCATCAAATCTGTAGGCAGCAGCATTTAGGGATCCTGAGGTCTGCAAAGTAAAGGCCAAGGAGGGATTCGTGGAAGAAAAGAGGTGTAAAGCTGCTTGCTGAGGTGCAGGAGAGGAGGCTTATAGAAATAAGATGAGAAGGGAGTCTAGGAGTATTTCGGGTTTGGTTTATAGGGAAGTGAGTCTAGGGATGGTTTATTTGTGGCTTATAAGGAAAGAGACTGGGACAGATAGAGGAGGAGAGAGGCTGTGTCATGGTATGCTGAGCAAGGAAAAAGAGTGTCCAAATGTAAGAGAGTTCAAGTTTTGGTCAAGTATTTGGAAAATAGCCCAGACTGACCCTCACAGCTTTGTGTGTGAGACAAACATTAGGAAACAGCCTGTATTGAGATAAATGTGTCTAATTTTAGATTTAACTTGTTAAAACCTTTGTGGTTTAGGTGCTGCAGGGAGGAGTCTCAGATAGAATCAAGGAGAACATTTATGTACATTCCTACTTCTTTGTGGTTTACAGGATTCCCAGCAGTTCTTTCTGTATGGTGTTTATTTTGCAGGAGTAGGAGATGAGGAGAAATTTACAGAGGTCGACCTGTGTGCAGTTTGCCACTGGTTGCAATGCTTGATGTTGCAGAGCCCATTTCAGTTTACAAGGGGTAGTTGCACAATCTGATTAAAACCTAGACAAGGGAATCAAGTTACCTGATAGTTCCAGCTTATTAGCAATCTCTGGGAGCCTTACTCTGCCCTCCTTCTACCAACCCCTGCAGGTGCCATTGGTGATGGTGAGGGAGCAAATAATTGATGGTGGGGGCGGGAAATAAATTTTTTTTTAAAAAAAGGAGAGGCTGAAAAAAGGGAAAAAAAAAAAAAAAAGGAAAAAAAAGGGAGCATAAGTCCACTAGCTGGCTAACCTGTAACATTTGCTCTGTGTTTCCAATTAGTCTGCTGTATGTTCATTCTTACATTACCAACTGGCTGTCAGATAGGAATCTGAAGCGGGTCCCAGTAGGGCTTTACGCAAATGCAAGAGACAAAGGCCAAGACAGAAGGGGACTCCTCAGGCTGCAGCTCTCCCTAAGGAAATGCTTCTAGCAGCCTGTCCCTGGAATATGAGTGCGATGTAGTGTTGGCCTAATGGACCTACTAACACATGGAGAGTAAGGTTAACTGCATGGAAATCTTACTCATGGCTCAGAAAAGTCTTCCAAAAATATTTTTGGTCGTATTAATTTCTCAGGATTCTGAAAGAAACAGATTTGTTTATTTTAGTATATCACTGTGGCTTAGCACACAGCTTGACACTGAAATCTTGTAAGAGAAAAACACTTTCATTTTTGGCTGGGCTTTTTTGCTCCTTGAAAGTTGTAAATTGAAAACTCAGAGAATAAAGTTCAGTTAGCTGCATTTTCTTTGTTTTTATTTTTTTAACCTTCTGAGTGAGATCCCATGAATAACCCATGAAAATTTGCTGTGATGGAGCTAAAGACTGGTGATATTCCAAATTAGCTGTGAAGTACTGAGTGCGTGGTTTTAGGAACACCATATGTACCTGCTTTTGTGAAGGTAGTATTGAGGGGAAGGCACTTTATTTATATATGTGGGATATTTAATGGGATATTTAATATCCCAGCTATTTGTCCAGGAATAAATCACTTGGCATCTTTCTGCCATAGTTGCTCATGGGTAAAGTGGGAATAGTGTCTCTTTCTGCCTTCCATACTTGATATGTCTTGTAATTGTAAGCATATCTCGTAAGGACCATCTCTGAAAATATACATGGATTAGCCTGTTCTCAGGGGCGGAGTGGACTCGAGTAATAATAATGATGACCTCCAGGACCTGAACTGAAATGAGAAAAGTAAAGCTATAAATGGAAGTGAGATTATCATTTTGTTTTGGCTCCTCTGTTGCCTATACCATCCAATATTAGCTGGAAGTCTCTGCTTGAGAAATCTTTCTCACTAAATGCAAGAGATGCTATAGGTGAGCAATAATCATATTGATAAGCATATGAGAAAGAGGCTTCTTGCATTCTCTTGATGGCAGTCTTCCTGACATAAGCATCCTACCTGCCAAATTCACCAGCAAAATTAGCACAAGTAAAAGCATACTTATACTATAATTTTACTTGCAGAAGTGTAAATATGACAGCGTCTAGGAGCTTGAGGTGGATGCCAATTGACAGCTGAGCCCCAGACAAAATTTGCAACCTAACTCAGCAAGGCAGGTAGTGCTGGCAGATCAGATGACCATCTTAGCCCACTAGCTGCAGGTTTTAGGTTTACACTGCTCAGAACATCAGGTATCCAAAGCATTTGAAATGGGGTATACTTGCAAACATGACCTTTGCTGCTACTGGACAGGCCCTGCTGTCAGCTTGTTTTGAGCATTGCATTGGGGCTGAGAGGATAATGTCAAAGATGGGAAGAGTCAGGATCTCTTTCTGAATAACTAATTGGATCCACTTCATTAAAATACATCTAGCCTGACCTCCCTGCATGAAATAAGAAAGAATGGAAATATGCTGAGAAGTAGCAAGTAGAGTATTGCATCAAGTAGTATTTACAAACGCTGAATATTTTCAACACAAGGGCATTTTTAAAATGACATTCTGCTTATGCTAGAGTTTGGATGAATCACTTCCTGAGGCTTGTCCTGCAACTTTGAAATCTGCTAACCAGTGTTCAGTGCTGCAAGATAATATGTAAATTATGCAGATAAGACAGGGAAACAGCTATATTCAATTACAGCTTGGTTTTAATGTGGGTTGTTCAGTGTCAGTTTAGGAAGCTCATGGCTAGCAAGTCCTCTGTGTGGATTAATATTCCTATTTTAAGTATACTATCCCACTTCAGGCACCTTGCTGCTAGAAAAGTATCAGCAAATTGAAGTAGTCCAGTAAAGAAAAACAACAAAACCAGCATAGAGCCTTTGGTGGTTAAATAGGTTTGGTCTACAGAAAGAATAAAAAGCCTGAATATCCAGTTTAGTTGTGTTAAGCAAGGGCTGATGTCCAGTGTGCATTTGAAAGATGCAAATTTGGTTTGTACCTTCTAGGTTCTCCTTCTACCTTGTACATATTTCTGTCTATCAGCATAAAAAGGTAGATAAAATACACTTGTCTGGTTTAAATTGTCTTGTGATTTTTACAGTGAACCCAGTGACTCTCTGGCCTCCAGAAAATAATTCTAAGTATTTTTTAAAGGAAACCTCTACAAGGCAACAAAGTAAATACCAAATCAGTGCCTTTAAATTCAATGGAATAAGAATGTCCATTTCTTGTGTTGCACAAACTTGGTGGGGTTTGCAGGTGTTTTTCTTTTTGGAGGCTTATTTTAAGTTAACCAAGCCATGAGGCATGTTTGCAGAAGATGCCATTTCGAAATCTTCTGACGTTCCCAGTAGGAGAAGCTGCGAGAGCTGTGTTGGTTGGATATCAGAAAACTCTCCATATCTTGCTTTAACTTGGTCCATCATTACATTAAAACAGAAAGTTCACTCCTATATTTAATAGTTGACATTACAGCAACTGAAACTAGTGGTACAGTAAATGGGGCCCTTTGGCAGGAAAGGGTTATGTAGTACCCATATATGAAAAGAAAAAAAAATACTTGCACATTGATAAAGAACGTTGTCTGTGTTTGGATTTTAAAGGTCTGTAATGTAGGACTAATGGGCTGATGGTAATGTTGGCAATGCACTCTGTTGGTGAAAGAGAAGGACAGGGATGAAGGATTCACGATGGTGGCTGGCTTGGCTTGTGGGTGACAAATTCAACACTGGCCATTTATGAAAAACAGTTGCCTTCCCAAGGAGTGCTCTCATCTCACACTTTCCCCTCTCATGTGGTTGATGTGCAGCAGACAGCCTTGTCCCAATATCATGCATACTTATTTTTGGTCCAGTTTTCTAGTAAGGCAGGACAGGAGACCTGCAGATTCATTTCCTTTTGAGCATGGTTTTGTGGGAGGTGATGTCAGTGCTGCACTGGTGTAAAACACTGTGACTTCTGAGTGTGTGCCCAGCCTCTACAGTGGGGTTATTGAGAAGAACAGTGTGCTGGTAGACATTTCATAGGCAAGTGCTCTGAAGCAGCTGAATTTCACTTGTGAAGTAATACAAACCAACAAACTCGTAAGCCTGTTCCTGAAGCACTTTTGACTCATGGACTGACATTCTGTACAGCAGAAGAAAGAAAAGACCTACATTTAAATGCTTGAAATTTTGATTTTGTTAAAGTCATACAATTATAAATGCACATAGGTACCTTCTCCCTGCATTTGGCTAAACACAGTGTAAGAGTGTCCATAATTTTTCAAGTCAGAGGGCCCTCTGACTTATTTTCTCACTGAGATTGCATATCTTATATACTGAGTATGTTATAGTAAACACAAAACAAGACAAAGGATTTAAGTTAATACAGTACTTTAGGGCCAGGGTACCATTGTTGTAGGCATTTTAATAATTTCAAGCTGTTAGTTTATCAATCAGTTAAGATGTTGTCAAGGTGATAGCTCAAAACCCTTAGATTCAAAGTACAAAATATCACCCCACATTGAAGGAGTCAGTATAATTGTTCCTATACTCTGAATACAACATCTGTATCTGGGAAGATGTAAGCACCCTCACACAATAGCATTTTTTCTGGGTAATGCATTGAAGTACTAGAAAGATACACTATAATTCTATATCAGGGTTTTTCTTAGGGTTATTCTTGGTTTTTGTATCCACTTGTTGCATCAGGTTATTGATCTGCTTTTCTGGATTCATTTTTGGTTTGTAACACCCCCTTTTTCTTAATTAACTTTTGAAGCATTCCGGTGAAGAAGGTAAATGCTTTGCCTCTTATTGTCTAAGGAGAAACAGATTCCAGAGGATGTTGCTTTCCAAAGTTCCTTTGTAGTGCGACACTAAGTTCTTGAAGGAAACACAGATGTGGAGTGAAAATTGAAGGGGATCTAGGTCCCCTCCACTGTTTTACCAAGCAAACAGCTTTCTGCCTCTTGGTTCCTAAATATCTTTAACGGCATGGCCCTAAAAGACTGATAAGACACCCTCAAATGCATTTTGGTGCCTTGCTCTCACTGAAACAAAGCAGGAGTAAATCAGAGAGCTACCATAAAGGATCTGGGCTGAAGTGCCATGCTGAAAGTTGCACAGGAAGTCTGTGGCAGAGCTTCGGATTGATTCCATGTCTCCTCGGTCTTAGCATAGGGCATCCCACAGACCATGTGTGTTAAAGATTTATCAGCTGTTGTTCAGTGTTGCTAAAGACAGGAAGAATGCTCTCCTCCTCTCTCCAGATGGGTAGGATTGCTGGATTTTAACTGCTTAACATGCGGAGATTTCATGGTAGGCATGTGGTGGTACATTGTATTTTACATGGCAGCTCTGCAGTTGGCCCTTCAGTCCCCTGGCTTTTTATGAGTCTTGTTTTGAGCCTGTATCTATCTCCAAGCACTTAGCTGCCACACTGAACTGCGTTACAAAAGGGACAGTTTATGCATAATGATGCAGGAAAGCTGTCAAGAGAAAACAGTCTTGCAGAAACATTCACAGGACTAGACTTTGACTTAGGCTCATTGCTGCCAGTACAGCATCTTACCTTCTGCTGGCAAGCAGGTCTATCTTATCTTCTGTAGAAATGAACTGCTTGAATTGGTTTATGAATTTAGGTGCTCATACTCCAAGAGAAGACCTGAATGTTTTTCTAGCAGTAAGTGCCTATATTGTACAGAAAGGCAATTCCTCAGGGCATACATTTTTGATTGAGGTAAACCTCCATAACCATAAACCTTCCATGTTCTTCTGAATTCCAGGTGATGACTCATCCTGCAGAGCTCAGTCAGGACAGTCCGCTTTCTTTCAGCTTCTTATTGTCTCTGTCCAAAAGAAGTTGTGTCACCCTCTTGTAATGTTTGGCAGTTTGTTGTGTTTTGTATATTTTGGCTACCCCAAAAAAAGAAGGCCTGCCTGCTTTCATTCTGACATTTCTTTCACAGCAACGTGGTGTAGTTGTGCCTTTTGCCTTGCTTCTCCTGGGAATGTTTTTAGTGGCACAGCTCACTTGTTACTGGTTCAGATTTCAGCAGGATGGACTGGATGGCACATAAAGAAAGGATAAACCTTCCCTGTAGTGGCATTTTTATAAGTCTATCTGTTAGGTAAAGCCCCTAAATCTCAGCAGTCTCTTTAGAGTGTACGCTGTGCTATTAAACATGAGCTCTTTGCTCCCCAGAGTGGACTGCAGCCTATATGGTTGTGTGGGTAATAAGATACTGCTGATATATTTCCAAGCAAGGTGCACTTTTACTTTATTTATGAAGATAGACATGCTGGTCGAGGGCTTAATCACAGCTGATAAATCATTTTAAGAAAGCCTATTAGAACCATATGCTGATTCTTTGTATTAAAATGGTGTGTCTGTTTCTAGTCTAATAAGGCAAGGGCTCTTCCCCCTCTCCCTTCCTCCTGCCTCATGTGCGAATTATTTATCTGTTTAAGTGATATTGCTTGCTTGGGGGCATTTCCCTCTGTAAGAGGTATCATTAATAAAGCAAGGTGAACAGAGGAAAGAGGTTTTCTTGCTCTCTGGAGCAGACGAAGCTGAGTGTTTTCAGTCACCTTCACTGAGAGGGAACTGCACAGCAAAGGTCCAAAAGGTGAGACAAGGAAACGAATCAGCTAAAAGATGGAACATCATGGCATGGCCGTCACAGCAGCATAAGGTTGTCATTTTGGCCCAGGTGGTTACAATCCTGGAGCCCAAGAACAGTGAGGGGTTGGGTGTGCTGACATTTCAGTTACCTCACCTTTCCCTCACTTGGAGAGTGCTGCTGCAGAAACAGGTTCCATGGCCATCTAATGAGATCCATATTGGTAAAGTTATTCTGTGCCAAGTCCTATTTATCATTAATTGGTGGGTTTGTTTGCAGATCTTTCCTACTATTTGTTGATTATACCCCTACACATTTTATTATCTTGCCAAAACTCAAATGCTAATAATTTCTTGATTTATTGTTTGTTTATAACTCTGTCTACTGCCTAAATGGGTGTAGTTAGAAAATTTCAAAACAGCAACAGCTCTTTTGCTGACTGGGTTTCTTTCACATTTTGCACATGGCAGTCGACTATTTATAAACCTCCATAGGGACTCCTAAACCTTTACAGTTGGGTTCCTCCCACAGCTTCAGCCCCTTTTCTCCCTTGCTCCCCCAGGGCAAGTCTTGTTTTTTGGCATAAGGACAATGATGGTGATTGTTAGGCAGAGAAAATGTCCACAAGCTATGAACCATGGGTAAGGGTTTTTAATTTGTACCTCAACCAGAATAAACTGAAAGTCAGAGACATCCAGGAGAGTAAGGGTATTTTCACCATAAGGTAGAAGATCTGCATCTGAGTTGCTGGTGTTCTTTAGGCTTACAAAATGTGAAAAAAAAAACCCTGAAAACTCACTTTACACCGGTTGCGTGCACACTGTAAAATGTACCATTTTCAGTACTGTACAAAATTACTGTCTTTCTAAAAGTCCCCAAATGTAACTTTTAAATCTGCCATACTTTGGAGTAATAAAAGGAATAGTGGAGAGAAGAAAGAAGCCAAAACAACTGCTCACATGTGATGGTAGTTAAAGAAGATACAGTTGGATGTATAGCCTCATACTCCTCTCATGAATTACCCTCATGAAACTCTGGGGCAGTTTCATTGACTTTAATTTCAATTTTTAGCCTATTATAACTAGGCAAAGATCTGAAGGGAGAAAAACCTTTACTCAGAGACTAGAAAAAAAACCCAAACTGTGGTCATGAAGTGATGTGAAGTATCTGGGTAGCTGCTGATGTTCTGTTAATATGTAAAATTAGGGCCTTTTAAAAACCATACTAGGGAGATAAAAAAATGTATCTTTTAACTGTTTCCTTATTCTGGTTTCTCTCTCACATGCTTCTCTACAGAAGTTGCCAAGTCCACTCTTATCAAATAAATATCAGCTTTTTATTCTTCCCTGAAATGTGAGTAAACTGTGTGTGGCTCGGTCTGGCCCCTGGGAAGGGAACAGACATCGGTTTGCCATGTGAATGTACATGTCAAAGTGCAGCTCTGCCAGCCAGTCTGGGGCTGGGTGGGGAGAGACATGGGGAGAATGAACTCAGTGTTACAAACCGTCTCTTTTGAATTTCTGCAACCTATTAGTCACAGCAAGCTGCCCTTATTGATTTTGGTAAGAGAGGTCACTTTTAATCCTCTAAAGTGGAGAGAGCTACATGCACTCTCCATAGCATGACATTAAAATTGACACAGCTCTGCATCAGTTCTATGAAAAAGCCCTAAACCTAGATGGATTATTGCCTTGCCTTTCAAAGGATACAAGCTGCTAACCAGAGCATGCAAACCTAGATTAGGTGTAAGAGCTTTAAAATACTTGATAAGGAAATCACAGCCAAAAGAAGCCAGAAAATATGTGAGCACGCTAAAAGAGCTGCCCCAGCATAAATAGGCCATTAGTCTTCAGAAACTTTATTTTCTCCTTTTTTAAAAATTTAAAAGTCAACACAGAGGAGTTGAGATTATCATATAAAAGAACAAACAAAAGCTGACCTTACTCTATGATTATGAAGAAAGCTTTATTCTGGCTGATAGCCCTTGCTAGTTTTGTTTATGTTCTTTAGAGAACTAAATCTTTGAATACAATTAGAATCGTCAGACTTGAATCTTAAGTGTGCCTCAAAATAAACAGCAGAGGTGAACTCTCAGCAGTTTTCTTTTCATCTTTGTTATCCTTGCCCTGACCCGTTTTTCCTGCCCAATGATACTTTGTGGCATGCTATTATTAACAGAAATCTTCTTGATGGAAAATAAGCTTAATGGGGATAAGAAAGTTGTTGTGAGCCTGGAAAAGTATTTTTTTTTTCTTTCTTCGGAATTCCAGAAAACGACTAGTGCCCCTTTTGATTTTATGATGGTTTTTATTTCGAAATTTGTTTTCTGAAGGTCTTAGTAATTTTTTTTCTGTCAGTCTTAGTAAATATTTACAATGTAGTGTTGGCTTGTAAGCCTGGTGTTCTCCCTTTTCATTAGTTGCAGCTTGCTTCAGTATTTCTTATTAAAGGCTAGAAATTCCCTTTTACAATAAAAGATACCTGCAAAAGAAACTGTGGTAAAAAACCATTAATGTACAATCTTAATCTGTGTAGCATGCAAGTGTAATTCATGTGACAAGGAAGGTGCCACAGCCCCTTTCAATAAATGCTAAAAGTCCTCTGCAGTGGTTACTCAAATAGATCTCTGAGCTCGTTCTCAGCGGAGGTTAAAGTATGTGTGTGTCTGTGTGGGCAATGTTGTTTCCCCTCCTACATGAAGAGGTATTTACTCTTTCTCCCCTTCCTCCTCATCTGAGTGGTTCCTTCGTGTGATGTGATGGTATTTTCCCCTTGTTTGTGGACTTAGCAAGGCCTAAGGAAATTCAAAGCAGTCACAGGAAGGGAGATGGCTTTTGGCTTCATCACTGACACTGAGACATGGCAGCTAGAAGAAAAAGTGAAAGCTCCCCATTCTGGGCTTCTATATGGCAGCTTATTTTTGTCACAGTTCTACCTTTTCTTCTCCTATCAAGGAAGAAAGGAAAATAAGGTATGTTGCTAATCTCTCCTTCTTTGTGTTGGAAGAGTCCTCCGCATTGCCCGAGGGGGGAGAGAAAGGAGGAAGACAGGAAAGTATGGGTTGATGAAGGGGAACAAGAAATGAAAGGAAGAGAAGTACCTTTATTTTTAACTTACATAAATGACTTATTCCTAGCCCAGGTCAGACTTGGTGGGAAAAAGGCAAAGGAAAATTCACACAGAAGAAGAGACGTGAAAAAATACTACTCAGACGTGCAAAAAGCTGAGGGAGGCTACCAAGAGACTGTTCAAGTGAGAGAGAAGGAGTGAAAAAACAGCACTCACATGAGGCAGATATTACAGTTCTTTGTTTTCTGAGATGTGGGGTATTAAAATATTCTTGTAATGTACTTGTTAGCAGAATTGGAAGAGCAGAGATAGAGGAGTGTGAAAAGTATAATTTCCTTTTCTTCCCACCCTTTGTTACCCCCCACCAACCCAAGGAAGTGAATTTAGTTTCTCCAATTAATGTTGAATTGAGATGTCAAGAGATGTGGCTGTACAAGAGAAGAGGAGACATGAAGATGCTCAGTTGATGTTGGGTATTAGGATAGTTTTTCCCTGAAAGGTGGAAAGGAGAGCCAGTCAGGACACTGTTGTTTCTGCTTTCTCTATAGTCTTTTTAAAGTATTCTTTCTGTCATCACACTCCTGTCTTATCTCTGAGATCTCTGTGCATGTCCCTTGGGATGTATACATCTGTGCAAGGCCTGTTTCTGTAATGACAGAGTTACCATAGTTCTCCTATTTATGCTATTTTTTCCCAATACAATAAACTCATGCAAGTGTAAATGCCAAAATATATGTTTCAGGAAAACCAGGAAAACTATTACACATATTACACCCCTGCACATAAGTTCTTATTTTATGGATTATTGTTTGGCTGCAATCTTTTTCAGGTGCACCTCTCATATCCCAATTTCTTTTCTTTGCTTCATCCATCTCAGCCAGTTAAATGTGTATATAACTGATTTTTTGAAACGGGGCCAAAACCCATGTACTTCAATAGCTTTTAAACATATGGTTAACTTCAAGCATGTGTGCAGGGGTTTGCTGAAGAGAGATAGTTTGCTGAATCAGGACTTGCCAACACCACGACTTTAAATTGCAAACAATTCTCTGTTTGAATATATTTTAACTACTGCCTCCCATGGACTATAGGTAACTTGTTACTTGAGCTCTGCAGGTGACAAAAGTTGTAGTTGGATAAACAGAAATGTAAGGGTGAACCCAATCTTTCTGATACCCTTCTGTGACAACTATTTTTTTTTCCTTCCTCCTAATAAATAGTTATATTACATGAAAGGGAATAACAATTAGAATTTCAAGTTATTGTTAAAAAACTATTTTTCTGGGGAAATAGAAAAGGTCTGCTACTTAAAAAAAAAAGGAAATTGTTACAGCTTTTTTGTTGTTGTTGTTGTTAGATTTCTGTATTTTCTAACAGAATGTGGTACTGAGATGATAGTACAGGTATGCCATTATTGACCAAATGAGCATGAGTCAGCTCTCCAGTCTTCTGGATACATAAATTTGTGTGATTTCTTCAGAAAATGCTTTGAAAAACAATAAAAGTGTGTATATGTGTAGAAAACCAAAACCAAACCAAACAAACAAGACCCAAAATCACCCCTGAAACAAACAAACCAACCCACCCAAAACCCACCAAAAAAAACCCAACCAACCAACCAAACAAACAAACAAAAAAAAAAAACCAAAAAAACCCCTCCACAACAAAAAATCCAGTTGCCTTTATCATTCACTTGCATTTTTTTGTGTGCAGTGATAAATGGGACAGGGCTGCCTGCCCTGTGTTGTTTTAATTTTCTCCATTCTGGATCACAGGTAGGGTGGGGTGGAAAGTAGATTCCACAGAACAAATGCATCTGTCGGAAGGTGCAGGCAAGAGGAAAGAGTCAGTGAGGGAAATGTTCCTTTCAAAATACTTCTTAATATGCTGTTAGTGATGGAGTGCTCAAATTGCCTTCTTGATGACAGTCAGGGAAGGAAAAAAAGCCTATCTTACTATTGCAATTGATACACTTAATACAGTGTTTTAAAACAAAGTTCTCTTTCCTTGTTTTTATGTAAGGTGGTAAGACTTAAAAATATAATTAGGCTTTCTTCTTCTTTTCTTACTACTTTTCTATATTCATTTCCTCACATTCCATCTTCAAACCAGCTAATCTGTATCCCCTTCTTCTTGAATAGCATTATCCTGACAACAGAGCAGTGAAAAGAGCCGAGACTGCAAGACTTTGAACAATGCCAGAGGGCCCCAGGAATAGGAATGCCCTGAAAAAATGTGCTTCCATCCAGCTGCCCTTCATATTGTTGTCTCTCTATCCAATTTACTAGAGAATTTCCCACTGGCTCTTGGCTCATTCCCAAATGAGAATGTAATCTTTTAAAGATTACACTGCATAATGGAGGGACAAGGAGCTCTTTATTAACTGGGATGGGGAGTCACTTGCTCTTAGGCAAGGGAGAGGGATGGGGTGTAGTAGTGTTTTGTGAGCTCTGCTTTCTGCCCCTTCTTGTCTCATCAGTGACAGGATGGCACGTTGGGAGCGGGGAACCACTGCAACTGCACTGTAGAAAAACAAGTAATTGAATATAGCTTATGATTATGGCAATTGCTTTTATAACGTGAGGGATTATACCATAACCATTACATTCCCAACAAGATTAAGTTACTAACCTAATACCACAACATGTTTTCCAGGAAAATAAAAACATCTCTGCTTGTTCCAGAGTTGATGCATTTGAAGTGTGAAAGAGCTGAGCAACTAAGGAACCTGGAGTGCTGTCTGTACAGACATTGTCTGGATCAGATCCCTGTCACTTCCACAAGCTCTGATAACTAGATACCCTCACCCTTTTTGGGATGTAAGGCAATGTTACACTCTGGTAATCATAAAGGCTCCTTTCTCTCCTGTCAAGCAGATTAGCTTCTGACAGCAGTAGTTAATAAAATGATAATCCGAAGCTATACTTGCAATGGAGAAATTCTTAAAACTTCCCAAGGGGACCAATTTTCCTGATGTAAACTCACTGAACTGATTGGAAAGCTTAAGCTTCAATATATTTTCTTACTGGGCTTTCCTTTTACTACGTCTTTTGAAAATGCTGCTTAATACAGTGGATATCTGTATGCATAATGAGGTAATCTTAGGTCACCTCTAGTGTGAGATCAGTTTTGCTGAAGTTTCTGGGGTCTGCAGTGTTACTTTTGATGGGGTTTTTTTGTATTTTTTTCTCCTACATGCATAGCAAGGTCACAGATGAGACTTTGTCATATAACTAGTACAGATATAGCCTTGTATAGACTGTTCATGGTGGGAGTATAGGCTAAGTTAATTATGCAGGAAGAGCATTTTCCTTTTGTTCATCAGCTGGAAAATGAGTAGAAAATTAAATTTTGGAGACTTCAGAAATATATCATGTGTTGATCATTACGGGCAAATTAACTGGCTTCATGGAAAACCTGTTCTGATTCTAAAGAGAAATTTAGGTAACCAATATAATTCTATAAATATTTTTATTAATTTTTATATGCTATGTGCTGAATGATGTCTTGAGCAGTTGATTTCCTTTTTGTTGGGTGTACATTTAAGTCTTCCCACCCCATTGTGCTTTATGAAAATATCTGTTGTCACACAAAGCTATTGGATACATTTGGAAAGGCTGGATGTGCATTTGGAAATAGACCTTTTCTTTTTCTGGTGGAGAACTGGAGTTACGGATATCAAATTGATGTCAACCAGGAGCACATTACTGTTGTTTCTAATCTTGACAGTCAAGATTAGAAACCTCTGAATGGCAGACTATTCTTGATTTTATTCTTCTTTAGCCCTTCCTTCCTTCTAAGTCTGTGAACAGAAGAAGAAGCAAATCTGATTTCATGATGGATCTTTCTATCCTGTAGGTTGCAGATCTGACCATTGCCACGTATAAACTGTGTGTCTCAAGACTCTTGGCTTCTTGACCTTCCCATTCACTGGAGCTTGAAAGAGTCACCTTAGGCAAAAGGTGCTCTCAGTACCTTCTGGGTTTGAGAGCCCTGGGCACTATTAAGACGGTGTTATTGAAAGTTGGTTTCATAATTTATTTGTGGTGTCTAACCAGCCTAACAAGGTTATAACTCTGTTTGATAACTGCAAAGCATCTTCTTGTCAGGTAAGGATATATTTCTATTCCCTCCCTTGGATTTTATCACTTTCAGACACAGACCCTATGTTCCCAGTGAAACATCCTGTATTAACCTTCGCTGAGGGCTTTTCAGTTTTGTCCCCAATGCGTTAGTTCCTTGTTGGTAGACACAGTTGCAAAAGCAATTAACTTTTTTTCATACTTCTCCTATGCCCAGGACATCTTATGAAGTCTTAGGTTGCTGCTTGCTTTTAGAAAGAAGGTCAGCATGGGTTTATTGCACATCTGCCCATAGTTTTTGAAATGCAAGATCCTCATAGTGACCTATGTGCCCATCAGGCAAGTGTTACCTTTCACAGACTGCATGGAGGGAATCATAACCCATGGGAAGGGGCCCACCAGATGCCTGAGAGCCATACCTCAAGCTGTCACAGGAGTTTCACAAGTTCTTGCTGTTCATTGGCTTCCTTGTTCTCTTTGCATTGTGTGCTGAAGCACCTTCTTAAAAGTCAGACTGTTGCTGAGGGCATTGGCTGCAAGCGGCAGTGCAACCTCATCAGCTGGAAATTGCGAAGTCAGTGATACGGGTTTGTGTAACTTCCCTGTGTGCCCTCTCACTGTTAATAGGTAAGAAAACACCAACCTTTCAGTGGGACGGGGGACTATTTTGGTGTCACCAAGACACAGGTGTAAAATTTTACAGGTGAAATGACAAGTACTGGAATACTTGTATAGGGATACTGGTGTGTTCAGAAGGTCTTGCAGGAATGTTTGTATGGCTTTGTTGATTACGTTGATGCTAGAGCATAAATTGATTTGAATGTAATTTCTTCTTTCTTTTCTACAAGCATTCCAGTAGAATTATTTTTAAAGCCAATGGGAAATTTCTATAAGACCTTGTCATAAGTCATGTTTTTTGCATTTTTCTTGTTTTCCTGCTGATCTGTATCTTCCCTGATTGTCTTTTATAACACTTTGAAAAGTTTCTGCATTTTTAGATCAGTTTCTATGCCAGTTGATGTTGAAATCAGTTTCAAAACTGCAGCCAGAACTTTTGTTTACCCAAATATTTAGCTTTCAGTTTAACCTGATCCTAGACTGAGCACATCTGAATTAAAGCAGCCCAACAAATCTGCTACTTTTTATCTCCTCTGACATGCGACTGGCTGTGTGAATACTCTTAGCTTGCCCTAAATATTACGAAGGGAGGGAGAGAAGCATATAAAGGTCAGTACAGTGGTTTGTTTGATGGACAGTAGTTTATTATAAACTGTTGTGACTCAACTGTTGTGACAGTTTTTGATACTCTGTTTATCATATCTCAACTGAAAGATGCTAGGGAAGCTTCTGATCTTTCCAGCAGTTAGAAGAGCCACATCTCATGAGCTTTTATTTTCATGAAGCAATACAGACTATAAACTGCTTGCATAAAGCATGCTGTTTGCTATATGTCTGTAGAAGACCAATGTTCGGATCCCATTTTCAAATAATGCTGTAGTGCACATAACTCCTAAATTATGATCCTTATTTTTACACTAAATCTTTTCAGTTGGATGACTTTTTTGCTTTAAAATAATAGGTATTTTTGCAATATATGAGTATAACATAGAAAACTATTGCAGTTCCTTTTGGTGATTTGTTGCTTGATATAGTGACACGGCACTAGCATCTAGCAAGCAAATACATTCCTGTGGTGTTTTCAAAAGCAGATGAGGAACCATATGTTTTCATAGGAAAACAGCTGTTACCAAGCATATTCTTTCTGAGACAGAGTGACAGTTACTAGAAGGGCAAACTAGGACCACAACCTGTCTTTTAAGTTGAATAAAGCTGGCAATAACTGTCGCTTTGAATATGCAGTGGCACTGCATGTAGATATTGCCATGTAGAGTTGTAACTGGAAGGAGGGAGAGAGATTAATGTCCATAGTCTGCAGCTTGGAAGAGACAATATAAATCTCTGTCCTGCTTTGAGCTGTGAATGCCTCTGTAGGAGTTATAGTAACAGACAAATTAGCATAATGTAATTGGCTGGCAAGGTCAGCCCCTCTCCAGGAGCATAAACAATGTTTACTATAAGAAGAGACAGACCAAGTATTGTAGGATAGTATGTTGTCTGTCGTTTTTGAAGGAAGAATAATCATGTTGGACTCCCTGCATTACAGACTTTACCATATCTTAGTAAAATTCAGACTATCATATTTCTGCCTTAAAGCAAATTATCTAAAAATCCAACAAAGAATATTCTCTGTTATCACACAAATCTTTATTCATTTTTTTTGTTTTGAACCTCATTAAGTTTGCTTTTTTTGGTTTGCTTTTTTTTCTTTATTTCTCTCTTCAGTGGCTTTTCTCTGAATGCTATTCTTACATATGCATCCCTGCCAATACCTAATAAATATTTTTGGGAGAATTAAAATTTCTGGCCTTATTGAATTTACTACAAGTATAAATCCAGACAAAGTTATCAGCTCTGTTGTTCGGAACTTTTGAAAGTGTGAAACTTTGGGCAAAATTCTGGGCCAGTTCTAGCAATCTAGGCTTACTGGATTCAGCTTTGCAAACCCTTTCACAGCTGTAGGTCAGAAATGTGAGATGATGCCCTGTATCTTGAAGGAGATCTGGCAGTGAGTCAGTCACAAACAACACTTTTTAGCCTTTGGTCTCAAAAATGACAGTTTGCACCAAGTATTTGAAATGAGTTCAAGCATTCAGTTATGAAATGTTTGGGAAACAGTTTTCAGAGTATCATACAGGAGTTGCATTGCCTTTTCCTATGTACTAATCAGTAAGAATGGTGAAGGTTATGCTATTTAGCAGTTATTTTTAGCTTATATCTTTAAAATACTGTATCCAGAAGTTGCCACTGTAGTTTTCCTAGAGAAGTGGCAGAAAGGTTAAAATATGCGCAGAATCACCTTCAGAGCACTATCCTACAGGAAACCCTATTTCCTTGTGCTTCAACAGTGTGATCCAGTGGATTTCCAAAGCAGAGTCCAATCCATTGTCTTCTTATGATGAAGAAAAACAAGATGGCAGTGCCCAGACTCCATGGCAGCTGTATTTTGAGTCTTGTGTAGTAAAAACTTCCAGCCTAACTGTAACTCAGGTAGATTTAAAATGAGCAGTGTTGTTGCTGTGTTGAAGGGTAATATGCTCTTCTTTAGTGCTGATCCCCAAGAGCTAGCTGCTCTTGAGAACAGGATCATGGTGCTACGTGTATTCCTGACCCTCTCCTCAGTCCCTCAACTTTCGGGTATCAAGTTGTTTTGATTGTACATATCCCCCTGACACCCACTTTGTCGGCAAAGCTTCTGTGTGGAGGAGAGCACTCAGAATTAGCAGTTCTCCATGCGCAGCTAGGTTGTTCCTCAAGGATGCCTGTCTGTCCTGTTTCATTCATGGCTTAGCTGAAATTCCTGCTTTCCATTGTATGGGTTATGTTTTGCCTCCTTGAATGAAGTTATCTGTTTGGCTGAGACACACCATTACAGGAGGACCAACTGTTTATTACTTAGGAAAAGGAGCATTGTGGCTCCTCAGATGGAGTGAGACTTCACCAAGGCATTTCAGAAGCATGTGGTATTCTAAAGGAACGGCATATAATTTCCCCAGGATGGCTCCACACCTCATTTAATTAGTGTGACTGGAAATGTGTATGTCTAGATGATTGCCTGATAGCATTATCAAATACAGTGCAGTTTGTTTTTCTGTCCACTTACTCCAGTCAGAAAAGAAGATGAACTGAAGATATCCTGCCTTTACAACTTAGAATTCAGTCTCTCTGCCACCACCACCGTGTAAACTCAGTAAGATTTTTAGCCTGACTTGTCTGAAGTGTCTTTTAGAGCCCATATTTGGATGTACAGCCAGCAATGCTTCAATTGAATCCAATTTTCTGCAGATGGAGCTATCCTTCTCTGAAGAATAGATCCTGCAATGCTATCTGGACTTCAGGGTTTGAGTTGCAATCATTATTCTCTTCTACTGATTTACATGCCCTTCTCTGCTTTCCTGTTTCCAGTCACCAAAGAACTGTTCTTCTGTCTTGCAATTCCTCTAGTGGTATTCATCATATAACTATTTTCTGTATTGGTTAAAGTATTTTGGTTATGATTCCTTGTCATTTCTGAGAGGTTGAAATGCATGCTGTTCTAAAGTCCTGTGGAGTTCTCTTACAAAAAAACCCCATCTGCTCTGTCACTGGTGTGTTGTATTGCCTTCCCAGGTATACTGTATTGTATCTAAAAGCTACTCCCTTTTTATCACTTCCAAGCACTCTGTAGCTGTTGAAGGTGTTTGCCCTGTTTTACATGTAATGCAGAAGAATGTGAAGTAATTTGCTCAAAGTCATGCAGTAAATCTGTGGCAGAGTGAGGAAAAGGGTGGCTGTGCAGTTCCCAATGTACCTGACCTGCAGAACACCTTTGGAGTCCAAGGAGTTATATTTCTGATCCCTCCTGCTGTCCCAGTCCTGGCAAGCTGTATGTCTCAGCTCCACGCCAGGTTGCTTACTTGTTCCTATTTCTGTTAACAGTAGATCTTCTTCCATAGATGTTCAGCAGGCTGTCCTTTAAAACCAAAGTTGCATTCCATTAACAATGGACAGTCAATTCTGTTCCTTGCAGATGGATCACTATTGGTTTCTCTTTCTTCCAAGCATGTTTATTCTCCGAGTTTTGTTAGTGCCTGTCTGCCACCAAGGCAGAGATGGACAAGGGCAGCATGTTTCTGCTTAACCAAACTCCTGAAACAGCTTCAAGGATTCAGAGAACACTTTCTTATGACACCTGTTTGTCTATAACCCTTGCTGTACACAGTATAAGTGAACTGGCCTTAGATAGAAGTGTATTTAACTTTTTTGCTTCCTATGTAGACAGTCTGTTTGCCTTTCTAAACCCTAACTTTTTAACTCTTATGGCTAAAAAGATTGTTAATTTTTGTCTGAATGCTAACTAAACTTGCTCTGCTCTCACAAAACATCAACCCAAAATTAGTTGAAATGATTGTGGGTGCTGCAAAACTGCATGCTTGCCTTTGTGATCACTTCCCAGGAGGCTTGGTGAATTAACTTGATCCCGACTTGATGTTTTGGTGTTCCTTATATGATTTTCACTCATCAAAACTATTTGTCTTCCAGCTCACTTGACAACCCACTCCACTGTTTAGACCTGTGGTCTCTTGCATGTAGCAAATGGTCTGTCTGGGTGCTTTTTGAGACCACTGTTGGCCGTGACTCCTGGACCTTTCCCAGCCTTTTGTTTTAGTCCCCATGTAGTACTAGCCAACCTGGCCCAACACAGCTGCCACAGTGGGTTGGGGTTAAAAGAATATTTAGGAGATTGATTTTATTACCAGGGTAGCAGCATTTCCACTTGACTTCTTAGCAGAAAAGTTAAGTCTGATGGTTTTCTGCTTGAAACTGCCTGAATGGAAAATCAGTGGCTGTTTTGTTGCTACCATCCTTGCTCTACTTTACCAACTGCTCACTCTAAAAAATGTTCTGGTCATTGAATGCAGTCAACAGCCACTGCTGTAACTCATGCATGATGCCAATAACTTATGCCAGTGAAATCAATGATGAGAATTTAAAAGAAGCTTTAAATAAAATATAATAAATTTAAATGCCAAAGTGCTGTCTCTTTGAATTTGCTATTAACAGATTATAAATGGTTTGCATAATGTTGAAAGGCCCAGTGCCTTCAGTTAGCAGTATCAAAGGCTTGTTTAAAGAAATTCCTGGAGGATTGCCGCCCTTCCTCCCCCCACCCCAGCTTTCTGTTTCACCATGGATAAAAACAAAACTCCTTACAATAAAGAAAGCAAAGCCAGGTTTTCAACTACCCTCTGACTGGCCTCCAAATCTGGCAGCTGCTTTTGGATGTCTAATTGGTTGTCCTGCAGAAGTTGACATGCACCTACTTTGAGAAGGTTCTTTGAGTACCCACTTTATGTGCACTCTGATTTACAGAAATGAAATGATAGTGCTGGAAAAAACTCAAGTAGGGCTTATAATTCTGTTTCTTAGAGTTTTCATTTATTTGTTTGTTTGTTTGTTTTCTGAATTCATAAGTAAGTATTAGATGCAGAGAAACAATGCAAAATAATGGATAAGACTGGACTGGGAAAAAAAAGCCCTTGCATTGAGTCCTGATATTTGGCTGAACAAATCACTTTCCCTCTTTTTTCTTTCCTCTTTCCTTGTTTTGTCTCTGGACTCTTAAGGCTTGTGGGCAAGTGTAGTCCATCAATGTGTCTATACAGATTTTAGCACAATAAGGCCTTGATTTCAACTGAGGCCTTAGGAATTACACCTAGTAAGTATCCTGGCAAATTTCTTTTCTTCCTTTCAAGTTTCTTACTAGCCATTCTCTGTCTGAAATTCATGGCAAGCTCCCTTGTTTAGAGCAATCTATTGGGATCATAATTCGGTCCCCAAGATAACATTACAGATATAAGCCAGTTTTCCCTTAGACAAAGTTCTGTGGAGAATGTATTTTCTTATAAACATGCTTTTTATAAAAGGGCTTGTTGTTTTGTGTTTATTGGTGTTCCATCTGCTCTAGAGAATACATTTGAGAAAAACTAGGTCCAGCATGGCATATAATGTTTCATTAGCAGGCATAACCTTGTTTATTTGCTTTTTAAAATTGTATTTAGAAAAGGAAATCAGTTTGCACCCTTGACATACTGCCAGGTTCCTGTTTATAAATGTCACAATAGGCAACTTAGAAGAAACGAAATAGTCAGTTTATGGCTTTTGCATAAAGAATGGCAGAACTGGTTAGAGCCAGGCAGCCAGTTGTGCTCCCTCTATTTTTCAGCCTCCCAGTTAGCAGGAGGTACTGTGGTGTTAGCAGTGCAAAACACCCCGAGTGACCCAAACTGGGCTTTGCACACTTGGTGTTATGGATGTTTACTTGAACAGAAGAAGCTCTTTGTGCTATGTTGCTTTAATGGCAATCTTGGGCAACTAATTGTGTTTGAAACAAGCAACCCTGAAGAAAAATGGGAGATATCTTTAGGAAACTTCAAGACATAAGCATGCAATCTGATGTCATCCTTTCCCATGGAGAAGCTATTTCCTTTCAAACTCTGGTGAGACCAGTCTTCCAAAATTTCCTTCTCTTTTAAAATATATTCCTTTATATCACTTTTTTTTCTTTCCTCTAGTAAATGGTTTATAATGGGTACATCTGGTATACACCATGTATTACTTACAATGTATGTAAGGAAGGCTTCATATGTCAAAAGCATAGTCTGGATAGACATGCTAAAAAGGGCACGAGGAGGCTAGTGGGGGAAGAGGGGAGGGAATCCTGAAAGACAAGGGTCATCTTTCAGTATTCATTTCTGCTGGTAATTAGAGGCCACCACTGAATGACTGTAATTAGATCATGTCACAAAAATTAAGATAAAAGTTCAAAAATTCTAAGTATCCTGCATTTTGTTCATAATATCAGAGAAGTCAGAGCATTGGCTTAAACCAGTAGTCAAAGTGGAGGAGAGGCAGGGAGGCTTAACTTGCCTGTGGAAGAAATTCATGTGTGTTTTGCCATGAAGGTGCAAGGAAGGGACTGGAGGAGGTGACTGTGCTCTCTGGGTGCTCAGGGGGCAGAGGCCAAGCAGAGGCACGCCAGAGGTTGGCCTGCAGCACAAGCAGGGTTGTGCAGATTTTGTGCAGGGCTGTCACCCTCCAGCCAGCAGCCTTAAGAGGATTAGTAGTGCTTAAATGGGCCCTTTGGACTTTGAGTTATGGTGGTGACTGCTAGAGCCTTGAGATGGCTTATTCCCGGCTTAGCACTTCATATGTCTGTCCTGTGTCTTGTGCCACGCTTCCTCGCAGCACCACAGAGTTTACTGGAGATTAGCAGACGAGGTCTGCATCACTCTCTGTATCTCCGAAAGTCTTGCTGATAACACTCAGAGTAACAGCTATTGAAAGAAAACAGGATAAAAAGATTATTTATGAGGGTTTTGTCATCGTTGTTGTTTGTGCCTCTTCTGGAGAATCCAGCATGTCTATATTTAAGAATAATTCATCCTGACTTAAAACAACAAGGAGGTTTCCTTGCATGTTCCAGTGTAGATATTTAAGATAAAATTTTGCAAAACTCCAGCCAGCTCCAGTACACAAGTCTGATTTATTAATTAGCAGTAACTGTTCACTAAGGCTCCAAAAGACTGCAGACATTTTGAAAAAAGAACAGGGGCTACTGAAGTTCATAGATGGCTTTAGAAATGTAATTTTTTTTTTTTTGTCAAGAAATTCTAATCATGGTGCTCCGAAACAGTGTTTGGGTGGCAGTAAAACTCAGGTCTGTGAACTGCTGGTGGTCGCAAAGCTGTGGTAAGTTGTCTGCATCTGGTCTGTGGAACCATCTTGTCTTAATTACACAATTTATGATAAGAGCACAGAGTGCTCTGTGTGAAATTCAGAGGGTTGACAGAGGTCTGTGATCCAAAAAATTGGAAACCAGTGGCCGAGACTGATAAGTACAGATTCAAAGCTTTTATGATTTCAGTGAGAGCAATGTTTCCCTTCTTTCCCCATCTGCCTATCATTACTTGTTGTTTTTGAGTAAGGAGTTTAATTTTTCTTTACATTTTTACCCCTAAGGAGATCAGGTTGATAACATTTGACTGAGCAGTGGTGCCTGGGGTTCAAGAAGGCAGATATACCCATATGGCTCCTGGCCTTTCAGTCTCCGGCATGGTGTGGATAGCTGGCTGGGTCCTGTTCAGGGGTAGACGTTGGATGGGGCCTGGGGGCAGGGAAGAGTTCTTCCACATTCTGGGATATATCATGCCTACTGTTTTTTGTAATGTGCCATTTTTATCAGGTAGCTATTAAGTGAGCATTTGCCTTTCTTTGAAATGTTTTGAGGAATAGATCCCTTGGCATTAGTTCTGTGTTTTTATGTGTCAGCCTCATTCAGTGACTTCATACCTCTCGCTAAGTAGGGGAGTTATATGGGCTTTAGTGGTCTGCAGTAAGATCTTCCTAGCCCTTATGCTAAATGCTGCTACATAGCATTTTCCAGCAGTTCTTTTCTGTGTCCTTTTTTCCCCTGCTTTAGTGCTTTTCCTCATTCAAGCTCTACAGATGTTACAGTTTAAAAAAAAGAGGAAAAAGTATTGCATTTTGGTATCCACCAAGTTTACACTCTCCCATCTCTTGCATAATGGAACTTTTCCTTTCTTTTTTAAATTTAAATCTTAATAGACTTTATTGTTCCCATAAACTTCAATTGCGTTAGTAATATGATTAGTTTTTTTATCTCTGTGTTCTTCCCTAGTTTCTCTGCTGTGTTTGATGGCCTTGAGTGGACAGCAGGCTCACTTCTGTTCTTATGGCACTTTAGGTTTTGCACACTAGTTACAGATGAAACAATTGTGATGGGCTGATGTTAGGGTGTTTTCCTTCCGTGTTGATCCAGATAATGAGAAAACAAATGAGTTAGTGCTGTTTCTGGGGAGACTTGCCAACTTTTGTTTTGAGATTATCTTTCTCTTCTGTCAGGAGAGAACTCATAGAGGCTCAGTAATTTGATGGAGATTGCGTATGATTAAAATAATTTTGAAACCTGCCATTATTTGCCACATTTAGTCTATAATTTTCCTTACAATGATGTCTTCCAGGCTTTTAAGCCAGCAGGTTCTTTGGCTCTGTATGCAGCATGTGCAATGGGTGAATGTGTCACTGGTGGCTTCCACTCACATGTATTACATATATTATGATTTCAATATTCAGGCAATATGTCCCTGTATGCTTCTTAGAAGTCCATATGTAGCTGCCATTTAAATGTGTACCATCTTAGAATATTTGTCCTTGTTAAAATATACTCACTGAGAGGACAGGCTATATGAATTCTAAAATACTGTTGCGTAGGTGATTTTTCCCTACAATTTTTTTTGAAGTTGATGCCTTTTTCTCATGAACTATGTGAAAAATATTTTAAATTTGCTTTGCAGAAAAATATAGTTAAATTATTTTTTGCAGGAAACAGAAAAAAGTGCTTTTATTTTTGTTTAAATTAATTGCATTTTTATTTCATTTTTTTTTCATGGCAAACGCTTTGTGACTTGAGAATTTATGTGACAGTCTGAAAAATACCTTTATGTACAATTGGTTGTAGGTGACAGCTTTTTATAGTTTAAAACCACGAACAAACTGTTTGAAACTCAGAACATTACAATAGATCCTAAATGATGTATCAGTTGTCTTCATCCTTTGACTTCAGTACATGGTTGTGGGTCACACAGGTGGTGCTGTGTGACATGGATGGGCGTTTCTCTGGAAGAACCAGGGTTTAGGGGAAATGGTGACTGTCTGGAATCATGGAGTGTATTATGCCTATGTCTGTGGATCCGTCATTGCTCTGCTGTGCTTGCCAACAGGGTGTGTGTTCTTGTGGAGTGATGTGTAATCCTCTCCACCAGAACATGGAAGTATGACTTCAAGAAGTTTTTAGCCTTTAGAAAAAAAGAAGTGTGTTGCCTACCCAAAGTTAAATGGTTGCACGTGGGAGAAAAATGCTCAAATGTTTTCTTCAAAGTCTGAAGCTAAAATGGGGAATAAAGTGTTACTGGGGAGAAGTTAAGCTGATGGTGATCTGTTCCCTTTCCTTTTGCAGCTGGAAAGGTTGAGAATGAGCACATTGATTTAAAAGTGGTTTGTGGATATGGCTTGTTACTTTTTGGTTTATTTATTTGAATGTTAAATACTGACAGAAAGTACTGCATGAGCACATGGGCGAGGGGGAGCATTTCTCTAAAAGCTCTTCAGTGTTATAATCCCAGTTTCTGCTTCAGTGGGAGTGACTGGGAACTTCAGTGAGGATGAAACTTAGTCCTAAAAGACATAAATTCCTCTTAATGCAGTGGATCTTAATTAAGATTCACTAAATTAGTCTTAAGGACAGGGGATGTCTTTTATGTCTCTACAGCTCCTGGTATGTGGGTGGCCTATTTCCTGTGTGAACACTTAGGTTCAGTTTAATAATGCAGATAATAAGCTCATATGACCTCTTTTAGTGCTGAAGCAGAATTGTGAAGATATTACAGAAAACTCTGAGTGTGCGTTTGTGTGTGTTTGTGTCTCAAAGTATGGCTGGGTCTTGGGAATGTTAAAAGTAGAGGGAGAGCTCAATCTGTGGCATGGCTTCCATTGACTTCTCTGAGCTGGAATGCTGGAAGCTCCCTACCTAGTATCAAATAATCTTAACTGATGGCTTAAGAACTGGAGGATGATGAAAAGTGGAGTCAAATGATATGTCATTCACAGATCCTTGGTGAAAGAGCATGCAGAGCTCCTTAAAAGTAGAGCTGGAAGCAGCCTAACTAAACAATAATTCAACTATAAAGTAGAGATCTTGGTTTCGGCCAATGTTGCTGAATTTTTCCTGTTTCTACAAGGGCTTAAGGTTGAGTCTGCAAGGAGCTTATTGATATCCTGTGGGAAATAGACTCGATACCCTATCCAGACTCATTCAGAATCAAATGCAGAGCTCAACACAGCAAGACCATTTTGGGAGTTCTGAAGCCTGCCTGTGTCACACACACAACGAGCCTAGTCATGCTATGCTTGTGATACAAAGTCATTCTGCATGTCATGATGCCTACAAGGAGATCAGATAGGCTTAGTGTCAGATCTATTGTGCATTACCTTCCTGCTGTTTCTCAAAGCACAAGCATTGTTGTTAAAGTATGAACTTGCTTGAACTTCTCTGTAAATTCACAAGCATCTCACCGAGGTAAATTATTCTGAGATTGCCAAATCCTTTTCTTATGAATGTCAGAGTCATGCTGAGTTTGACATTTTGTCGGGAAACCTCAGGCTTTTACTTGGCAGTGTAGTGTAAAGGTATAGTTCCTGCCTGACAGCAACTCATGCATTACTGAGAAGAATGGATCTCTGCACTGACAGATTTTCATTCTGCTTTTGCTTTCCATGCATCACATATTCAGCCTACTTTCTGAAAAGATGCGGCTTACTGAAAGTTGTTAAAACTTTGAAACAGCATTGCAAGTTTATGCATGTAAGCTAACAATTACAACATCTTACCGGCAAATAAAATTTTCCATACCCATCATAATTCATACCATTTAGAGAGCTCTGGAGTTACAGGAGAAAATGGAAAGAGAAGGAAAAGAAAAAGGAAACACCAAATCTAGGAGCATAGGCATGTGATACTACATTTTTTTCTGCCCTGCCATGGTACAACAAATTCCAGCAAAAACCTGGGCAAATGCCAGGGTATCACTTGTCAAAAGCTGGTGATGGGGTTTCATCCTGTCCCTTTCCAGGCCTCATGGATTCATGGCACTATACGTGTTTCCTTTAAAGATCCTTCCATGTAGCTGGTCAGTGTTCTGGAGCTCCTGGAAATCTGTGGTCTGGAGTCTGCAATCTAGAGAAACGCTTTCTGAATCCTGGGGAGTTTTATGCCAGTGCAAGGCAGGCGTGTGTGCTGGCAATGGCACAGGACAGTTGTGCAGCACTGCAGAGCAAACTCATGGTGGGGACTGATGCTTTCCTTCTTTGTTGCTCCCATATGGACACAGAGGTACAAGTATTGTATGCCTCTCATCTATTTAATATTTTCTCTATTAAACATACTACTGAAAGCAAACATGCAATACAAAAATAATTGGAAGGATTCAGGAACTGTGGAGGCAGTGGAAAGGAGAAATTAAATGAGGGTGAACTTTGAAACAAGTAAATGTCACAAACAGATAGGTTTTAATTGAAGCAAACGCACCTAATATAAAAGGAGAAGTTTTAGGAAGTTATAGCATTAAAATATTTACTTGCACGTGAATAGAT
>JAWWEU010000081.1:33818718-33900282 GCA_035583155.1 Acropternis orthonyx
TATATATATATAAAATGAACAGGTTTTTCATTAGAAAACAGTAATCTGTTGAAGGGGTGACATTTTAATAGGAATGTTTTAGATGAGGGAGAACTTCTTTTGGAAAAGTTTCCATCTAAGGTTGTTGCCTGATGGTTATGACATACTACTGTGCTATGGTAAATTATGGTTGAGGTCCTTGGTCTGGCTTCCTCTTGCAATTCATGCTCCTTGAGTGAATACTTAGAAGAATAAGAAGCTTCTAGACCTGTTTCATAATGTTTAAATTATTTACTGTAAGAGGAACTCAGAGCTGGGTCTTCTTCATTCTGGGTGAGTGGTCTAACCATGAGACTGTAGGCAGCACCTCTACCTCTTTATGTGTTAATGAAGAGTGGAACACCTCCCTTAAAAGAAACAGAGGTCCCTGTGTCCACACTGTCCTGGGAAATCACATGAAATATATAAATTTGGGAGGTAGGGTGATGACACATATTGCTTTCAGTGTTGATCCTCTAATTATTTGCTCTCCTTTTTTGTGAAGAATACCATGTAAAGGGTTTAATATTGGTTTGGTTCAGAATGCAATCTTTCTTTTAGATCTGGGAATCAATGTGTTGTCTGTCTCTTCTGTGTTCCACATTTGATCAGAGCTTTGAGTTTCCTTTTCACCAGCTTTATCGATATTTTGGGGGCATATTGAATGAAATACAATTTTGTTTTTTAATCTTGAGTTTTGCAGTGGTCAGGAAAATGCTTTGCATGAGCCTTGGTGGCAGTGTGCATATAAAGACATGTTTTTTTCCCCCCTTTTCCTCAGCCTAGCATGAGGTGACAATGGAAAGTTTCTTTTCCTGTTGCTGCTAACAATCCATGTGTTGATGCCTGATAGGAAAAATAATGCTGTCAAGGATACCATATTTTTCATATGTATACACTGTGGGTTATCTCTGGCTTGAGAGTTTTGTTTATTTTTAAACACGGGCCAAGTCAAACCCTGCGGTTTAGCTGTGGTGTGTATCGAGTTTGCAGCCATAACAGGAGAGAAGTCTTATTCCATGTTTCCTTCCTTAGTAGTATCTTGCTCTCTCGTGGCTTGTTTGCTCAGTGGATATGAGTTATCTGTGAACTTTTTAAGAGCTCTGAGTTACCTGAAGCAAAGGTTATATATGTCCAAATACAGTGTTATTATTCTAAGCCTCTGGGATATTACTGCTCTACAAAATATATGGAGGCTAATAGAAATGGCTGCTTCATGAAGTACCATGTACTGTTGGTTACTTTATGACTGTAAAACTTGATGTGCTTGTCAATCCAAGCAGGTCTAGTAGACAGTAAACAACCCACACAGTAAATCAAGGTGTCCTGCACTCATATTGTGTTCAGCTATGAGAATATGTGCTGAATATCCCCATTATAAATCACAAGACAGAATCACAGAAGAGTGATTAGTCAGCTTGAGGGTATTTTTCCATTTATATTGCCCAGTGAAAGTAAATAGTTATTTTCCATTTCTGTATCATTGTAGGTTATAACAGGATCTATTGACTTGGGATTTACCAGGAGCCAGCAACTTCATGTTGTTGATACTTTCAGATTTCTAATTGTATTTCTGTCGAACAGAAAACCAAGATAAGACATTTCTTTCTTTTCATTTTCTTCCACCATCTCCCATTTCCCTTCTTTTCACAGAATATCTCCATGCATAACACAGTTGGAGGAGCAATGGCAGGACCTGGATCTCACCAGTTGACAAACACAAGGATGCCAAACCACGACACCAGCGTTGTGATTCAACAAGCCATGCCATCTCCACAGTCCAGTTCTGTCATCACACAAGCACCTTCCACAAATCGACAGATTGGGTGAGTCCATTGCCATTTTCTCATTTCTCCAATTCTCTGGCTGCATGTAGGTCCAGATGTTGTCCTCATGGTTCTTAAGGTTCAGCTGAACGCAGGACCAGATGTTGTTCTTGTGGTTTTTGAGGTTACAGAGTTTGCACTTGACCTTGCCAGCATGCAGTAAGGACCCCTGCAAAATGTGTTGCAGACTGTGGGGGAATGGCCAGGTTGTTCCAGACCTGACACTGGTTCAAAAAGGGCAGAATGCTGCACTTACCAGGAAGTCCTGCTGTCTCCATCCAGTTTTTTCTTTTTGTCTGCTTACATTCAAAGTTCATGTTGTTTCTATAACTGCTCTGGGAAGAAAGACTGTGTGAAGCCGATCTTTCACTTCCTTCAACGGGAATTCTGGATGCTCTATTGGGCTATTTCCTGTGTGCTCTGTTTAATTGGGAAATGCTAGAAGACAAAAAGACCATCAAGATAAATGGAGCTTGGCACAGTGATCTTTGTGAACAGTTGCTCAATTTGTGATGAGGGATCCATATTTATTACCATAAATTGAGAATGTGGATGCTTACTGTATTGGTTTGAATGCCAATTGTGTGCTCATGTTTGGAGAACTGCATGACCAAAAACATCCATGTTTTGTACACTTGGTTATTGCCAGCAAGTATGAGATCCTCGTAAGTCACAATAACTTATTTTTAGTTCTACAGAAACTGCCCAGATGGCTTGAAGGTACAGTTTTTCATCACACAGCTCTGAGAATTTGGGGGGAGGGTTTATGCATGAAAATATATGGATAAAAGGATATATTAGTGGTCTAAGAAAGAAGCAGCAGCCTACATTCTTTATCTATCATTTGTAATTTAGTCACATCCATTATATGATAAGTGCAAAGCAGTCTCTATCCCCAGTCGTTGTCTAAATAATTGATGATCAACTTGCAGTCGCTTCAGAGTAAAATTGAAAAGTGAAATCCTGGCATTGAAAACTCAAAATCCAGTTATTCTTACATTTTCTTTCATGATTCTTGATGGCTGGGGAAGGATATAGACCACAGGCTCTCTGTCTCCCAGTGCCATGGTAGCAGGGATGGCCCAGGGCACTGACGTCTCCAGACAGGTTACCCAGCTGTGCACAGAACACAGATTCCATCTGCTGCCCCCGTTTTGTGCTCCTGGCCAAGCTCTTCTATTTTCCTTTTTACTACTATTTCAGGATTTGGTTCTTAATATATAAATCTGATAGGATTGGTCATGTAAACATATTTGATAGATGTGCCTTTGTATATGTTACATATTGACAAAACACAGTGTTCATTGAGATTTCATGTGCAATACCATTTGCTCGTGAATACAAGAAAGTGTTTGTCTTTTATATGTGCCATTCTGTTCAAAGACAGGGAGTTGGGAGAGAGGGAGGGAGGAATAAACAGTTTCTTTTTCAGTTTGCCAGTATTTGCATTGAAGATGATTAAGCTCATGTTCAGATTGTGACTTAATAGGTCTAGTGGTAATTATGATCCTAATTAAAAACATTAAAAAATCCAAACAACTTTTAATACTCAGTGGTGAGGTGTTTTATGTGGGACTGTACTTGGCTTCCAAACAATTGTTTCTATATAATGAGAAAAAAACTGCATGTGGTTTTGCAAGACCCTGTCAGTCAGGTTTTAGGTTTGTGTTGGTTTGGGGCCATGGTGATTAGAATCTCCAAAGTTGGAGGGGTTGAGGATAAAAAGGCTCTTTCCTAGTCAGTGGTGTGTCTCATTTGGGAAACTTTGTCATGACATATCTTAATTCTTCCCTGTGACTGAAACACACAAATGTTTCCTAAGTCTGAGTCCAAAGCTGCTTTATTGGGAGGCAATTGTCAACATTTTAGTCTCTGTGTGAGTTGGTGTGTGAATGAGACTTATGGTGAGACCTCCAGCATACTCTGTTCCCCATTCTTCCCTCTTCCTAGGAGGCTTTGTGTTTTTTTCATGGTGTGTCCTAGGAGATAATTGTTGGATTTTCGACTTCGTTTACTTGCCAAAGTGTTGAGCATCCTTGTTTGTCTTCTTTTCCTTCAGTCTTTTCTCTGTGGTGTCTGTTTATTCAAAGAGAATATCTTGTCATTTCCATTTATCTTTATTTATCCTTCCAAATGTGCTAAAAATTATGTCCAAGACTCATTCATGAGGAATACAAGCTGGATGATGGTTTCGGTATTAGAGAACTGAGTCAAAATCCAGATGGATTCAGAAAGTATTAGAGTTCTTCAAAGTTAGATGGTTTTAATTTGGCCTTACAAAGTTGAGATGGTTCAGCTGCTTAACAAGCCCAAGTTCTGAGGTGCTCAAATCAGTGGGTTTGGGTTGGGTTTCCCTTTTTAAAAATCATCTGAAGCTGTCCCAAAGTGCATGAGGGGCATGTAGAATTGTGCCAGGGAATATGTCTTTTAATGAGCGATAAAACCAGCAGAGAGCAACTTGGTAAAACTCTCCTTGAGTTCTGTAAGAGCAGGATCAAACCCTAAAGGTTATATAGAACCATCTTGTAGCAATATTCTGATTTTTATCACAACCACAAATATTTTAGTGTCAGACTATGGCCAAGCCACCTGCAAATGTTTATGATGGCCTTACTCCAATGAAAACAGGGAACAGCAATGAAAGTCTTCATTTAGCCCCTGTTCCTAGGCTGGGCTCTAGAAACAGAGAATGGGACCCACCTGTGCCCGCACACAGCCCATTTCATGGTGAGGAGTGGGCGAGTTCATGGCAGTTGACATTCCCAAGGGATGTAATTTGTCCCTACTTTCATCTCTGCTCTTTCTCTTCCCTCTTCCTCCATCCCTCTCCCTCCTTGCCTCCCTCCATGCCTCAATTTTTTTCATATCCCCTGCTCTGTGGGCTTGCATATTAAATGATATATTGACACAAGGCATGGGAAAACATGACAGAATGAGCATTGTTGGGCAAGCCTTACGGCACAGGGTATATACATACATTGTTTCAGGTATTAAGCTTCAGCTACTACTGAACAGGCATCCAGCCAGATTAAACTGAAAAAGGGAAGAGCATGGAGGTTATTAACTTATAAAAATAAGACAGAGTGCAGTCCCACTTTCCTCTCACCATGTTTCTTTTGTTGAGAACAAACAGCAACGTTACCATTACAGCAAACTGGCAGGTTGGTATAAAGGTCCCAAATAGTATTTACTTGATAAGGCAGTCTACAACCTCCTTGCCATCTCTCCTCCCTCCCCACCAAACCTTCAGCATGTGGGAGGAATGCTCTAACTAGTAACTACTTGTGCTGATGAAAAATCATTTGAGGAACACTTAGCAGTGAAGGGTGTCTTTGGCTGATTAATAGCACATCATTTCGAGATAAGATACATGGAGGGAAAGCAGTAAGGCATATGGAGGAAGGCAAGAAAAAATGATATAAGACATACATTCATCAAAGGTATAGAAAAGCAGATAGGCTGAATCAGCTTAAGATATGGGGCTCTGAACTAGGCTGTACAATAGCAGTTCTTGTCTTTTTTTTCTTTTTTTTTATAAATAACTCATTTTTTTCTGTGCCTGAGTATACAGCAATGTGTGAAAATTCTGGTCAGACAAATTGGTGACAATACAATGTGCTGGTTGCTTTATCTGGACACGTCTTTTGCCAGAAAAGATGTGGTTTTCAGACTATCAAATACTGTAGGTAGCTGCAACCTAACAGCTGAGCATTCCTGGAGTAGGTAACCTCCTTTCAGTCTAGTTTTTCAAGCTACTATTGGACATAACTAGTAATTATTCCAGATTGAAACTCACTGGTACAGCTCTGCAGCTGATAGAGAACATGAGAGGATTGCAGGTTGTCACAGATGCAGCACGTTGTTAATATTGTACTAAATGCAGAGGGAGAGTGAGACCAGTTTCAGTGAACTCAGGCTCCAAAGTGGACATAGAGCACTAACCATGTGATGTCGATTATCTGTTTTAAAAGAGCATTTTTAATAAGATGAAAGGGTCTTCTGGCACAGCATCAAAAGGGAAAAATTGCAACCACATTTGGTGAAAAGCAAGCAGGTAGGAGAAGGCAACAAAAGGGGTTTGGAAGATGCCTCTGGTGCCTTGATGTGCTGAAGAATCATGGTACCAGTGGAAGAATAGCTGTTCAGTCCCCACGTGCAGCATTCATTTTAACACCTATGCATTGCCTTCCTGTTCCTCTCTCCTTCCTCTCATGGTGCCAAGTGCCTCTCTCTGGTTCCAGTTTAATATCTTTTCATGGGGTTTAGTGCTTTCCAAACAGAGGGACGTGGGAAATGGAGTAGTCAGGAAAATTGCATGTAATGGGACTAACAGACATTTGGTGACACAATGAAGAGCAGACTCACTGTGAGTGGCATTGGCAATTTGGAAAATTAAAAAAAAAAAACTTCTCAGCCTTAATCTTAAACTCTTCAGTCTTAATCTGAGGGACCTGAGATGGCAGGAGGATAGATCATCTTTGTGGCAAGCACAGGAGTTTTACCATAGTACAAGCTATCTGAGACTGCAACTGTTGGTTGAGTTCTCAGAGTATCCAGCTATTGCCCTTTATAGCTTGAGGTAACAGAAAAGACTCCTGTAAGAGACAATCATGGACAGAAACCCTTCCATAATGAGGCTAGTTTTGGAAGGCACTTGGAATAGGCTGGTGACTGAGAACGGTCTTTGTATGTACAAGAGAAAGTATCTCTTTAAGCTCCTAGTAAGTTGGTGGAGTGTGTTGCATCAAAGAGGCCATGAAATTACATGTTTTTATGAAATTCAAAAACTAGTTCCCTTTCCAGGAAACCTGGGATAAAAGCCTGTGTTCTGACTCATGTATTTGAACTGAAGCACCACAGTATATTGTGAGATGAGAAGAAATGTGCAGTGAGAGATGAAGTATCAAATGACCAGTCAGTTACTTGATCAAGTGCATTCCATACCCTTGGTTGAGCAGGATGTAAGAACACCACTGGAATAGGAGGAAAAGGGAGAGTTGGAAAGAGAGAGCACCTGACAGTGTCATTCTGTCAAAAAAAATCTTTTTTTCTAGCTTTGTACTCGAAGTTGGGCTTTAATCCCTGTTTAATGTTCCTGCTTATTTTTCTTCTGTTTATGCTAAGACATGTTTTCTGTAGTACCTTCTACTTCACTGCCCTTGGCCAACCTTAATGTGGAATCCCATCAAGCCACTTACACAAGGCCACAAGTCTCTGGGAAGCTCAGGTGAATTACTTAGGAAATTATTACAAGTGAGCCATTCACAGAAACAAGTTGTCTCATAGCTTACTCTTAACAGAGAGGGTGACGAGGGAGAAAATGAGACGGATCCTCTCAAGCTGTTCATCCCTTTTAGCAAGCTGCTGCCCAGGTCCACACATTGACCTGCAGACCAAACTGTGCTGCACTGCCTGTGATGTTTAAAAGCTCTCTCTGCTCCTCAGCCTCATCAGCACGTTCAGGAGCTGCTGACTCAGTCTCTCCTGACACTGCTGAGTCAGGAAGTAAAAGAGCAAACAGCACTAGTCTGTGTGTCAGGCACAGCACAAAGGGGTGATTGTTCATGACATCTCTCTTCTATCCCCAGCCACATACTCCCATGCCTTCCTAAAACTCTTTCTTGCTGTAAGGTCTAGTTTGGGGCTGGAAAGTACTGACCTATATCAAAGTGACTTTCAGGGGACTGAAAGGAGGATCATTAGCCAGGTAATAAATAGCCTGTCAACCTGGAATGGAGAGAGCTTAGTGTGTTTCTTATCTGACTTGAACTCAACTGTTATCCTGAAATTTATGTGCTTGTTATACATGTTGGTTAAATTTATTAATGAGCACAGTATTTTACACTTCATACTTTCTGCTTGAAAGAAGGTCTAAGCTTGTTAGAAATGTTGCTTTCTCACAGCAAGAACCCAAAAAAACCATGTGAGGGATATTGTGTGACCTACGGGCCACTGACTCTTAGTAGGACTGTTGTCTTTCATTATGAAGAGAAACCAGCCCTCTCCCTCTCCTGCTGGGTTTTTGAGATAAGCAGCAAAACTGCGCTCAAGCCAATTCTCAGGCAAATGGTTTCTAAGAAATGGATCATGATGTTTGCATCCTGAAAATCTTGTCCCACCCAAGAACTATAGGAAAGCAAAGTCAGAATAGTGTATACTGTACCCATAACTGTATCTGAACAGAAAAACTGAGCTTTCACAGGCATTGGTTGGCTCTCACATCAGAAAGAGTCATAAATAGGACTTAAATGTGATATACAGAACTTGAAGAATCTAGCTCTGATTCCTTAATTTTAATGATTGGTATCTCTTACTTACCTCCCATATATATATGTATATGATACACACTGTAGAAATCTTTAAAGGTGTCATCAAAATTTATAGGCAGAGCTTCTGATTTATATGACTCTTTGAACTAAAACAGATGTAAAATCATTTTTGGATGGAAGAGGATCTCAGAATTGCAGATCGAGCTTTCCTAGACCAGACCAGAAGAAGCTCATTAGAGCTCTGCACAGCTGAATCACGTAGCTCTGCTCTTCATCACGGGTTTGCGCTTAACATGCCCTGATACGTGATTCCAGCATGTGTTTTATCCAAGTGTCAGCCTGTTTGACAGGTAAGTAAGCCACAGTAAAATACTAACTCAAACAATATAGACTTTTTTGGTGTAAGTCTTCTTTTAAAAATTTCTTTTAATTTAAGAGAGAATTCACAGGCTCCAGAGAAACAGCAAGCTTTGGGATGCTGCCTTACACCATGTCAGTTCAGAGAAGGGATTTAAAGGTTTGCTGGGCATGGCACAGTGTCTATAATGACTAAGTAAAAGCTGAAGACCTTTATGTGCAAACAACTCTGATAAAAGTTTAGTTGCTCACTCAGAAGCTATGTTTGTATCTGTTTCAATAAGGGAATGGGCACTGATGTGCTGAACAGACAATACCTGGATTTTACATGGTTTGTCTTGCCAGTGGTTTTTTTCTTAATGCTTTCAAAGGGATATGAAAACATACCATAAGTGAATAAAGTGTTAATATTTTGGATTGGTGGTGGGGGTTTTTTTGTTTGTTTGTGGGTTTTTGTGGGGGTTTTTTGGTTCCGTTTTTTGATTGTTTGTTTTGATTTTGGTTTGGGTTTTTGTTTTTAAGCTGGAACCTGGCTGAAAACCAATTATCACAGTTCAGAGGAAAATGCCTGGGGGAAATTATAGATTATGTGTAAAGTGTATGGATCCTATTTTACCACTTATTAAAGTAAGCCTCCTTATTAATTGATGAGTTGAGTTTTCAAAGTCAATGGTACAGTATGGTCCCATTTAGGGCATATATATGGTTCTGTGTATACTTACGGACAGGCCATATACACATTTGAAAAAAAAAAAAAAAGCAACCTAAAAAACCCCACAGAACACCAACAATTTAAATCAAGGGCATAGATAAATCCACGATGACAACATTATCAAAATTAGTTCTCTTAAAAAAATGAAATTTTTCTTGACTTAGAAGGAAAAATAATTTAAATAAATCTGTCATTTTGGAAACCTTCTAACAAAGTTCCAAATGCTAAATCATAAGTTTAAATTCTCTCAACAATGTTTAGTAAAAAATTGCTGAGTTGAACAAGGAACTGATGGCTATACAGAACCTGCAGGTAGATTGAGAGTGCAGGAAGAGTGTTCCTTGGAAGAAGGAACAAATTAGAGTGTGTTTTAGAAACATTTGCTGCTGTGAGCATCTGTATTCTGCCAACAGAGAGGTTTATTCTGAGCTCATATAAATGAAGTGGAATTTTGCCAGTAAAAGAAGGGGTTGTGTTACTCCAGTTGCAGGATCCAGGTTCTAATTGGTTTATGAAATGAAAGGGGCAATCTTTGAGCTATTACCAGCTTCCTCTGCTGCAAGTGAAGTGAATCGCAGCTGTTCTGATAGGGTTCATAAAACTTGTTGAGGTAATAAAATGTTTGCAGTGAACAATTCTTGAAATGAGTGAAATCCAAATCCCTAGCTTATTTGACAGTATTAACAGAACTGAACGTACTTCCTGGGGAATTCTGAATATTATGTTACTTTTATCTAGTTCTTTAATGATAGGATCCAGACTCACCAGTGCTGTAAATGTAAGGGCTCAAAGTAACAGTCTTATTTCTTTTTTAACCCTACAGACTGAAACACAGTGTGTACATATATACTATATGTGATACAAGAAAAAGTTCTGCTTATTGTTAATGTTCTAATCTTTCTTGTGTCTTTATAATTTTCTGTCCCCCCATCTTTTGCTCTTTTTTGGTGAGATTTAAAAAAAAAAAAAAAAAGGCGTATTTTCCCCCCTCTGTTATAGAAATGTCTGTGATTTGCCAAGCAAAGACAGGATGATTGCACCTTTGATAGTAAGATGACCTAAAAAGATTACAAATAGATACACATAATGAGAAGTTTTTTAGAGTAATGAATTGGGTTTCCAGGTCAGTTAAATCTCAGCTGATTGGCTTGCATCCGCTTTCACACCTGTAGCTGGGCATTTACACAACAAGTCGTTGTAATACAGATGTTGCTTGTCATATCTTAGGCTGCTGCCTCAGGTGTCTAGAAAGTGATCAGTCACTGCAATTAAGCAGCAAGGTGCTGCCTGGCAGGGCCTCTGATCCTTTAAGCACTTTGGAAGCAAGTGCTATATACACTTGAATATTTGGCTTCCTTTTCTGACAGGTAGTTTCTCGTGCCATATGCCCCTGGCTTGTAACATGCCCTAAGGCTGTCCCAGGTATTGCATGGGAAGATGTGTAAGACATGTGCAGATCTGAATAGTGATGCCATCCCAGAGCATCTGGGCAGAGCTGCATGCACAAAGATTTCCTAACATACTCATGGCTAAAACTTGTGTTCTCAGCAAGCGTTTTTGAGCTGTTACTGGAAACTGTCCCTGGTGAGATGAACTGCTGACTTAATGTGCGTGAAGGAATCTCTCTTTGGATATGCTGGACTTTATTAATACATTATTGCTGCGAGTTGTTGATGTAGCTTTTTTGTGCAGCTGATATAAATGAACATAATGAAACTGGGCAAAAGGCAGCAATAGTTTTTAAATATTCAAACAAGAAGGTCTGTTAAATTCAATAGGCTGTTATGGGTGACTGATTCTGGTTGAAATACAGCTGCAACATTTGAAGATGTGAACTGTAGCTGATAACCAAAGGAGACCAAATCTGAATAGATTTTGTATTATTTTTCTCAATCTGTGCTTGTTTCAAGTGGTTTTGTTTGTCTGAGGTTACATGGCACATGTAGTAAACTAAGTCCAGACTGAGGATATGTAGCCAGTAGATTATACAATCAGAGCCTGTTAATACAGACACCAAATGGAAGAGTCATATGAAAAACTTCACCTCTTTACAATTAATTTCCTTCTTGTTCTGCTTTAATTTCTTCTTTCTCTGCAGTCGTCTATTCCAGGCCCACCGAGGAAAGAGACCTAGAGTGTTGTTGAATTGTTTCTGACTGTAGGGAAACAAAATAGGAAGCAGAGTAATATTTCTACTGTGAAGTAGCAAAGAAAGTTGGAAGAAAGCAGTCAGAGAGTTCCCTTTGTGCCATACTAAATGGATTTGGAGAAAGATATGGATTCTGGGCTCCATGACAGGGAAGAAAATCCATACTTGCTTCCAAATTTTCCCCTGGCCTCTATATAGTTCTATTGTTCCAATAAGAAATTTGTGACTCAGAGGATTTATTCAAAATCTATATAAAACATAATAGGCAAAGTTCATTCCAGAAGCCATCAAGTGAAACTATATTTCTCTGTGCGGAAAGCTCAGGTCCCTTCCAGTCTGGTGTTTTTGTGTACACAGCCTGGTAGCATTGAGCTTTTTGTCGCACATTAATGCAACATCAAGGGTTGTGGGGCCCTAACTCCTCTAATGAAAATGCTAGAAACAATATTGGACCCAAGGAGAACCCATAAATGCAGAGGGAAGCAAACCCCCATATATAAAAGAAAACAGAGGTTGAGAACAAAAGCACAAAACCACATTTCAAGCCTCAAGGGGAAAAAAGAAAGATCAGTTTTTGTTTTGGAAGAAGCATCTTTGGAAATGTTCAATTTTCCTTATGACCAAGTTGGGAAGCTGTAAGCTCTGTCCTTGAAAACAGTGTAAATGACTCCAAGACAAAAAAACTATTCTGTGTTGACAATAAAATCCCACCACTGAGACACACATTTCCTTCTTACTCCTCCTCCTTACCCATTAGACAAACAGGAAAATAGAGATGCTCCTGCCATGTTTACAGGCTCTGCCTTGTTATTTGCACGATGGACAGAGAGCTAAGAGCTGTATTGCCAACACTGCTTATTGGAAAAACCTGGAAATAATTAAGGGACCTCATTTGTTATTGCTCGTATGTTCACCAGTGGAAATTACTTGGGAGGACAGTTCTACTGGTACAGAACAATGCTCAGTAATAGAACTGTAGAAAAAATGACAAAAATGACAGCTTTGGAGAATGGGATGTAAAATATTAACCTAAAAAAATTTGCTACTTTGGCTTTGAAAGTGTTTTGTGTGTGTGTGTGTGTCTTCCAGTAAGAAAAATAGAATGTAATTTGCCAGAGCTAGATGACTTGTAATGTTTTTACTTGTTACTGATTTACTTACTTGAATGAAACTTATGAATTACAGTGGAAGTTTCGGTTGAGTAATGTTCAATATTGGGTTATGTTATTTTATTACTGGGTCTGCTGAGTGTTCCTTTCTATGGTGTTTTCTTCCAAGAGCTATGGGCACTGTGAATCTTTTTCATGTTACTTTTTCAAAATCAAGGCTGAGCATTGCAAAACCAAGAAAACCAGCTACCCAGGCAAAGGGACTTTTAGTATGTCAGCACACTGCTTCTTTTCTACACACATTTTTCCTGAGCTGTCTGCTTAATTCCAGATCTGCTCCCACAGGCTGATACAGGTCTATGTTTACAAGTCAGGTCACAGGATATGAGGTGAGTGTACCTGTTGTAAAGTGTCTTCCTTGTTGATGCTGAGATATGATGTGCTTTTCTGGGTGAGAAGCGGCAGTACTGTTGTTTCACTCGAGCAAGGCACATAGCACAAACACAGTGCAACAGAGAGGAGAGCTGATGAGTGAATCATGAGTCATTAAGGCAACTCAGTGAAGGAAAAAAGGAAAAAAACCAACAATCCAAAAGCAGCTTAAGATCAGTATCTGAGGACTTCAGGCTTTGTTGAAATTTCTGTTTGCAGTTGCTTCTCTGTTACCCAGTGTGTGTTGGATGCACTCTGTTGTGACACTTGCTGTGATAGTGCGAGGCATACACATTGTATGCATGCTCATGCAGGTTTTCTAGGAGACACGAGCATGTACAGTTGCACCGAGGTGCTCTTGCTGTTTTGCAGAGTTCCAAGAGGACACAGTCTTTTAATATTAAGTTGTGGCATTACTAGTCCTGGTTCAGTGGTGACTCCAGGGTTCAAACTTGCAGCCTCAAAATGAACTAGGCTAAAGGGCCGTTACTGTCAAGAATAAAGCCATGTACTGTAACTGAGGGTAATCAGTTTGGATCACATTCACAGATTCTTTGTATTAGCTTTATCGGGTCAGGCCATCAGAGAGCAGATAGACAGGTAAGACCAAAAGACCTCTGAACCCAATTAAAGTTGTACCACAAAGAAATCAAATTCATGTGGTTTACATTTCAGAAAGTTACATTTGGTGAGCTGTACTTACTTTTATTCTGTAACCTAATGCAGACCATGTGAACATTTGAAACGCTTTTAACAGTTAAACCAGCTCAAATAACACAGAACCAGAGCAGCAATAAAGAATGAATTAAGACTGATTGCAACTACAGCCAATTTTTTTTCCTCATAAAGAAATATAAATGACTGATATATTTAAAAACTACCATATATATAGTACTTTTGTCTTCAGCTTTTAGCTTGACAATAGCTGTTCTCTTATCTTTTAAAAGAAATGTTTGGTTTAAAAAGCAATCCTAAACCCAGTCTTTTATTTGCAGTGTTTCAGGGTGAGTTTGGATGTGCTGTGGAACCACTGATATTCCCATTGATGAGCATAGTTTGGGAATTGGTCATACAGCTCTGAGATAATCCTGAGGAGCTGACATTTAAAATATTTGCCACAGCAAGAGCATGAGAGGATAAGAGAGTAGGAATTTTATTTGTAGTCCCCTGTCTTAAAACCAGTAGATGTGTGTGCAGCTTTTCATTCATGAACACGCCTTGCTTGCTGGCATTAAATAGACCTTATGTGCAAAGCAAATCAAAGTTCAACTGGTGCAGACTGCTATCAGTTTTTCTATTTGCCAAACAAATGGATGAAAGTCCTGAAGCCTCCAGAAGACTTGACTGGAGGTGGACAGTGCCAAATGTGTTGATGCCCCTCATCTAACTTGAGGAAAGTGGTGTGGTTTACATACAAAGTGACTGGCTTGCTTAGCACCAGAATAATTCAGTTGGATCAGTAATTTTTGCTCTGTAACAAAAATTTTTTAGGACTTTGGGAGATCTTCCTGGCATTGGGGAAGGAATTTAGGCCTGTGTGTTACATTCTCTCCTGAAGAAAACTTCCTAGGGCCCCAACCCTCTCCTGGTGTCTCCAAGACACTGAAATACAAAGCTTGTGCCATTCCGCTTTCTGGCACAGAGCCACCTGGCTATCAGCAGCCAAGCCCAGCCTTCTGGCTCTGGAGCATGGCTGCTATCCTGAGTGGATACAGTTGCTTTCCCTCAACAGCCCTCCTGATGTGCCTGTGTACAATATCTTTCCTCACTGTTCCTTGCGTAGAGCAGGCTGCTCTCCTGTCTTCGTCCCCCTTTTTCCCATAAGTTTTTGGGGCTGATATGGCAGAAAGGGCATTCAGGCATGGGGGTCTCAATTTGGTCTGATTGAGTTAAGGTTATGTATCACCCACACTCTTTTGTGGCTGCTGTTCTTTCCATGTCCCACAGACAGAAATTCAGAAGCTGTGCTCTGCTCCCTGGGGTGAGCACCTTGAAGATCTGCTGGGATCCTTACTCCTCAGAAGCAGATAAGTAGAGAGGAAAGATCTGTGCAGGTTTTTTACTTTCTTTCCCCCCACCCACCCCATCCTTCCTTTCAAATCTTAAAAATGTAGCAAACTGCTTGCTTTCTGTGAAGGAATCTTCCCTGTATCACTATTCTCAGACAGTGAGTCTGCTCATGAAATGCAAGCTGTTTCAAAGTGTTAGTGTGGGAAACTGGGGCTTCCGTTGCTAATTCATGGTGGGATTGGAAGAAAATCTGCATCAATGTACAGAGACTGGTTCTGCTATGTGTGGACCAAAACTAGTGGAGTAGAAGGGACAGAGTCCCTGATTTCTCTCACTTTTTTTATGTGCTGGGTTTGGCAGAGTAGTTTGTGTGGAACTAGAAAAAGAGGGATATATCCTGGGAAGGTTAAATCGCTGCAACTTCTAATGCTGCCATCGCACTCCAAGATGAAAAAAACCAGAAGTCTTTGTCAAGTTCTTTAGAGAACAGACACTGTAAATGGGGGAAACATTTATGTTCTGATTATAGGAACAACAGAAGGTTGATTAAAGAACAGATCAAATGTTGGACAGAAAGCAATGTCAGGCATTGCGAAAGTGCTAGTCTGGACCTAGGAGAGTTCACTCTGGTTCCTTGTTCACCACTGTATTCTTTATGAACTTTGGCAAATTTCTTGGCCTCTCTAAGACACAGTTCACCAACTGTAAAATATGAAAAGAAATACTCCCTCACCTTACAGGTATGCTAAAAGGAATCTAGGTATTACAGGAGCAGAAGGTAAATAGGTTCCTCTGATACAATGTCTTGAATATTTGATGTAATTAAACATCAGGAATTTTTCTCAATGTATAGTTTTTTCCACAGAAATAGAGAAGAATTATAGTGTTATGTAATCATCTAAAATAATTTGCTATTAATTTCCTGGAAGCTAAAATAAATTGCTGAAGGTTCTTTAAACAGAGTGAGAAAAAAGAGAATACTTATATTAGACTTTCTCCTGGCATCATGTTAACCTAATCCCCTTCTATGGCAGAGCGGTAGGACTGGATGATCTTTAAAGATCCATTCCAGCCCAAATTATTCTATGATTCTATGACTTGTAGAAAATAAATTGAAATGGAATTTAATTTTTGGACTTATTTAGTAAAAGCAACAGAATGCTAATACACACAAAAAACATAACTAAAAGTAATTTCCTTTAACTTTTTAAAATCAAGGTAAAGCAACACCTAACAAACATTAAGATATGCTTCAAAGGTGTTCAACATATTCAAGTGTAGGAAGGCAGGAAGACTTTTGATTTCTTTCTCTTTTTTCTTTTTCAATTAAAATTTGAATTTTTTCATTAATTTTGTGGGGAAAAATCCCCTCCTATTGAATCAGACATTCACAAATCCTGTAAACACTGATTTTTGCTTTGAAAAAGTATTATGCTTTGGTTATTTTTTCTTTTCTTATTCCAATTAATTAATGCTATTATAGAAGCCCTCAAAGACTCAAAACTAGACTCCATTATTTGCACAGTACTGGGAGTTTTATGTCAAGAGAGGTACAGGCCTGCAATCTTCTCGTCTTCCATCTCTCTGTTGCATGCTTTCTTTTATCTCTTTAGGGGGTATCCATTCCTCATCTTTTGTGTGTGTTTTCCTTGCTTTTCCTAGACTGGGTTATGCAAACTGTCTCAGTGGCAGACAGACTCTGAGGAAGCTTTCCATCCCTAATTCCTTGTCCATTAATGAAAGTTATGAAGGACGCCAGGATGAATACTGCCTGTAAACACAAAGTAAGTGAAAGCAGTACACTCCCCTAACGCCTCTTCTTCCATGGGGTGAGTTAGACATGAACAGATAAAAGTGACACTATGACCACAAATGTTGGAGGCATATCCATGCAGACTATTTAAATGAGAAAAAGTGTTTTAGAAAGCAAGAGAATTAAGTTTTCCCATAAATCCAAAGGAATTCCTTTTGCTTCCTTGCAGTGGGAAGGGTCTGCTAAATTCCAGGAGTTCCTCCATTGCCTCTAATGGCCAGGGAACTGGAAAGGTGATTAGAGGCTACAGAAACGCACTTGCATGTGCTCTCATGCCAACAAATGTGAGCTTCTCATTAGGGTATGAGAATATCAAGCTAGAAGAGTAGGAGAGGAAATCCATTATGCCCTACCCTGAAAATATCCAGCTTCTATGAGCAGGGACACACCAAACACAAACACTGGACTGTCCAGCAACCCTTCAAAGCAAAAACCTTTCTAAAATAACTTCCACCTGGTGTGCTTCTAGGCTCTCAGAACAGATTGTTCCAAGAACACTTCATGTCTTTTGTTGTTTTTCTAGCAAGCTATTAACAGCAGATGAAGAATTACACCCTACAAACAATTAATGCAGCCTGGGGCCTTACCAGAAAAATCATTATTTCCAAAAAGTCCTATTGACAGAACTGCTACAGCAACCTTTCAAAGCTGCACCCACTTCCGATGACAACAACAATAAAACACTGCGCTATTTTTCTTACCTCATAAAGTTGTCATCTCAGCACAGCTAAACATATTAGTTGCCACCCAGCCTGTAAACATCCTTCTGTGGGGAAGGTTATCAAATAGGCCATGGAGAAGCAGCTCTCGCATTATCTAGAGTATTATCTAGAGCCCTCAGATTTCCTGGAGCCCTTTCAATCTGGTTTAAGACATGGTTATGTTACAAAGACACAGCTATTTCTTGGCCATTGCTAGTCTCTGATTTACTAGCTTCTGCTAATGGATAAAGACTAAGTGCTCAATCTAATCTGACCTTTCAGATATACGGGCTGTCAGAGTGTGTTTGCAGCCACCCCTTCTATTTTAACAGTGTTCCTTTAGGAAAGTGTACCCATCGAAGAAGGAGAATACTTCCCTTTGGGTTACCAGCTTTAATTCTGTGCCCTTTACAACTTCTAGTATTAAATGTGGTATACTCCACTGCTACTTCTGGGAGTAGGACCAAGCACTCCTCTGTCCTAATCCCCCTCTAGCAGGCATGCTTTCAAAGATGTCCCAAGTTGGACAGGTAGCATTCTGTGCAGCATTCACACCAGTTTGATAACATTCTTTAGTACTTACTTGACATGCCAGGCTAGAGCCAGCTGGCTGCCAGATGATCCCTCCCCTGCTTTTGCCAATGCCACTAAACCAAGGAGACTGCACTGTCCTCTTCTGCAGATTCACTTTTAGGCGTTCTGTAATCAAGTTTTGCTGACATTAAAATTGAGATTACATAAAATATGGATGCCTTGAAGTATTAAAAAATGAAGTTGGTAGGAACACTGCCTCTAAAGATGATCTTTAGCCACTTAAAATCAGTGCATTCTCAGATTCTGGGTCCCCTTAAAACCTTCTCTCTCTGCACAGCCAAGTGCCTGCACCTCATCAGCAAACAATGGAAAAAAATGAAGTAGTAGGATCTTACCCAGTTCACATATATTTAACCCTTTTTCACTGCTATATTCTTTTCACCAGGCATCTTCCTTATGTCTAAAACAGATGCTGAGACTGCTAGTGCCAGAGTGTTAATCTTATTAGTAGTTTCTGTGTTTATTATCAGAGTGACTTGGTTACAATCTCCTCTCTGGGCCAGTAGGTCAGGGGATTCAAGTTCCCCACTGAGGCTTTGAGTGAATCTCAGTGCTGACTGTGCATGTTAGATTGGGTGAGGGAGAATATGCTGCACTGGTACAGACCTTGAATTTCCAGTAAGACATGAAAGCAAGATCTCTCCTGTCTTTCTCAAATCTGTTCAGAGTAGAAACTACTGAACCACTTCTGCAGTAGGGAATTTGACTTGCACTTCACTCCTTTCACATGATGGGAAGATGCGAGTTTGTGTACCCCACACCACAAGCCAGATCTGGCTAACTCACTGCATTGCTATCCAGCAGCAAAGTGTCCTCTTTCCCTTACATCCCTTAGGAGGGATGGTGGGGAGGCAGAGTTTTAAGTGTCTGGGAGCAGGACTTGTGCACTTGAGGTACAAGGGACTGACTGACACAGTCACCTCACACTAGCAGTAAGTAACAGATTTATGTTGGAAGGAGCAAAAAAACATGGGTTCAAACGTGTTCCATAATATGGACTGATGACTGAGTTCAAAAAGGTGAAAGGAAGGGAAAAGAGCTGAGAAAGATGTTTTCTTTGGGCTTTCCTTGGAACTGTCCCTTTGTCTTCACTAAGTGTAGTTCATCTCAGCCTTTCACCCACCACTCCTCTGCACTGGGAGAAAGCAGCAGAGGGGGTAAGAATGGAAAAGTGCTTTGGCTCAAGTGTTTCCAAATGTTTCACAGCCATAAGCATTTATTGGTTCTCACCCTTCACCCTATCACCACTCCCTCCCTATAAAATCAGAGGCTGAGCTCTGGCATAAAGGCAAGAAGGAAGCTTTTTTCTCCTTTTGTAGAAACCTGCGTGTCCCAGTGTAATGCTTATAATGTACTAGGATTCAGCTAGGACAACTTGCCAAAAGGCAGTGTCAGATAGCTGCTGAAAGAAATGCCGTTCAAAGGTATTCCAGAGAGTCAGGTCATTTGGTGTGGACAACAGGCAATAGCTCTTTCTGGGCTCATGAATATAGGGAACTTCAGCTAGACTGAAATGAAGGATTAGCAAAATTATTCTCCAGCCATGCCCCCTGCCTTCAATACAAACCCAGCAGTTACTTTCCACTCCAGTCTGTGTGTAAAACAAGGCTGAAATATGATATTTAAATTATTCCCAAGGATGCATTTACTGAAAAGAAAGGCATGAGCCAGACCGTCCCTTGTGCTTGTTCTTTGTCAGAGTCTTGAATTTTGGATCATTATAAGGAGGGAGAGAATACACTAATTCCTAACACCACTAGTGTTTCAATGAACACTGCTATCAATCATTTAGGTTCTCACTCTTTCTTATTATATTTGGGTAAGTAAAATTGCCAATAGTGCAACAAAATCAGCCAAAGTCAGCCCACAGAAAAAAACCCCAACAATAGCATTGAATGTAGTCCATTGTCTATTTCTGTACAGTACAGAAATAGTAAACCAGCATGAGCATATGAGAAGAGCTCGTGCTTAGATGGAGCCGTGGCACATTGGATGCAGAGGTTATAAATATAGGCTGCCACGCTGCAGTACTGCTTTTCTCTTAGCTGCTTCAATGGCTGGTTGGGTTGCCTGCTCATTTAAATGCTCGGAGTCTGAATCTGGCTTCACTGCTGATACTGTGTCTGCTTTATATGGACACTGCAAAGAGCTGTTTGTTGATACATCAGTGCAAGCATAGAACAGACTTTAGAAACTTTCATTCGTCATTATTTTCAGAAAGAAAATAACTGCTGCATATTGCATTACAAAACATACATTTTCTTCTTTAAAATTAAGTCTGTTGCTGTTCCTTGTATTACCAATAATGGGAACAATATTAGAACAGCTAGTACATTTTCATATGCAAGATCTTAAATTGAGAATGTAGGGGTTCTAGAAAGACACCAGGGCTGGGTGTCCAGACCAGGGTACTTCTTGTCATGGCATTGCCCACAGGTAATTTCCTCATATATCTTGACATTTGGGTTTCATTTAGTGAAGCACCAGCTTCTACCTTTCTGCAACTGTAGATGTTTCTCTCCCATTTTCAAGACATTTCAAATCCTTACAATTGGAGATAAATTGTAACAACATAATCTAATAAGACATTAAAAAGAGCAAAAAAAAGTTTACTTCTTTTTAATCTTTCTGTCTCTAACCAAGAGTAAGGCACAGACATTAATAAAATTTATAATAAAGTAGGTATTTGTTTTGTTTGACATCTGGTTTTTCATCCTGTGGGGGTAGGTTGAGGCATGCTTTCAAGTCATGCTTTCAAGGTTTTCTCTGTATCTATAAGGTCTAGTAATGCAAGTTTGGGGTTTTTTAAATGGAGCATTGAACTCTTTTAGAGCCCATATTTGAACAAAAGAAAGACACAGTGATGTTCATGGCAATAATGCTGACATTTGAACTGAAGTGATAATAATGGAAGGCCAGAAAAGGTCTCTTATCACCTTGGCAGTACTCAATTACCTCTTTTCTCAACATCTGTCTTGATACTGTGGTTACTTTTCAGCTCTACTTGTGTAACTTTTCACATCTTTTTCTGAAGTGGAAGAACCAAGTGAACTATTACAGATGAATGATAGAAAAAAAATATATTGAGTGGTTTGACCTAACTCTGAGATTTCAGGATGCCACTCTAAGTTTTGGTGTGGACCTTCCAGTGAAGTTTCTGGGTCACTTTCCTGATGGTGGCAGCCATCTCCACTAAGTGAGCTCTGCCTGGCAATGAGCTGCTGCCTGGATGTCTGTTTTCACCAGAAATTACTTACACATGAAGAAAAGCACAGGGATTTTTGGTTATATTACAAATGTGTGTATCTATTTTCTTTATATTCAATAGTCGTAAGCTGCATTTGCAGGAAGAGGGACGTATAAATGATGTTAACCTCTGTCAAAGTCTTTGGCACATTCCTGGAATCCTGTATTGGCATGAAAGGTAGATCACATCGGAATAGCGCACTTTCTTTTTGTTGTTCCTGTTGCCTACTCCAGCTAAGGCGCTTACCACCTATAGGAGATGACAAAATAGATGAGATGGTGACCCTGCTTTAACATCAGCTCTTTCTATTAAAAAGATAAAAATAAAAATCTGGGTAACTAATGCTTGCCCTGGTGCAGAGATGGCTGGAGTGCTGCAGCTAAGCACAGCTTGGTCCTTTGGGCAGGGAGGGATGGGTCTGGCTGACACTCTGGCACTGGCAGATTGCTAAGGAACCTGTGTCCAACCTCCTGTGGCTGGAAGGGAATTGACTGGGAGATTCATCAGGCCTTCGGGGATGATGAGGGAGAGAGGAATAACCTGCTAGCTAGTACATGGTAAAAGGACTCTCAGCTTTGGAAATCTTGAAAAGCAAAGTCCCATGTGTGTGGCATAAAGTAAAAAAAAAATAGCTGGGACAGAATGAATGCTTTTTTTTTTTTTCCTTATTTAATGAATGTATGTGTCAAAACTTGAGAGAGAGAGTTTGGAGAATAACTAATGTAGGTCTAATAAATATCTCACTGTTTTGAAATGCTTTGGAAGTCAACTTCTTCAGCTGACACTTAGTGCTAGTGAAGCTCTTGGCAAAACTTTTACTGGCTTCAGTGTAGCTAAAACCTCTCTGTTACACACTACACCGTTTTTTTTGGAGCAATCCGCCATAATCAAATCTACCAAAACTATCCATTTTTATGAGAACTGAGCACTGGCATCTGCATTTAAAAGACAGTCCACCTGAAAACATCATTTTGTGCAGAAAACACAGTGAATGTTTCTTTGTCAGGTTGGTTTATTAGAATTGCCACAATCTTGTTTTTTTAAACCAGTCTCTTTCTGGTCTTTTCTACTGAATGTTCCCTGAAACAAACAAGCAAACAAACAGAAACAATCAAACAAAAAAAGCACAGTACTCAGGATTTTCTGGGCTCTGTCACTGGTTGAGAGTGAATTGTTTATCAGTTCTGACACAAGGGCATAGATATTTTCCTATATTTCTTCATCTTGTCCTAGACAGATTTCCCTGAACTGCCTCTGCTTTTCTTCTTCATTCATGTTTGCCCTTTCTCTCTATATGGAATTAGGATGTGGATTTCTTCCAAGTGCATTTAATGTTCTTTTTTCCTTGGTTTTGTTCTTGTTGCTTCTTAAATGGTTGATAAGTAGGAAAATTAGAAGAGATGAAAATACAGGAATTAAACCATGTTATAGCAAGCAGAATAAAGCTAAATTATTGGTTTAAACTTTGGAAAATGGAAGAAGAATTCCAGAAAACTTATTAAATGGTGGCTTTGATAAATGCTGACAGATTAGGGAATAAATTAAAAATGTATTTTAGCATCTAAAGTTCCTCTAAAGGATTGCTTTTTAGCTGTGGCTGAGTTTGCCACAGCTGACTTCTTCCTCTCAAATCATACTTCAGACATACTCTTTCCCTTTCCCAAAGCCTCAGTCAAGGACTGACATGTGTGGTGCTTATTGTAGCATCAGAGTCTGTGTCTCAACACTGAGACAAAGCCAGTAGAGCACTTCATTCTCCATTGTTCACCAACACTGCCCATTTAACATTGTTTCTCTAACCATAACCACTATTTTGCCTTGAAATCTTTAAATGGACACATTGGTTTTGTTTTGTGTCTGGCTTGTCAAAATCTTGGTAAAGGTTTCTAAAGAATTTTGTCATGGGATGAAACTTGTCAAGAAAAGAGAAGCAAGAGTAAAATGGTGTAAGATTTAAGTCAGAACTATTTTTGAGGCTGTTGCAAATTTATGTTTCACAGGGGCTTTTTCTCTTCAGACTTTCCCATAGCTAGGTCCATGTCCAGGTCTGATGCAGCTGAAAATGGCTGTTTTCAGTTTCAGGACATCCACCAGTACACTGTAAATACTTCAGGATGTGCAAACTTCACAGGTTCTGCTGATTTTGTGGCATGACTTGCCTGCTTGCAGTGAAGCCAAGCTGAAATAACTTACTGCCTCAAAGTCGTGTTGTACTGTTTTGCAAGAACTTATGCTGTACAAACTTACTTGCCAGTAGTCTCACTGGCTGAGGTAATTCAGAACACTGAGTTGAAGGATATTCTTGAGATGTTTGACAATGCTTTAGAGAAGTTTTTAAATTTCACTGAAAATTGATTATATTCCCAAATAACTTCTGAAAATGAATTTACTTATGTTTACTGAGACATACCACTAATCCTGCATTCACCTAATCTGATGTTCATGTAGTTACATCTACTTCCACATGAATAAACTTTATGCAGTTGAAATCACTGTGACTATAGGACTGAATTTAAATCAATCAGCTTCTTAACTGCTGTCCTTGAGCGGGGGTATCCGCAGTAAAGACGACGAAAGAAAAATTTTCTCCCTTTTGTTGCAAGGGACCTCTCCCTGACATGTCAGTGGGACTGGTGCCTAAGTGTCCACTATAAAAGCCAGCTGCTGCCGAACACATTGCCTTGTGCTGGCAGTGCTTTCCTCCCTCTCTACTGTCCTAACTTTTGTGATAGCTCAGGCAGGCTATCACTGTGCAGCAAACCTTATCTCGCTCTATCAGTGCCAGCTCCATAGCGCTCCCTGACCTTTTCCAGTCCTGATGTTTCTAAGCTGACAGCAGCTTAAGACTAGTTTGTGCCAAGCTTTTTTTTTTGTCCTGTGATGATGGACAAAACACGATGTAGCTCAGCCTCGCGCTTTGCTCCTCTGATCTGCCCAGTGAATGACACTGAACTTGTCAGAGGTCTAAGAGTGTTGAATTGATTTGTAAATAATGGGGACAGTTTTCAACAGCCATTAAATACTTTCCTGCAGCTCTGTCATCTTTGTTTATTTCCTTTTTTCTCTGCTCAAAGCCAGGAACTGCTAAACAAGTAAAACTACAGGTTTCTGCAACATCATTTTGGTCAAATTAAAACCCAGTGCTTGAATTTAACTATCTTCAAGGGCTTGGATGCCATATGCAATATTTCAGCTTATGGTATCTACTGAATTTCTTTTGATCAGAACCTGTGTTAAAAGGAGACTTTCCTCCACTCACCCTGCCCTCTGTCAGGAGCTCAACTGCAGAGCATTGGCAGTAGTTTAGTCTCCTACAGGCAGCTCTTTCTATTGTGCCATGCCCCAATGTACACATCAGCCCCAAGCCGCAGCTGCTGTGTGCCCCAGCCTGCTGGCAGGGAGGTAAAACTCATGGGGTGGAACAGGGGGGCCGGGTTGGGTGCCGGTGGGTGGTGGTCATGGGCAGAGTGGGGCAGACAGTCAGGAGGATGCTGTTGCCAGTTGCAGAAGAGCTCCGTCATACAGCAGGAATCTCTGCCCTGGGTGACGGACAATGCTGATTAGAAAAAGGCTAAATGTCAACATTGTTCTGAAATAGTAATTGGCAATTTTCCAAGAGCATTTTAGACACGAGACTTTGGAGATTTTCTCCTCCCAGGCTGCTCTCCCTCCTCCTCCTCCTCCTCCTCCTTCCCCCACTAACCGCTGTAATTCATTCTGTCAAGTACTGAGTGCTGTCCCTTCAGACCTTCAGATAAATCCTTTACAGCAACAATTTTAAAAGCTGCCCTAGTGTCTCTTTGTCTATCTTTCCTCTTGCCTTCCCCCTTACTAATATATATTGTAGCAAGGGGAAGGTGGCCCTGTGTGAAAGGTGGGGGTGGTGCAGAGTGGAGGGGTGAAAGCCATGTTTTGACACATGTGGCTTTCCATTTTTGCAGAGGTCCTGCTTAGTGACCAAAAGTTGATTACAAACACCATGTAGCAGTGATGCTTTGCCAAAACATTTGGAGAGGAGACCTGCATTTACGCTCCCCTCATCTGATTAATTTTAAACTATATTATTACCAAAAAGAGTTAAAGAAAAACTTATTGCTTGCAAAGAGGGACCCAAATCCCCAGGGCAGAATAAATAAAATAAAAACATAAGAAGTGCATTTATAGTCCTCCTGAAAACAGGAGTGCAGTCTTAAAAAGGTTTCCTTAAAATGAAAAATGAATGACTGAGTTGCCAACTGCTACTAATCTAAAAGTTAGTGCTTTTGATAGTGATGGCTGTGCTGCTAACTCTTCGTTAGCAAGGGTATTTAGTTGTAGAATAAGAGTGCTTTATAGAACACTTGCTCCCCCGTGGTTTAGAAATTAGGCTGCATATGGAAGAAGTGAGCAAAGATGGAACATATTTTCCATTGCCCTAGTTATTCCTATGCATGTGTGTGTGTTGGTGTGCTTTTGCATCTGTGTGTGCATGCACTAATAGCTCTGTGGTGATGATGGAGATGATCAAGATGATCCAGAATGGAAATAGTGTGTGGTTTTTCTGGAGTTGGCCTTTTAAGACTACCTTTAGATGAGAAAGCAGCTTTCTGGAAAGCAGGTTTGCCAGCAGGCTGCACTTAAGGTCCTCAGATGGTATTTAATGCAGAAACTTACATTACTGCGATGTGTTTGAATCTGGAAATAATTTTTCCCACAAGGGAGAAAACACCTTGTCATAAAATACAGTGTATTTTACTTGTTTATTCAATGTTATGTTTTTCTAATAAATTGTGGACTTAACCTTGTTTTCATTTATGTTAGTGGAAGATTTTCAGTTGAATTCGATCTAGTAAGATCAACTGTATCTAGCTCTGATCCTCAGAGTGAGAATTGCCTTACAAAGCTTACACTGGCATTTCTGCGGGTCAAAAGCTGCAGCTGTTCCTCAAGTCATCAACAACAATGTGAGTCCCAGCAGAAAACCTGTACAACCTTTTTCTCCTAGGTTAGTTAATGTTTTTTCAGCCTGTATCATACTTTGCCTAAGGACTATATCCTTCTCCCCTCGGCAGCAGGAGCAGAGATATTGAGGTAGGAGTACACTGGAGTTTTTCTCCAACTCTATCAGAGAAGTGACATGCACCTGTGGAGGCAAGAGCCAGGGAGTTCCATGGGCAGAACTTGCAGTTCAGCTGCCAAATCTGTTTTTTCAAGAGTGGCTGGCAATGGAGAAATGAGGCATTCAAATTGATTAGAGTCTTGTTTGTACTCTAGAAAACAGGTCTATTTTCTTCTAACTATGTTCTACTGAAGGGAGTATTGTTTTCTGCTCTTTCCTGGAAAAAGGTCTAGGAGAAATCCCATTTTTCCATATTGTTTGTTGAGTTGTCCTCTCTGCAGGTGAAGTCAAGTCCTTCCCTGTGCCACTGCACACTGAACCTCACCACCTTTTTGTCAGTTGGTTACAGTGTTGAACCAATAAATGGTCTGAACCCTGGGGCAGTGTCTTAATACTATTAATAACAATCCTTTACGAAAAAACTATATATTTTTTAATTGAAAGCACTGATAGTAATTAAGAAAGCCTCTCCTTAGGAACCACAGTGGTGAAAAGTCTTGGAAACAACAGAAGGAGGTCTGTTGGACTGACTGTACGTACAGTACCGTGTCATTTGCTGATTTCAGTTATTTTGTCTCAGTGTAACGCTGGACGCCCTTGGCAGAGTGACAGCGCAAGCCTTATTCATTGAAACCCTTTCCAGCAGTGTGGCCACGAGAACACCCCAAGTATTTTAAGTTAGCTACGTAGATCCTATTCTTAACTCTTCATCTCATCAGATACTTTTCTTATTAGAACTTGAGAGCCTTCCCTCTAAGGTAATGATGATGTACATTAAGCATCCGTGATCAAGTCCTAGCTTGTGTGTTTCTAATGTGTTATGACTGTGATCTGTGCAATAGCTGTGCTCCAGCCTTGCTGGGCCATGTGACATAATGGCATTTTTAATTTCCTCCTTCCAGTACAATTGTCTGTTCGCATTTAGGAAATTACTTTGTTTTTCATGTTAATTGATAGCATGACCTGTTTCAGCAATTCACCATCTCAAAGGTATGTCTGAGAACTCCAAATGACTCACTGACATAAATGCAGATGAGCTAAAACCACTTGTGTTACAGAAGGGCTGAAAGCCAAAGCAGAGTATCTTGATATCTGAGATAGCCTTTTAGCCTGTAGGACCGTGAGCCCATGGCCCGCTTTGTTAATGACCGCATTGAAGTCTAGTGGCAAATGGTAGGTTGTAAGAGGCAGCCTGCAGAAGCAGTCATGTTAAATTCATGGCCTCTAGCTCACTTGATCAATTGCAAGCTGGTAGACGTTTATTTAAAATTTATACCACATGAATGTCTGAGGTAATAGGTGAATACTGTAAAGGGTTTATTTAAAAGAATATTTGACCAGTAGGGTCCTTGGAGATCAAATATTTCATTTTCAAGGGTGTCCTCTGTATTTGAAGAGGAGGAGGGTGAAGTAAAGAGGGATTTGGATAATGTGAAATACCACAGAAAGCAAGATTTTCCAAGGAAAACACCAGGAAGCTTGGTATGAGCATTTAATGTATGCTGAAGTTTTTAAAAGGAAACATTAATGGTGAAACATGCCCTCAAAGGACAAGCCAGCAATAAATTTTGTGTCACAAAATTACCTGTCAGTGAGATTATGTTTAAATAACGTAGAATTGTTCCTGCTTCTTGAGGGGTTGGGAGAAACTTCATGGGAGAGTGTTCAAAGTATTCAGAATTATGTGCACAAATCCCATTAACAATAATGGGATTTGTGTGTTCAACTCTGCTCAAATGGCATTGAAAAATGTGGCTGTTGGTTGTTCTTCCCCAAAGCGCAGACATAGCAAGGGAGCAATGAAATCCAAAATATTTTCTCTCAAGATTTTTTTTTTTTTTTAATTACCTTCCAGACACGGAGTATCTGACTAGCAGCCCCTGTGTACTGCATCATGATTGAAGCCTACAGGCAATTTTCCTTTTCCCTGGGCCAGGGGTTGGGTGGGAAATAGCAACAGCAAAAAAATCCCACCAAACAGATTTGACATGCCAGTGTTCCCATTATCTGTGTCAGTAGGGAACATTATTACATAAAAATTCAGGAAGATCATGAGCATTTTGAATGAGTGGACTTCAGTAAAAGGGATTCAGTGTGGGGTTATTTTTTTCCCCCTAACGTCCTTACTTAAAAAAATCATGGTCTGTTTTGATGTATTGTAGATAAGACCGAGTTCTTATAAATTAAAGAGTAGTATAAAGCAGAGAATACTCCAAGGGTGGAAGGCAGAGGAAGAAAAGGGAAAAATATACAATTAAGTCTTAAATATGACTGAACATGTTGCCAGGGGATTTGATCTTATCCTATTTACAAGAGAAAACTTATGACTCATAGGTTCTAAATGATCGAGTCATTACTCATTTATGGAGTAAAAAAAATGGATACCTTTTATGGGATTTTTATAAATAATGATTACTTCCCCATATTTGTGAATACTGAGCAAAGATGTGCTGCATTCATAAAGCTCTCTGTATGCATGGCTTCTGTGCAGACTTTTTGAGAAGTATTTATTTAGTGTTAACTGATTGTTTCTCTTCCCAAGTTTTTTTCTCCATGGGGTTCTGCTCATTGTTCATGCTGAGTTGTAACCCTTATTTCACAAAATCAGAAAGGGAAAGCAGGATAGGATTTGCCAAAATCCAGACAGATGAAACCCAAAGACCCTGTAGTGCATTTCACAATGTACATATAACAGATATCTTTTTTTAACTATTTCCTTTCCACCTAAGCCTGGGAGGGCTCTGCAGGATTCCTGCAGTGCTGGTTGCCAGTGACTTTTTGTGATGATCATGATGTTCCTTACCTTGTACTTTTGCCTAGTCAAGACTTTTCAGCTCTGCCTGAGAAGCACAAAAAGCATAAACCTGGCCCTGCACCATTTCTGAATATTCTTGACTTGTGGGTTATCACCCTGTGTCTCTCTGGTTCAGCTTTAGTGCTGTTTTCTTCTGCTGGTCATTGCTAGGTACAGTCAATGCTTTCTTTTATCTCTACCACTGCCCTCACTCACACGATTATTAAAGGATAAGCAGTATAATCCCTTTTTGAACTCTGTGTTTTTGCCCCAGGAGCAATCCATGCTCTTATCATGGTGCATGTGAATTGTTAACCTTTTGTGCTGCTAACCTTCCTATATAGATTTGAAGAAGTGCATGTAACCATTAATAGGAAAGAGATACCTGCATATCAGGTTATAATCTGATTTGGTGGGAGTGAAATCTGTTTAAGAGGTTGTATAATGTAGACTGTCACAGAAAAACTCATCTTTTTTGAAATTTTGATGTATGACAGCTGGGTAGGAAGATGGATTTTTCAAGGGGAGCAATTGTGGTTTTTAATTTTATTGTCTGATGCACAGCCAGTTCAGTAATGTTTCTCCTTGGGTGGGCAGTGATTTTATGGTGGCCCGCAACTGGCTTCTGACTGTGTTCAAATCAAGGGTGTTCCGAATCCTAGAGATCACACCCAGTTATAAACTTTGCATTTGAAGTTATGCATGTTTTCCTGGGGGAGCTTATGTGAAGAGGAGAGGATGTGGGAGCAGTGAATGCTACGTTCAAATCTTGAGTTACAGTCTACCTATAATATCTTTCCAGTTGTGTTTGTGTATCCATTTTCTCCATATCCATGAAAGTGTCTCTCTCTAAAAATCAGACAGACATTCTACAGAGAATTTGTAGATGTGAATTCTTGAAGCAGCTGGCCACAGTATTGAGATATGTTTCCAAGGCTGTACTTTATCCTCTGGAGAGAAGAAACAGTTGGAAGAGAAGTATAAAATCAGTATGCTTGTACAACAAAGACATCTCGTGGATGTAGAAATTGGAAAACCCTTGTTCACATTCATTTCTACCACCCGTCTTTTTGTATAGAGATGCACAAGGTGTATTTTTAGGTAGATTGACACTGGATACCAGAAGAAAGTGGAATCTACTCCTTGTTAATTCTTTTTCTATGCCAAACTATGTAAACATTTGTGGGAGATTATGGCTTTTAATGCACTGGGCAAAAAAATCTAGTATTTGACTTGGTGTGATTCTAGCTAGCCTATGATATCCTAAGTGTTACAATGCATTCACACGTTTTAGTGGCTGCTCCAACTCCTACCACCAGTCAAAGAGAGCTACATGCTGCCCTTGACACAGTGAATCTATCCCAGCTAAAAATGAGAATTAGACATTTATATTTTTGCTTCTTTTCTCTATATATACACCTGTACCATTAAATTGCACTCTGTAGACAATCATTTGGAAAAAATGGAAATTACTACTTATGCGCAATGACATACAAAAGACAATACATTTGCAGAGAGGATACTTGCATCCCGTCTTGGATAGACGACATAGAAAACATTCAAATAGACTTTGACTTGATTTTAGTCTCAGGCACCTGTCAACATTGCATTCTCTTCCATGGGATATATCTATTACCAGCTGCGTTTTTTGCTGCACTTGGTCAGAAAATGGTCACTACTCAACTGGAGCTTGTCATGCTTAACCCTTGTAGCATTTACATGGTGTACTGTCCTTCCTACTGATAGTTCCCTGTTGGAGGTGCCACCCTGTTCTGTCACTGGGACAGGTCTGACCCATTTATCTTACGTGCACCAGAGTGGCAGCACATCTCTGTCCTGAACCCAGGAGTCTCGGGGAGCTGCAGTCTGAGTTAACAGTTAGGTGATGGGAGCATGTGGGCTGGCTTTTAGGAAAACAATGTGAAAATCAGTTGCAATGCAGGACCTGAGGGGGCCCACCCTTTGCATGGAGAATCTGTGATTTGTGAGTTGCCTTCATTAGTGTGACTTGGAGATGACATCCAAAATCCATTTGAACTCTAGGGGTTTTATCAGGACAGAAAATATTGAGGGAGTCCCCAGAACATAAGTGTATCCATGTCACCTGTTAGATCAGAGATGCTGAGAAGTTGGTCCTTAACAAATACTTTTTAGTTCTAGTATTCTTTTATTTGTACTACCCAGTGCTCAGAGACCCTTTTTGTAAATTAAGCATTAAAACTTCATACATGCTTTAACTTGAAGATGTTGAGAGAGTTCTGGATGGTCATATTGTTCCTGAGAGCAAAGCCAATGAGCTATTATTCAAACCCTCCTGCTTTAGTGTCAGACGAGGAGATCAGCCAAACTGCTGGACTTATCTGGCATGTACTGGGTGTCAGATATGAACAAAATCTTAGGGCCAGCTACCAGAATCATATCCTGTATCAACAAGTTAGATCAAGAAAGCTGTTGGGTTTCTTAAATCATTGTGCTCTGTGCAAGGGAACTAATGTCAATTGCATTCTGGATGGCTGCTGGACGTCACAGCTGTAACAACAAAAAGTAAGATTTTTTTTTAACATCATACTTCAAAAGTTAAATTAAAAATACTCTTGCAAAAATAACTCTGTAATAAATACAATATGCATCAATAAATGTACCAAGGAAGGGCAATCTGCACCTGATATAATAAAAATATTTCTCATGAAACTTCTGTTCAAAGAAGTGGAGCATTTAGTTGTAATTGGTGACTTCTGTATAGAATTTTAGAAGTCACCTACGGGATGGAATTTCTGTTATATTAATGTCCCATGTACACCATTTTGGCGTCATAAGAGGTACTTAAATATATATGAAAATTTGGTCTATAGAATATTTTGTGCTCTGAGAAGAATTATTTATTAAATTTTACAGGTTGACACAGTTTTCAGGTCCCTTTGTGTAGAACTGAGAAGTTTTAATAATATGGTAGGCACCTGTGAATTTAATTTACAACAAAGCATTCAACACTTCCTGTTTTATAATTACACTTAAGTTCAGGCTAAATTTATTCTTATAACAGTACAGAAAGATCCTGAATTATCCTGAAAACACTTGGCAGCATTTAAACTGTGTAAAACCAAAATCCTGCTGGCCTATTGGACAGAAGTGATTTTTCTGGCAAACTTCTTTCAGGTTGTAAATACTTATCATGCAGTAAAATCACTGCCTGATTGAGAACTGCACTTGAGAGGAAGATTTCTGACCTTGGAACAAGTTGGTGTTTTAAGCTGTTTTTCCTTTCCTCTATCTCTTTTGGTCACCCATTGTGGTTTTCTAAATATTTGTATATAGCTTTTCAACTACAGACAATAATAGAATAACATTCCAGTTTTTTTGAAAACAGCATGGACTTAAACCTACAGGTCATATATGTGAACAACTGGCGATGTTGCATGAAATTTCTAATACCTTTATTTATTGAGAAATTATCTTTTTTCTTATAAGTGAACACACTGCTACCTTATTTTTGAGATACTAACATATTAACTATTGTGACACAGTCTGCTGTAAACAAACTGCAGATGTTCACGTTACGTGATCTGAAAAATATCTGTGTGGAATTGGATTTTAAAAGTACCCATGATTCTACAAACTGAACCCATTGATCTAGCACACTGTTATCAAGAGCCATTCCAATAATCACTCTTTTCTGGTGTACCTGTCTCCTGTTACAGAAATAAATACCATATCATGATAAACAAAGATACCTTATTTTTTCATGTGCTTGAAATCCTGCTTACACACATTACTGCCCACTTTTAACAGGAATTATTTAAGGAGAGGGAAATCTTTCACAGTCTAACAACCAGGAAATAAAATAAAGCATGAAGAGCTGTTGGCTGCTGTCAGAATTGGAGAAATTACCCCCACTGTCTCCCCCATGGCTCCTGCCTCATACGTGCATCTTTGTGCATGTTATGTTACAACTCCTGCCACTGCATCACTTCTGTTTATCACTTTATCTTCAGTTCTAACTAAATTTAAAGAACTTTTGATTTATTAGTTATTATTCTTATTTTTCATTATTGCTATATTTTTCTACTATTGCTGCATTTTCATCACAGAAGAGCAAGACATTGCTCAGAGGTGCTGATGTTCCTCACCTCACTGAGGGATTTCTCTGTCCTTCCTCCCTCTCCTTTACACCCCCAGATTATTACATTGAGAAAACTTGCCTCCTGTATCTACCAGTGACAGCCTTGAGATCAGGGTATGGTTTTCTTCATAGCCTAAAATTGGCTCTTACTCCTTGATCTGCCTCACTGTTTCACTACAGTCAGTACAGTATAGATCAGTTTATTTTTAGACACGCAAAGAAACAGATTCTGTGGGGATCATTTGTTTCCGATCAAGAGATGGTTCCAAACTGAAATATGCTGCTGGAGGGAATATCCTTTCAACTTGACCCTTAATATAAGGACCCTCTGGCAGTTGTTTCATGCCCTTTGCATGTCTGTTTCACCCTTCTGCAAACTTTTTGTGATCAGTTTTGAAGATGGTTTTATTTTTTAGCTCAAAAGTAGCAGGGTTGGGAGCACTGTGGTGCACTTTGTGCTTACTCAGCCCTACCTGATAGAAGTGGTTAATTAATACTTTTCAATATATTACCTGATGTTTCTTGTTTTATTGAAATAACAGTAAATACTGCAGAGAGTTTGTCTTGGTGTATCATCACTGCTACCTGGCATATTCCTCTTAATATACTTTTTCGTTTTTTTTCCTTTAATTTTTGTCTTTTGCATTTTTGAAGAAATTAGTAATGAAAATATATTCATGTACATGGCAAAATAACAATATACTGTTACTGTAAGAAAGGAGGGAGTCCCTGGACCTAGCTACTGCAGACCTCTAACATTCAGCCAAGCCCCATCCAGATTCTGATATGCAACTGAATGTTCCTGTCTTCTGGATCCCAGACAAGCAATGAAAATATCATGCTGTGCACTAGATCCACTGGGGAGAAAACACATGTACACATCTAATTAAAAAAACCCCAACCCTAACTCTGAGTACAACACTGTGATGCTCTCTCTATTTTATCTGAGGGTGTCATGCTGTTGAAGGTTGTGAGGAATACTCTAGCAATATTTAGTAGTATTGTTCTTCTGGAAGGCACTGGCTTGCTTCTGACAAAGTTGTTATCCTAGGCTGGTTACTAACAATGAGAGTTGCTACAAAAGTAAAATGTATCTTCTTATATCCTTGCAGTGTATCCAATTATTTTTCTCACAAGTTAATGTTAGATTTAAAATGTTATTCTCGATATGCTAAGGGGATAACAGCAAGACAATCTAATTTTACCTCTTCTTGTGGAAACTATTGCTTCAACCTTAACCTGTGAACACTTTTCTACTACCAGGGAGACACTCAAGAATAAATAGCCTAAGCTTGCTGTAACTGGTACATAATTTTTAATTTTTTTATAGGAATGACAGAAGGCAACAGTTTGTCTTTTTTTTTTTTTTTTATTTATTTTTTTTTTTTTAATAAAGAAAAATAAAAGGAATGAAAATAAGGAAACAAAACCAGCCATGCCTTTTTCTCATGAACGGAAGCACAGAGACACAGTCTGAAAAAGATGACTTTTGAAAGCAATTGTCCTTAGAAGAGGAAACACCTACAAATAAGTTTGCACATACGGATTTGCATTCTTGTGTGCTAGCCTTTTGCAATCCCTCTGGCTCTCCCAGAGACTATTCCCATCTATTTGTCTTGATATTAAGTACCCAAATGACTGGATTGAGGACCTGCTGGGGTCTGCCAGGTGCTGACAAGCAGTCAGTGAGGTGAGAATGAAGCACTTGGGCATCGTGCAACACGTGCTCCACAGATAACCCAGAAGGAATTTTGGCTGAGTTAGGGTTGTCCTTAGGCTATCCCTACAGCTTACTCCCTATGCTCTTTTAAGCTAATTGTAAGAGATAATGCTCTCTCCAGGCTTTTAGTCTTTTTGTGTATCCCCACAAGAGAATCTAATTAATGCCTATTATAGCATTGCCTCTGTGACAAGTCATTTAAATGAGGCTATCAATCTGTTGTCCAGCTGTTACTGATCCAAGTGGAATTTGAATCGACAGCAGAGCCTGAGAGGAGCTGCTTTATCTCTTTACCAGTTTCTGATGCATCACTTTAAAAGTGTGCATGGCAATACATAGGGTTCCCAAATCTATACTTAGGGACCTGACTTCCAAAGGTGGTGAACACCTGCATCTTTCATTGAGTTGTGCTGAAATTGTAGATGATGCCTCTGCAGACAAGGCTTGCTGGAATTCTGGAAATAGAATTTCAGATGTGTGGTCTCTGGGCAACTACATCCAGGGATCCTACTTGATCACCATTGCTTCACCCACACCAGCAGGGCTACCATAACCACCTCCTTCCCTCCAAACAAGTGAAAATGGGAACTGAGATCCCTCAACAAGCAATTCAGCTTCCGCTTCAGAGGACGAAGGTTTCCTTGATGCAATGGTTGCCACTTATACATTAGAGTGGCCACCTTCCTTCCTGCCCATGCTGCATAAAGGCCTCTTGTTGCATACTATATTAATTTCTGAGTTATAGGGAAAATCACAGAGTTTGAAGGTCAGGGCTATAAGCCGGCAACTTTAGTAAATTTAACTCTAAACAAGAGCAATGGAAAGGAGATGCACTAGGATGTGAGAAGTAACCAAGGAAAGGTCTTTGAAGTTTGAAACAAGTTAATGCATTTACAGGGTTGCCTGTATTTTTGGCTGTAGGCAGCGGAAGATGGGAATGGAGGAGAAGGAAGAGTGGAAAGCTCGTGAATGCTTTAAAGATTTTATTTTTTCCTAGACTGTGGTATTTTTCAAAGGCTAAAATTCAGTTACCACCCATGTGCTAGCACTTCAAGCATATGACATTTATCTTTGTCTTTTACAGTGATCCATTTGATAAAATTTGTGATCCTTTTCTGTCTGTGATGTACTACTAGAATACCACTAATAAGCTTTGGGACTTGTTAGGAAAAAAGTCCTTTAACACCTTCAAACCGTGGACAGCTTTCGAGGTGGTGATGGTGGTTGCGTCTTGTTACTCTGGCTGTGATCTAAAGCCTGTTGAAGTGAATGGGAGTCGTTCTGCTTACTTTGACAGGCTTTAGATCTGTATCCTCACTGTAAGCAGAGGTAAGTCTAAACCATTTAATATTTGGAAGAAGACAGCAACACAGCTTACATTTCCTGGCTCTGGAGTTTCCTTTACGTTGTCCACAGGTCAAAACTTGTCTTCAAATTCTGTCTCTGCAATGTTTATTCTCACAAAAGGAGATAAAGGTCTTTGTTCCTCTAGAAGTCCCTCGATGACTAGATTGAACAAACAGAGCAGTACTGTTTCACTGTTTTCCATCACCTACTAAAGAGCAGAACCTTCTCCCTCCCCCAGCCTTTCCATTTCCTCTACTTCCTGTCTTTGCAGATTGGGTAACAAATGCTGAATATTTCCTGAAGTTGACTAATGACAGGACATTGGTGTCTGCAGCTGAGCAGTATGGTTAGTGCTGGGTTGAATTCTTGACTGAAAGGAGGTGCTACAGCTGTGTTTATGGAGTCATCCTATCATCCCTCTGCCCCATTATGCTTCTGTCTTTTAAATACCGTTAGGGTATTGTATCAGCCTAGTCTAAGCACCCTGTGGCAAACGTACTTCAAATTACTTTTGATTTTATTGTGCTATTATTCTTGCCTTAACAAAATGAAGATTATTATAGGCCAAACTGAGGTACAGTGTTTAGATGTCTTTTTTTTCATGTTTTCCTTAATATAGGCCATTAATGATTGGAGAAAGAGCCATCAATTGAAATGAATGGCTGTATTGGGTTTGTGCAGGTTTTGGTAGCAGGGATGGCAAAAGGGGTGGCTTCTGTGACAAGTTACTAGAAGCTTCCCCTGTGTCAGAGCCAATGCCAGCTGGGTCCTAGACATACCTGCTGCTGGCCAAGTCTGAGCCCATCAATGATGGTGGTAGCACCTCTGGGATAGATGGAAGAAAAGATTATTGCTCAGAAATGATTGTATCCAGAGATGAAAGGAGTGAGAATATGTGAAAGAAACAACTCTGCAGACACCAAGGTCAGTGAAGAAGGAGGGGGAGAAGGTGCTCCAGCTGTCAGAGCAGAGATTTCCCTGCAGTCTATGATGAAGACCATGGTGAGATAGGCTCTCCCCCTGCGGGCCATGGAGGTTCACAGTGGGAGCAAATATTCACCTTCAACCCAAAGAGGACCCCACACCAGAGCAGGTGGGTGCCTGAAGAAGGCTCTGACCCTGTGGGAAGGCCATGCTGGAGCAGGCTCCTGGCAGGAGCTGTGAACCCATGGAGAGAGGAGCCCACACTGGAGGAGGTTTGCTGGTAGGACTTGTGATGCAGTGGGGGACCCACACTGGAGCAGTTGGTAAAGAACTGCAGCCTGTGGGAAGGACTCACATTGGAGAAGTTTATGGAGGACTGTCTCCCATGGGAGAACTGACCACAATCCTCATTCCCCGTTCTCCTGTGCTGCTGGAGGAGGGCAGATAGAGAAATAAGGCATAACGTTGAGCCCAGGAAGAAGGCAAATGTTTTAAGATTTGGTTTTATTTCTCATTATCCTACTTGGATTTGATTGGCACTAAATCAAATTATTTTTTCCACAAGCTGAGTCTGTTTTGCCTGTGATCGTAACTGGTGAGTGATCTCTCCCTGTCCTTATCGTGACCTACAAGCCTTTTGTTATATTTTTCTCTGCCCTGTCCAGCTGAGGAGGGGAGTGACAGAGCAGCTTTGGTGGGCAATTGGCATTCAGCCAGGGTCAATGAAGCACAATGGCCTTTAAAATTAAGAGGAAAAGAAGATAAGATCTTGCACAGGTGGAAATTAATTTGGGTTTGTTTTACAAAACTTAGGTTATGCACCCCCAAAACTGTGAATGTTTAGAACTGGGTTTCTTGGGACTCCCAGCTGTATTTTATACAGAGAGTATAACTGCTAAGTGGGAAAGAAATTTAATGAATTTTATTTTATATCTTAGACTTCTCCTCTGAAATGGCTAGACTGTTCTCTTCTCTTGTCTGGGGGATTTCTTTCTCATTAAGTCATTAAAACTTCAATTGCTCCATTCCTTTTGTGCTGACTGAGATGCATAGATGTGTATTTCTGTACCTATCAAATTATATAATCTTTTATGAGAAAAAAGTCAAATATTCATGTGTCCCTTGACCTGATTAGCAATGACATTGATGTGAGCAGAGGGAGTCCAGTGGCAAAGAAAAACAGACATACAGATTATTTCCTTAGCTGGCATGACATGTCTGTTGATTCCAGTGTCCTAAAGTGCTACCATATATGCTTGCTTTGGAGCTAGAAGCACCTCTTCAGTTAGACAAAGATCAGCAACCAAAACAGTGGGAAAGTGAAAAATTTAAGCTCCTAAAGGAAGGTGAGAAGATGGGACAGAAATGGTTTGTGTAGTGATATGAGGGTTAAGAGAAACAAGGAATCGCTCCCATGGGGCAGCAAAGTTCATGGATCTTTGATCTAGAATCAGATTGTTCCCTTGTGTGTGACTCTAATGGATGGAATCCACACCTAAATACCTGCTGGGAAATATACCTGTGAAAAAAAAATCTTAGAATGAGTGGGCTCAACTCCTGGCATGCTACAAAAAACTATTTCTTTAACACATATGCGTACTTTGGCAACATTGGCTTATTCTTGACATAAATAGGATTTCAGCCTTGTTTAGTAAATGAAAGTAGAAGACTTACTTGAGTTTTTACATAAGAAAGATTAAAGTCTTCTAAATTTGGGATACAAATAGAACACTTGTAACTACTTCTGGAGCATGTTTTTACTTGCATTCACCCTTTTTTAAATTGGATAATATCTTTGTTTTTATATAAATGTTTGTATGTTGACTATAAAAAAAACTAGGAAAAATGGGCAGTTCAGTAAAAAACTCACATGCCATAAAGTCCACAATCCTTTTCTCACTTTTCTCCATATTTTCCACTACTGTTAATAATTTTCTCCTTTGCTATGTTCTGATTCTTCCACGTAGAGACTTTCAAATGAAAATTAGCAGATGCTCTTCCACACAGTCTGACTGCTCCTGAGGGGAGCTTGTTCCCACCAGACGTTTTACAACATCTGTTTGAAGCTAACTTCACATTCCTTCTGTTCCATCTCAGACTGAAAGCCCTGACGAAAAGAGATGAGAAGGTACATGTACTGAGGCAGAGCTTTGATCCACGATGCCACACACTGACTGACATTTCCATTTACACTGACACATGCTGGTCTCAGATATATGGTAATAAACAAGACTATTCAGCTGTCTAACAGAGACAGTGTTGAGACAGCGGGAAAAAATTTCACCTTTGTTAGCAGAAAACTTTTTTTAAAATCTCAAACTAGGAAATACATTAGATTGTTTATATAGTCTGCTTTTCTGTTTTTGGTGTTTTATTCACCTACAGCATGAAATTTTGTGATATAAATATTTATATGCTACCACACGTATACAGAGGCTTACTGGAGTTTGTAGGCAGAGCCAATTTTATTACTTCTAATTTATGGTGCTATAGTGTGCAAATATATTTTTTCCTCTTCATTAGAGCAATGCAAATCTTTCTGTTCATTTTCAACTTTGTCATCCTAGCAATTTTGTCTTTCTGTTCTTAACAATAATTGGTTGCTTTTGAAATGATACTATTCAATACTGTCTCTTTAAAAAAAAAGAGGGAAACAAAGACACACATTTTTCAGAGCGGGAAGGATATTGCAAAATTGTTTTCACAATTGTTCAATACATCTAAAAATAAACCTCTGCAGAAACAAAGAAATTATTTCATTTCGGGGCCATAATATTAGCAGGTCTGAAGTTAACTGAAAATTTTCCCACTAATACTGATGAACAGAGTTTTCTAGAGCTCTCTTTCTCTCCTTTTTTAACATTAACTTTTAAGTGCTAATCTGTGACTATAAAGGAATTTTATGCAGCATTTAAAAAACTTGGATAAGATGTAATTTACTTTTCTTTTCTGAAAACTGTGTATTTTGTTTTTTTAATCTATAGCCTGAATGCCATAGAAAAATGTTGAAAACCATAACTTACTCTGGGCATTTTAACTAAGGTGCTGAAGATAGATAAAAGCTTATATACTTTGAAAATGAATAGTACTTTTACAAAAAATTCTCCATGCCCAGTGATCGTGTAATTCCTCATTCTATTCTGGCTCCTCATGGTTTCACAAGCTGTACAACCCCATGTCCTCTAAGACAAGAATTTAGGAATAAATTGGATCATCTTTTAAAGTATTAGTGTTGATTGAGTAATAATTTTAATAATATTTCAGTGATCCTTCATGAGATTCTCTATATCTATACTGAGAATATGTCTCCCATTCATATTTGGCTTGTAATGCTTGAGATATGATGGCCACACTCTGCATGACAAGGAAAAGTACTTGGGTGGAGGAAAGAGCAAGAGTGTTGTTTTGTCAGAGTTGAAGAACAAGCTCCTGGGAGACTATTAAATGCCCAAACTAGCTCAAACATCTTGTCTTTGTGAAATGCTTAGGAAGGGAAACAACCAGAGATTTTTCCCTTCTTGCTGAACTTGAACTAGCTCCCTGTGGTATAATTTGGGGTTTTCAGTAAACATGAAGAAAACATTCATGTATTGCTATGGTCTGTTCTAGTATTCCTTCTAACAAGTCATTTTCCTGACTTATTATCTGTTTCATTGTGTTGTGTTAGTGGCTGCTGGAAATGGGCTTGGTCAATGACATAGCAACCCTGCCGTGTCTGTGAGAGTCACAGTATGTTCCAGACTCAGTATTTGAACTGCTTTTAGTTGAAAAATCTTTTTTAAATTGTCTCCCTAAAGGTCTGAGAATATCTTCAAGGGTCCCAGTTACTTATATGCTATATTGCACGCATCACATAACAATGATTGAGTGAGTATCTGCTTGAAGATCATCACCTGTTCTCACTATGCGGGGCAACGAGAGATACAGGAAATCCTGTGAACTCTCTTTGTTCTTTTGCAAACCGAATAGATTGGCCCGGTGATCACAAGATCAGTAGTGCCAAATCAATAAGCCAGTCAGGGGAAGTTGCTCCCAGATGTGAGAACCTCGTACAAGAGTTTCTAATATTTTAGGCTATTTGGATTTGTTTGAAGCTGGTTTTTGAAAGTACCAAGAACCTTAGCTGAAGTACCTGACAGGATGTGGCTTAATGAATTTCCTCATCTCCTTCCAGATCTTTTGTGAATTACTGTGTCCTAGCAGAGAGAAAGTGTTTTATCTTGAGATTCAGCCTCCAAATCCAGAGCTCCTTCCCTTCCCTTCCTAGATGGTTGACTCCAAGAAAGACTGGAGGTTTAGACAGCCTGGTCACATCACTTCAGCAGCATGGTGGTAGGTCTAGCAGCAGTGACATGGATGAATGACTTCAATAAAGAAGTATAGTGGAATAGTATCTTCCGCAAACCTATTTGTACCATATGTTATGCCCCCCAATGCTACTTTAGTAGTACCCCCAACCTTGGGCCTTCTGTTTGTTATTAGTAACATTTGCTTTCAGTTCCTCACCATTTTTTTTTTGGGGGGTGGTGGTGGGGGGAGTGGGAGGAGGGTGGTGGTTGTTTTGGGGGGGGGAGCGGGGAACATGGAATATCTGAAAACAATAACTCTTACTCTTGTTCATTGACATAAACCGGCTGTCAGTTCCTTGTGGGACCCAGGCTGATAAAAAACAGGGAAAAACTATTTTATTTGCAATGTAAGGAATTTTAGCCTGTGGAGATTTTTAGTTCAACAGCAGTAAAGGTAGGGACAGCAACCAGTGAGGCTGTTAAAGGTTACATTCTCTCCCGCCCTCTCGTTTTTCCCAGTCCCCTGAGTCATAATTAAAACTCCAGAAAGTGAGAAGCTGTTACTAATGCTAACGTACAGTTTGGCACAATAGAATCATGCATTTACTGACTTGCGTTTTTTATTTAATTTCATTTTTTATAGGTCAAGCTGAAATTTTACTTTACTATTTGGTTTACAAAGAGCTTTTTCTGAATCTGAAACTTTTAATTTGTTTTGAGAGTTTCCCAGGTATAACAGTTATGGAAACAAACACCTTGTTCAGCAGCCTGACAATAATTATCTCCTAATGGAACAATTAGGCACTTTAATCAGATGTGACTTTAGTGCTCTCAAGTTGAAAATGCTGGAGGTGGTTTCTTGTGCTTTGTACTGCTTAGGACGTCTCCCAAGAGATTAGCTGGACACAGAGACAAACTAATTACCCTTCATATATTTTTGAGTGCTGTTGAAATTTGAAGGAGCAGTTTCATAATAATGATATTTACATACCATCTTTCCCAGCACTGAATCACTGTACAGGGTTACTTAGAAGACCCCTACTCAGACAAGACTTAGTGAACTCTCTGAAAGAGAGTTTAGGATTTTGTAATGCTGCTTTCAGCCATTTTCTTGATGCTCAAAAATGTTTTGTGACTTATTTATAAGAAAGACTCTCTGTCAACACAGGACTGCTTTGAGGACCTGTTTGGGAGGTTTATTTACAAGCCCTTACATCCAGTCATATCTTAAGTTAACTACTGACAGGTCTTAGGAAGCCATTGCAATCAGAAGGTGATTATTTTTCTAAGACAAGCTGAGGTGGAAGAGTGTTGCTCAGCCCTGAGACTCGTCTATGAGCTTATACTTCCCGTGTACAAACATCACTGAGGCCATTTAGTCAGTGAGATCCTTGGAAAATCTCACAGCGAAGGAGAAAAAATTATTGGCACCTGCTGGATCGCCATTGCCATTTCTTAAAATACACAGCCCCTTTTAAGGTCGTCTGTTAAACTACTAGCCACCCCTGACCTTGAAGTCTGGTGTGAATTCACCCCAAGGTAATATGAACTAGTAGAATAAAAAAAAAGTCTCCCTCCTGCTGCAGATACATTTCAGTGCTTAACAGCCATTTGTGTTGTCTTTTTTTGCCCTTCTTGTCTATGGCATAAGATGCCTTCGGTCTCAGAAAGCCTGTAAAGCCTTGAACTGCAATTCATCTGAGGGTATATTGTTCACAATAGATCCCAATTTTTCTTGCATACTGAAACCACAAAGGTTAGATCAGCCACTCCCTGTTTTCTGGTTTGCTGTTGCTGTGCAAGACATGGATAACTACAGGGCAAGAGTTTTCATGGACTTACTGCAAGACCCCTTGACTGTGCAAGAACCCAGACATGTAGGTGAAAAAAGTAACTGCATCTCCTGAAATGCAGCTATAATTCTTGGAGGGTACTTCAGCTGCCATCCTCATCCTCACATTCATTCTTGATGCTGCCATCTCTCCAGGACACCAGAAATGTGAATTGTGGAGAAAGCTTGCCTTGTTTTCATTCAAAGAATAGTACCCCAGGGTTAAGTCTTCTCCACAGATTGCAAGAAGCCACAGACTATTAGATCAAGCTGCTTGCAGAGAACAAGATGTTGCAAATTGTGAAATCAAAGAGGACTTCCCCTGTAGTTGTCCAGATAGCATACCAAAGTGTATCTGTTGCCATATTTAATAAGGTAAAGCTGAAATTTTGCATTAAATTATAAGATAGGAGCCTAAATATGTGGCTTTTATTAGCTTACCTACAAAGATTTGAAAAGAGAATAGAATTACTCGATAAACTTACCTGTGCTGCTGCTGCTTGAAGTACTATTTTGTAGTGCTTATTTTCTACAAATATCCATTTATACATTTTTAGTAAGAGTGAAACTCAGACCAGGATACCAATTTCCAGATGGATTTTTCCTGTCCTGGGGAATGTTTATTTTCATTTTGAAACAAAGTGAACTTCACTATCACAGAATATTTTAAATTAAAACAAAAAATCTCAAATGATATATTGACACAGTGCACTTGTTTCTAAAACCTCAGAAGAGGCTAAATAAGTATCCATACTGAATAAACAGATTATTTGCTTATTAAGTATTTTTACCTTCTGGTACCGCTCCTAGTTTGATCTCTGGCTTCTTGATTATTGAATCCTGAGGGTAGGGTCAGAGAGCCGGATGTTGTCTCTTGTTTTAGGTCAGGAGTTGGGAATGCTTCTTTCATGTCTTCATGGTTTGTGACCTGTAGACACTACCATAGTATAAATAATAATAAACACACTGATGTGCTCCTGGTGGAACTCCTCTGATGCCCACCGGGTTATGTTAGTATAAGGTAAAAATTAGGCTGATTATTTGTCTTAGAGGCATCCTACACTTCTATGTATCTGTAAAAAACTATGAATTACTCTCTGGGTAGTATTCAGAGCTATGGTGCTATGAAGTTTTTCTGATGGTTTTCATCTTTATCTGTGTCAGTAACATTTAAATGTGTGCTGTCAGGGAGGGTTATGAGTGCATCCCTGATACTGCTGAACACCTTCTTATTCTGTAATTCAGCAGCATTATAAGTGGAAGTCTGTAGTGCCCTTTACAGTAGTATATCCCAAGCTCCTAGGACTGTTTGTCTACATGCCATGGACAGGAGATGGCGCTTGGATTGACATTCCAACACCTTTCTTGCCCATACAGTGAAGCTCCAGCATTGCCAGCTGACACTTTCTTTTCACACTGGAATTCAGCAGTTATAACTCAGTCTGTTTGCATGTCTCAACTTCTATTTTTAAGCACTGCTAATCCTCAGTTGAGGGCCAGCCTTCATCAGGCCATACAAGGGTGCATGGTGGCGAGGGAGATGTAAGGAGCTTTCCTGGACCTTGTGCAGTCGTCCTTGAGAGCCAGGCACAATTGCTACCTTAAAAGCAGGGATAGACAAGATGTTCTTGAATGCAGAGATGGCAGCAGCTGGAGGAGCTGTGCCCTACCATGGCTTATATATGCTAGAGAAAGAATGTTCCCTCTCTGAAAGACACTCCTCAAACGGCAGTGTGAATCTAGAGATCTCTTCTATTGCAAGTGTTGTCTGAAGAGTATAGCTGGACTTTGAGGTGGTCGGATAAGTTTTTGTTTTTAAACTGTGAAGGTCCTCACTTTTTGTGCTTTCCCTCAGGCTCATAGAATCATAGAATGGTTTGCGTTGGAAGGGACCTTAAAGATCACCTAGTCCCAACCGCTGCCACAGGCCAGGGACACCTTTCAGTAGACCAGGTTGCTCAAAGCCCCATCCAGTCTGGCCTTGAACACTTCCAGAGATGGGCCACTCACATCTTCTTTGGGCAACATGTTGCAGTGCCTCACCACCCTTACAGTAAAGAATTTCTTCCTAATATCTAATCAAAACCTACTGTCTTTCAGTTTAAAGCCATCACTCCTTGTCTTATCAAGGGTAACAGTTGTCGGTTCACTCAAGGAAATTAGTGCTGTAGTCTCTGCAGACCTATCCTTACATTTGTTGCATGTTTTCCTAAACAACAGGAAAGTAGAGATAATAGCATGGAAGTCATGGTGCAGGCTGAGCAGGCAGCTTGTGTGCTGCTGACGTGGGTAAGGAAACTGTTGCGTGTCTTTCAGAGGGATATTGTTTCTGCTGGAAGACTCTGTTGGGAAGGAGTCAGGGCACCAAAATGGGGGCACTTAAATAAACAAATAATTGTTTGCTTGAGAGGACCCTACTCTTGCTTTTCTTCTGTGTGGTTTTGCAATCCATCTCCTCTAGCAGCTCAATGAGCATGTGCAAGGTGACTCCTGCCACAGACTCCTCTGACTGCCTAGCTACTGTGGCATCCAAATAGACCATGGAGACTGGAGAGCTGGTTTTATAGTCTGTCAAAAGAGCTGGCTTACTGAAGCAAGGAAGAATCAAGCCTGCTCTCTTTTTTTCTTCTGGGAATGTTGAAGACCCTATAGATAGGAAATTTTGTTACACTTTTCAAAGAAAAGAAGATTAGTACCTGCTATTGTTTCCTGGTGAGGGCTCTTGTTTGTTAGGTGGCCAGCAGAAGTCTAGCTGCTAAAGCTCGAAAAAGATGTGGTTTTAGTGTGCTTTTACAATCAGAGTAGCTGAGAATAATATGTGCTCTTGGAGTTTTTATTCACCTTCTGTTTACTTGATATCTTTTTTAGTCAGATGTTGAAATCTTTCTCCTGTGATATAAGTAGGCCATCTAGGTCTGGAGCAGTGGTTTTTTTAGCAGGGCAAGGCCTTTGGCTAATAGCGTTGGAAGAAGGATGGTGGTTTGGAGGACACACATGACGAAGATCTAATCAGTAGCCATATCAAAGGATGTCAGTCAAGCTGGACTTTGCAGGAGGTATAGTGGCTATAAGAAAGACATCACACTTACCAGGCTGAAGAGGCCCAGAGAGTCTCCATGCCTATAGATTTAAAAGCATTAATCCATCAACATCAACCCTTTGTGACAAATTAAAACACATTCAATTAACATTTTCTTTCAAGATAGAATTTGCAATTAAAGGTTTTCTCATCCAGGCACAAGATGGACCCACTTTCCATCTCGTGCCTGGATCCCCAGTATCTTTCAAGAGCAGCTGTGAAAATCTATCACAATACAAGCTCATCTACCATGTGTTGTATTCAAAGCTTTAAAAAGAGGGGCCGTACATCCTGTGCAAGTTAAGTAAGTTAATTTTCCAATAAATATCTTTCTACTCGTGCCAAGTATGTATCTTGAGACACACAATTTTTCCATTACTAACTTGCACTGATAATTTAGCAGGATGGTAAAGGCTGTGATGCTGTTTTGCACTATTTGCTAACTTCAGTTATGATATTTCCTTGGCTAATGGTAAACTGGTATGACATTGTCCAAGTTTGGACTTGAATGAAACGTGCTCCTTAGTATCCTCCTCAAATCTGATTCAGGGGTGAGTAGCGCACAGTGTTCTGAAAGCAATAAGTATTGAAACTTCATCTTTTAATTTTTAACAGTAGAAATTGAGAAAAAAATAATTGGCAGTCTGTGTATGAAGACGCTATGAACAATTTTTTGTCATTTATTATTTTACTTTATTACTAGGGAAACAAAAGATACTCTACATTTTGTTTTTCATGAAATTATATAGGCAGTAAAAGCTTGTGAATGAAGAAACACATTTTTCACTAATACCACAGCACTTCTATTTCATTTTATGATTTTTTTTTTTATTTCACTTCTGAGAGTACTTCTGCTGAATTCAGGGAACAGTAGGAAACTCACCCACCAGCTAATTTAACCTGTAAAAATTGTCTTTATTCAAGTGAAAAAAAAGTAGCCTGCTGACTATTTTATATATCTCATTTCTTTTTTTAAGATTGTTCATTCACATCTTGATGAACTTTGATTTTGGTTTGGAGGTTTGTTTGGTTGGGTTTTTTTTTCCTCCATTCATTTGGTAATGTATTTCTGCTACTAATCTAAACCACGAAAAAGGATCAACATTATGTATGTGCTTGGAAAATCAATGGATAAATATTAAAAAAAATGATGAACTATATCTACTAATGCAGCATCTGTAGAAAAAAGAAGGAAAAAGGCCAGCTTTTCTACTGGTCAAATGAAGTAAGACAGAATCAGATTGGAGGTGGGATTCTATGAAGCAAAGCATTCTGAAATGAAGGCATGCAAATATTTAACTCTATTTTTGTATAGTTGGTCTCAATGTTATATAGTGAGCCTACATTGACATGGCTCCTTATCTAGGCAAGACACCTTTATATGGCTTATTTGCCCTATTGCCAGTTGTCTTTTAAACTCCCATGTGACATATTTTTGATGATCTGTTATAATCCTGTTTGATGCTTATCTGAAAGCATTTCTTTTCATTTAAAAAGTCTAAGTGGAATGTGACTGCAATCTTTTGTTTTACTTCACAGTGATTTTACTGAAGTGTTTTGGTTACTTTTTCAGAGTAGACTTTTCACTATTTCCTTCATTCATTACTGTAGATTCTGCTAATCAGATCATCACAGCTATGGAGTTATAGAGGGAAGTTTTAAGAGAATGCAGATCTGTGTTTTGCATTTAGTTGACATCTTTTCACATCCCTTTTTTATTACTGTGCTTTAGTCCGTGCTTCCAACTCATATAATTTATCATAAGAAAAAAAAACAACCTTCGTTGTTCTGCTCCTCTTACAGACATATGCATTTAAAAGGCTTTGAGCAGTCATGTCCCTTCCCATTATTTATGATCTGCAGAAAACAAGCTTATTTAGAAAGTTATGTGACTTAGCCAGCAAATGCTGTTCAGTATCCAAAAAACAAGCTGTGGAGATAAAAGAATTTTTATTTAAAAAAGAACTTATTTGATGGGACATTGTACTGAATTCCTGGAAAATTCTCATTTTTGGACTGAATTAAAATCAAAACAAGTTTGCAATTTCATACAGAACAAATGTATATGAAAATGCACAAGTAATTTACATATGCAGTTACCTCAGCCCTGTGTACTGGGGTCCATCTGTGCTGGAAATGAAAGGAGGAATTAGGGAACCTCTGTGTGTTGCTGTGTGAGCAACAGGTGGGGGTTTGACCCAACCAACTACACGTGATGTGAATACAAGTTGGGCTGTGCATTGAAGTCCTTGCAGGAAAAGGAGGCTTATTCTTCTGACAAAGATGTATTTTAGGGTGAATTATGGTATGGTTCCTTCCTAGGTTTTACTCTTTGCTTTTACTGTGTGTCATTCCTTTTGCACTCCAGGACAGCCATGCGTAGCTGGCACTGCTACATTTTCCCAACTGCACAGGTAAAAGTTGATGTTTATTGTTGGTTGAGAATCTGGCCTGGGTCATGAGACTGAAAAGAATGGTATATCTCCTTTTCCCCAGAACTCTGCCCCTGATTTGCATCAGGGCAAGCTTAGCTTAATATCAAAGGAGCCTTGCAGGAAAGCAATGTGACACTCTGGTATTCAAACACCATAGATCAGCGGGTGGTTTCATGTGTAAGTTTTGGCTGTCCACTCCATCTGATGTGCAGAACTTCCTTTGTTCCCCACCCTTCACTTTCAGTTCTTTCAGTTATATAGTATTTTATCAAGCAAGCCTTGTGTGACTACTCTATAGTGCAGCAGATGGTAGGCCGGTCAACATAAACATGTTCAAAATCTGGGATGAAGGGGAATGCTCTACCTAATTTACCTACAGAGAGATTCTGTGAAAAGAAAAAAAATTGTCTTAACTGGTACTTAACATTGAGAATAAAGTACTAGTCATAAGTCTTATGAAAAATTATGGTGGTTAATTGCCACTCTAAGTGGTGTGGACCTCACACCTAATCTTGTATAGCCCTGCAAAAAAAAAAAAAAACAAAAAAAACCAAAACAAAACAAAACCAAAAAACAAAAACAAAAACAAAAAAACACCAACAAAAAACCCTCCTAATGCCAATAACAAGGATTTGACTTGTAGTCAATTGACATTCAGCCAGTTTTGACTCAGAGGGTAGAGTGCTTCTGACTGAATTGTTACCACTGAGCAGTTCCTAGGAGGTCACTAAGCCAAAAATGTGATCTTGCACAGCAATGCTGTACCAAATGAAACATGATGAAATCACAATTTCATGTGTTGTGACCTCCTTGAGGCTGACAACTGTAAGGACTTAGTTGGCCATCAGATCTGGGCTATTGAACTCGACTTGCTAGGATATGAATTGTGATGACTGCAAGATTTGCTTTTCTACTATTTGCAGCTGTTGTCCAGCTGTGACTGTTATCTGGGAGCTGGGAGCGTCCATTCTGTGGTTCATGTAGCTTTAAACAGACTGGCTGAGCTCCTGTCATCTCTGTAGGCTGTGCCACATGGAGGTTGAGCGATTTATCCGTGCTAACCTCTTCGCTGTCAGGACTGTGTTGCTTACAAAGCCTGACCATCAAATCGACTCAGCATACTCTGTGAGTTACAGTCAGCACAGGAGAGAGTCAATGCAAGACTACGGTGAGAACTACTTAGATCAATCCCCATGAAATACAAGTCTGGCATTAGTGTAGGCTTTTACCTTGAAATATTTAGTTTTAAATGCAAATTATTTGTCATGTCTAAGCTATTCCTTTACTGCCATTTTATGACGTGGCTTTTCAGCTCTCAGTGCAGGTGAAGTTCATGTTTGTGTTTTGTGTACTGACACATATCCAATATCTCTTTCTTTAAAAGGATTCCCTGTCATTGCTGAGAAACTTGTTTGACAGCCTAGGCTTTTTTCCATACCCTGCAGAATAAATGACTAGTATGATCAGTGGAACACTAATCTTCAAATATAGTTTGCCAGATTTATATGTACGTGATCTAAAATAGATCCTCAATTCATACCTTCTACTGTTTGACCCTTTGCATCTGAAGGTGTGGTTCAGACTGCATGTCTGCCTCATGTTACGCTGATGGTGGGATAGTCTGTTGTTATTTGAGGCTCTGAATTTTTCCTTGAATAATTCATTTTGTAAAATTCTAGCTGATCAGTGTCTTGTGTAATACAGTGGAATCAAACAGCCATCTTAAACTGGCTGCTGAGATACATGCTGGCATAGCTGTTAGCGCAGTCACAGGCTCATTCACTGAAAAATTCGGAGAGATGTTTTTATTGCTTTATTATGTTTGTAAATCTCTTTGTTTGTGCACACTGAACAGTGATTGAGCAGAATGATCAACTGCTAGCTATAATTTCCGGGCCGTTTACTGAGCAGGTATAATAGCCCAGCTTATGACTCTCTCATGCTTTTAAATCAGCTGCTACCGACATTGTTCACCCTGCACCTATCACCTCTTTAATGAATAGGCACAAAATAACATATGTGGACAAGACCGTGTCATGTACTGCTTGAGCACTGCTGGTAGTTACTGCTGGTGAAATAATAGAATGTGATGCCAATCTTCCAACTTGCCTCCATCTCTGCAGGCAGTTGTCCAACTGCATTTGTCCCTGTCCTCAGCTATATTGATTATCTCATGTTCTAAGTGTCCAAAAGTAAGCCCTGTTTCAAAGACTGCACCAGAAAATTGTGCAGCCATGGTTAATAGTGGCTGCTAATTTCTGTACTTCTGGAAATCCTTCTCAAATGTGCCCCCTTGAAATGCCTGGCACTGGTCACTTTTTGCTCTGCACCTAGTGCATGTGTATCTTTAGAGAATCTTTTAGTTTTTACCCCTCTATATCTTCTTTCTGAAAGATCACTCAGATCTCACAGCTGTGCTGGAGGGCTCTGGCATGCACTAAAAAGAGCACATCTGCACTGATTCACACAGAAATGTAGAAGATGGTATCAGATAGACAGCTAGATGAGGTCTAGCCCACTGGCCCACAAGCAGCTCATAGTGCTCCCAGGAGGACTTAGGCTGGGTTTCTCAGGCTCCAAGCTGATTAAAACAAGAGGTAATGTAAAGGCCACATCAAGTCTCAATTCTGGGGCTGGGGAAGAAGCTGACAGCTGTCTTGCAACTGGAGGTAAAAGGGGCACAGATAGCAGCCACAAGTATGGGAAAATCAACTGTAGGGACTGATAGTCAAGAGCAAATTAAATTCTGGTATGCCTGTGTTTTTCTTCAGGGTATGCCTATATTCAAAAAATAGTCATTACTTTTCTGTGTAGACTTAGAAGGTCAAAATTAGCCACCAAGTGCTGGCTCCCTATGTCTGAAAGCAGGGCAGTTCTGGTTAGCAAATTTTAAGTATAAATAATTCTCATGTGCTAAACCCCATGAGTGCATAGCGTTGTAGAAAACACATGATGTAGACAGCCCCTATCCTAAAGACCCTGTAAGGTAATCAGTGTCTGACACAAAACGAACAGAACTCACTGGGAATAATTAACATACATTCTGAACATGTGGTGGTGTTTATGTATTTTACAGTTGCAATGAGGAGTTGTTACAGAAGATGCTTTTGGAAAAAATCTGCATGGTTTGTCCTTGGCCATCATGTGAAAGTGTTGCTTCTTTCTGAGGCGTAGGGGCAAAAAGAGGCAATGTGTTAGGGAGGTGAATTCAGCTACTGGTTTGGTGAACTACAGAGATGCTTGTAGGGAAAGTAGGTTTGGATATCAGTGCTGTTGGCATATCATAAAACTAGAGATAACTGTCACTGTAGAAACACAGGCACATCATTGAAATAAATTTGTTGAGGGCTTTTTGACAATTTGTAGAAAACTCAAATCTGAAAATTTACTGAGCATGGCATGGAGGGTTTGTAATTGCATTTATTCCTACAGCCTTTCTCCTAAAATGTCATTGCTACACTGCAAAGTGTCTGAGAACAGTTACCAAAGCTCGGGGCAGAATTTTTAAAGCAGGTACTGAGGCCTGTTGAAAATGTATGAATGAGATTTTATGCTCAGTTTAGCTCATGTTACGTCCTGTAAGGTGAGAATCTTTTTGAGAATTTGTAATGCTGAATCTGAGGAATGTATGAAGTTCAGATGCCTTTCAGAAAGGATTTTGATTCTGTAATGCTTAGGGTGTGAAGCTACCAAATCTCATTGTCAAATTTCGCAATTCTGTCTAAAAGTCTTATCAGTGACTTCAGTCACTATGACTGACACAGAAAGTTAAGCATCTCTGAATTTGATCTCTTGGATTTTTTTTTTGTTTCTGAAAAAGTTGGTGCCTAATTTGCTTTCTTAAGACTCCTCCAGAATGTACAATTAACTAACTGTGATAAATAGCCAAAGACTCACTCATTTTCTCAAAGTATTTTTTCCTGACTGATTTGCCACTGTCCTTTAATTTGTTGCTCTGAAAATTGCTTTTATAGGTAAATTCAAGATCATGTGGCTTCAGTGAGATTATTGTACAGTTTGCAGCTAAGAGAGGGCTGAAATCACTTGGGCTATATTTCTGGGATTAACTCATCACCCATATAGTCTAGGTTTCACCGCCAGAATATTAAGCAATGCACTGCATGCTGTATCATCTCCTTAATTGTTTTACCTGGTCCTTTAGCTGACTACATAATGGAAAAGAGGAAGAATATTGACTGCCACCTCTTTCCACTAACCTCTTGTTCCTTGGCTACTTATTCTTTATGATATGAAGTGTTTCAAGCTGCGGAAAGTGACCATCACAGCTTGAATGTCTTTTGTAGCAGGCAGATAAGTAGTTGCTCTGACAGGTTACAGGGACTTAGAGAGGTCCATAAAACACTTCTTTCTCCATTCTGTAGTTAACTAAAGTCATAGCGAACTCCTGAATCCTACTACCAGTAATTAAGCAAGCTTCATGTCAGCTCTTTTAAAAATAAATAGTATCTTAGAAAAATCCCCACCGTAATTAAGCCATCAGATCTAAAGATTACTTGCTGGTGTAATGGATTGGTGATATTAAAAGAAAAAAATTATTTTGGCTCATTTGAGTGCAAATTTCTACTGTACTTTCCTCATAGAAACTGCAGCTGAGCTTTGCCTGCTTAACGTAACATCCCTCTGACACTGAAATATGAACAATTCAGTGCAGCAAACCCTGTAATAGGATCACTATTAGCATCACAAATGCTCCGAAGTAGCATACATGACAGGTAATAGCATATGCAAGTAATAGCTAATAGAAGTTTTAGGAGAACTTATGCCAGTGAGAATAGTTTTCTGAGCTGGATCTGAGCTGTGGTATCAACCAGGCTGTCTCAGAAGAGTGGTGTAGCCATGGGGTCTATTTCTATGAAAAAATATATCTTTTGTTCAGGAATAAAATCAAGCCAAAAATTTCAGTGGGGAATATCTGACTTCTCATTCAACACCCAACAGTATTGCAGTGTCAATTTCCTGTTGGGCTGAGGAAATAAATCAGGATGTTCTTGCAGAAAGCAAACCTTTTATTTGAAAATGAGAAAGTACAAAAGTTCTAGTTTTTCAAAGGTCCCTCCCTCCCCCCAAATTTAGTAAAGTGTTTTTAACCATCCTATACCCACACTGTTATTAATATTGGCATGGTTGCTGCAGAGGTCAGAGACAGACTCCATAGTGTCTAGTGGACAGTGTGGATGAAATGCTTTTTTCTCTAGCTTAATGTCTTTTTCTGATAACTTAGTATCTTTCCTGATACTATGCAGGGAAAGCACAACAAATGTTTTTGCCTTGTCTATGCATATATGAGGCTGAGTGATGTGGCTGGGATTTCTTTCAGAAGCAGATGTGAGGAATGGGAAACACTGCTGATGAGAACTGTTGCCCGAAGGGATAGGATATACATATTATGAGGATAAAGGAGTGGCTAAATTGCTTCCTTAAAAGGGAAATTTATCCTAAAGTGATTTTTACAAGCTGTCGTCTTGAAAAGAGTCATGCCTCACTGAGGAAATAGAACTTTAAGAGCAAGAAATGTGTAAAGTATACACCTTGGATCTTAGAGAGTATTAAAGAAGCTGAAACAGCTGAGAGACTGAATGTCGCCTTGAAGAGCCTGGGAGTTGTCGCTGGTGTAACTTCTATAGAGGTTGAAATAAATCTTTCTTCTGTGGAAATGTGGTGCTACAAATGTGGTGTTACTTAGTTAGCCAGTCTTTGAGAATAAGGAGGACCTTTCTCTTTTCCAAGTTGCACATTGACATGGTGTATGTTTGGAAGTAACTGCAATCACGTCATGCTCTGGGTGTAACTTCACTGCAGAGTGCAGTGGGAAAGGGTGGTACCCATTTCTTGAAAACCCAGCAAGCCCAAGAACATTGCAGTTGGGAAAAAAAAATGGTTTTTTGCCTTTTTTTTTAAAACTGAGACATCATATATTGAAGTGTGGAAACATAGTCATTGACTTGTCAGTATACAGTCAGTCTTGTACATCTGTGTTAGCCATTTAATACACATGCAAGCAATTTAGGCACGCTGCCCCCTTTGCATGTGCAGAAGGAGCAGGCAGTGGCATTTCTATGCATGGACTCCATCAGTGCTTGCACAAGTGACTGTCCTCAAACCCACAGGAGCACCAGGGGCATGCACACTTGCCTGATTGCTTTGGTGTCTTTAAAAATATCTCTGCAGGAGATGTAGTCTGACTTTCTAAAAGGCAGCTCCCAAAGTGCATGTTCTGGTGTTCTTTCTGCTTATTTTCAGAATTTTTTTCCTCCACAAAATGCATACATGTTGAGAAGGAAGAAGTTCAAGGGTGCATAAACAATAGAATATTACTGAAGTGCATTTGGGTTTATTAAAAAAGCAAGAATTTGCCTTGCACCGTTCTGATTATTTTGTTATTTTAAAAGCCAACTAATAAATTAACATTTCTGGTCACATTTTGCTCACTAGATTCTATTCTTCTCTCTAGTATGGCAGTACAGGTCATAGTTTAATGTTGTAATTTTCAAATTGCTGCCCATTTTATGTTATGAGCTTTCCAAAACACATTGTAAGATAAGCCATTTATATTAAAACCAAAGCAAGAATCCCACATGCCTATACGTGCATATAAAATACACTGAAAAAAAGGAAAGTTATGAGCAAATGATAGTTGTCCCTGAAACAACAGGCAAAGCAGCCAGCTGTGAAGGAAACTAACATGATGTACTAAAGCAGAAACACAATATAATGGGGAAATGCGGTTCTTTGTTCAGATCCGTTTCCTATTAACACTTATAATGTTATGCTTGTGCATGCCATCCCCTGAGGACCACTTGGTCAGCCTTAAATGAATAACAGTGGAATATGTAAAAACTGCTAGATGTATAAAACTTCTGTGCACCCCTAGTCTGTTGTGTGTATGTGTTCCTTTTAAAGGAAATCTGAGCTATTTATTGCATGGAAGTATGAGTTAAAATGCTGTTGTGTTGCCAGGGGCCAAACACTAGCAGTGATTTTAAAGGGTGAGAGCAGAGTGAGATTAGGGCAATTTAAGCATGACACTTAAGGTCTCTCTGGCTATTAGTGAAGGAGAAAACGTTTTATTATCAAAGGAGGGGAAATGGACTTTGTAATGCCAATCTGCTGGGCTGAGAGCAGTGAGAGGCTTCTGCAAGGGGCTGCAAATTCGATGCCCTATTGAAATCATCTGTTTCTTTGCTCTGTAGGGTACTGAAGATGCTAGTCAGGTGCATGATGGAGGTTCATGGGGAAGGCTGCTGTGAAGCACTCTTTCCTACTTATTTGAAGCTGAAGTAGAAGATTTAAAATAACAGGCCATATGTCTGAGCTTACATCCTTTGCCTAATTTGGGGATAGCTGTTGAAGCCAAACGAGCAAACATTTCTCAACTACCAAAATGGGTTCATTTGAGGGAGTGTGGGCATGCACAGTAAAAATGATAATGCAGATAAATGTAGGAAGGACCTGTTTTATCGACTGCTTTAGTTGCAGAACTTCACCCCGGTATAAAGAGATCACCATTTCAGGTATTTAAGTATCTAGCATCATTAGAAATTTAACACTGTATGCAGTCCTAATGAAAATAATTCTGAAAGAAGCTGAATGTAACAACCTAAACTAGCGTTGACACAACAGCTGACATTTATATTCTGAAAAATCAGTGAGTTTGTTAACTGGTACATGGGTTGCTGCACTGAGAGGATGTTCCTCTCAGTGGACTATCTCCTAAGCCTGTTTGTTGTTTTTAAGGACTGTCCTGCTCAGGGCTTCATCAATGCTGCTTGATCCAGAGCTGTGGTCATCCCTGAAGGGCTCTGTGATTAGCACATGGTCTGAATGTAAACTCTTATTAATAGGAGAGTATTTTTCTGTGTTAGCTGTCTGGCTTACTTAAAAGAATAATTGCTGGCATTCTTCTAAGGGAAAAAAAAAGAATTTATAATATATTAAAATATTAAAATAACATTTTGCTGTTTAGTCCTATCTTAATGAGGGAAGAAGCTGGGAGAGAAATCTAGGTGTTAAAAATAAAAGTACAGACCCTTTTAAGTGTAACAAAATTGGGATCTCTAGAGTCTATAAGGGAAAATGAAGTTCATTTGTCTCAGTTTCTTAACTACCTTATTTATATCCCTTCCAAAAGCACAGTTTCAATATGGCTGTAATTAAGCAGAACTACTCCCCTAAAACTCCCTTACCACAAGACATTCTCTCAGTGTCTCTCCGTGCAGTGTTTCTGAACACTCATCATGTCCATTTCTCCACCCTGAAGTCTGACTAGTGGAGGCTGATGAAGTCTGAACACAGACTTTGAGGGATTTCTAATGGGATAATCAGGAGGTGACTATTGAGCTTCAGAGCATGCCATTTTCAGGCTCCAGTGTTTGTTTTAAATCCTAAAAGGCACCTTAGGCTTCCTAAAAGATTAGTGAATAGGCCCTCCCAAATCTGTGCTAATGCTCTTCTTGTTTTGTTGGTTTTTTTGGACAAAATTGACAGCATAGTTGAGAACCTGTCAGGTAAGGGAGATAAATACAATGGAAGAGCAAACAGGGGGAGAAGACAGGACTTGTGTGATAACATATTCTCCCTGGATGTCATAGACCATGTGCAAATAATGAGCACATTGAAAGAAAGGCAGAACCTGGTTAAGTATTGTGTCAGGAGAGCCTGTGATCTCAGGCTATTAAATACTACAGTGCTGTTTCAGAGCATTATAATTCAAAACGAAGGTGACAGTGTGGTACCCATGAGCTGCTGCCTAGCATCGGGCTGGAAGGGAGGGAGGGAGCGAAATCAGAGCAGGCTGTGGGATGAAAGAAGGTTATCTCATTTTCATAAGGAAGATCACTCAAATACCTGCTTTGACCCCTTGTGTTAGAGCATGAATTTCAATGAAGGGATAAATGGTGACACCTCACCCGTTAGCCAGTTTTTGAGGATTGAGTTGTATTATATTAAATCATGCTTGGAAATCTCTGGTTAATACATTTAGAGAAACAGCTCTCAGGAACATCTACCTCCCTTCCTTCCTCCTTAAAACAGTAATGAATCCAAATTGCTAATAAAATATAAGAGCTCAAAGATGTTGTACGCAGACCATGTTTCTGGGGTATTTTTTTAATGTCAGTTTTCTCACAGCTGTTAAAAATGGTACAGTCATTAAGCTATCAAAACTGTCTAGCCAAGAAGAGAGACTTTTCTTTCTTTAGGCTCTTGAATTGTTTGAATATTTTGTTTAGAAGGGCTCCATTCTTTGTTTCATTCTGTGGAGAAAATAAAGCTTGTAATCTGTCTATACTGTAAATCTCAGTTAAGAGTCATTTGTTGAAGAATAAACCATGCCTCCTCCTGTGAGGCTATTTTTCTAACAAAACTGATTATATGCCCACAAACTAACAAAGGCAATTAGCAGATATGTGTTGTCCTATCTGCATTTTGAAACTGGTTTCCTAAATGATAGAAAAAACTCATGTTAAGGTTTTTTTAAAAAAATTGATTTACTCACATTCAGTGTTTTTTTTCTGCTTTGACATGGGTTGCCAAGCAAAACCAGAGAGGCTGTGTTGTAGTTCTGAACTAGAAAAGGACTTTTTGAAGGAATCAGGAATATTTTGAAGTGTGTGTATTTATTGAATGAAATTAGGTCCTTTCCTCAAGAGCGTGGGGAGCAAAGGACCAAGGATGACTTCCCCTCTGCAGCCCGAGACCACTGCACTCTGCATCCTGACCCAACAGCATGTTTTTTCTCAGGGCCCCATGGCAGTACTGCTCAGGCTGTGTTCAACCTTTCTTCTTATATTTATATACTTCATCTCCCTCTTATGTGACAACGATCTACCCACATGGCCTTCCTTGGCAAAAACTTTTCCCTCTAGATCACCCAAATTACTGAGTAGCTTTTTAATTTTTTTTATCTTTGGTCAAAAGAGAACAAAAAAGCATCAACAGAGAAAGGAAGGGTAGTTTCAAAGTATCTTAAGCCAGATTTTAGCAAAGTTTTGGATCTCCACAGGGGAGATCCAAGCTGCCCTGAACTCAGCAGGTACCCAACTGATGAGGAAACCTCCAGGAAAAGTTGTTGCATTTCTTGAGATTCATACTTAAGCTTCAGGGAATATCTTCCTTCTTCCCTTTCCCCCTACTTTCCCCCTTTCATCTTTAAAAAATGATCTGACACTTCCTCAAGCATTAGTAGATTCTTCATTGTTCATGGCATTGGTCATTGACTTAGGTATGAAACTCAGCTCCTTTCTGGGACTTTTTGAGGGAACAAAAGGGGAAAACTCAGGTTATGTCTATGAAAAAATGCAAAAAACCCAAAAGAGCAAGATCACAAGACCTATTTTGCTTAAAAATCTTACGACTGGGTAAATTTTGCTGTCACCCCACTGAAACCGTGGCACAGTTTTTTAAGCCTATCAAATGTGTTGAGATTTAGGCTTTTTTTCTGATGGGGTGGAATTATTATTTTAAAGTTAATATAAGTAGGAAGAAATCTGTAATGCCAAAACTATAAATCTTTTGCTTTCATAAAAATTAGGGAATCATTGAGCTATATGGCTGGAGGGGACTTCAAGTGTTCTTCCAATGCTATGCCCAAAGTAGGATTAAGTAACATCTACATCATTTCTGACAGAAATATCTCTAATGGGTTTTGACAACCTCCAGAAATGCAGAGCACACATCCTATTGCTGTGTTTAACTGTACTCACTTTGACACAAATCTTTATTTCAGGCTAACCTGAACCCTCCCTGATGCAAAAGTAACAGTTCCTTTTATTCTTGGTTCTACTTAATATAGAGAAAAATATTATTTCTTCTTTCTATCATCAGCAACCTCTTGTGTATTTGAAAATGCATTACGCCTACCCTGTCTTGTCTTCTGTAGACTAATCAGCTTGCTCAGCCTCTCCTTAATCCTCTTCTAGACTTCCAAGTATTTCTTCAGCTGTCCAAAGGCTTCTCCTCTGCCTGAACCCCCTTTAGCTAGGAGCAGTACCTAAGAGTGGATGTGGTACTTCAGATGGGACATACTGAAGCAAAGGAAATGATTCATACACCTGTGTTTAAAAATGTGGGTAGGAAATAAAAAATTCACTTGCTATTGGTGAGGACCAAGAAACCCAGCAACACTTGCAGATGGTTCCCACATTAACAGAATGTTTGCAACTGAAAAAGCTAGAAATAAATTCTTTCAGCTTCTCCAAACCAAAGGAACTCTGCAGAGAGGATTTCTCAGCAGCAGCAACATCTTTGTTTTTAATTGCAGAATCCATAGCATCACTAATAAATCATGGCAGTGTGACAAATGACCTGTCTCAGCTGAGGGATCCAGCCTGAAATCCCATTTGGTTAATTGTGTTGCACCTACCAGGGTTTCCACTGGAGCGGTTGGTTCCTAGCTGACTCCAGGGGAAGTGTGCCACCTACTGAATCACCAGCTCTGCTTCCTGAAGCACCCTGGGATTTCCTTGGAGGGTTCCCAAATGCATTTGGCCAAGACCAAGCCTGTTTAGCTTATGAGAGCAGAGCAGATCACAGCCTGAGGCTGTTATGGCTGCTAGCCATATTACTCATTGGGGATGTTTAGTCATGTATCTCTATGAAGGGAGACCATATTGCATGAAATGTCTCAAGTTAGTTCTGCATATATTGTTTGTAAATTGCTTTGTGAGCCTTTCTGAGTGGAAAGAGCTGCATATGTATAAAATATTAAGACTTAATGGAGTGTATATAACATGTATGTATACTTGCAGGTAATTTTTATAATAACCATTCATGTATAGCTGTATCATTGAAAATGTAATAAAACAGACCAGGAAGGCAGCCTCTCTTAAGAGGCTTAACCCTCTAAGTTCTGAACTATTCTGTTTTCACTGTTGAAAGTCTGGCTTTGATACTTAAATATTGGTAAATCTTCAGCAACATGGTTGTTTAAATCTAGAAGTGAGTGCTAGGATAAACACTGTGCAGCTAACATTAATTGGAATACAATTCCACCTGACTTTAGTAAGTTCTTATTGACATTTTATTATTAATAAATTCACAAATGGTAGACAGCTTTGCATTAACACACCTAATTTTCTCATTCCAGATAAGACACCTCCCTATTCCAGTCCATAGCTTACAGCAGTACTGTACAAGTCTGCCAATATTAGGAGGAGTTATAATCTGAAGAGAGTGGATGCTGTTATATTGTATGAGGAATTTGCTCCCTCTCTTTAACTTTTGTAGAGGATAAGAGCTAGGCAAAACAGGTATTGGTAGCTGAGTATCCTCACTATAGGCTAGACTATTAGAGTTGGTCTGGTTTCGAAAGTACGGATAAACCTAAACAACTACAAACTAGCATGATTTATACCTCTGTACAAACATACTAAAACCTGGCCTTCATTTTTTTTTTTTTCTTTTAAAGGTTCTAGTATATGTACTAGTATATGTCTTGTTTTTTATGAATGGTCTCTGATCCTGGCATTAATGCCCTTATGACCTCCCTGTCTGAAGTCTTCACCTCATTGTACCCCTGCTTTGACTGTATACAGCAGGAATTGAAAACAAAAAAGCATTAAAGAACTGCTGGCACCTTGTGGTAAATATTTGAAAAACATTTTTAGCAACAGTTTAGACTGTAGAACATCTGAATTTTCTTAGTCATTAAAAGTATTCTGATGAAAAATGGATCCATATTATTTTATTCCATTTACATCCTTTCTATGAGCCTTCTTCAGTCCATTTTCTGCCTGCTGCCTACAGTTTTACCTGACACATCCCAAAAATAAGGGTTTTTTTAAAGCAGTTACAGTGGGCCTGGCTGCTTTGAAAGGAGGTAACTTGGTTTTCAAGAATATTGAGTGAGAGGCAAGACTACTGAGCCAGAGCAGATTTGTATGCAGCAAAGAAAGCTTAAGTCAATGGAAATAAGTTTAGGCAGAGAAGATAACTCAGATGTTTCCTCGTGCTGATTTTGCTGCTTATTAGCTCAATGCAGATAGGCAATATGAAGGACACGAGTTGGGTGGGATTTGAAAAGAGCAGAGCGGTGATTTGGTGAACTGAGTTGGGAGGTTTTGCTCAGGAAAAAGAAGAATGAGAGTTCAAAGGGCCTTATTGGTAGGGAAGAGGTGGGGTCGAAGGGAGCAGAAGGACTAGGGAGGTCACTAATGTAGCCTAGAGTAGGCTGAGTGAGAACAGAAGGAATAAAATTGCTATCATAGACCAGCAGAGCCAACAGATTAGATCAAATATATGTGTGTAGAAGACAAAACAGAAAGCTCTTATATAAAACATTTCTTGTGAAGTATCTGAGCTGTGTTCCAGACAGTATATCAGTCTGTCTCTCATCTGTGCTTGATTCTAAATTCACTACTAGCACTCTGCACTTTACAGACCATTTTCTTTCTATAAATTTTTTATAGAAGCCAGGTTAGCTGAAATGAAAAATAGAGTTGTTTTTCTTAGGTATATGATTTAAATCTTAGCGAGAAAACTTGGGGAAAACATAACTGGCCTAAACAAAACAAGACTTTGAACGGCCTTACCAAATAAAATCTAATTTTTATCAATTCCCTCCAAAGCATTTTTTTAGTGCACTGTTTTCATGGCAAAGTTCAGCTTAGTTCCCAGGGTTTCTGACTTTACAACTTTTTACACATTTTGCTGTCCTTATAAAAGACAGGCAAAATGGTTTAAGGAAATATTTTTTAAAATATTCATTATCTGGCAAAGACCAGGCCTGCAGTATTTCAACCTAAAAAGGGAAAGTTTTGGAAGTTTTTGAAAGTATCTGAAAAAGGGAGCTAGAATGAAAATGAAGATACAACTGTCAATGTAAGTTTTCATGTCATTCATCTTGCAATACGCTTTCAAGTCAGCTTTACCTTTTTACATAGTCACATTTATTATATATGCATAATGCTTTCTGTAAGATAATATCTAAGTGTTCATTTGTGAGATATGTGTGTATTATGAGCACAGCAGTGAGGCAGGTGAAGTCACACCAGTCACAACTTAGAATTAATTCTGGTTTTGCTTTGTACCTGATTGGCGCTCGATTGACTAAATCCCAGAAGCTGCTTTTGGGTACCTGCAGCTTCCATTTCTTTTAAGAGTACTTGCAAGTATTTAATACCATATTGTTTGAACACTATGGAAATGCTGACCAACTAAAGAATGAGATGCAACTGAAAAGAGATTTTATGACTTGACCTTCAAAATATAGAGGACCAAGAATCTTATGAACTGTCCCGGACATGAGTTAGGTGATGCCTGTGAGGGCTGCCCACCTTTATGTCTCTTCAGGCTGGAGACACAGAATGGCCAACATGGACAATCAAAGCGAAATAGAAACACAGGAAAGTGAAAACATATTAACTGACCAATAAAAACAATAACGTTCGTGATAATCAAGCAAACAGACTGTGGCTTTTGCTCTGAACCCTGCCAAATTTGGGGCTGTTGGCAAGCCACCAAGAATAGCACATCCAACAGACAAGGGCCCCTCATCTGAGAAAGCCTTGCTACAGTCTCCAGAGAGCTTTGCCCTGCGAACTCACAGCAAGAGCATCCCAGCCGGTCTGAACAAACAGCATGAGATTGCTGTGAAGGGAGATTCAGCTAAACTTGCTTTCTGTGTGAATTGAGATTAAGTGAAGGAACTCAGTTGTTATTTAGTAAAAACAGTTTCCTAGGTTACCTTGGAGTAATTTTTACTGTGTCAGTATGATGTAATCGGCTGGTTTAACATTTAAAGCTAGTAAAATATGTGTGTATAATTTAAAAAAAAAAAAAAAAAAAAGATGTGCCTAATCACTTTCATTTTGCACTCACTTAGCTCAATATTAATTGTTTGCATTGGCTGAGGATTTATAAACAGGCTTGGGAGTGTAATGGTCTAGATTTTTACATCTGATGGCCTGAAAGTTAGAGGGAGTGAAGAGTTTTGTCAGACTCCTAGATCTTTCCTCCCACACATGCTGGCCACCAGATAAATCATGTGTATGAGTTTATAGTGGAGTCAGTGCTGGATGTTAAGCAACACCCAGAAGTGAAGTTCTTGAAATAATTTCCTGTGAAAGCAACAGTAGACAGATTTGTAATCACAGATCACGGCATTAATCAAGTAAACAAACCATCCATTTTTTCCTGTGACATTCTTGAAATCCCTTTTAGGAACACCAAAAATTGTACATAATGATACTGCCTAATAACAAGCGTAACTGGAGCAAAATGGCATGCAGTGACACAGGGGGCTTCTTAAGTCTGTGGAGCACAGATGTAAAATTCCTCTCATAAAAGTGCTGACAGTCAGCAGACATCAGAAATGTTGCTTAAATACTGTAGTAGTATTTATACTATTTATCTCCATTGTAGTTAACACACTTTTCCTCTTTGAAACTTTCCAAAAAGTTGCTTATCCCACTCTGTCAGCCAAGAGAAATTTCAGGCAGGGCTGACAGTGAATCAGTAAATAAGGGTAAAATTTGTCCTGCCCTGTTATTCACTCTGACAAATTCCCATTCAGTAAAAGCTGCTGACAGCTGCAGACTGCTCAACAACTTCAGCTATTGAAGAGGCGTCTGTCCTAGGGAATAGGACAGGTAGGTTTCAACATGCTTTAAAATGAAGTTTGCTGAAGGGGAGAGAACTGAGTGGTGTTGAAAGGAAAAGTGCCAGGTTGGAGGAGGCTGCTTGTGGGGCTACACAATATTCAGTATAGTCCACATTTTGTTTAGTGTTTTCATTAATGATGGTAATACAAGTATAACAAGTGCTGCTGGGGACACAGGGTTTGGAGACATTGGTAATATAGAGAAGGACCTGGGTATCATGCAAAAGAAAACAAAATAGAAAAACCAACCAAAAAAACCTGGGTGAGCTTAGTGTATTGAAGTAATGGCAATGGAATGAAATACAGTATTAAAAAATGCAAGGCTGTGCCTGGGGGGACTAATAAAAATTTCTAGAAGCAGAAGAAGCTGGGAGCTCATCATCTGGAAATGGCTATGCAGGAGGAGGGCTCATGGATCAGAGTTATGGAGTGGCAGCAAGCTTCTATGGTGACATGCTCATTTCCTAGGAACCTGTACTCTTAAATAACACTGCATCAGGAAGATGGCTTTCCAGAGGTATTGGGAGGTATTAGACTGGTATGGTGGATTGATCTGGAGCTAACTTTTAACACTGATAAAAGCATGCTAGGGAAGATGGGGAGAGGTTTGTTACCAAAGCTCTTGAAAGAAAGCAACTTCAGGAGGAAAACTTAGCTGATTAAGGGATACACAGAGAGAGTTGGCATATTCAACACAAAAGGTTAGGGAAAAGGGCCATGCAGAAGGAGTCTGGACAGATATGAAAGAGGTACAATTACATTGGTAAAAGCCAGAGAAAATGATGTTACAACTACTGACGTGCAGGGTGGTGAGACATATGTTCCGGTTATGAAGCAATTACAAGAATATATAAGCCCTGAAGTGTTTTCAAGCTAAATTCAGATTGGCATCTCCATGCAAAATAATTAACACACAAAAGCTTGAACATGAGGGATAAAGACTGTAGAAAATTTCCAAATCCTGAGAAACCAAATTCATGCTACTTGGAAGGAGGAAAGGAAGGGAAAGGTTTGGGCAGATGAGAGAAACAGTAAAAGCTCAGGGTTGGGAAGGTTAAAAACTGATGGAACAGATGCCAGCTAAGGGGGGAAACTGATCAAAGTGCTGCTTCTCTTGTATCAAAACTATTCAGTTACAATCACAGAAGTGTCCGCTTCTGTTATGTCTTGGGCTGTGAGTGAATTCTGCAGGTTCTCAGATGAGTTAGTCATCATTGTTTTAATCTGTTTACCCTGTTTCCATAATAATTTTTTTTTCCATTTAAGCAACTTAGAAGTCTAGTTTGTTTTTCTTTAAATTGAGCTGCGGATTATTTTTCAACAGGATGCACTTTTTCCAATACAGAATTTACAGAAGTGCCTCGTTGACATGGAGTGCAGTCACTAAGGACAAGCAGGACCATTTGGGTTTGTACAGCAGCAGAAACAAGCTAGCATTAGAGGGTATCCAAGCAGAAGGCTGTGTAAATCTAGTAGAAACAGTTTGTGTGGAATGTGTGCTTACTCATGGTGTATTTCAGTGCACATGCATGTTTAGAGATACTTTTTTTTGGGTTTTTTTATTCTAGAGTTTGGTTGGGGTTCTTTATGCAAGAATGGAAAAGCTGTATGTTTTGATTGTTAGAAACTAGTGTTAAAAGTAAAGCAGCATCCTGCACCACAGAATGTGAAAGTGAAGTTAGAAATTATTTCTCTTTCATTTAGCATTAAAGTAAAACTAGTGGTGTAACTCTGATGTCAGTAAAATGCAGATGCTTTCCTTTCAGAGTTCTGAAAGGATTTGTCTGTGAGAGATCTGTTTGGTTTTAGTATGCTTAGAGTTAATAAATAGCCATATTTTTCCAGAAGAAAAGCAATGGAAAACTAAATAGTATGTAAATCCTAAAAACATAAGTGGGCACAGATGGACCTCACTTGATTTCAGAAAAGATCTATCAGATAATTAATCTGTGGCAGGAGAAGTTACTATGAAGGAAAGTGAAATGGGATTTCCTGTTTAACTCCTATTACAAAAGGAAAAAAAAAGGAAAAAACAATAATTATTCCTTTTAAAAATGTTTAAAATATCTACTCGTAATAGCTTTATGTTATCAACAACAGAGTTTTAATTCTTATAGCTGACTTGTTATATTGGAAACTTTACATTACATTATATTTCACTGGGAGTCACTGCAAACTGGGATTTGCAGGCTGGCCCTTAGTCGTGGCTGCATCTCAGTCTCTGCTTCAGACTTCTTTGGGTTTTAAGAAACATTAAAAAATTCTAACTTGTACTGAAAGAGACTGGAGTTTAGGTGCCAAGATGCTGGATGTCAATTAAATTCATGTTTTTGGATAAAGCCAAGTTAAAAATGGATCATGAATTCTCATCATCCTGATAGTGATTGAATGGTGTAAACCCTGTGTCTGAGGATAAGCCAGGATCAACAGAATTACTTGGCTACTTGTAATTCATGGAACTCCAGAGTTTAAGTCAGTTTATCCAGCAAGAGTCCAGAAAACATTTCCTAGTGATCAGTTATAGCTGTTCATTTTCATGGAGAAATATTGTACTCTTAGCTGACTTACTAACAAAAGAGGGCATGTCTTTAAAAATAAATTATCTTGTGTATGTTTTTATCAGATAGTCCTATAAATTTTTCCTGCTGTAATGACAGTGATCTGAGTCCTAGCACTCTCCTATTCCCATTGGAAACAAGCTCCATATATTTGCCTATTAAAAAAATTAATTAGAATATTAATTATTGTTATCATGCTGAAAAATAAAGATGAGGGCTAACAAAAATGCATGGCTATGACAGTTTAGGGGAAAAGTAAAATTTGTTTTCGATTTGTACTGTTTATTATTCAGTGCTTACCATACTATACTTCAGAGCACATATTTAATTACAACATATGAGTTTGGTCTTTTAATCCAGATTTTGCAATTTTAGCTTACTTTTCTGTCTGTTAGAAGCACAATGGGGGAAAGAGCATCAAAACCAGATCCTTCTTCCTGTTATAAGATTTGAGATGCAGCTATATATGATAAAGTTTTCACTGTGTCCAAGATAAAGCCTGTAGAGTTTTGCACTAAAGATTAAGATATCTGAGATCTAAGGTCAAAATACTTAGGGTAGATGGATGGCAAAGTTTCTTCAACCAATTCTAAAAATAGCAGTGTCTTCACATTTTAACCAGCACATTCTAATTATCCATTAAGAGTAATTAGAATCACAGTGGGGGAAGGGAACCTCTTGTTCATTATGCATGAACATTAAAGTTTACACGATGGTTTTTACCTAATTGGAGCTGTTTCCTTCTGTCCTTAGTCAACATATCCCCTTTGCACTTCTGTGCTGTTTGCTGGCTGGCTGGGATCTCCCATGCCAGGGGAGATTGCACCGCATGACATTTTATGGCTGGCCTGCAAGATGCTTTGGGATCTTTCAGGGTGAAAGGTTATACCAAAATGCAAAGCATTATTTATTATTTTGCATAAATTGCTACATTATTTGTCTTAGGTATTTGTGGTTTAGAGCTGTAATATAATAGGTGGCTACTCAGACTGGATGACTCAGTGATATATAATTGGATACAAAGCTCTTCACATCCAGGTCAGCCTCTTGTCACTGGCCCATGGCTATTTGGCGAATATATAGTAAGTAGGCAATTCTATTTCCTAGTAGCTGAGTGTCCCCAGCACAAAAAAACATGATCTCAAGTGGCTTTAACATACTTAGAACAGTTACTGGGGAAGTGTTTCTTATCTTGAGATAATTCTTGAAGATTTGGGTTAAGATTCATTGCTAGATATTTGGGGAAAGTCTATTGGCCATCATGCCCATTGCACACTTCTGTCTCCAGAGATGTTGGACTCAAATTTTGGCAGTGCTTCTTCCTTAAATATTTTCAGTAGGGTGTTTCTAATGTAGCAGCATGTTTGAGCATGTGAAAGCAGGAGATTTGTTCCAGGATTCATTTAGACGTTGTCCAATCCAGTGTTTTAGAGGGCTTTTGTTCAAGAAATCTGGGGTAGTTCTCACAAAGGATATTTCCAGGTGTTTCATTTCATTACCATTTGGAGAGCTCATAGGAAAACCAGCTATACCTCTGATACAGCTCAGTGCTGAGCACTTTGATCTGAGTCTCCTTTAACAAAGAATGTCTTTTTCTGAAGCACCGAAGTGACTTGGGAACACGTACCTCATTATCTTATAAGCAACTTGAAGAATCCACTCTTAACCCTGCCTTCCTGTAGTTCTGCTGAAATTGTGGACCTTTACATTTTTATGTCCTTGCCAGTGGCGGGTAGCCTGCTCAGACAGTCTCCCTGTGCACGTACTTGTGCAGACAGTCCCTCTGTCCACTACAAAAACACGGGACACCCAAGTTGAACTGAATGCTGAATACCACCACATGGGTTTGCAGTGGTCTGTAACTGAAAAGGTTCACTGGAAGCAATTTGCAAAGAAATCCTTAGGAAACCACCTGGATGGTTATTTTAAATTAAAAAAGGAAGAGATGCCACTTAAAAAAAATAATTTTTAATACTAGGTTTAAGGTTCCATACATGTGATAGTCATTAAAGCTTATTTAACCCTGAAATTATCTGGCCTCTTTAATTCCACAGGGACTGTAAGGCTCTTGGGTTAGAAATGAAAAATAATGTCAGAATGAAAATGAGACTTTCCTGAGTGCAGGACCATTATTATAGAATATTTTCTTAATTAAGCCTTTTTAAGAGCCAAGTAGTGAAGAAAAAAATAATCAGGCTACAGTGCTATCATCCACAGGTCTTTGCTGATGCTTTGGGCCACTGACCGAAATAGGCGTAAGTCAGTCCCAAAGGCTGTATTCGACACACTCATCTAAAATGCTTGTAGGACTGGTGATTTGTCCATCCACAGTCTCAACTGCAGTACACCCAGTTCCTTGTTACAATATATATTTGAGATAATTCCAGTGCACTCTGACGTTTGGGCTCTTGAAATTCACAGCCTTCTGGTCGCTGAGACTGGAAACTTTCAGCAGAAGAAGTGATTTTTGTCAAGTTTCTGTTACACCAAACATCTGTGGTGTGCCCCACCACCCTTTCCCTAAGGATGAAACATTCTGCAGGGAGGGTGTTGCAAGAATTCCTGAATTAGACAGCTAAGCTGGAGTCATAACTGTGCTGGCCAGGGCCCTAGTTTGAAGAAGGCTCCCATTAGAATTAAAACATCCCATAACTCTCATCACAACAGCCCTGTTCTTGAGCGAGGCTGAACATGGAAATTTAAGGCTGGAGTTGGGAGTGGGGGGAGGATGAAAAGACAGACAAGTAAACAGATAAAGAGGGAGCTCTTGCATGCAAGTGGAATTTCCTCTGAGCACAGGACATTCTTTATCATTAACTGGTCTGTCACAGGAAGGAAAATGGGAAAAGAGTGTTTCCTGTTAGGGGGAAGAAAAAAATCAATAGGCCTCGGAAATACCTGTCTGGGAAGCACTTTTGTTTTCCCACCAGCAAGCACAAGTAAGTTTTTAACTCCTTTGGAGCACGAGCTCTGTTTTAAAGCAGTTTGAGTCTTGAAACAGGACTTCAATGTAAACATGTCATTTAGGAATTATCAGCAGTTCAGACTGTGATCTTTCTTGTTCATTTCAGATAATGTTCTTACTCCTGGAAACATCTTCTTTAAGACAAACACAGTTTTGAAAGAAGTTTAATTCTTCTGAGTTTGTGTCTATGAAGGTAATAATAGTTAAAAGGGTCATTTGCCATACACATGCAAAATACCTGTGCTGTTTTCGTTAAGATGCTCACATATGGGCAATGGAGCTGCTATTACTTCTGGTGAACAAAATTTTCTTTTGGAAGGAGCACAGTTACCAGGCAAGTGCTCAAAGCCTCAGGAGGACAGTGAACTACCCTGCAGCTCCTGCATCATCTCTTGGTTTGCATTTTCCTCTGAATACCTACAGTGGTGGAAGTGTGGGTTTTTCAGAAGAGTGAGAAGAGGCCCAAAGGCTGCAGTAATGGATGTGTATGCACAAGCAGCCCCATGGTAACTTGGGTTCCTCAGGGCAATCCTTTCTCTTTTTCGTGGCAGCTTTCTTCCTTGCAAAATTGAGCCTGAGGATTTAAAGTTGTGCCTCAGCTGTAGCCACATTCCCCTGTTCTGAGCTAGAGATCTGTCCTGGGTCGATGACAATGTTTATAGCAATGTCAGTGGCATAACTGGATGAGCAGAAGCTATATAATCCAGCAGTGTAAATGTAAGAAGACAAAATAAAAAGAAGGAAGGAGGGAAGATGACCTCTTACACACACACAGAAAAAGGGCTGGAAGAAGCATTTTTTAAATGGAGAGGAAGAAGTGGGCTGAGCTTAAAATGAAACTATCAGCAAGGCTGGAATTAAAAGCGGGCTTTAGGAATGATCTAACTTTTATTTTATTACATGACAGAAGACAAAAAATCAATAGCTGGTAATTCAGACATAAATGAGTTATACAGGCCATTGACACAATGGACCAAACTTTATAACAACCACATCTGATGCTGTCAAGCCACAGGCTTCAGTGGCGCCAGTAATAATTATGGCTGATCACCTCTAATTCAGAGCTGCCTTGCTTGATAAAGGTGTCACTCTGAGTCGCTGCAGCATCAATATCAATTGAGGATGTCACCCAGCAGGTCAGGCTGCTGCAGAGAACTGTGGTGTTGTTTTTTTTCTAATAGGATAAACGCTTGGTTTTCTCCCCTTCTCATTCTGTCTGTAAAAATAAATATAACTTAAACAAAAAATCACTTTAACTCATGACTGAAACTACTTGAATTCAAGACTAAACCATGACAGAAGCTAATGGTGTTGATCCATGGAAATATATTGGATCCATGGAAAGATAATTTATAGCTGTAAGAGTATCCTCAGGAGTAGACTTTGGTACTTTACAATAATCTCTGTTGCAATGCTGCTGTGATTAATTAATGAACCCAGCCCAAAAAAAACCCAATGTGATAAATGCTGCTAAGTAATAGAATTGCTTTTCTATAAACTCATGTTATCATAAAGAAGAAAACAAAACACATTGACTTTGCTGTTTCCTACAGTTTTCTGAGTTTTGGGGACGTGGGTGCATCCAGTGAGCACTGGAAAACTGAGTTTCACTCTGAGGTACGGAGTGAAGTGGCTTTCTCAAGTAGTTCTTGATCTATAAAGAAAGGAGAAATTTTGAAATTTTAGGTGCCACAAATACATCTGCAGTTTGATGTTGAAACTGTTGGTCTTTGGATCGCCCAGGGATGTTATGTGTGCTTAAGACATTTTCATTTACTATTATTAGTAGTACTACTACTACTACTATGGCTTTGCATTCTTTTGCGGACCAACTGCTTGGTACCATGTTGACTACAAATAATTGTGAGTGATGAACAGTGAAAAAGCTCTCTGTGGGGGAGGACACGAGAGGTATTTCAGCTGCATTTAACATCAGGAAGACTTAGAACCACAGGACGATGCAGCAGAGCGCTTTGCACGGCGATAGCTTATGCTTGCACACGTGAAAGTTTATCATAAGTTCCATTTAGAAACACTCTCTATCCTTAAAACAATCAGATTTGGGAGATCAGCACCAGAAAGGCAATAGCAGCAGCAGCAGCATAGCAGTGCTGTACGGCTTGGGGCTTTCCTGGTACTTTTTAAGCCGCAGAGGAAGAAAGTGCCTTGCACCTGTATGTTTGCATACAGAAGAACGCGGTGCAAGACACAGCCTTGTCACTTTCCTTCGGAAACGTGGGGCTCAATTCCAGCCGTGCACTGCTGAGCCAGAGAAATCCCAGACTAAGGCACAACCTGCAAAGCAGCGCTCTTCCTTCTCCCCACACCCGCACAAGCGCCACGTCCTTTGGGCTCCTCCGCTGCCCTCCTTATCTCCAGCTCCAGCTCCCCCTTTCCCAATGGCCGGACCTTCCCGAAACCCGGACGATGCGGGCGTTCGGCAGCGGTGCCGTATCTTGTGATGCTCGCCCGTCAATCATGCCATCCCCGGTCCCCGGGTTCTCCTGCGCTCCGGCAGGCAGCTGCGCAGGCCCTTCGCAGGCAGCACTGTTTCTTTCTCTGTTTACTCGTTTCCAATGGCAATTGCACCACCGAGTCTCAGTACGTCTGGAACTTGGCCTGCGGCTGTTTTGGTTACATTGAAGTTTTTGCTTCAGCGCTGCCAGATTTAAATGGTGACTTCACCAGCACTGAGCTAAAAAGGAGAAAAGGGGAGGAGGGAGGTAGTGCAGCGAGCGGGAGCGAGGGAGAGGGCCAGGGCATTACATCATCGCTTGGACGGGAATCAAATGGGAAGGATATGACTCACTCGGGCTAGTTAAGCTTTGGCTCAAGTTCTACATACACTCATTCCAGGGCTCTCATGTTCTGCACCTCAGCAGGGAATTCAGGCTCAGTGATGTCCATGAGGTTTGTTTTTAATTTTCTTTTCCTTTTCTGATTTCTATGTAGTTTCCCCCCGTCCTTGCCTTCCTCCTCCTCTCCTCCTCCCCTCCCAAGTCCCCCTTTCCCACTCTTTTCCACTTCTACAGAGTTTGTTTTCTGGTGCGTGTAACCTCAGCTCTTAGGAGCAGAAGCTGTTTTTTCGACCAAACCAAATCCAAACACGGCGCGCAGCAAACTTGAGAGAAGTTTGGTAGTTTGTTGTGGTTTGGGTTACCCCTCCTCCTCACTGTGTTGCTCCTAATCGGAGGAGACAGGGAGAGAGTTAAAATGCAGGAACCAATCGCTTGGACGGTGATGTAATGCTGGAACTGCAGGGTTGTTAAGTAACGTGAGAGGAAGGGGGTCAGGGTTGCAAAGCATTTACCTGCTGTCAAGGGGCTTTAAGTTTATTATCAATTGCAGTGACTGTAACTGGCTTCAGACTGCACTCTAATTATTCACAGACTCCCCCTTTTTTATCTTTTATTATTAAAAGTAAAACTATATTACAGTATTTTAAAAAATGTGATATTATCACAGCTGCAAATTATTTTCCACCAGGGTTTTTTGATATTTTTTAAATGGCTTGAAACTGGATGTCTCTTTCCCAAAAAGCCCAGAGAGAGCAGAATGAAAAGAGAAAGGCAAAAAGGGGTGGTTCTTTGAGCGTGGCTGGCGAATTTGAAACTGTATGAAGAAAGCAGTTCAGCCTCTGCCTAGCAGAGCGAGTAAAAGCTCCTACTGTTGGAAATCCACTATAGAAAATAAAGCATTTAAGGGAGGCAGTTTGCAGAGCCCATCCCAACGAGCCTCAGCTTTTCATCCCTAACACATGTCAGCAGTATTGTGATCCTTAGCTCACCCCGTGCTCGTGGTTGGTGTGGTGGGTGGCTGTCCTGCCAGTGCTGGGGCCGCAGAGGTCCTGACTGCGCAGGAGATCCCTTCCTGTCACAGTTCTGCTCTCTAGAATGACCTGGGAGCTGGGGCACCTGCCTGCATGGGTTTCCTTTGCAGGACAGAGCACTGTGCTTTTCTTATTAAGTCTGTCCGTCTCCCTGCAGGCCTTTTAGTCTTTCTTCCATGTAACTAACAGTTTCCAGGTCTGGTGGGGAGGGAGAAGAGGTACCTCTTTCCGAAGTTCACTGTGAGTACGTTACCCTTGGGGTGGGCCACAGAGTTTAACACTCACTAAGCCCCTGCTTGGGCATTGCTTGTGTTAAGATGTCGGAGGAGTGAGAGCTATCAGGTGTGTGTTGGTGTCCTGAGGATACCTATTCTGCTTTGAGGAGCTCTGCATCAGGTTTCTGTGTCAAGAGCTGTCTGCTCTTAAGATACAGCTCTCGGAAGTGCCCCTTTCGAAGGAGTTTCTGTCTCAGACGGAAGCACTGTATTGGTGTCCACTGGATTAGCAGTGGACCACAGATTTGCTTGGCTAACTAAAGATAGCCTTAAACATGCTCTTAAGGGTTTGGTGATTTTTATTTTTTTTTTAACAGTCTGTATTGGGGACTGACTGAGCAAAATAACAAAGAGCACTGTTCTGTGGTGGTGGCAAAACCTCTCCATTTCTTTCTGAACAAGACAAGCTCCTGGCTTCTCTTCCCTCCAGTAGCCCTCTGCAAAGCCCTCTCATGTCGAGCTGTTATGTCCCTGCACTTTATTCACAGGTTTTCCCTGGGTGCTCTGATTTTCAAGCTGCTCAGTCAACTGCTAAAGCACAAACAATTGTTCATGTGCCAAACTTTTATCATATGAGGGCCTAACGTAAGGCCGCACCCGACTCTGGCCCACGTTGCAGTGCGGATACACCATATGGATTGGATTGCGCAGTGCTCTGTTGAGGATGTGTGGGTTGTGGAGGGAGCTGTACTCCTGCAGGAGTTCCCGTAGGATTTCTGACTCATACTTTCTCCTAGAAATGTTGGGAAGTGCAGCTCCATGGACCATTAGAATAAAGCATAGTAGATTCCTCCCTGCTTCCCTGCCTGCTTCAGATGCTTCGGTGGACTTGTCTTCACTCTTTCCCTTCCTGCCTTTTCTGACTGAAGACTGTCCACAAAAAGTCTGTCAGTGTTGTCCTAGGATAGTTTCTAGCCATGCTGGCAAGATGCTGGGCAGAGAGTAACAGACTGTCACACTCTGTCTTTGCCCAGGCAGAAATGCATCCTTGCTATTTCTTTTATAAAAACACTTGTAAAATACTCTGTGTGGCATGGCCTGAAAGTCTTTGAGTATTGGATTGCATTCCACAGGGAATCACAATGCCACTTGTCTGGTACTAGCTTTTAACATTTCACCTGTCTGGAAGGGCAACAAAGGAGAACGTCCTGGTGTTCTAGTCAGTGTGGACTGACTGATGACCCTGCCTTGTACTTAAAACTTTAACAACTTATCCACCCTGCTGATTCATGCTTGGTGAAGTTAGGTAGAGGGTGTGAAGAAGTGCCTTCTACAAATGCACTGCAATTCTTACTGCTGCTGCTTCACTGATTTCAACACAGCACCACAGGAAAAACAGTTTTAAAGGCTTCTTTCAAAAAGCTGCAGTTGTGAATTCCATGTGCATACACACACAGAAGTGTGTATATGTATGTATGTGTGCATGTATATTGGTTGTTGAAGCAACAAAACATACAATTCATGAAGTATAACTGTCCAAATGAGGTGCTTTTGAAATGCATGTTCATCTTGGACAACAACAAAAAGAAAGTAGCTGTCCATTTTGGATTCTTCTGCTGCTAGCTGCTGAGCTTACCTGGCAGCCAGTGTGCAGGTTTGCCAGTGGACTTGCAGCTTCATGGTAGAGGTCAATAGCTCTTACAGTCAACTTCCACATGTTTGAAGCTGGGTCTTGTGGCAAGAGGATTTTCTTATTGAAGGGTGATAGCTTTAGGGGCCTCATTTTTAAGCAGCAGCCAAGAGAAATCTTAACAGTGCTCTGAAAATGAGCATCAGAAGATACACTCAGAAGCACATGTAACCTGTCAAACAAACCAGAGGCCAAACACAGCAGAGCTGGGCAGTGATATTTGCACTGGAGAGCCGACTGCGCGTGGCCGGCCTGTGAAGAAAGGCAGTCTGCTCCAAGCAGAGCCCCTCTGGATGAGTCCCAGTAAATATTCCCCAGCAAGATACCAAGTAACATTTCCGCCTGCATCACTGTATGTGTGCATTGGCACAATATCCACTCTATGAGCTGTGTGATTTTAAGCCATAATTTGGTGCTCCTTAGCTGGTCTCTGCATGCACAAAAGAATTGGCTCTGTAGTTGCAGTACAAAAGCAAGAGGTAAAAATCAGACAACTTGTTTTTATTTCACTGAAAGTGATCTCTCTGCCCTTGCATTCCTTAGTTTTCCTAGCTCTACAGTGGGACTATTTCCCTTAAACCTTTTAGGAAGACTTGATTGATGTTTGTGAAGTCCAGTGACGTTTTCAGAGCTGGTATCATGAGTGCTGGGGTCACAGCAGGTCAGGTGTTGAACAGCAGTAGTGGCAGGGCTGGCCTCACTTCATGTTTTGGACATGGGTCAAAAAGACCAAGTTGTTTCCTGCACTTGGGTGAGGGTACTGGGATAGAAGCAGGCCTCCTGCACCCTTCCCCATCTCTCCGCTCTCACCTTCACACCCTTCTTTTGTTCATCCTGCACATGCCTGGGCCGTGTTCAGCCCAAACTGTTGAGATAAGCTTTACTGAAAATTACACTTCAGATCAAAATACAAGTTAGGTTACTCCAGTGTGAAGTGAATGCTGGGTCTTTCTCTGCAGCTACAGATAAACCAGATAGGAAGGTAATTACATCTCATTCCTATCTGAATCTCTTATTTGCCATAATCTCTTTTAATCCCTTTGATACTCATCATAATAATGTTAATCTTAATGAACTCATTTGGTATTAATGCGGATATGATTTGTAAGTTCAGAGCAGGCTTGCCATCTTTGTTTAGTGTACATTAATATCCACTTAACTGTGTTTATGCTCTCTTTCTCCTGCAAATGGACTTCCGTATCTTTGTTTTCCACCTAGATGATGTGGCAATTCCCATAGTGGAACCCTCTTTCCACACTCAGGTTTGTATTTCCTTTCTGTTCTTCTTCCTACTTACAAGATCCCAGAGCAGAGAACTGTTGGAAACACTGCATCCATCTGCTAGAGGCTTTCTGTACCCCATCGTTTAGCCATTTCTTCCACTTTCAGCTTCAAAATTGAAGGAACCCTTATCCTCTTGTTTCTCATTCATGTGGCATTCCTTCTTAGATTGCTTTGGAGATATTACCTTACTATAGCACTCATTTTATTGCCTCAGAGGGTGAACAAGTAAGAGACACAACCCCTAATCTTGGCAAAGAGACAAGTTATTTGTTGCTTACTACCATACTCTCCCTGAGCGCTCTGTTTATGGGTGGGGTACCTTGCCCAAACATTTTCCAATGTGACCAGCCAATTTTTGTGAGGACTACATTTGTTGAGGATGAGCCAAAGCTTTTGCAGTGAATGGGAATGCTGCCTGGATGGGCTCTGGATAAAATCCATGTAACTGTCCTCTTTTCAATCCTCTGAGCACCCACATATTTTTCAACATCTCTAGCTTTGGAATGTGCCCTCTTGAAAAACTACTTGTTCAGCCACAGTGATCCCAGACACTGATGAACCTTGGATCTCTATTAATGTGTGATTTCCTCTCTATGTGGATGCTTGTTTGTTTTTAAACGTGGCATGGAACTTCTGTGTTGCAGTGCTTGCTATCCTCCCTCTCCACTTCCTCCAAACACATTTTTAAAGCCTTGATTGTCAAATAGCATGAATTGTTTTTTCAGTCCCAGTGACACACATTTTGATTTTTAGGTCTTTTAAATCCTGACGGAGCCAGGAAAGTATCATTTATTGACCAGAACACTGTTAATTCCATCCTCACTTCCATTCTTTATTTTATGTCCTGATGTTTCCTTGTAGCATCAGCTTCCAGCATTAAAATTACTATTTGTATTGAAAATACATGTAAGTTTTAATTTACTGCAAGATTTTTTTCACATTATAATAAATCTAGCTATTGTCTTGGTAAAAACTACTACTTGAGATTAAGACTTGTCTCTCAGATCAGGACAAGCTTTGTCTTTGTGGTAGTTTTTATTTTAACACAGTATCTTTCATTCAAGAGCATTGCAGGATGTTTTGCAAATTGCAACCATTAGTCAAATGTATTAAAGCTCTTTATTAGTATGAATACAAGAGGTATTCATGTAAATAACAAGATGGAGAGTTTTACTGCAGATATCTGCAACTCTTGTGCTGCTCCATGACTGTAAAGAATACAGGCAGTGTGCTTCAGATGGGCACTGTTGTCTGCAGATCAATAAATCTGTATCCATTAGCAGCAGCAAAACAATAATTTTAACAAAAGTTAATTATACTTTTTTAAAATATCAACTAGTTATCACAAGCCCTGTTAAAAATAATATCAGTAGAATGTTTTACCACACTGGAAAAGCCCGTCAGCACCAATAATTTTATGTCAGATTTAACATGAGCTGGTTTTTCCCAAACAGTTACAAACCAGAACAGAAAAAATATACTGGACCAGATTCTCCCTTGACCTCAGTTTAAGGCCACGCAGTATAATGTCAGAAAAGTTCCAGTACTGTGTTCTTTGTTGTCTTTTAGTTTTCAGGTCAAAATGAACTTTTCTTTCATGGCAGCTAAGGATATGGAGCTGTATTTCTCTTGTACCATCACAGGACTGCAGGAATTCTCCTTGCTCTGAATATTTTTTAATTTTCTGATACACTTTGGATAAGTGAGTTTCTTTTGCAAATTCATGTAGGAATAAGACTGGCTGGAAAAACAAAATAAACACTAAATTAAGGTTCCGTTTACAGGTTGCCTGAACAACCAGATTCCTTGCCATTGGAATCCAGTGTTGAGAGGTATCTCCTGTGGCCATTCGTATGAAAGAGGGATGTGTTGCACAAAGTGCAGATTAGTCCAGAAATCTCTGTATGTGTGGATCTGTCTCTGTATATAGGGGTGTGTCTGTGTGTGTCCCCCCACATTTGAGACTGCAAGGCAAAATTTACTTCTGTCAAGCAATCATAGCAGAAAAAATTTATCACATCAATAAGGTTCCAGGTTGATGACTTGAGGTAGTGATATCAGTATATAAATTTGAATGACGATTTCTTTCTTTTTGATATCAACACTCTATTAGCAACCCTCAGCCCCACCTCATATTTCAAGTTTTTCTTTCAGAAGGAGAAATCAAATTTCAGGCAAAAATTTAAACAACAGTTAAAGAGAGATACTGCTGCAAAGTTTTTGGTTTGGCTTTTTACTTGCTAATCTTGTGCAGTATGGAACTTTTTCCATTCAGAGCAAAACCCAGTGCAGCTATTGCAATTCAGTAGATACTCTAATATGTTGAATGAACAAACAATATGTAGCAGATTCCCCTTTAGTAATGAATTTAGCCAGGTTTTTTTTTTTTTTTTTTAAATTTAGCTTTGAACTATTTTGACAAGACTTTGTAGTGCCCTATAAAAGAACTGCAGTACATACTTCAGGAAAAATACAAAACCTTACCAGCAACATTTATAAAAAACATGCAAAAATAAATAAATACTATAGGAAAAAAAAGAGTATAAAGTTAGTTGGAAAAGCATGGATTTATAAAGGTCTACTTAGAAAGGTGGAATGTGGCTGTAAAGTTTCCAACGAAGTTCAATAATTGCTAAAATTTGAGCTTTTGATAACAATTTTTTTGAAGGGAAATTGGGAATTGTTTTAAGAGAAGGTGCTTTCCCTTTCAAATTGGTAATGGTTTTTACTGAAAAATATTTTTTTTGTTATTTACAAAAGGTCTTGAAAAAGAGTTTCTCACTTTCTGTACACTGAAAGATGATAAAGCTTTGTACATCTTATTTTCTGTTAGATATCCAGTGTCTCTTCCAAATTGTTCTGTTACTTCTGATTTGTTTCCATGGGAAAATGCCCAGAAAGTGTGAAGAATAGCAAAGATAAAACAGGCAATAATACTCTGGCAACTGCACGTGTTACATTCCAGAGTTTTAAAATTTGGTCTCATGTGGTGTTGCCCACTACAAGTTCTTGACTGATAGCACAGCCAACTGCAACTCTGTCTAATACCTCCTTTACTTCCCCCCTTAATATATAGTTCTTTATCTCAGAGGGACTTGTTTTAAAGATGCAATGCTCCAATAAGAGGATTTACTGGAGCGTAGATCTGACTGAGCTGGATGTAGGAAGGGTGTGAGTCTGTTGCTTCCCCATGTAGCACTGAGCACAGGAGTGCTGAATTTTAGTGGCACATCTGCATTGGCATGAGTAGTTGCAAATAGGACAAACATAATAATTAACTTGGTGGCTCAGGGTCAGGTATTTGGGTTTGCCCAAACAATCCACAGAGGACTTCAAACAATCTCTTTTGTGAGAATACAACATTTCCTCACCCAACCAAAGTCTTGGGCAGTTTTGGGTGAAATCTGTTTGGACTGTTGAGTAACTCCAAGTAAATGGGCACCTCAGAACTTCGCACTGTTCCTGGGTGAGTCTGTAGTGACTCATGGCACTGCAGCAGAGGAAGGTGGGTGAGTTGCATGAAGGACAGATGTCATTGTGGACATCTTCCCTAGGATGAAGGGAGAGAGTATCCAGAGAAGTGGAGAGCAGGGGAATTTCATTTATTTAGCCTTGGAAGAGACAGCTAACAGGATCTAATTGCAGCCTTTAGCTGCTTATAGGGTAGTTACAGAGGAGACAGAGTCTGCCCCGTTTTGTAGCGTGAAGAGAGAAGAAAGTAGTCACAAGGTTCAATGAGAGAAATTTCCATGACACCTAAAAAAAATAAAGGCTCCCACAGGAGGACCGGGGCAAGGTACAGCTACCGGCTGGAGTCTGTCGCTGCTGCTGTAGGTTTTCACACTTTATCTAAAAAAGGCCCCCAGCAGACTGCTCGGATACTTCATTTAGTCCTGATTGGAGCAGGAGGTTGGACAAGGTGACCTTCTGAGGTGACTTCTGACTGAAACTATTCTCTGTACCTGCACTGTGCGATGATGGCAGCACAGGCTGTCTGAACAGGAGGTGGAAGCAGGAAGAATTTTGATGAGGAAAAAGCAATAAGAAAAGCGAATAGTGAGATAAGAACATAATGTCATCTAAAGTATATCCTGTACCTGCTTGTGTCCACCTTGTTTTGAGAAATAAAAGAGTGTATGCACCTCATGTAACAGCTGTAACTTTGAACTCTGAATTGCTGCTGCTGGGGAGAACATGAATTGTGCTTCAAGGTGCTTAATTTCCTGTATTTCTCACTACACTGTAAGTGATGGTCACCTAAGTTTTAGTAGATGCTTTATAAACACGCAAAGATAAAACAGGAATAATGAAAAATGTCCATTTTTGACTGAAATGTGAGCCAAAATGCAACCAAATATCGTTTCAGTTTATAAACAGCTAAACAGGTCTTGTTCCTGCCTCGACTAAGCATTTGTAGTTTTTGTTTATAGTCAAGAGTATTCCAAAATGCTGTGAGAAAATCCATCTCTGAGGTATTTCCAAACCAGACAGCTGTTTAGAGTACCATTCCCCCCCCACCCCCCCCCCCCGCTT
>JAWWEU010000081.1:33900382-33916803 GCA_035583155.1 Acropternis orthonyx
ACTTTAGTCTGTTTGAGCCACATAAATATGTATCAAAACTAGGCAGTCAAAAAAAACCCAGAAAACCAAAACCAAAACAAACCTCAAACCCAAACAGAACAACAACAAACCCCTCATGATTTCCCTATTCTGGGTACTTAATACTTTTATGGTAATGGTTTGACTTGGGTCTTATCTTGTCCAAACTGGTACAACCTTTCAAGTGAGAGGAAACACAGATCAGAGTGGTATGCCTCATTGCCAGCACCTCACTCACCGCTGGAGACCCACTGGCCAGCAGCAGAACCTGTAAAAGGGAAGGAGCAGAGTCCAGCATGCCTCCACTCACTTGGCTGGTGTGTGATGGGATGGGGTATGTGGGGTTATTGCACAGCACCAGCTGGAAGCCAAGTGAAGGACTAATGATCACACAACATTTTGAAGCTGCTGAAGGTAGTTTATTGCCCAAAGTAGCATTTTGGAGTGGGAAATGATCTTCAGATTCTGTGTATTCATTGACCTTTCTGAGAACAGTTTTCCAAACTAAACGGATAATGAATGGAAGGTTGTTTACAGAGGCATTAGCTGTTGCAGAGCTGCTCAGTAGGACCAGGAGGGTCACTCTCTGCATATGCATTCTCTTCTGGAATAAAAGCATACTTTGTGAAGGAATTCGCCTTTAAAGGGCTGTCTGCCTAAGTGCTCTTCTGGAATAGCTCTTGCGGAATAATGCAGTTTTCAAAAGCAGTGCCAGCCGACTCCTCTGTACAGACAAAGCCTTGGGCTCCCAGGATTAGACTTTTGGTACTTATATAAATTGCTTGATATCTCAGATAGGGACCCTGCAAGCACTCCTGTGGTGTTGCTGATGATGGCTGGGGGCTGTGGGCTTTGTTGCTTGGTTTCCTGACTCAGCTAAGAAACAGCTTGGAAAAAGTGCCCTTAACCTCCCACGGACGAAGGGTGGGTAAGTTTTCATAAGCACCTTGAAACAGACTGAGATGTCGCTCCCATCCCTTCTGCCATTTCAAACCCACACAAGGGGCAGCCAGGAACTCCTCCTGCTCACAGGAATATGCAGATGTCTCCTTGACATGCAGTCCCGCACTGCCTGTGCTACCACAGGCAAGCTAAAACGGGTGTTTGCTTTTCCAAATACTGTCTCCAAGAAGACTGCAGATGTCTCGAAGTGTTCATATCCTAGATGTCTCGAAGTGTTCATATCCTAAAAAGCACCTTCTCCATCCTTTTAAAATGGCAGATTAAGTCATGTGTGTGACTCAGCCTCATTTTCTTGTCCTGTGACTTCAGGCAAGTCACTGCTCTTCCAGCTCTCTGACGGGTTTTGGGCATCCAATCCAAAATCGCCGTGTGCCTTGTTTGGGAATATGCGTGAGTGGCACCCTGGAAAACAAAGGGAGAGCGTGTTGAACGGAATACCCTCCAAAGCAATGCCACTCCACGGTTTTAACTAACCCTGCCTTTCCCAGCTGTAAAATAAGGGCCGTGCGATATTCCTCAGACATAGCGAATATAGTAATTGGTAAATCACAGACGATCAAGTGATTAAAGGCAGTGATTAAAGCGTATTTCAGCGAGGGGTGAGGGAAAGGACAGCCTCCACTCCTGCCCGGAGCCCGCACTTTCCCTCAATGGGCCCCCCTCACGGCTCTCCCTCAGGGCTCTCCTTCATGGCCCCCCTCATGACTCTCCCTCACGGCCCCCCTCAGAGCTCTAATTCATGTCTCTCCCTCACGGCCCCCCCTCATTGCCCCCCGCTTCATGACTCTCCCTCATTGTCCCCCCCCCCCCCGCTTTCTATTTTTACAAAAATAAGGGAATTAAACCATAACAAACAAAACTTCCAAACCTTCTTGGCAATTTTCATCACGTTTTACAAAACTAGGAGATCAGCTTTGTCCATAACCATGTGAGAGATCCATTTGCTAATATCCCTGTAAGCTCAAAGGTATGTTTTATAGGAACTTCACTAGCAAAAACTGTTCCCACTATAAAAGTAATGGCACATTAATGCCTTTTTGCAGCAAACTCCCTGTATACTTTATCCTGTGTTCATAGTTTTCCATTAACTAATGACTGTCCGATATGCTGTCACTACTGTCACATGTAAAATCATGCATGCTTGTTATTTTATTATTGCAAAATTAGTAATTTATTATAGGATATAACATAAAGACTGAGGAACAGTCTCTGTATATTAATTTTCACTAAAAAAACCCTGTGCGGAGATGCTGACTCAATCTTACATTCATCTTTAGCTAAACGGCTTAGAGAAGGATATTTTTCGTATTTATGAACGTTCCAAAAGTGCAGTCCTGGAGTGTGGAGCCTTGCTCTCACTACACCACTGGCCCATTTCTTACTGTCATGCATTCACCTTGCTTGCATACTGTTTTCTTGTAATCAAGGCAAACTCTCTCCTTTTAAAGCGCTGTGCCTGACGCTTCAGTAAATGTCAAAGATGATTTTGCGCTGCTGTCGGACGCAGAGCAAATCATGGAATCTGGACATGTGGTAAAAACTTCCTGTCTGGAAGAGTTAATCCCCTTGGAAAACAAAACATCCCATACTTTTCTGTAGAATATTGTATTTTCCTCTGCAAACAGCATTCCTACACAGTTAATTTATTACTGAATCTAATCAGTCTTTAAGATAGCTTTGAAATACCAGTGTTAGTTCTGTTTTTCATTAATACATTGATACTGGTGTTCAGGTTTCTAATTAGATATTAAAATCAGTTAGGAAAAATCTAGGGAAGAAGACATAAAAGAGAGGAATGAGTTTGAATACTGAATTGTTTTTAATAGAACAGGAAATTAAGAAAAACGGACAGATTTAAGGTTTCTTTTGTCTCATTGATGTGCTTGAGGCAGGTGAGCTGTAACAGTTACTAGTTTTATGTGAATAACAAACATGTTGACTTAGTGACTGAAATTAAAAATAATAACGTAGGTTAAGTCAATATTATTTAATTTTTTAATTATTCTGTACAAATAAAGAGCAAAGACATTCTCAGGTTTACAAGAAAATTAACGTTCTTGAATGAACTCAGTAACTTTCCAGATTAATATGGCATTTTGAACTTAAGCATTTAGAAATCTTAAAAAATTCTGCTTTTCAAAATATTCCTTGCTTCTTCACTTCTAAGATTTATTAAATGTAACTTGTTAGTGAATTTAATAATTTTGGTAAACCTTGAAGTGCTGCTCTAGCTTTTGAACTTGGCTGCAATTTTCTGCATTAATCACTTCAGTTACAGTGCAAGTGAATTCATCACGATAAAGTATATTTAATTTGCACATACTCTGCGGATAATGGAAGGCTCTATCCTCATATAACTTCAAGGGTTTGAGTTGATATCAGGAGCCTCTAGAAAAAGCTTCTTGTCATTTCTAACACAAGTATGGCAACATCTCGCTATGAAAAGTAAGGGGGTTGGTGCAGAAAAGGCTTTTGCAAGTTAATTTTTTCCCAGTGTTTTTCCTCTCCCAGTGCGGCTTTCAGGGCCAGCAATGCATTGTGCTATACTTTCGTCATCTCTGCCTTCAGTAGCCCACAGCTAAGAGTTAACTGTGGCTGAAGAAATCTTGCAAGGTTTGTAAAACTGAAGAATGTTAAAGCAGGGCATATAAATTCATGGAACTAGATGCTTTCAGTGTTGGAGACTAGGCGTCCATAGAGCATGATTGAGAAAACATGTTTTTTTCACCAGTGACAGGTTAAAAATAACTCTCTACTTTTAACACCATTTCTAGTCTTTCAAGAGCTCTGGGAAAGAGCTGCTTTTTGTGGAAACCTTGTGCATAGTGACCTGGAGAGTTAAATCTTCTCTTTGGTGCCTGTGGTCCCCAGTGTTTCAGTGCTTATCATTTTGTTGGTCTGGGGTTTTGACAATTTGAAATACCAAAGGGAGCTGGAAGGGTTTTCATTGTCACATGGTCCTGAGGACAGTTGGCCAGTTGGGCAGGTGTGATGGGATGCCCAAAATGATCATTACATTTGAAAAGCAGATTTTTGTTTGAATAAGGTATCTCTCAATTATTTTTTCTTCTTCAGATAAGAATTGCAAGTTAATGAGGAAACCCCTAAAACTCCATTTTAAGTTTGCATTCTTTAACTCATAAAATGAAGGTCCTTTGAGTGAGACAAAATGTACTAAATATCAAACACATTATTCAGGATGACTTTTTTTTTTAATGGCCTTTTTCCTCAGGAAAGAACAAAATTAAACATATATAATTCTAAACTAAGAGGAAGTCTGTCAAAATCTGCCAAGTTTGTAGGGGCTTTTTGTTTTGGTGAATAGCAAGGTTTAGGCTGTGATACTCTTTCAGCTGGTATACTTTTTATTCTGTAACATGGAGTTCTCATTTGATTATTTCTCTCCTCCTTGATACATTGCTTAAAAAAAAAAAAAAGTCTGAGCAGTTAAACCATATGTTTATATCATAGCTCCTAATGTCAAAATTTTAATTGATTTTCCCATATTCAGGGTTAGGAGGGGGTTGTATCATGTTCCACTACGTCATAAAAACAAAAATATTTAAAATATGTTTCAAATAAAATGAAGGGGTAGAAGAAAAAATGCTTAACTTAGAAAAGATGTGGGATTCATTAACAAAGGAAAATACTGGCCATGGACCAACGGCAAGCCAAATGTTTTGCCAGCAGTTTGCAGTTCACAGTCATCATTGCATGTCTCTCTGCCTGCTGCACCAACCCTTCCAACCATATAGGCCTTCCTTTAAAGAGAAACCTGTCTGGTTTGAGTTGAAGAAATTAATTTGGGTTTACTTAGTTTAAAAACAAAAATATAGAGGGCCCAATTTTATTTCATTATGCCCGTGGGTAAAGCAGTCCAAGGTAATTACAACCACAGTGCTGGTTGCTCTATCTTAATTAAAGAGGTTTTTTTTGCACAGAGGTTTTTGCACAACATAATAAAATAGTTTGTGGTCTGGCTAGCCTCAGTGTCACAAGAGTGTACTCACTTGAGAAATTGTCCAGCTTTTCCAAAAGCTGAGGCCCTTCCATTGGAGAGGAAGCATGGAGCTGCTCAGCAGAGCACAGGTAGTTTACAGTAAGGGCACCATCGTAAATCATACAGCAAACAACCTTTCATACGATCTCATACACTAAGTGGAATGCTTGTCAGCAGCAATGAATTTGTACTTCAGTAAGTCTTTAAGCAATAATGTGCTCTAAAATGTGCAACACTGGTTACACACCTGTGACCAAACCTCTTATTTTTCCAAACTTTTCTGGTAATGTTGTGGGTTGTTTGGGATTTGGGGTTTTTTGGGGGGGAGGGAGGGTCTGCTTTGTGAATAAATATGATTTATTGCTAAGCAAATATTTTTAAAGAAAAGGCATCAAAGACATTTAAATAATGTACTTGGGCTGCTAATTAAAAAACCTCTGAACTCAAATCCCAACAAGCATGGCTAAGATGGCCTGTTATTAGAAAAGTCAAAGGAGACACGTTTGCTAGTTGAATAAATCAAGTAGTGTTTTAAAAACACTGTCTCAGGGATGATTAAGGGTAAGTGATTTTCATTGCTACATTAAGTCCTCCTTTCTGTTGTGGTGCTTTTTATATCACATCAAGCTTAGCTATTTACTTATGCTGCTTTAAAAAGCCCCAGCACCTCACTTACTTAAATCATGACCTGGTGCATCGATTCAGACAGACAGCAGCCAAGCTTGCTTGACTTAATGCTCAAGAACCTGACACAGGTGCTTCCTTTGTGTGCTCTCTCTCATACAGCTGATAAAACTGACTGAATTCAGTTTTGCAAGTACCAGTGGACCGACCCCAGGGTGACTCAAGTCAGAAAAATTTCACTGCTTCCAACAAATTCCCCTCCCCACATTGTGCTAGTAGTTTCCTTCAAGTTGCACGACTTTCCATTTTCTTCCATTGGAGTGCTCCAACATTTGGGGCCACCAGTTGTCCCTGAGCCAGGTCATGGTTGTGCTACCTTGCACAGTTGCAAGGGCACGGTTCACAAGTATTTGTGAACCTTGCAGGAAGGGTCTAAAGGTTGGAATAAGGAAGAAAAAAAAAGGCCGTAGGTGTTTTGCTCAGTGACCAGCCATGGATTTTATTTCCTTCTGTTGGGGACATGAATTGTCCTATGGAGAGACAAGTGAATTTAGCTTCAGCTGCTTGGGCTGACAGAGTTTCACCCGAGCTTGCATTTACAGAGAAAAAAGTGCCAATGGAATGTGCATTGTACCCCAGGCCAGGACTCCAATAAAGGGGAGGGCAGCCCTCAGCTGTATTTGGGCTGCTCTGAAGCACCGCTAGCAGTGGCTGCCTGCAGGACAAGGAGAGCTGGAACATGTGGTGTTTGACAAAGCTGAGCTGTCTTTCCACCCTCCCTAGGCATGGCCCAGGTCCTTCACTACATAAGTCTGGGAGTGTGATTATAGACATCTGGGCTTCCTAGAGTCTTCAAGCATAGAATTAGGCATATGTAATTGAGGAAAATTAGCCTAGAGGTGAACCAGAAAGACTTACATCCCCCACACTGAAGTTCAGAACATGAAAATATTGATCTACTTCCCACTCGATGTGGCAAGGCTGGAGCAACAACATCCAGATATGCTTCCAGGATGCAGCTGCCAAAGAAACGTTTCACAACGAACACAGAGGGACATCCATGTGGCAGCCTCAGCTGAGGCACTAATGATTTCATAACCTGTTCTTTTGTTATGCAGGCTATAATACCTGCTGAAGCTGCTCGGCACTGGAGTGCCTGCTGCCAGGGCAGGAGCCAGGGCACAATGGTGGATTCATAATGAGTTTGCATGTGGAACAGATCCATACTGTGTTTTACATAAATGGCTTTGAGACTACAAGAAAATAGACACTTTCTATTTCCATTTGCATTAGAGACTTCTCATGAATATCTGAAATAGACATTTATTGTGACCATAACTCTACTACAAATTAAAATCAGATCCCAAGTCCCCTGTGAAAAAGAAGCTCATTATAATGTATGGAGCTGTCAAAATGATACTAAATGACACTTAACTTTCAACACCAAGCACTACGTTTATCCATAGTTTAGGATTAAATCTACAGTGGAAATAAGACCAGGAGCTAAGCAAGGTTTACAGGGGTGTGGGATGTCCTGGTAGATGTATAGTCACAAGCTGAAGAATAAACAGCTGGTTGTATGTGTCTGCCAAATATAGTGTCTTGCATGTATACTGCTGCATTTTCTTCTCTCAAGTCACAGATTACCTTTGTTACATATCCTACATGGACTGGGTCAGATTTATATGAGGTGTAATGTTGTTGATTCAGATAGTTTGTTGCTATAGAGAAAGAGGTAAAGGCAGATTTCCATGTTGGTCTAAATGTACACATACGAACTAGTATTCCTAAATACTCAGTTTCACATAAAATTTGTTTATGTATGAGCCATTTTAAGGACTTGTTATCTGGTAGGCTAATAGAAGGGCTAAATCCATGCTTCACAAAATAGAGAGACTGGGGGAAAATAAAACAAAAACATGCTGACCTGCAATCTGACTTTGCCACTATTCTTTACATTCATCATATTTGCCTTTCCTCTTAAAAAAAATGGAATAAAACAACAGAAAATGTGGAGCAGAGTGAGTACGCCATGGCTTCCGACCCCTGGAAATTGGCCATACTCACTGCTGTGCAAATTCCTGCTGCTCTCTGAGCTGAGATCATACTGTTGGATATGGCAAGTGTATAGAGCACAGATCTCTATCTTTCTTCCATTGCTAAATATTAACAGTAAAAAATAAATGCAGGTGATGCAACAGGCTTTGACTGAGTCTATTTATGTGATTGTTGGGATATTTTAACCAGATCAGTCAAATGTCTGGCTCCCTGTGGCCAAATCAAATAGATATGATGTTACTGTAAACTTAGTGGAGCTGCCACTTTGCTGTTTAGGTAAAGTTAGCATTTTTTAGCATTGTTCACCTGCAGTATATTGATGTGTCTTGGGGCACATGTGTGACAAACACTTATTTTGTAGGAGACATCTGGAAAAGGACACGTCTTCTTGTTTCCATTCTTCATCTTCTGCCTCTTTCATTCCCTAAGCTGACAGTCCTTTTCCTCAGCCCTACCAACAGCTCCAAGCAGTTAAAAAAATACAAAAAACCCCCAAAACAAACCCCAAACCCTCCAGAAAACTAAAAAAGAAACAACCCCAAAACACCCTGCTCCCCCTCCCCCCCACCCAAAAAAAAAAAAACCCAAAAAAACTGAAAAACAAACCACCACAAAACCAATTAATGTTTCTTGAATGTCAGCATGCAGTGACTGTCAGGCCAGCAGGAGAAACAAATTGGATTGTCAGAGTCCTTCCACTGTCAACTCCAGCCTACCCATTCCCACAGTTTAAATCTGGAAACTCTTAATGCAAATATTGCAGTTGATTCTTGATGGCTGTAGTGGCACTTCCCTGAAAAGCGGTACTTTGGAGTTGGGTTTTGGAGCATCGGGCAGTCAGTGGGAGTTGAAATGATGCTTGTGTTCCTGGGAGGGCTCTTTTCAGACCTGCATGTCCACAGGAGACATGTGCCGTGTCTGGATGAGTGGCATTACTTCATGCAAAGGCAGCAAGAGAGATCCTTCTAGCCTGATGAGCCGCTCTTTTTAAACTCTTTTATGCAAATATTGTTTCATCCTTGCTGAACTGTGATGTTGAAACGGTGAGGTGCAAAATCTTAAAGATATCCATACCCTCAGAATTTCAAAATTCACCTGATTCCATTTTTGTCTCTGCTGATCATAAAGCTGCTTTTTTACTTCTTCTGGCATGGCAGGTTTCTAGTTAAAGCACTGTTTCAGTGGCAGTTCTCAAAAGGAAAAAAGTGGAGGAAAAAGAAACAGTGCAAACCATAACTATTCATGGAATATGCATGAACAATTATGGTTCATGTTAAAGACATTAAATAAATAGTTAGCAGTGTGTTAGTTCATAGTGCAAACTCTTGGAAGTTGACAGGATGACCTGAGTTTTTTTTACATGACTGCCTACTGACCATTAAGCACTTTATTCTAAACTGGTGCAGAGCATGTTATTTTAATCTTCAACACAAAGTTCTGTTTTGGGGGAATGTTTCCTCTTAAAGACAACACATCTTTCAAGACAAAGATAAGATAAAATTAAAAAAAACCCCTCCAATGACAAACAAACAAAAAACCCAACTGTGAGATGCTAAACATGAACCGTCAATACAAATTGGAAGGGAAAGATGAAAAATAAGCTTTTTTTTTCCTTAGTATGATGTAGCATATCATTAACACACATACATCAGTACTCCAAGTATAATTTAGGAAAGTATCTTCTTAGGGGTCATGCATATTTATGGGTCTCATTCTATTCTAAATGACTATTAGCAGCACTCCTGTGAACTTTAATGGCAAGAGCATCGTGCCTGAAAGAACATCTGCAGCCTTTCCTTTTCTTACTTCAACTGCATGTGCTGCACAAGGCAAATAGGATGAACATTAAGAACAGGGGAAGCTGGTTTGCAGATCATCATATTGACTTCAGGAAAAGTACTAAGAAGAGCAGTGAGGTAGTTATTTCAGGAGAAAGTCTGTGAATATTATGGTGATGCTTCTGCTTCACTTCATAAGCAAATCACCACCAGGGGTCAGGAGAATTTACTTGGTGGTAGTCCACAGATACCAAGGTGTAAGATGGGGATTTTTGTTCTCTTTTGAAGCATAAGACATAGATCACTGCCAGAGCTTGTTTTACAACCACATGTAATGAATGTAATATGCTGTCTGTTTATGGAGTGTGCGTGCATGTATGCATATGAGTGAGATTCCAGTTGGTTTAAATCCATCATCTTTGGCAAAGTTGTGTGCTTGTACACCATTGAGAATTGGCTCTATTGCTGTGGATGTATTCATGCTTTTCTTATTGTTTTCTCAAATTATTGTGTTAACTGGGTTACAGCTCAAGAGGTCTCTTTATTTTTCAGATTTATATTTCCACAGCAATAATTTGGTCATAAACAAGGATATTTTGAAGATCACTAGGTAGACTAATGTGGAAAGCTTTTTAGGAGAAAAGTTTTGAATACACTTCTGATTGTCTCGTTTCAAAGAATGGTTCAAAAAAACCAACCCTTAGAAATACTTGTCTTTTCATATTTTATCCCACTTCCTTCTATTTAGAATATTTCATAATAGGAAGTAATATTTCTGCTTTAAGCTAGAGAGTCTAAAAAAATGTGCTTTGGTATTTGACATTACTGACCACTTAGACTTGTTGCTTTTTATCATAAGCACTGGCTGGTTTGTATGCATATTTTTAAAACTAAGATTTGAGATTTACATGTTATCTGGAATTGGATTTATAACTTGAAAGGCTACTGTAGCCACAATAAGAATGAAAATAACCCTGAACTGTTGACAATTCAACTCTGAGCACCCAAAGGGGTAATGACTGCAATAGTAGTTTTGTCGATATTTTTAAATCAATGCAAACCAGAAACTGGATGTTTTAATTTACTACAGTTTCAATGTAACTGATACCCTCAAGTTTAGAGCTTTAAGCTTTGTGAAGTGCAGTGTTATTGCAGGGCATGCATCCAATTTTTAAAACATTATATAGATTGGAGACAGATGAGCTTTTCAGAATTATTTTAGGCCTATTTTGATTGAATGCCTGAGATGCATTTTCCAGTGGAAATTAATTGCATTGATGTGAAAACAAATGAACTCCAACCTCAAAATTAGCTGCAGGTTCATGCTTGAATTGGTACTTAAAAGGAAGGGAGAGGGCACAGATAGTGACTGTAAATTACAGTGACAATATGCACTTTGTTGGAAGAATAAAATAACCTTTTTTCCAATGCCTGCTCTTTTTTGCTGTCTCTCTTAGCATGCATGCATGCATGCATAGGGAGAGAAATTTTCCCATGGATCTGTGGTTGCACATGAGCGGACAATGGCTTTAGCTACTAGCTATCACTGCTTCCCCTTGCGTGCTACTGGAAACCTTTGCTGGCCTGTGTCGGCATCTGAGCATCAGCGAAATCTCCACCAGCCACTACCTGTAGTGCCTCTGTTGTTGTCACGGGGAATTTCTGGAGCACACCATTCATGGTGATTGTTCTGGGTGAATTTATTAACAAATAGCAGCTAACATGATTTCCACCCTTCAGTGAAATTTGCCTTATCTGTGTAAAAACTGCTGTAGGTGAGTTTGGGATTCTTGTTTTCTTCAACCGATGCTCTCAGTCAGTAGGTATCTCCCACTGAGACATAGCAGCGAAGGCAACACAAATTCTTTAAATAACAAGACCAGACAATGCTGGCTCAGAGCTGATCTCTGTTGAAGTACAGCTGCAGCAGTTCTCTGTGACTGTTCTGTCTGCCTTGAGATTCACCTCTTCCCCATGGTTCTCATAATTTGTACTAATACAGCTGTCAGTTGGGATTTTTAACATATTTAAGAGATAAAGCGTGTGCAAACGTTCCTCCCAGGAAATGGCATATATTCATTTGGATCTTTAAGAAAGTTTGAAAGGAATCAGTGAAGTGGGCTGGGGATGGGAAGAAGGTCACTGAAGATGCATAGCTATTTGGCAGCACTAAGATATTTTTACACCTGGAAATTACTTGCTGAACAGATAATTGAGAGTACATCCTCATGTATGTGCTCCTCTCCCTTTTCCCCCACTGCCACCCACTGAAACAGCCAGCAGTTTTGAGACACTGAGCACATTTGGGACTGTGACGTTAGTGGGCCATGCACAAGTGCTCACTTCCCTCTGGGCTGTAGGGAGAGGTTGGCACCACAGGAGCAATGTGCTGGGGAAGCAATGAGGATTAAAAAACACAGTTTCTCTATGATGTGTTGTTAAAGGATAGGATTAAGAGCTGGATTTTGGTCTGCCGCTGATGCCATATGCCATCTGAGAGTTTTTCAAGCTTCTAATTTTCAATTTTACTTATTTGCTATTTTGTTTAAGAAGTCGTGTATTATTTTCTTATATAATGCCTTTCTTACAGATCTCTATGTTATTCTACTTTTATAGTGTTTTTAGTGTTGAGGGTAGAATTTAAATCTCAGTAAATAAATAGTCTCACATGTATATACCTACATATTGTCCTCATTAGTGACTGTGCTCTGCTTACCATAGCAAACTCAGCTTTCCACAGTGCATACAGCACACTTGTGTCTCATCAGCATTAGACAGACTGAATCTACCAGTGGCAGATACTGGAGTGGTTTTCCGTAATTTAGGCTGTGTTCTGTAGTAGTCAGTCTTTTTCTAGCAAAATTGTGACCAAATCACTGCTTCATGTCCAACCATAGCATCGTGGCTGCATGTGCTGTGAGTTGTATTGCCACATGGACTTGGGACTCGGCAATGCTTGGAGCCCAGTGTCTTTGTACAAGCTCTAAACTGATGAAAATGAATGAGAAACTGATGGATACAATTTTATTAATTTATTAATATGGAGCTGAAGAAATGAAAATATTCAGATTAATCTCTTTTTTATTAATTTATATTTAAATTTATGGAAGCTTCTTTATGGGTGTACTGTGTCTTTCTGTTGACTATTCACAGAAGCTTTGTTTCTGTGGGAACCTAAGTTAGGTGCCTGAAGTGAATTAGCCATGATCAGAAAATAGTCTGCAATTTAAGGCCTTCACTTAAGTAGAAATCTTAATTTAATTAAATTATTCAGGACCCTTTTCCCAACCTCTTTGGGCACAGCAACCTTCCTGCTCTAACTTTTACAGTGTTGGATGTGGGGACCCAAGGAGGGGATGTTGAGGAAGGAAAAGTCAGGAGATATTAAGCCACCCAAAGTACAAGTATAGCAGTCCTGTCTGCCTGCAGGCGTATGAAGAGATCAGCAAGTACATCTTTCTTAGACACCCAGGCAGGCAAACATCTCTGAAACACGGGGGCATGAAACTGCTGCCGCAGCATCCATCATCCTGTGAAGGACAGTGAAAACATGTGTTGTCATCTTTGACATTTTAATTGAAAAGAAAGCTTACACAGATTTCGACCTTAAGCAGTGTGTTTATACAAGTGTATACAGAGAAATAATCTGTCAGTTCAGTGCAGGCTCATTGCTATAGGAGTTGGTTTAGTAACTGAACAATCCAACATTAGCTCACACACCTTGCCTTGTTCCATGCCTCAATAATTTTTAGTAGAAATACTTTGCCTAGAGGCATGCAGTTATTAAAAAAGAGGCTCAGCTTGCTTAAAGTCTGGAATTATTAGCTCATGGTAACAAGCCTGCACTGGAGAAACTGTTGGTTCTTTGTTTTCATAACTTTGCTGTAATTCACCATCTTATTTTCAGAGACAAACTTCAGCTTTGTTTGGGAAGTTAAAAAAAGGCTTTTTTTAAAAAAAAAAAAAAGAACAAAAAAGAAAAATAACTTCAAAAAGATTTTTTTTGTTCATTTTTTATTATAAAGAGGGTTTACAAAGCTCTTTTATCTTAGCATTTCTATTAAATTGCAGTGGTCCAAATAGTAAAGGTAAATAGAAAGAATTTTGAGAAATTTGTTTTACCTAATTTCCAGTATAGGCATCTGTTGGTAGTGAGTGCTCAGTGAGAGCTCTCCAAAGATGGTCTCAGCTCTTTATAAGTGCTTTTTCTTCATCCATTTTGAAATCTACTATTCCTTTCAGATGAAAAGGTATGAAAGTCTAATCAAATCCGTTTGCACTGCTATAACATGTTTGCAAAAGAAGTCACTTGAGCAAATGAAGGCTCCAGCACCTGTAGGTAGCACAAACCTGGCTGAAGGGTTACTTGGCATTCAGTTGTCACTTTATGTGGATGCTGGGATTAGGTTTCTTTCCAGCTATTTAACCTGAGGACGTTTTTGCTAAAGGAGCCTCAAAATTTCAAATTTTCTTGAATTTGCTTGCCAGGCTGGAGTTTTAAGCCCAGACTTTAAAAAGAATGGGCATGTTAGAAAGTGTTTGTGTAACCTTTATTGCTGTTATTATTCCTGGTTTTAAGTCAGCTGCCATTTGGTGTGTTTGTATATTATTGCTACATTTTTTAGTCATTGAAAACCAATACACCTTTATTTGTGGTGCTGCAAAATCATTTGTTTTCCTGAAGAACTAACCTTGGTTCTGTCTGAGCTAAGAGACCATGACAGAATTGGAATCAGTTTGACATTGTTACATGTTTATGCTGCAGGTTTGGTTTTTTGGTTTTTTTTTTGTTTGTTTTTTTGTTTTATCCCATTTTTTTTTAATTTTATTACAAGAATGTGTTTTTATATGGGCTAGTTCTTTATAATCCCTTGAACCTGCCTTTTGCAGTGTTTCCCTGTTTTGCTTTAACTATGCCATTATCCTCCACATATCATTTGTGAGTTCCAGCTGTGTGCATAACACTGTGCAGAACATAAAGTTCTCTGAGGAGGTTATAGTCTAGGAAACCATTTTTAAGCTTTTCTTATTTTTCTTGTAATGGTTCAGGCAATAAGACCCAGTGAAATATTTAGAGGGAAGGGGAGATTGAAACCAGCAGTTTCTAAGACCTGTAAGAGCCAAAAGGCAAACGTTAATGGGTTCTGTGAGGCTTCCAAGGACCTGCTGGTCCTTGTACTTATGCTGTATTTGCAGAGGTTCCCTAAACATGTGTTCAGGAAATAGAGGTGGCATTAGCACAACTGGAGTTTCTAAAGGCAAGATTTATCATTGACTAACCCTTTAAATAGGCTTTGGCCCACTAAATACATGATGGGGCTGCTGATTTGTGGGGCTTTTCTCCTACAAGCTCAGGTGAAATGTACTGAATTCATAACAAATTTTGGAGGCATTTTTCCACCTGTTTATAGTATTTTACTGCAAAGATATCCATTCTCTGTCCATTTTTTTTTCTTTTTTTACTTACTCTTTCCCTTCAGTTAGGTGTTCTGTCCCTGTGATACACCCTGTTGAGTGTATCACTCAACAAGTAATCAAGAGTGCATTTCTGATGGAGTTGCTTTGTTTCCAGTGAACAGCTTCTCCTTAAGCAACATCAAGGGATATGTGAATGGAGAAGTAACATCTCTTTGGTTGCTTTTGATTTTGTCCATATTGTTTCATATCTGTATTCTGCATCTTGCTCCTTTTGTGATGTTTGTTGCTGAATTCCTTCTTTCTCTGTGCCAATGTATATCTTGTTATCTTAGTTGTGCCAGCTCTTCTCAAACACACATGGGCTTTCTGTTAACGTCTGAGTCAAGCTTCTTGTCTGAGAGTTTTTTGCAGCTTAGCCTTATCTTATTTCAGTCCTCCAAATACTTGCACTGTCAAGAATCACTTTCACTTTGCCAATGTCTTTACCATCAGCTAGTTTCTCTTTCCCTGGCTGAAATCGCTTCTTGTCCAACACTGGGAAAATACCTAAATGTAACACATATATGAATATATATGAACACTCCATTTAAAAATCTCTACAGAAAGCATAGCTTTGTCTGGATGCTTCCCAAATCCCTTAAGTTATGAGCCACAATTTTTCCTCTCTAGAGTGTTGTCATTCCTGTGTCTCAATCTTAGTTACTCCCTTCCTCTTGCAAACTTCTTCAGTCCTGTAATTTCTGAGTGTACCAGTTAAATAAAAAAACATACAAAGAGGCAAAAAAGCAACAAGAGGAGCGCCTCCAAATTGTCTCCAGTTCTTTAGCATATTTATTTGCTTGAGTGTGCTATCTCCACCTTCTACTTTTCATCTGGTTTGTGTCTCTAGATTGTAAACATACTGTGTAAGAATTGTCCCTTATCTGTGTTTGTACAGTGCCAGGCTCAATGTGGTCCCGGTCTCGACTGGGCCCTTTGGGCACCACCACAGTATAAATGTCTGCTACTGATAATAATAATGTACCCACATCATGCAGATGTCTGAATTATCTGAGAAAGAAAAAAACGGATCTTTACTAGCTTGGCAGGGAGCCATGAATTCTAGGTGCCAGTTTTCCCCTCAATATCGTTTGACTCTCTGAAAAACCTGGTAACGCAAACCTCTCACTTCTTGGAAAGCTCAGCTCTCTGGTGATGCTGTGATTAAAACATTGTTAAACATGGGATAGAGCAGGTCAGGTGAGGTCCCTTGCAATTATGTGAGGTATTCTAAGTACTTGTCTGATGCTTTGTTGTTGCTTTCGTTTGTGTTTATTTTTTCTTTCCTCCTCTGAATGACAAATGGATAAACTGAAACTAGACAGAGCTGTCCTACTTTGGGGGTGGGGGAGGAGGGAAACAATGGGCCACAAATGAGGAAAGCTCTAGTTGGACTGATAAGCTTAAATAATGGCACTCTGGGTCAAACAACAGCAGACCAGCAGTAAGTGAGGCAACCCCTCCATTCAGAACACGTTTCTCAGATTAAAACATCCCCTCCATGTCTTTTCACTCTGACTGAA
>JAWWEU010000081.1:33916813-34049770 GCA_035583155.1 Acropternis orthonyx
TTATTTGAATATTGAAGCCCCAGGACAGCACTTGGGCCAGGTACTCTGGCTGCAGTAGCTGCTGTAAAAGCAGCTTGCAACTGGTCTGTAGAACCATATGCTCCAGTGAACTTACTTTCTTGCAATGAAAAGTTTAGTTGTGACAGTACCTGATTGTCAGTGGGACATTCAGAGGGCAGACTGTAGTCAACTATGCTCATTCTTCAGCCTGAAAGCCAACCAAACTACATGCACATACTGACATCTCGTGAAAAGATACAGGCTGCTGGTATGCAGTGATTGCTCCCCATTACATTGATCATAATGATATCATTGCTACCTTATTCACTTGTGTCTCCCTTCCACTCACTCTCCCTCATTTTTTCCCTTGATCTACAAGGGTTTTGAGGGAGGACCTCACCTACAATTTTTAAACCAATGGTCCTAGGCACTATTGTAATAAATATGTCTATATGTACATACATACATATATATATATATATATATAAATTATAAAAGTCTGATCAAGTCTGTGTTGTGTAACTTGAGTGTGGTGTAGAAATCCCTCAGCCAGTACTGACCCAATGTGGTGAATTTCCACAGCAGAACCAGCCACTTGTGGGCTACTCTGGTGTGAGATGGCTCGGCCTGGAGGCCATAAAAATTGAAAAATGAGCTCCTTTCCTCCAGTACAACTCCATATACTTCAGTTTAACTTTCTCCACACCAGAGCTAACTTAAGTGGAACAAACAGGGCTGTGATGTAGCTATTCTTGATGACCTTGTGTGAATGCTACACACAGAGAGCAGTAAAGAGCAGAAGAGAGGTCACAGTAAGACCCACTGACCCAGAGTGTTTTACCGTAATAGAAAACATACTGCAGTGATACTTTAAATAGCATCAGTCCTTGTGCACGTAGCCCCAAATGGTCTAGGTCAGTATGAACCTACCCTCATGAGACCTCAGCAGCAAATTGCCATTTGCACAAATTGTCCTTGAAGGCTTCCAGTTAAGGGTAGCCTAGTCTTTTTATAGATAAATGTAGTGTTTAGTTATCAGACAGTCTAGAAAACTGGGTCAGATAGGTGTTGCATCATATCAGACAGAGTATTGGGTATTAATCAAGAAGGCACATAGTGAAGTATATATCATAGATATTTGATTACATTAGTGGAGTTATCTTTAATCATTGGGTAGAGTCATATGATGGAGGATGATCAAGTCACCATGGCTTAGCGGGGTACCACCCATCTGTTTAAATGTTAGTAAGGATGACTCACGGTCTTAGCACAACCATGCAAAGGAAGAAGAGCCAACGTGGTCAGTTGCAGCAACTTGGCTAACATGGTATTTTACTAAGCCAGCGTAATGCTATCTATCCAGCCCTCGTGCACCCAAAGGGACGGTGTACAAATGCTGATCAAAACTCCATCATGTCGAACAAGAAGCTTCTGCTGGAATGCAATGAAAATTCTTAATTTTTGGAAAAACAGCACCGGTGGCCAGAGTTTCAGTGAGGTTGAGCACCTGCCAGTTCTCTGTCTTATCTGTCCTTTATTTGTGGGCTGTTTGCCCAAGAACCCTGTTTATATTTAGCAGCACAGGTGCCAAGGAATGAAAATCTGACAGTCACCAATATTGACTGACAGGCTGCAGGCAGTATCTCCTCAGCATTTACAAGGAGAGGAGCCGAGTTGATCGGTCCAACATTAAAAAAGAAACATTATAAACTCTCACTGACTTTCTTTGTTGCCAGTTAGAAAGCAACAGCAAAAGAGATTGAATTGTCTTTGGAAGAGGAAGAAAGTTGAGTATCTCAGCCTGTGCCATATGCATTCCCTGAGCTCTGCAAGAGTGAGTATGCATGAGCACACGGTAATTGATGATCTGCATTCAATGCAGGAGCAGTTGAGGTATCCCTGAGTAGTGGCCAATACGAGTTTCCCTGCTTGGGGGGAGACCAGTGTGCATTATGTAGCACTTTTATTGGTGGCAGGAGTGCTGCAGGCTTTTTGGCAAAGAGGGTCAACCATGAAGCCCAAGGTTTCTCTGCTCTGCATCTCTTCGCAAAAATGCACTTGGAAACAGACTAGCGGGAGTGTGGCAAGAAAAAATACCTCAAGTACCAAGGATTTTTTTCCCTCTAGCTAAGCGTAAAGCATACGCCCTCCCCCAAAACAAAGCAGTGTTAAAGATAAAACTGGGGACAGCAAAGAACCTTCTTTGCCGTTTTAATAAATACCAATAATTCCCTTTTGCCCAAGCCCCATATTCCCAAATTCATTAAAGCAAATTTGGAATTTGTTTTTGGCTCTGGAACATATGAGCAAAACTCAAACTGTGCAGTCCCTTGAGAATCACTTGCACAAATTGTATAGGTCAGGCCAAAATAAGTTTCTGTCAAACAGCCTAACACCTAAACTTATTATGAAACCGGTGAATTGTACAAGGGGTCTGTATGTGGGACATCTCAGAATGAATAAAGGTAGGGAGGGGGCTGTTGTCATGGTATTTGTTTTACTTTGGCCCCACTGAAAACTCAAGTGGTATTTTTATTGAATGCATTGCTCTGGTTAGCCAGTGCAGTTTCTGTAGACTGTGTCTAAGCCAATAGACCCATAGGGCTCTAAGTCTCCAGTGCACAGGTGGGTGCACACCTCAGTCTTGTTCCACAACAGGTGGGAGAATGCACTAGTGCTTTCTCTTTCCCTGCTCACTCCTCCCTGCCTGCTGTCTGGGAGGAAATCCTGTGTGCATCCCCAGCAGGGACTGCAGCACACTCTGTTCTGCTGCCCAGATGCCCTAATGTGGGGGTCCCAGCCCTTCTGTCTGGCACATTGACTGTAAAGCACGAGATAAAGAAGACCTGTTTGAACTTGTCTGCTGCTCTGCAGGACAGTAGTTTTGGTAAAGATGAGCAGGTGGGAAGTGGGCACTGCTTGTGAGGGTCACCACAGCCACTGGAAACTGAACAGAGATCATTCTCCTCACATTCAAGCTAGTATCTCCTCACTTTCTTCTTTTCAAAGGAGCACTGAATCTACTTTTCATGCTATTTTGACCCTATCCTAATGATTTGTCAGTCATCTTGTGTGAATGAGTGCTGTGAATGACCAGCTGTGTTTAAGTGGATGGTAGAATCAGTCAGGGTCTGTGTGCTTGGAGTATATTTCCTGAGCTCATTTCTTCTGCACTGCATCCTTTCCACTTATACTACCTCCACAGCTCCTCAGCTTAGCCTTGTGCTGAGCTGACTGTAAAGTCCCCTGTCCCAGAAACTCATTCATGCTTCTTCACAGTACTTACTGCACTTTCTCACAGGATTACACCACGTATTTGGGAGACATTGTCTTGAGGTTTTTTGGGGTGATACGAAGCTATAAGTATATCCTATTCCTCTATCAGCAGATAACCAGGGAGGCATAGGAAGAACTTGTCTGTATCTGAGATATGTTTGTTGCTGCTTTGGGGTCTCTTTTTTCCCCTTCTGAATAAGTACTGTATATGTCTGGGAGGATTTTTAAAATATCCTTCAAAACACAGGCTTTTTCTCTCCATGGAGAACCAAGACAAAAGGATGGGTTCAGTCTTGTGCAGCTGCTAAAGAGAGGGCAGCTGAGGGCAGAGGGGTGGGAGGAGTAGGGTGTCTGAGTACAAGGGAATTAGCAGGGCAAGGACTTTGAGGTGGCATCTGTTGGGACAGAAATGTTTCTGGGGCAACAGGGTTGAAGAGAGGAGGGCTGAAGGACTGTAAGTCCAAGGGTGGGAAATACTGGGGAGTTTTAGGGAAAAGAGGATTAGGTGGTTTGAATTCTTGGCAGAAGAGTAGACTTCTAGGTCAGAAGAAAATGTTTTTGCCATCAGACAGGCACCTCCACTTTTGAAGCCTGGATGTGGTGTCCTGCGTAGTGGATGTCTGTTAATCCCATTGCTTGCAGCCTTTGGACCCTTTACTTGTAGTTAGACTACTGGAAGTGACAGAGAAGGGATGTATGTATTCACGATTGCCAGTACCACTTACAGTTGGAGGGGTAAGATGTAAAGTCCCATCATTTGGTGTGACACAGTTCAGATCAAGTGGGATAAACAACTGTCTTCCTCCTTGCAGGTCTAAGGTTATGACTCTGCTTCCCTGACCAGTTTTGAGGCTTTCATGGCTGGCTGTGGATTTGTCACTGAAACAAAGGATGCTTCTGCCAAGGCTGAAAATCAATTGTGATGTTTAGAGGCTCTAAACATCTTAGACCTTTTCCATGCCCTCCCACTCCTGCAGATGCTCTTCAAGCTCCTAGACTATGCCCCCTTCTCTCCAGTCCTTCTTAAACCTTTAGTGGTAACTATCCTTCCCAATAAACAGTGTAAACCACATGTTATACTGCAGAGCATTCTGTTCTCTGATAATTTAACATACCTACTTGTACTAGCAATGTTTGTTGAGGCACTGTATGTGAAAACTTCCTTATTTTCAAACTTTTTGAAAATGTAAAAATTTAGACTCACCCCAAACTTCAAGCAACTTATACCTTCTTCAAAACTGAAAAGAAACCCAAACCAACCAAACAAAAAAACCTGATTAAGTAACTCCCAAGGCTACATTCTTAAAGGCTATTTTCGAAGTGTAGTTTTATTTAATCCATTAATTTTATGATTCTTCTTTGTGAGTGGGCCTTCTTTCTCACATGCACTCTGTTCCCTGTGCTGTACTTAAAAAAATCCATCTAAATCTTTTGAATCCCTTTTGCCAAAGTAGCTCATTCTGCTTTTTTATAGTCTGTATGTTTTGCTTTTACAAGCTGCTTAATCTGAATGTAATTTTCCTAATTTTCTTTTTATTTTTTTCCCCCGTTTTCTGTTGCCTGGTGACATGCCAAGTGGTGAAATTAGTAACCTCGCTTTGGAACAAAGGCTTGGTAGAGTTTCACAGGAGAGAATATCAAGAGATGAAATGCTCATTTTAGAGTTGTTTATTTACAAGTGATAAAATTTCAAAATTAATTTAAGAGTGGTTAATTTTATGTCATAGTCTGCAAAACCGTTATCCAGATATTTTTGTTCCTGAAGGCTGAATTTACAGCAGTGCACTGACATGTGATTCCAGGAAATGCTCCTGCTTTGTTTGTAGAAATCTTTTGCTGGCCACTATGAGATGCAGAGGTGCATAGACTGAGACCAGCTGATACATTTACATTCATGTTATATCAGACGAACTATATTGGTACTCTAACTGATAAAGAGCAGAAGGAATGTGATTAATTTGCTTCTTGAAAACTGTATGTTCCACTGATTTATGCAGGAAAGGACAAATCCTGCATTGGTTTATCTGCGCCTGCTTGTCTGGAGTTGCCTGTGCCTAGCAATGGCTGGCATGCTAAGCTTTGTTTTGGTCTCCATAACCCATGACAGCTTTCTTCACTTATCTTCTCTTCTAGGCCTGTCCCAGGTTCTCTGTCTTCACTACTGCACCTACACAACCGACAAAGACAGCCTATGCCTGCCTCTATGCCTGGCACCCTGCCCAACCCTACCATGCCAGGATCTTCTGCTGTACTCATGCCTGTAAGTTTTTTTGCTTTAGATTTTTCAGGGGGGAGGAAGGTCCCCTCTATGCAGAGGTGAAAGTCTCCTGGATTTTGTAAAAAGTTCAAGTGTAATGCCCTAAGGAAGCTGGACCTTTTTCAGTGCTTTGTCTTACACAAGAGTATTTCTGATGCAGTTAACAGCATGTTAATTAGTGTGAAAGTAATTAGAAGCAGTTAACATGAGACTACACTTTCTGATTCTCACACTTGGCCATGTAGGTGAGATTAGTATGTGTGTGCTGGAGCAAAAAGATTTTTCTGAATTCAGACAAAACTGAAAAAGATAAGTTATATCAGTGAACTCTAAGCAATCCTCTTGGTGGGAGATAACCAGTTAACAGGAAAGAAATGTGACTTCCTTTCTGGCCTATTAACTTGCACCTATTTAGAATTAGGTCATGATGACTGCTGATCTTCCACTTATTTCTGCAGGGATGAGAATATTTCCCATATTATTATGGGAGTCAAAGGGGTGTTTTACAGTTGTATCTTCAAATTCTTAAATGATTTTAACAACCTTTTCAGTATAAGACATTTGGGCAGGTTAGCAGTGGAGATGAGTAGGGATGACATAGGGAAGAAGGGATGGAGAAAGGAGAAATTTTTGTTTCATTTCACTGTGCACAGTTTGGAAGACAATCTGGGAGCAGTTGACCATGGGAGGGAGGAAAGCACTGCTTGTTCTAGATTTGTTGGAGCAAAGGGGACACTCCACAGGAATACAAAGATTCAGGTTTGGCTGATATTCAAGCAGTCATTATTAAGTTATTAATTAGTAACTTGTCAATAAGGTTCTCCTGGAATATTGACCAGGAAGTTCAACAGAAAAAAAAACAAGATGTCACTGTGGGAGTTTTTTCCTGGCATGATTCCCAATGAACCTGAAATGGAGCAAACATCTAGCAACAGTGTAAGTTCAGTGGCTTCAGGCTGCTTCTGGGGAACCCTTTGGGCAACTTTACTTGCAGATGAGCAGGTGTGCTCTGGCTGAGAGCCCCGGAGATGTGAGCTTGGAAGCAAGACAGACCCTATCAGTGCTGGCTGCCCCAGCTGCAGCTGCTGCCCACAACCCTCCTGAAAGGGCTGCAAGGGGAGATGGCAGTGGGAGCTGCTCCTTCCCCATGGAGAGAGGGTAAGGAGCCTTGGCAGCAGCAGCTTCTCCCCACCAGTGGGCAGTGGATATTGACATCTCCCCAAGGCATAGCACCCATTCCTGCAGGCATCGTGGAAAGTGGACTACAACACCTCAGCACAGGGCACAATAAAATAGCTTCCCTGCTTGGAGAGCTCAGAAGGATCCAAAAGCTTCTTCTTTGCAAGAGCCAAAGATTCAGGGGCCCAAAGCATTTAGGATGCTCAACTCTGGCTGAAAGCAGCACCATAACCCTGCCTACCATCCCTGCCAATGCCTGGCAGTATATGGGACTTGCCTCTTTTTGGGGAACACACTCCAGGAAACGATTTTATACAGGACTTACTGTCATTAGGTTTTTTTAACATCACTCCTTCCCCACCTGGTGAGATTAGTTTGCAGAAAGGGCCCTGAATAGACAGGAGGAGTTCTGCTTTGTGTTTTGCTATCTCAGCAGTGCATGAAAGCTTCCCTTACAAGATATATGGAAAACTCTTCTCATCTGAGTAGTCCGAGTGAAGGAGAAAGAGCCAACTTCTTTTCCATATGCTTGAGATTTTAGATTTTTATTTATGCTTTTAACGAGCTAAATTGGGCTGTGCTGGTAGGGGAAGCTACAATTTTATACAGTGATGCTTTTAAAACCACTTAACTCTGAGTGTTGTTATACTGAAAGGGAGAAAATCATTACAAAAAAGCGCAAACCTGGGTGGCTGCTACATTTGTTTATTAAAGAACCCCTTTCTTTATAATTGGCTGTGAGTTTTCAGGGCCGATTCTGATGAAACACACGCCTGTGTGCATACACACATTCAATTCATGACACAGATTGTTATTTTTCCAGTCATGACTTGAAGAAATAAAGCTGAGTCCATTTAAATAGAAACTGAGAGTAAATTCTTGCAAATGTCTCCAGATGTTTTCAAATATATTTTTTTTCTTTTAAAAGATGGAGCGGCAAATGTCAATGAACTCCAACATCATGGGGATGCAGGGGCCGAACCTCAATAATCCGTGTGCTTCACCTCAAGTCCCCCCAATGCATTCAGAAGCCAAAATGGTAAAAAGAGAAATTTTTTTTAAATAACTGCATTTTCTCATATTCCTGTTGCATACCAGTTACCCAGACAGTGGGGGATGTAGCCAGACACTGCTTACTTCATTCTTAGTCATATGTTATACTCTTTTTTAATATGCTGCAGTAAATTGCCTTTGTGTCTATGAACTTTTAAGATGTTCCTAGTCCTAACTGAACTCTCAGTGAGAGAGAACTGAAGAGCGGGCTGTCTGAGCCACACTGTGTTAAATAGGATTTTTTGGTACAGGTTAGTAGAATTTAAGTAAATGGTCTGTCTATTTCTCTAATAGTGTCTGTGCTCTACAACTTGACTTAAAGAAAATTGTCAGTTAATAAAGAATGCAGTAAAAAGTGTGTGCTGTGGAGGGAGTGTACATAGTCCTCATTTTTTCCAGATAGGAGTGTGGTGTTTCAAGGTAATGGCAGTGCTAGGGAAACACGCTAAATAATATATATAAAACTGGAATATATTCTTCTTCTAGAGTGCAACAAAGGCGTGGCCATCAAAAAGAAGTGTCAGAATTTGGATAAATGTAATTCATTTATACAAGTCAAATGTCATAACAAAAAAAAACCAAAATGTTTTTTAAAGTTGTTCTACATCTTACAAGGTCAGGACTTCTCAGGCATATGCACTGGTATAGGATTAATGTAGGTAAACTAAAGTAACTGAGCATTTGTAAGTTTTCACGGCTTTATGTGCACTTCTGTGGAGGTGTTCAGCACTTATATCCTTGGAATTGAGTTCATCGATGTAGAAACACTTGGGCTTTTTCGGTTTCAGAACTGCCATTTGCTGACTAGTGGAAATACCAGGACAGAAGTTTTTACTTTTAACTCTGTAGGGTTTTTATTCTCAAGATATCTCATCATAGTGTAAACCAGCAGTAACTGCATTGAACTTCTCTCAGTGGCATTTCGCCGAGGTAAAACTGTCATTAGTGAGAGAATGAAATCAAGCCGACAAAGATTAAGCAACCACATGTGTTTATATATTTCTACTTTGCATGACTGGTACAGCTTTTAAAGTTGTTGTCATCTGCCCTGAGGCAAAGAAGAGTATCTTCTTGTCTGTAAGTATGGTGTATGCAAGAGACTCTGGGCTAAGAGCAGCAACATATACGAGCTTATTCTACCTCTGTTTTCTTAGGTTGGCTAGGTCATGCCTTCGCCTCACTGTTGATCTGGGTTAGGCTGTTAACCCAGCCTCTGTTAACACTCCGGCTAAAACCACACTGCATAAACATGCAGCCAGTTGGCCAGAAGAAGAACGATAGCCAAAAATGATGGCTGCCTCAGCCAAGGAAAACCTGTGGTCAAGAGTTCTCTCTGCTGTACCACACAGTGACGGTGACATGCCAAATGGCAACAGCATCTGCAGCAGAGCTTGTTAAAAACCTTTTGGAATAGGCAAGTGTTTTTTCAGTGCAAGTGTAGCCTGAGCCAAGCTAAATACTCCTTGGCTGAATAAATCCAAAACTGGCATATGTTTTGGGGACTAAAGGTTCTGTAGTTTACTCTCTCCCAGCACCCCCTGCCTCTTTTTTACTGGAAGTGTGAGGCTACTTAAGAACAAGATTAAATTATTGGTGCATATGGTGAAAATTCTGTGCTTTAATAACTGAAACTGTACATTAATACAAATTACTTTTTAATCTGGGTAAGCAGGTTTGTCCCTAACTCTAATATATGAAGGCACGGTTCTTTCAGACAGAAAGTGCTATCGGTTCCAAAACACAGTATAGGGAACAAGCAGCGCCTTTGCTTCTCAGGGGATTTCTGCCACTCTTCCAAGAGTGGAAAAAAATCTGCACATATTAACTCTTGAAGAGGTAAAATTCAGAGCCCCGGCATCTTTCTTCTTTTCAAATGCAGGTTGGTTTTGTTTTAATATAATATATTTCTACATTCTGGTTTTACAGTTTGTTTTTGTTTGAGCACACATGTAATGTAAAAAGCCTCTTTGTTTAGCCACTGCTTTGAGCAATATGAATCTATTAACAATACTCTGTGTGAACACAAAATAGAAAAAAATGTAGGAAATATTCAGAGCAAAATTATTTCTTACATGTAAGCTCATGGATGTTAAATCAGAATCACCTGTATTACAGCCATGTTTGTTCTTATTATTAGCTATTTCGCTTTTCTTCATGCTTAAAGCACAAGACTTCACATATTCTAGTGACTTTTTAAAAAAAATTAAAAATGAGGGTGCTTAGTACCTTACTGGACTGTGTCCTGCATTAGGAAGGAATTTCAGATTTCCCTGGATTCTGCTAATGCTATTATTGCTGGTGCATTCACCACTGCTTATGTTCTCTTTGGCTGGCCCCACTCTGAGAAGAATGTGTGTGTCAAGCACTAGATAGAGTCACCTAAGATGTTTGCAGCTGGTGACTGAAGTAATTGGAGAAATCAGGGGGACTTTGGGCCTGATTCATCAGGTGTCCAAATCCATGGGAGATGGATCAGCACTTTTTGAAGGCCTATATGAAACAATGCAGGATGGACTCCTTTAAACATGAGACCCTGATGTAAGACTAAATCTTTCTGGCTGCATGAAAGTATGTACTTGAGCAATGCAAGCATGATTTGGTATGCAGCAGTCATAACACTATTTGTGGTGACTTAATTTGCCTCTGTAAAATGCATATGAATAAAAGATACCAGTATGGATGCTGTGTGATGCCAGTTTTTTTAAAGAAAACAGATAGTTGCCAAAAGATTCACACCCTTGGTTGGTTGAAAATTTGTTTGTAGAAGGAAATGGAAGACAGTCTGATAAATGTGTACATTGTCTCATATAAAAGCACATCTAACACATATCTAGAACATGTGCTGCATTAATGTAGTGTTTCTATAATAAGCAATTTATTTATCTATATGTATTTTAATAAGCTTGTAATACCTGGCACTTAAGGAAAGCCACACTCTGTCACCCAAGATGCTCGTTTCCTGGTTTAATTTTTTTTTAGGAGAATGTTCCATCAGATTTTAAGGTATTGTAGATGACACTCCAGAATGGATTTAATTTATCACAACTATCTCAGTTTCCCTCATGGCGTGCCTCTCAATTAGGTTATCACCTAATGCTTTAAAACTGTCCTAGTAAGTGAATGAGTGAACATCTAAATCAATACTGCTTTCTTCTTAGATTCAGAGCTGAGTGGATAAAACCCTTATGTAGTCCACCAAAAACACACATTGATTTTATATTAAAATATATTGCATTGGAAAGAGGAGGAAACATATAGCTCTTAAGTGTAAGTGGCAAAAATAAGCAGAGTAGCATGTGTAGCATATTAACATGTGGTTCAGTAGGCTGAGGGTATTATGAAGTTGGAATTGTTGGCGGTGCCTTTGCCTTAATATACTGCTTACATACAATTTGGTTTTGCAGTTTCAGAGTATCAGAGGTTTTAGAACTCGGAAGTGCAATACTGTGTGGATTACTGGAATGAAAGATAAATGGTATGCACTGAATCTCTGGAAGCCTGTGTGACGGGATGTCTTTTCGATGGAGCTGATTCCTCTGTATCTGAATTTTGCGAGGCATTGATCTTTACCTATAGAAATTTATGTCCTCTGAAAAGAGGTGTAAAAAGCAGGCTGGCAATGAAAATAATTTAACAGTTTTCAATTTGACCTGTTTTTTTTTTTTTTTTTCTTTTACCCTTTCTGTCTGCCACTTGCTGGGTATGTAGTTTTATGAAAATTAAATAAAATGTAATATGTATAGATTGACTGTGCCTGTTTCCTGACAAAATCTTATGGTTCTTTAAAAAAGAAAAGAAATTATTTCTTTATCAGAAGTGCATAGGAGTGTAGGCTATTGTTTTCACCTTTGTATGCATTACTAAGTTGAACAGGAATAATAAAAAAATCAATTTGAAAGTGTCTATCAGATGAAAGAGTGAAACCATAACCAGAAAAGAAAAGTAATAAATCAGTAGTGTGCATGCTCCTAGTTACAATAGTAAAATAACTGAACCTCCTAATTCACCTAAGAATGCAGGACAGCTTTGACAGAGGAGGAGGAGAGAAGTGAAAGAAATTGCAGTGAGCCAGTTGTCATCAGCACTACTTTTTATTGAACTTAATGAGAGTTAAGGGTCCAGATCCTACTGGTGGCTGTGAAAATCCTGGTCCAAGCATCAGTCAGCTCTCTATCCCAGAGGAAAGGCTGGACTGGCTGCGGAGACCTGGGTGCATTTCACACGGCTTTAAGACAGGCACAGCTCGCTTTCTCCAGGGACACAACATGTCAGCCAAATGGGAAAGGCTCAGCTACAAAGGTGGAGGGTTTTCTTCAAATGCAGACTGGGGGCTGAGTTTGGATGGAGTCTTCTGCTGCTTCTTCTTTTACAAATAGCCTGCATTTCCATGCCAGTTTGCTATGATAGGGCAACTGGTGCAAAGTGAGAAATAGCTGGACTAAGCTCTTACCTTGGCCTGTCTTTGGTGCTTGGCTCAGCACTTGGATGTGGAAATGAAGAGTGCTGCCCTAACAGCAGTGGTGTGCTGGGACAAGTGGTAGCCTTGGGAAGGACATCCCTTTGGGTTCCAGCTCTGGGTCCAGATCTGCAAGGTTTCCATACTGATTTCAGGGAAGAGGCTGACATAGGCAGGCCAGGCAGGATCAGAGCCACTGAAGCTCTAGGTTTAGCTACTTGACACTTCATGACTAAAGACACTTGGTTGAACAAAATAAACGGTTTGAAGGATATGTTTTCCTATCAAGCTGGCTGGGAAAGGAGTGGCTTTAGTAGGGCAGCATGCACTACTGAGCAGAAAGAAAAATGTTGCATCTCTGCAGACTTCTGAATAGCAGTTGCTCATCTTGAATGAGAATGAAAGCAGCATAAGAGGAAAAAGAATGTGCAAGGCAAAGTCTTCCAAATAAAAAGTAGAGGTGTGATGAAATTTCCTGTATTCTGTTTTCACAGAAGAGATAGTTAAATAGTTAAAAACCACGGTGCTTCTGCAACTGTTGACAAAGCTTGCTGTTCTGAAATTGTATCTCCTGTTATATTTGTGCTTATGTTTTAAAGTCCCCAAAGCCACACTTTTAGTGTGCTCCTGATCTGTGCTTTAAAATCTTCCCCGGACAGTAGCTTTGCCTGCAGACAGCATGCCTTGCTGTGGATTAAGGTATTATCGTGATGGGTGAAGCTAACCATATTCTGTTTTGTTTACTGAAACAGGACCTTGTACCCGTCATGCCTAAATTCTGGATTAGGAACCAGACTGGGTAGGAACTAATTCTTCTTAAGCTGTCAGTGGCTCTGTAAGTTCACTAGGGAAGCAAGGTGGCTCAGTTACTCAGAGCTGCTGCGAGTATGTGCCAAATATCTGATCTTGCTTCTCCTGAGTGCGTACAAATTGTGTTGCTTGTTGCAGGCACAAGTTGTAACAATTCCTTGCATTTTTCTTTCTTTGTGTCACTTTATCCTGCAGTGATCTTATCAGCAATATTTCCCGAGAAGAACTTGGATTTTTATTATTTTGTTTGCCTTGATTCAGCTGGGTGTTAAAGTGACCTCGCTTTCTCCCCCACCCACCAGCCCTCACCCTTTCTCTCTGTTTCTCCACCAGTCTCTCTTTCCTCAGAGGATTTACCGTCTTTGTAGATTTGTTTCTCTTTCTCCTTTTCCCTCCAGTGTCCACCCTGATTTTGTAACCATAGCAATAATTGAAATACAATCCTAATATTTGCTTGCTGTAGCTATCATCTAGCTCAACATATGAACTGCTGGCTTTCGTATGTCATAAGATTTTGAAACTTAAGTCCAGTACATCTGTATATGTGAGGGTAACTTGTTTGGTGCCCAACTGTCCCCTAAAGAAAAGGTTTTGTTTGTGTAAAGTTGCATGTCACTGGGCATTGGAGCAAGTAAAAGCAAGTCCTTATGGTAGTGAAGCCAGGGAAAAAGGAAATTGTGAAAAATAAAATCAAGGTTGCGTTACACGGAAGTTCTGCTTCACACAGATTTATTTCAGTCTTTTGCTTGGAATATGTAAAGCTTTCATTTTCCAAGATCTTTGCAAGATCCATGAATAATGGAAATTGTTTTGTACTTCAGGCACATTAAGCTCAGTGTTTGACTGGGATGTGCTAGTGCATCTCATGACGAGCGGTGGGCTTTGGGGTGGAGGAGATGGTGTTACACACTTTACCAGCCCCATATTTTAAGCACTGAGGACATGAGAGCTGGAAGCAGAATTCTCATGGCAATAAATCTCTTCTTTATGAACAGGCTTAAAAAGCGTTTTCTAAAAACTATACAGTAGCTAATGAAGCAGTTTATTAATTATGATAGCCTTCCTGTGAGATAAATAATTTTAGACTGTTGAACTGAGAGAGAAAAGTGAAGTGACTCACTAGAGGCCACGCAGTTTGTCAGTGGAAGAGCTGAAACAAGCACAGAAGAATTTCTGACTGCCAGTTCCAGAAAACAATTTTTGTCTGAGTAGAATTTGTGTTTTGGGTTTTTTTTCAAGTTGATATTGATATTAATAATATCAATATAATTGTCAAAATACAGTATTGTTTCAGGATTAGGGAATGAGTGGGGAGACTAAACTCCTCAGGCTTACAGGGGGTGCAGGCCCAAATTTAGGTTTCAAATCCAGTTGAAGGTGGTGGTTTGTGTTTGGGTTTAATGCCCCTGAAATTTCCTGAACTTTAGTGATGAGATTTTGGCTCAGAATGACAAAAATTAACTGATCTTCTGAGACTTCTGTCATCCGAGATGATGGAAGCCTTGTGAGATCAGCTTCCCTGGCATCATGGCTTTCACTGAAATCTCAGGAGAGCACTTACTTTCACATAATGTCAACCATATCCAAACCAGGACTAATGAATACCCCTGTAGATCTCCTCCTAAGATCACAGGCATATTTGAAACACTGCTACAAGCTGTGTGCAGTCTGAGGAAATGTTAACAGCATTTGTTGTTTCTCCTGTCAGATATGGCCGGTGACACTTTTCAGTGGTGGGAGGGCTAGATACTGTCTTCCAGATGTTCATTAGTGCAACTTCTCTTATTTATGTTTGGAGAAGTATTAAGAAGGTCATTTAAAAACTGGGACAGGCTGGGTCTCCCACCCTGGAAACACTTACGCAGCAAACTTTGCTCTGCTCTGGCTTTTACTAACAAGTTGCTGGCCAGTAAACTTTATCTGAAATTTTAGTGTATAAAATGCTATGAATAATCTTCTCAAATGTGCTCTGTAGTCAGACTGTATAGGCTGTAGCATAGTTAGGTGTGTCCCCTGCACTCTGTATCCTCTTTATTCTACAATTGCTGCATAGCCCACTTTACAGTTCGCTACTTCCCCCTCCCCGCCCTCTTTCCCCAGGGAACCTGAGCTCTCTCTGCTCAGTGCGTTGCTCATGTGCTGAGGACTGAATGCAGTTTATTTGGCAATGTGGGTGCCTCCAAGTTACTCTACTTTAGATAGTTTTCCCTGTTTTAAGTAACTTAAGTTACAAAGAAGACTGAAATAATTGACATAGCTGGAATATTGCAGAGGCAGAGGTTTGATCAGCGGGATTTGATCAGCTAAAAATGAACTAGAATAAACAGATGAAGATTTGACTAAAAGACTTAGATTTTTTAGGAAGAGAATTCAATTTATGCAAAATCATCCTCTTCTACTCATGGATGTGGGTTTTTTCACCTGCCATTTAATATATTAAAGTCACACTGAAATCAACTCATTTTCATATTCTATAAATTCTAATATTCCATATTCTACAAATCTTATTTTAAGATAGTGTCAGATTCCTCATTTAGTGACAATACCAATGTGGAAGTACTTTAATTTAGGATTATTACTGCCGTTATATTACATTTTCATTCATAAGAGCTTGGTCTTAAAATTATGTTGTTAAAAAAAAAAAAAAAGAAAGCTTTTGTAAAATATTAAAACAGCAGCCAGGATTCCTGTAGCTTTGTTGTTCAGTCTACTGGAAATGATTTAAAACAAAATATCCACCTTTTCACTGCAACTCCTCTCCTCTCTTCTCCTCTTGTCTCCATTTTAAGTTTTCAAAATGAATGTTCAGAAAGGACACAAGCCCTATAAGGAGCTTAAAGTAGAATTTCCTAATCCTCTAGCTTTAAAAAATCAGAGGCAAAGATTTTTGGTATAATCAGAAATTACTTTTGAAATTTAGCCCTGATCCTCCACTGCTGTAAACCTGTGTAAGTTGACTTCAAAGGAACTGCATGGTTTTTGCATCAGCTGAGGGCATAGTTTATACTTCTGAATCTCTAAATTTCCTTTAGACAAGCTCTCGCCCTTCCACAGTTTGATACTGCCAGGTAAGCATTTTGTTTATTTTGACTTTAATATTATTTTATTTAAAATCCATATTTTGTATTCTACAAAATATTCTGCAGACTACATACACTCTGACTATAGAGCACATTTTCAAGATTATTCATAGTCTTATATACACTACATATTTAGTACATATTTGCCCTTCTTTTTGCACACTGGTGTTTTGACAGCTCTTCCACAATCTTATATGAACTTTATCTGGTTTGATTTTTCAACTCTGCTTCCTATAGATCTTCATTACATAATATGAACTCTGCTTCCCATAGGTGTTCATTACATAGTATTTAAAGATAAATTAATTACTCTAAGCCCCAAAATAATATCAGGAGATTTTTGTAATTGATTTATCATACCAAACAATCATCAGGAGTTTTGTGACAGGTATTGGTACCTGTCCCTAATGATTCATAATGAAAAATTGCCAGATATTTCTTTGAAACTGATGTTTGATTGATGTTGTTATATTTAGGCCACATTATTCTGGAATGTTTAAATTAGACTAAAAGCCACCTCTGAATATACATGTGCAAACACAGACTACATTTTTAGTTTCCCATCTGGAAATACATATAAAGTCCAGGACTGTTTTCAAGTGGCAAGAAATATTGTAATATTTTTATTATGGTATTTCAGTTCACACTCATACTAATATGAAAAGTTCAGTAATGACATATCCTCAATACTGCCCTCAAATGCCAAGGTTACACATGAAGTCCAATGGGATCTAGCAAATATTTAAACTTTTATTAAAGCCCAAAGCCCAAAATAGACTTTACTAGACCTGTACAAATTATTTTAAATTATGTAAATATTTTTAATATGTCTGGCTTCTGACAGAACACCACTATACACTGAAGTATGACATTCACAGTACTGTGCCAACTTTTTGCCTTTTTTTTTATTTCCCAAAATACCTACCATCATTACTGTATTTGACTAGAGGCTGCTTTATGTGCTGCTTGTGGTTCAGGAGAAATATATGTAAAGAGGATGGTTTTGTTCTCTGACTGTTAACAGAGGCTCTTTAGCATCAGGTTAAGCGTGAACTTTGTTTTGGCTGCCAACATAGCAGCCAGGAGATACCCAGGATAAGGGTGGGGGAAGTCCTGAGCTGCTTTCCATCTACTGGACATGTGCAGCTGCTCTGCAGGCGGGGGTTGGTGTGCAGTGTGTGAGTGTGTCAGGGAGAAAACTATGTGTTTGGGGTTCTGTAACAGATACTGCTCTAACTTCATCTTCTAGGAATTTTCTTAAATTAAAAAATCCTGCCAAAACATCAATATCTGGATGTGTACAGAATCTGGGCTTTTGAGTTCTTCATTTAAACAACAGGCAGTGGTAGGCAACAGTGACAGCTAACAAACTGAAGAGCTCCAGGTTTATTGGTCAGATGTTTGCAGGTGTGCATGTTTGTGCACATGTCCATTTTAAGTTTGGGGGTTTTTTGTTGATTTGATGTTTTTTCCCTCCTCTATTACATGCAGTTTTACTGAGCAAACATAATCTTATCGATGCCTATTTGCCTAACTTTCTCCATCTATTTAGTTGTGTACTACCTTATCTTGTGTCAAGAAGCCACTTTTCCTGAAATACTTTAGAATGCTGAAGAACAATAAATGTCTGAAAATCCATGGGTGTTATCCAAAACTCACTTACTAACATTTAGAGTGACTACTATTTGCACAAAGAATAGGAAATTTGTTCAGCTACAGCAACTTGCAGAGGCTTGTCAGGCTTCTAAATCATGTTAGTGGTGGATTAGTTTGATTGGAAACTTGATCCAAGCAAAGTTTGAATTAGTTCGATACAGAGTTCCCAGAGGTAATCTAGAGTTTATGTAAAAAAATCATATATAACTGCATCAGTACTGAGAATTAAAATAGGAATAAATTGCCCTTGGTGAAATTTGTGGTTACTGGGTTTGTCTAAGGATACCCAAATCCGTCATTTAAATAAGAAAATAAGGTAGCTTGATCTCATTTTAAAGATTTTAGAAAATAAAACTTCCCTTTCTACTACACTTGAAATTCAAGATGTTTCTTTGCTAGTCTTAGTAAAGCTGGGATATATGACTCATAACATTAGTTTAATACTGCCCACAAAAATCCAAATAACATAGCTATGAGTTGTAGTACCCATCCAGCATGTACTTTCCTCCTATAGGAAGAAAACTATCCCTAGGGCTCCTGATTACTGCAACCTGGGTGATGACCAGCTGGATGAAGGAGCTCTAAACTTGCTCACTTTACTAGTTCTGATCTCTGCTTTGTTCCCTTCATGATGAAAACCAGAGATCATGAATGTGTATTTCTCTGGAACATGTAAGAACTTTCTGCAGAGACTTTTAGGGTCTAAAACAAAATTGAAGCTCTCTTGAGTTGCTTGTGTGAAGGGGATGATAAGCAACCAGAATTAAGTCCTGAATGTCTTTAAACAGATTCTGTTTAAATAATCTAAATTCTGTTTTAAAAAAATCTGCTGTAGATTCTGTTGAGCCTCCTGCCAGTTACAGGACAGGAGAAATCATGATGTGCATGTAGCTGGAAATGGCATTTGCCTGAAGTCGTGAAATGCCTGTCTGTCAATCTCCATACTTTGTTTCTCAGTAGGATGCTAGCATCACAAGTGAGGGACCTATATCTGCATTAAAGGTGAAACCAATGTATGCCAGGAGCTCCCTGCAGAGGCCTAGACAAAGGGCGAGGAGAAGAGCCCAGCAGGATCTGTCCAGGCTCCAGACACTTCCAATGTTGATACTGGGCTGCCACACCCAGTGAGGAAAGAGGGTCCGTAGTCCTCGTGCTCCTGAGGTGGAGGAGCATATGTGCCATCTCTGTGGGGAGTAAAGCAGGACCTTTTACCCCACAGTGAGAGCCCAGCTCTCACCAGTAGACATCTCCTGACCCTTCCCGAGCCTTGGTGTAGGGTAGGCAGGTGCTGGTTTTGGTCTTTGCTTTCCTTGGGAGCACATGCAAGACAGTCAGCAGTGCATCCCTGTCTCTTTGGCTGCTCCTCTCTTTGACAGAGAAAGCCACCCAAGCCACACCCCCAAGTCCCTCTCTTCTTCTTTTACACACCCAGTAGGTAACGTTAGCATGGTATCAGTGAACACTCTACCTGTCCACTTGAATGTCCATGTAGCATTTGATGTATCTCCCATAATAAATTATGTATTTCAAGGAGCAATAACAATAGCTGAGATTCTTGAGACAAGAAGAGTCATGTTACCAGAAGTACCAAAAAGGCTGATTAAAATTAAATCGTAGCAGACAACAGTTGTGTTACAAAGGAAGGCTCGATTACAGCCAAATCACTTTCTTTGCTAACCTCTGACTTATTTATTTTTCCTGCATGCTGCAGTCTGCATACTCTTTCTGGTTCTAATGAGCATTAATTGATTAGCTGGATCTATGAAGAGCTTGAGCACTCATAAGTACTATCCCAGTGGGTACACAACTAAATAGTTTATGAGGTAATTAGTATTTTAATGCCTTTTCTAATGAGCCTTTTCAGTAATGAAATCTCATGAGACCATTATTGGTTCATATATATTTCTTCAGACAAAACAGAAGGTAAGCTAATGCTATTAAGAGATTTTAAAGCCAGTTTATAAAATGGTTTTTAGTAACTTATTTTTGAATACTTGTCTTGGTTCATTTTGCTTTATTAAAAAAAAAAGCCATCCTAATTTTTCCCACTGCTCTGCCTCTTGCACTCCTCTCTCCTGACAGAATTCTTACACTATACTGCAATTTCAAATAATTGGGATAATTTCTGAGGCTGCTACATGATCTCTTAAGCTCAGCTGTAAGTAAATAATACCATACTGTCTGAGCGTGTTGTTTCAGATGTGTTCTCATCCTGGAAAAAAAAACAACTCTGTGCCTGGCTGCACAGTGCCTTGGATTTATGACTGTGTCAAGTTTGAGAGAATGACCAACCTCTACAAAGCTTTTCAATGTCAAGCTAAGTGCTATTCTGGAGGCTTGAAAGCAGCACAGAACTTGCAACCATACAGGCAGTTTTACCTCACCTCCTCTTTCTGCATTGTTGGATATATTCCATTTTACCTAGGTTTAACCCACTGTGGGAAGGAGAAGTCCTGTGCCTTGAATTTTACTTTTCTGGTACCTAAAAGGAGACATTTGAAGATGGCTTTTCTGGGAAGAGTTTTTCAGTGTGTGAGTAGATCATTTTTATCATTGGCCACAGGGGCTGTTGGTTTTTTTTCTTTTCATGTTCTCTGGAGATTACAAGGTATCAGCAGATTTTATGTTCTCATCTCTTAGGGCTCACTGCTTCTAGCCGGGAAGTGCAGTCTTCTCCTGAGTGGCACTTCAGCTGCAGTTTAACTGCAGATAGAAATGTGGGGGAACAGCCTGGGCCAAACAATGAAGCATCTGTGTTTTGGAAGCCTGTTCATTAAAATAGTTTTGTGTTATCTAGGTGATGTATGCCTTGAAATGCTTTAGAAACTTCATTTTAAGTCAGGGATGTATACTTAACACTATAAGGTGTAGGAGTAAAACTGTAAGCAATTCCCCTATACAGATGTCATTATGTAATATAAAATGTAGTGAGTCTAATTCATCCTTGGGGTGCCTTTAATGGTGTCAGCACAGTTTCGTAAACCATGGATTTAGCCTCGGGACATCACCACCATAAAACCTTACTGTCTTCCACTGGTATTTCTCTCTCTGTCTCCGAAGGTTTACTGAGACATGTCACTGTGCTATATTAATAGCCTAATCCTTGTTGGTGACTATAAGTAATTAGTAATATGGGTGTTGTTTTCTTCAAATGAATATGAAAAGCTACATTTTCATTTAGGGTAACCCTAAAAGCTCCCTCCAGAACATAGAGAAATGGTGTCCTTTGACTTCATGTGATCTTGCTTGCAATCCATGCATTAGCAATGCTTAGGAGATGAAGACCGCCCAATGCTGACCACTGCTTTCCACATTGCCTGCCACCTCCACACCCTTTTACAAACACAAGACCCAACTGCACAGGCGAGGTTAATGCCTCTTGTGTCAGCTCCTAACAGCACCTGCAGAGTCTCAGGCTTTCAGTGCTCACCTGTGTGGTGTGGTGGAGCATTTTTGTCAAGGCATGGTCCAACACAGTTCTAGGATGGAAGCTAAACAGCCTAATCTGTTTCCTTGGCTAGGACGTGGTAGCTTCTTGTGTCCATCTTCATGGTTTGTTCAAACTGCAAAATAAATCAGATTTGCCTGCTTTGCCCTCAGAGGTGAGTCAGCATTCTCCGGCTGCTCTGAGACCCTCTGCATGGTCAGCAACCCCACAGGCTGTGACAACACCAGTGCCCAGAGAAGAAAGTTCAAGTGAGAAGGTGCACTTCAGGTTACCAGCCCAAGAGCAGAGGAAAAATATCCTCAGAAAAATATTTTGGTTTCCATTTTGGAAGCTTCATAGAGGGTGTTTGTGTTCTGTATTCAGGAGCTTCCTTAGCGGAGAAAGGATCCCTCAACTGTCTGAGGGTAGGAGCTAGTAACTATCTGTCTTTCATGGACTTGGGACTTTGCTAAACAGTAATGGAGCGCAGTAAGAATTAAACTGGGGGGGGGTGGACAGACCAGTTGCCAGATGTTGTGTTTTATTTGGTAATATTTCTTTTAAACTTGCAACAGGCTGGAGTTGTTTTCCTTACATTTTCAGAGGCTCTGTTTGTTTGTGCTTCCTGAGTCATCACCTGTCTTTGCCAAGACTTTATTATATCTAACAAAAGGTATATTATTGATGCACTGTGGTATGCACAGAACCTTTCTATGAACTTTGCTGGACCTGGTCCTTCCAAATTAATTTTACTTCTTATCTCTGCACCTGAGCAAGTTCCTGCTCCAGACTCGGCTCTGACAGTGTGTAAATGCTCAGCAGGCTTTGATACCTCATCTGCTTAAGAGCACACCTTTTTCAGTTTCTTATGCATTTAGATCAGTGCTCTTACCTTTCATTCTATAATAACATGTATGTATATACATACATATACATGTAGTCTCTTTGGTGATTGCTAAAAGAACAGCAGAGAAGTAAACACTGAAGAAATGTCTCTACTAGAAATACCTGGAAAGAACAAAAGGTCCCTTTCTATTTCTTTCTCCTTGTATATTCCATGAGATCATGATTAATGGCTTTGGTGATGTTTGGAGGGCAGAAATTGCTTGTGTGCTCAATTCAGGAAGACCTCTGAATTGGCAGGGCCCGGGGGAACCAGGAGCTCTGGGTCTGAAAGGACCCATGATGTCATCTCATCTGGCCAAGGGGATGCAGCTATTACTTCTTTAGGCATTATTCTTGGATAGCACTAAGGTGCGTGGGTTTTTTTGGCCTTGCAAACACATTAATTCTGCCCGGAGCAATGGAAAGATTCCCCACCCTCAGGGGAGGCTGTTCAGGGTGGGGGGAGCCTTAATGTGCAGGACAGGGAGCTGTTGGGGGTGTGCATGCAGGAGGACAATCAGAGAGGATTCTAGACTTTGCAGTTCCACTTCTAGTGATGCAAACTGAGTTCAAAGGAATAGGAACCTCTAAATGAAGTGTACTTGAAATAAAGCTACTACGAGATAGAGAAATATACACAGTAGAGAAATAGGATATCTTGACACTTATTCATGGCTTTCCTGGGGTGTCTTGGGCTGTATAAATTCACTGCTATTGTGCTAGTGAAACCCTAGTTTCCCTGAGGCCATAACTGTTACTGAAATATAACTTCTTTTGCTTTGAATAAAGAAAAGAAAAAGTAAATTTACTACAGTAGTGTAACTCCTGTCAATCCCACACATAAAGGAATATGAAAAACATGTAATTTAAGAAATTATGGACACTCTCATAATGTCATGACAATTTCTTTCCAAATAACACGCATTTTGAGAATATGTGTTTTCTGTATAGGAGGAGTGGAGTTGAACACCCTCTTTTTCTTCAGCCTTTTGTTTCATTGGGTTGTCTGTCTGGTATCATTGATGAGCTCTGCAAGAGATGTGCTGTCTCTGTTTTGCTTTTAAGCTAAATGAATACATTCAGAAGGCATGGATAGTGTAAGCATCATATTCTCAGGACATCTTATTTCCTTACAATCTACTCAACTTTAATTCAGAATAATTGTGTGTTGTATTCACAGTTCAATTTAGATAATGTTATGTTTACATATTGTGCCTGGCTAATTGAGGACAGATATAAAGTGAAATTAAAATACAGAGTACCCAGACAATAAACATCCCAGTTCACAGTTAGACTATGAGTCTTTGTGCTTCTTCATAGTGTGATTTCAGAATCTAATTAAGCCAATGCTCAAGGAGTTTGAGGATCCAAACCTTAAATTGCTTGATTAAATTACTTTTTCCTATCAGCATGAGCTTAAGTGTCAAAGATAAATTTACAATGAGGGGCTAATGTTTAGGATGAAAAGTATGACATAAATTAAACCACATCAAGCCAGAAATGAACTGTTAGCTAACAGCACAAAGTGCAAACTGGAAATCTAGGAAAGTATAGTATGTCTTACTACAGGGTTGCCTATTTTGAAGAAGATAGAGCAAAGGATATGCCCAAATGTCTGCATTGTTTTCTGGAAATAGGCTACTATTTTGCATGTAGGTGTTATTTGTTATTTTCATTACTAAGTAGGAACATTTCTTTTCCCACTTGTCAGTCACATTTGAATCAAAAACTTGTCCCAGTGCTTTTGGGGGGATAGGGAACAGCTTATGGCTTATAATTTAAACTCAGTAGGAGGAATATCCCAGTTTATGTGTAAATAATGTAAAAATTAGAGATGTCTTACATGGTTAAGAAGGTAAATTTCTTTATGAATATCACTGCTTTATTTCAATACCAGTGTTATTCCTGAGCAAAATAAAAATGATTTCTGGATTTGTAAATGAAGCTGAAACCATGGGGTTCACAGTATGAGGGCCACTCTGAGTACAATGTCTGAATTAATCTTTGCTCCTTGCACAGAAGGCTGGAGCTGCCTGCCAGAGCGAATGAATGGATTCTGACTCTGCCACATTAGGCTATTACCAAATACAAAGGCTGGTCACAAATTACAGTTTGTCTGATGGCTTCAGATATAAGCATTAGAAAAACATTTGCTCAACAATAATAATTAGACAGCGATAGAGGCAAGTTTTACAGATTGCTTTGGAGCATTGAGGCAAATGTGACTTTCTGTGGGAAAAAACCTGTTTCCTGTCTAGTGATTCATAAAAAGCAAAAAAAGGCCCTTTAGTTACATCTCTTCTAAAGGTGAGACCAAACCACAGCATTTCTACAAAATCCAAATAACCTCAGTTTTTACTGCAAACACTGTAGTGTTTTACAGTACTACTTTTCCTCAATTAAACAACAAAAACAACAAAAAAATCTTACTGGAGAGTTGTTCCTGGTTTGAATTAGGGTCATGCTTGCACAGATACAGTGCTTCACTGAGTGGATTCTTTTTAGCTTAAACCTTAACAGTCAAATTAGAAGAAAACTCACAACTGGCTCAGAGGAGCTCAGCAAATCACCAGGCACCTTGGGCTGCTGAGATGCTTTCGTTCTTTAGCAATGAACTCATACCTTGGGTTTTTGTATTCTCGGAGAGAAGAATCCATAGTTCAGAGAACTGCCAGAAACAGGATGGTTAAATGAAGCCCAACAGTAAGCAATTCGTGTTACTGAAGCATGTCATTGAAACTTGGCACAAGTGCTGGGTCGGTCGAAGCTTGTGCTGTGGAATGGCTTTAAGTGCTTGTCATCCCCTAGATACCACTGCAAATGTTCTGTACTGTCTCTCCTTTTCTGCACTGCCTGGGAGAGTGAGTACAAGAATAAGTCTATGCATTTTCATTTGTTTTACTTTGAGTTTTCTGTGCTTTGGTTTCAGTAGCGTGGCTATCAGATGAATGAGGTTGAATCCATGCCAGGAGAGATGCAAAACAGCCTATTACTTCATTGTGTGGTTGTTTTGCTTGTTTGTTTTAAAAGTTTGCATGTACTAGTGAATGCAACGGGATGATAACATCTAATAATTGTAGTGCTGGCAGGAGCAATGCAAGCTTACCCACACAGCCTGCCAAGGTACCTCTAGTCTGGCTTGCAGCACCTTTTTTTTTCCCAGTGGTTGTCCTGCTGCCATATCATAGACCCAGAGAGCAGCTTTAAAGTACTCACAACTGGTGTATGCAGGGAGACCACCAAATTAATTTTCCTTTTTGATATGATTAGTTCTGGACTGCTGTGTTGCCATATCTTGTGCTAAGGTCCTTAACAGGGCGTTCCTGCTGTGAAAGTCCTCGTTTCCACTTTTGCACTGATGCAACTAAAGGGAAATTATTTCCTTCCCAAGCTGATCATTCTGTTAAAGATTTTGAGAGGGATCTGCCCAGAGCAGAAAGTATGAATAGATTAACAAATGCTGGTAATCCATGCATTGCAGAAATATGGACTTGATCTCTGTATATTTGCAGGCTTGTGTCAGTAGTGCAGAGAAATGTAAGACTGTCCTACAGAGCTGGTAATAGTTTCAGTGCATGGAGTTTGCTTCAGTTATTGCCATTCTGCAGTTCAGAGTACTAGTTAAAGGTACTGTGATGAGAGCTTCCTCCCATGCCTGTACCCTCTTGACAGGGACTCAGACATGGTAAGGACTTCTGTGATCTAGAGCAACAGAGCATGGCTGGTAATTAGATAATCAATTTTTTTAAAGGATGTCTTTAGTAATGCTAATTAAAATACCTTTAATTACTAAATTATCTCATTAATAAAGATAAATCTCCAGATTATTTTCTGTTTATTAGGTTGCTAGGAATACCTAATACATCAATATGTGTAGAAGTGTTCAGTGAGATTGCCAGGTTTTTTGAAAGATAAATAGTTTTACATGCTTCAGAAGTAGACTCCAAGTGGCTAAGGAATTGGCCAAATGCTAAAAATGTGACATCATTCTTGGCAAGTGATAAAGATATATTTTTGTTAACAGACACTATATAAAAAGAGCACTATACTACTTCAAGTAAAAATCTGTGTGTAAGAATAATGAAATGTCTTCTGGTCGAGAATAATTTTTAAAAGAAATGCAGTTTACTGACCCATCCTGTGTACAAGTCTGTTAATGCAGTGTGTTTGTTCTTCTAGATCCATTTTTAAATTCAAATACAATCAATGCGTATAACATAAATACTTTTAAATCAGTGCCATTATTTAGCAGATAAATGTAATTTTTGCCTATTAATTCTTCCATCAAATCCATGTTTGTGTAATAGACATACTGTAATTGTCTTCTTGAGTCCAATCACATACTTCAACTTTCAGCAATTATGTTTTAACTTAATTCCAACGACTGATTAAAACCATGTGTATTCAGGTTTAGATAGATGTTCTTACTACGGGATTATTAAACCTGCAGAAAATGTTTTTAATAATCCATTAATATTTAATTAGCATGCAATAACTGTCTTATTAAATCTAAATTAAAACCTGACTTGAGGCATGTAATTGAAAGTGCCACTGGGTAAAATCTAATCTGTCAGGGATGAATTTACATGCAATAACAACACTAGATTTTTCTTTTCTGCAGTTTTCAGGGTCTTCCCAACATTTGTTTAGTCATCACAGTGGAATCTTGCAACAATCAGTTTTCTGCAAGTGCAGTGTTTAAAATGTGCTTTGGGTCAGAGTTGTCATCTTTTGAGGGTTCATCTCTATTTGAAAGATGATTCTTTGGGTGGAAGATGAGGAATTCTTAAACCTTTACCAGATGCCAAAATGTGTGTGAATGTTTCCCACTAGCCAGTGAAGAAGGAGAAATGGTTTGCAACACACATCACATGGTTAGGTGTCCCTTAGTGCCTCAGCACACCCTGAGAAACGTGAAAGGAAGAGGGGGTCTTGTGACCCAATCTCTTTGTAACAGAGAAGTTATTACCACATGTTGATATGTACAAGGGATCACACAACATAGCTAGTGAGAGCAAGATTAGACTGTTTACAGATGTGACACTTTTCATTGTTCCAGGATAAGAGGGATCCAGAAACATGAATTCATAAATGCTACTTGTGGATTTGGTTCAGCAGGACAGCTGAAGGAATCTGTGTAAATTATCAAACCAAATTGCTTGTAAAGTTCTATACATCATTGGTTTGAGATTAATAGCTACTTGAGTCCCTATAAAGATGTGTTTAATTAACTGGCTAACAAATTTATATAAAAAAATATCTCAGATCTGCTTTCAGAATCCAAGTTTGCTGTTCCCTTTTCTCATTATAACCCCATCCTTTCTTGATAGTAAATGGGAAAAGTGCAAACACAGGAAACGCAAGATGCAAGAGCTGTAATTTAGCAGGTGAATCACAGGAGATAATTTTCCTAGGATATTTTATATTGGTGCTTACCCATTGGCAACCTCAGCCTGCATTGAGTGCTAGTGTCCATGGACATCAAGGTCTCAGTTGGGAGCTAACCATTATCTTACTTGTATCATTATTATTACCTTGATCTAGGCAATGTCCTCATGAACCTGTGACAGTTCATCAGACTGGGATTTGGCAGTAAAGGATGGGGTAATTCCAGATGTTGATGGGGCTGTCTAAGGATCCAAGACTGTGGTTAGGGAGGGAATAAAAGATTACCAAGGATGGAGAACAGGGAAAATATTTTGCTGATTCCGTAGACAGTGTTGGCCAGCAACACCTAAAGTGTTGACAGACCTCAGTTCCTAAATTGTGGTGGACAGTTCTGTCCCTTCTCAAACTGCTCACAAGACAGAAATTCAACTCCTCTGTTTTTGTTAACAAGCTGGGGAGAATGAAGATAAAAAAATGTCAAAGAAGGATGTAAACCAAGGAAACTTTCAAAGGGGAAGGAAGACATTTGAGAGTGATCTCATCTATGGCAGAAACGTGGCCTTTGAGGGAAGACAGGAATTTGCAAGGACATGCACAGTGCAACAAGTGAGGTGAACACAGAAAGGCATAAGGGCTCTTTTGAAGAGGGGCAAAGAAAATTATGTGTCCAGTGATGGGGACAACCCCTAGAACTACCCAAGACAAATTAAATGGTTCCTTTTACTTGTAATATGATTAGGCCACACACGAATAGCTGTCATGGTGAATGCACTATATCTGTGAACTGTGATCTGTTTATTTGAACTTAGACTCTAAGTGTTACTGGACACCCGTGCAAAACTGGAGTGCTCTTACTCTGGAGCAGTGAAAAGTGTCAAAATTTCTGTAAACAGCTTTATTTTGCTGCAGTTTACTCCCAGCAGTTGTGTTGTGTGATTGCTTATACAGAGCAACATGTGATAGAAATTCTTTCATTATAAGGGGATACAGCCCATGAAAACCCATGGGCAGCAGTTCAGTCAGACCACCTAAGCCCTGTAGTAGTAACCATCCAAGTACATGAAATACAGTCAACACAAATGACTATACCCCATGGAGTTGTTCAGAATCAATACTGAGATGCTGACATGGTGGGGAGGTAGCTAAGGCTGAGAATTGCTGAGCAGAGAAAATAGGGTGCAAAATTATTTAATTGCTCATCTTCATTTGAAATTGATGGAGTGTCAGGTCTAGCTGTGGAAACTATGTTGGGTTTATTTACATAGCCCGCTTTGAGGCACCTGTCTAAATCAGGAGTTAACACAGCACTTACTTTAAGAGCTAATTACAGCCTAGTGTGAGGTTCTCTGAATGGCTCTCTAGTGGCACAACTGGACTGGGGGCAGCCGAGGCTCCCCAGCCAGGGACTGATTCAAGTGGTGCAAATAAGCACTCACACCCTGAGCTTCAGAAAGTTCAACAGTGGAGTATTCTATAATGTTCATCAGTATCATTAGTGCATGGTTAAAAACTGTGCAAATTATAAAGACATAGTAACCACTTAGTGAAATAGCATGTGTGTTACTAGCAGTTTGGGGTTAGGGTTTCAGCAAGGAGTAAATCTAGTATCCATAGAGCTGTGTTGACTTCACAACACCAGTTTACACCTGCTGAGAATCAGACTCAGGGTTGTGTTTTAAAAATCACTCTTCTATCTACTCGTGGTGAGTGCTTGAATGTGCTCTCTTTCTGTCTCTTGCTAATATTTTTAAGCAAAAGAAGCTGCTGTGGCATAACTGAGGACAAGGATATTAGCATGGTTATCTGAGAAATTATTACATATGGTTCATTGTCTTGTTTTTCAATGCTGGCCTGTAAAATCAGTTTGCAAGAAGTATTTGACTTTCATTTCTAATCAAACAGGCTAAATATTCATGTTTATGTGCCTAAATGAAACTTTTGTATGCAGTCTTCCACCCCATCTGCATGAATAGTGGCATTGTAACAGGATGAGGTCACTGCAGAAGGGAAAGTGAGGTAAGAACACAGCTGAATCTACAGCTCCTGCTACATGGTGCACCAGCTTTGCTTAAAGGAATACAGCGCTTTCGTACGAGCCAGAGTGGCCACGGGCACTGCCTGCAGAGCTGAATGCCTTTCGCAGGGCTCTAGATGCATTCCTGGCTGTACTGTATGATCTGATGCACAGTATACGGTTTCCTCTGCTTTTACAAACTGCTCTTCAGAGACCTCTTTACACATCTAATATAAGTGAAAATCCATATGGTTTATTTTAAAGCCTTCATTAAAAATAAAAAATAAAAAAAATAAAGTTATCAGGCCTCATTCTGCTTTGACTTATGTGGAGTAAATCCTGAGCAGTCCCTCTGTAAAATTCATTGATGTTCAGGATTTATGCCAGCATCGGGGGAGCAGCATTTGGCCCATCAAAGGGATTTTTCCCTCTTACTGTTTTTGAAAGAAATGACTCAACTTTATAAAGACCAATGGCTTCCTGTTGGCATCACCTTTGTACCTAGTGGGAATTTTCACATTTACAGATCATGGCATAACACAGTGTGCGCATCTGAGAGATGGACAGTGGAAGGGTGACAGAGCAAAGCAGCGTTTGAAGGAGTGCAAAATTTGCTAAATCTGTATGTCAGTTCATGTTTTACCTGTTCCTTGTATTAACTTAAAAGGCCATATAAACGGGTTGCCAATGGTACACTGGCAAATCGCCATTCCTCACCCACCATCATAATTAGAGCTCTGAGAACTTGGAAAAACCTGCCTAGTGAGCAAGCTCTTTTTGCCCTTTTTCCACAAGGTTCTCCAAGTTCACAAACCTGGGTAGACTTGGAGCAGCCGCTATTTCAAATAAGACTGTCCATCCCAGCCTCCCTAGCCAGCATGGGAGCCAAAGGGGCTCTGTTTTCATCACATGCCACCTCTTGCTGCTGCAGCTTCCCAGTGTGGCTCCAGGAGTTTCCAACAAATTTGTCTGAAATAGAAATACTTTCTTGCTCATGATTGCCTTTGCCACATTGTGCGGCCATGAACCCACCAGTCTTCTCTACCCAGACTTACTGAAGTAGCCTGTTTCTGTCTCACCTATCAACCTCTTCCTCTCAGCCAGCTGCTGATAACCTTGAAATCAGACTGACATACCATTTGGTGTTTCAGAAGCAGAACACTCAGTACTATGTTCCTACTGCAGCAGGTTTCTGATCAAGCCAACACCAGGGTTTATTAAACAATTTTGCCTTTTTATTTTACTTGGGATTTTTTTGGTTGGTGGGTGGATTTGGTTTGGGTTTTTTTAAAAATTCTCACTTCACAGGCAGTAGGTTGAGCCACAAGTGCTATCAAGGTAAAACCATGGAAGTTTTAGAAAGGTTTTTCAGCTCATTTGGTATGCTCATCTTTGCCCAGCACAGGAAAACCAGGTAGGGGCTGGTAAAGCAGAGAAGTTTGGAGAGCCTTTTCTCTGGGAAAGCTACACATTTTTTGGTTACCTGAGCCAAGACCTTATTGACCCTAGGTTGCCAGGTATGTGTGTGTTCTCTCTGAAGAAAAAGTAGTTCAGACATTCTTTTATCTTTGTTCCATGCATCCCCCAAACACCAAAATAATCTCTGGTTTTCCCGCCCCTCAATGTCCAACTTAGTCATGAGCCTTAGAGCTGCAAATGGCAGACTGAAAGCTGTCCCTGGTCTGTTCTAAGTCTGTTCTAACATCTTTTCTTCCCCATGGCCTCTCTGACCCATCTGGGAGTTTGAGATTGTGGCAACACAAGGAGAGAGGAAGAGAGAGAGAGATACAAGCCTGGGTGATAGGGAGAGTGATGGTGGGATGTGAAATGACATAAAAATAAGGTAACAAATTCAGCAGAAACTTAAAAAACCCATAATTGTATAGACAACCTGCAAAAGGAAAAGGGTGTCCAGAGAGATTTGGTCAAAAAAAGAGTATCTGAGTAGCATTTCAAATAGCCATATTCAGTCTGTGGAAGTTAGACATGCACCACAAGCTGTTTTTATTAGGAGAGCACAGTAAACACAACACAAAAGAGTAAATGCTTGTGTTTCTTTCCAGTTCTGTCCTTTGGTGTAACTTGCGTCTGACTCTAATATAGAAAAGGAAACATGGGGCCGAAGCAAGAGAAGCTTGCAGGGCTGCCGGAAGGAGCAGGCTGTCTGCTTCCCTTCCCTCTCTTTCCTCCTCCTCCTGCTTCTGGCCACCTGTCAGCATCCCCTCACCTTCCCCATCATCCTTGCTCCTGCCAAAGCCTTCCTTTGTCTTAATGTGCATTTTAAAGCCTGGTCTTGTTCTGTTTTAATTATGTTTTCTGGTGGCAGTTGCTTCTTTCCCAAATGTCTGTGTCCTGTTTTTGTCAGGACATGAAAGGCTGAGGGTCAGAAAGTGGAGGGGGAGGAATTCGGACTTGTTCAGTCTGGGCATAAATGAACCTTTTGCTTTCAGGTCAGTAGTTCAAGTCCAGCCCACAGAAGTGGAGCTGGAAACTGATAGCTGCTTTGGAGTGTGCGTGTAAAGCATTAGTTGGTGGTCTCATTTGAGTTCAGAGCAGACAGGTGTCCAATTTGCTGCTGGTCCTAATTGGCATCTTTGCTGGCAACTTCAGAAGCAGGGCCAAAGACTGCATGGGCACCCAGCCTGCAATACCCTTTCCTGGGTGGTCCTCCTAAGTCAGCGTCAAAGCAAGCTGGCAAGGTAGCCAGGGGAGGCTCAGACTGCTGTTGTCTGTGCTGCACCCATTCCATAAATAAACAGGGATATTCAGCTCTGAGTGCTATTTCTGAAGCTTTGATTTCCCTTTTAAGAATGTGCTTTTTCTCCTCTTTGCACTAATTTTTTTTTAACCTTTGAAATAATTAAACTTTGAGGAAACTAATAGATTAGAAATGTAGAACTACATTTGCAAAGAGGCAGTTCAGGCAGGGGCCCTATTTCGGGGGGTCTGATGGAGATGGATAAACTGGTGTTGCAGAAACAGCTTCAGTCCAGGACATTTTAAATAATTTTTGTCTACCAAACCATCCCAGACAAGATGCTTGCCTGTCCTCCATGTAAGCACCCTTGTGCAAGTACAGGATGAGTGAATGTAATTTGGAGCAGGATTATGTCTTGGTCCATGATGTTTCTGCACCTTCTATGTGTTTTTACCAACAAATAACAGCTTCCAAGAAATTAAGCTCTGTAGGGTTTTTACATGCATCTCTGAAAGCCTCAAGGAATCTTATTTTAAATATGTGTGCTTGCATCACATAGCTTCCCCCGTTTTTATTTGCTTTTGCACTTATGCAGACCTCTCAAGTCCCTGGAAATCAGATGCATGAGGCTGTGTGATTCTTGTGTGTGCTGAGGGCAGGCATACAGGTGCAGATTTTTGTGCTGGCATCCTCCAAACACACTAGTGCTGGGGTGGTAGAAGGTATTAGGCTGTTTCTGAGGATTATGATGTCTTTAGGGGTGCCTGGTTGCTGAGTAACCTTCCTGTCCCTCTCCTGCTCCAACACCGTGCAAGGTCAGGTAGCTGCTGCAGGTAAAATTTTAGATCACGAGGGATGCTGCACTGTCAAGATGAAATTCCCTGAGACCCTGGTGCCCCCAAGCAGTGGAGCAGGAGGTGAGACCAAAAGATTTGAGTCATGTGGGAACTAGCAAGACTCTGTGATAACTGAGTAAAGCAGGGTCAGTTTCCCAGTCTCCATGCACAGGTCTCCTAGCCCACATCCAGGCAGTCAGGATAAACTGTAAGTGAATCCCAGTGATCTCCTGGTTCTCAGCTCATCTCAGAGAACTCTCACCTTGTTCTGCTCATGTGCCCCGCAGTTTTGCCTGCCACAGCTCAGAGCCCTGCTGGGAATAGGGCTGAGCAACCTGTGTGCTGGGAATAACCATGTAGGAGCATTACAGAAATGGAGTGCACTAGGAAACCTCGTGCATGATACACTCCGCAACTTTGTCTGCTGTTGTAAATCATATGTGGTTTTATATGCCCAAAGTGAATGTAAATTGTCACTGTTCAGTTGATTTCAGCACTCTTTCATCCACTCACTCCAGGTGTAGTTCTGCTCCATAATCTTTAAAAGAGTAAAAACAAGTTAAAAAAAATGTTCCCCATCTTTGTCCTGCTTTTGTGAAGCTTCACATTCTGCCTGGCCCTCACTGGGTACAGCTACTGTTCTCGGAGTGTTTAACTCTTGCAGTGGTGCTGTCATTGCAAGATACTGTAAAATTTACTTTTTTGTCTTAGTCCAGGTTATCGTTGCGAATTGTACATTTTCATCTACAAATGCCAAGTTCCTGCTTTAAAAAAATAAAAACATAACTCTTCAACCATATGCTAAATTCCTAACTGCATAGTAAAGATTGATTACATTTGTTTATGTGTAATTTAAAAATTCATTCAGTAAGTATATGGTCTTTTAAAGGCAAGTTTAAAATCTTCAATTTTACCTAAATTTATTTATATTAGGGAAAAGGGCCTGGAATTCTCAGCAAACCCCCATGATATATAGGGTTCACCCTGAGAATTCTCTGACCTATTTTATATGTTTTTTATTCTATCAATATGCTCTTTCATGGCTACTAATTAGTTTTGTTAGTCGACTTACAGAAAAGCATATATAAAATAAGGAGTAAGTAATTCCATAGCATTAATAGTATTAATGAAAAGCATGAAGTCTGGAGGCAATTGTAAAAGAACTAGTTCAACCGAAAAGTAATTCTCATTTGAATTAGCATGATTAATTTCATAGCTTTTCCTTGTCACAGTACACTGAAATCAAAACAGTGAGGATGTTTTAAAGCTTTCGGTGTATAATTCTAGTATATGTTAGAAAAAAAGGTGTATATCACACATTGTGTATATATGCCTAAAGTAAAGCTACAAATAAACAAGAAAGACTAAACTTCAGTTCTACTTTAGCTGATTTTTTTTTTTTTTTTTTTTACTTAAAATAGTATTTGATTTAACTGTGGAGGAAAGGAAATGTGACTGTAAGTTGGCATTGGTTGCCCCTATGTCAGGTAGAGGATCCCACAGCTTTTGCACTATGTGCCTAATTGGTTTATATGCTGGATGCATTCACGCAGGTTGGAGCTATTTTACCTGGAGGGGTGAAAGAGGAATCACCTTGTTTGTTTCTTTTGCATACTAATTACAGTATTTGCTTACTAAATATGTTGACTATATAAATGTCATGCTGTTTGCTGCTTCTGAATGTGGGCTGATGGAGTGCTTGCTGGTGCACACAGAAGATGGTGATGGGGTGTCTTCGCTCCCTGTCTGTGCATGTGCAGCACTGGAGTGTGAATTGTTCTCCTCTCCAGTACCACACATCCGTGCAGTGTTTCTGACATGCCCAGGTTCCCAGAGGCCTGTGGTGTGCCCTGGGTGTTTATTATGTGGAAAAAAAGGCAATCCTGCCAATCCACATCACTAACGCAAGTTTGTCAAGTGACATCAGAAGCAGAGGAGAATTTAGTTTCTAACCACATGCAAATAGGTCCCAGACTGTTGGTTATGCTGTGATGTCAGCTCTGATTTCTCATCCATTATTTGATGGGCTTCAATGCATAAACACCAGATATGTTCCCCCTCCTTTTCCTCTCCCCCATGAAGGACTTCTGGGTTTGTTTTGACTTTATTTGTGGAAAATGTGTTTTGAACAGCAAACATACCTCCTCAGGAGAAGTTTATTTCAAGGGTGATTTCCTACGCAAGCTTTCCTTGTCTTTGTTATCATTTTGCATTATGGTGAGCTGTTAATTACTAGAGCAGTTCAGATATTTTCCCAGGGGATTCAACTAAGTGTCAGTAATAGTTCCAATGCTCTTTGTCATGAATTGGCATTAACTTTGTTAATAAAAGCTACTGTATTATTTTGGCTGCATGAAGCATTAAAGCATGTCAGCCTGCCTGCAGGTATGCCAAGACACAGCAGCAAATCAGGTCATGTCATGCAGGTTAATGTCAGGTTAGATTTTACAGCACATATGACTACTTAAATGGCACAGGCCTCCAGACTGTGTATTTTGGGGTACTGGGATGTGGAACTTGTCACTGCCAGGTCTAAGAGTTAAAGCTAGCTGAGCTATGAAAAGTGTGTCTCTTGTCACCAGGTGTTAGCTGTCTTGTTCAGCCTGGGCTGAACTCTTCCTGTAGGCTGTAATCACTTTCAGGGAATAATTCAGCCCTGAGACATGGGATGGTTTGTCCTGTGCAGAAATAATCTAGATACATATTCTAGAATACTGAGCCTAATTTTAGATTAATTCTGACCTCCATGAGCTCTCCCTAACTGGTGTTCACTGCCATTTAAGATCCATTTCATTTCAATTTCTGTTTTTTTTGGTGTCTTTCCCAGAGACATGAGGAGGGCATTGGCACCTTCTGAACATGGATTACATCCCTCTGCCTGCCACTCCATAGATGTCTGCCCTGAGAGGGCACTGTATTAGTTGCTCTTTTCATGAAGAAACATGAAGGATGTGGGAGTTCGTGACTTTTGGATTTAGTCTGGGTCAGTTATGTTCAGATGAGAGCTTAGAAAAGACGGGAAACAGGTAGATGTTACCAGCAGTTTAATTTGGTTTTCAACCAGAGGTCTCTCGGTCAATTAACTTCACACTTCTGCATACACCAGTTCAAACTGTTACCCTGTAAGGCATCCTGTAAATAGTATTTCCAAGACAAGGGAGCTTAAGTCTATTTGCAAAACTGCTGAATAAATACACAATATCAACAGAAATCAAATTACAGGGGCTGATGTCTTTCTAACAATGCTTAGTGCAAGTAATGGAGGTATTACAGGCAAGTAAGTGAGACACTGACACCCCCCCACCTCCACCCCAAATCACGCAGATGTAATTAATTAATGTCTACTTTGCCAAAAACAGGAAAGTATTTTGACAACAGTTATTTGGAACAATTACAAACTGTTCTTTCTGACAGCTCCAAAAGGTGAAAGCAAGAATGCAACTACAATACATTTCCCATTTTCCCCCTGCTTTTTCTTTCTGATCAAGTCTTAGAGCTCAAATATTGAGTAACTGGGAGAGGAGCCAAAAACATTCCCTTTACAAGGGATTTTAAACTATGCATGAGGTGTGTTTTTTCCTTTTGTTTCATGGAAACATCTCTGTTGTTGGCAAAAGTTTTAAGTTAGGAAAGCTGGTCTATAATTCTGCATTGCCAACGTTTCAAGACCAGGCCTAGATGGTCCATAAAACTATTTCCTCTTAAGCAAGAGTTCCGCCTTATTAAAAACAGAGACCGTGGTCATCCCATGCCTTTCCCTGATTGCTAACTCTCCCTTTTGGGGACGCACAGATGGTGGGAGGTTCGGCAGCCCTGTGTCTGCTGCTTCCCCTTGCTGGAGCTCAGGGACCTCAGTGAGGTTAGTGCTGGGCGCTGGTTTGAAGGCAGTGGTGGGGTGGTGCAGAGGTGGAGAGGGGCGTTCCTGCACTTGGGACCCTGCTGGTGTTTTTGGGGATACGTAGGGAGGTCTTGAAGCAGTGGGCGTCTTCTGTATCTGCTGTCATGCGGTCATGATGGGGACCGTGCCAAGGGCAGTGTGCTTTTGGGGAGGGAGCTGCTAAAAGAGCTGATGGAGGAGAAATCCGTCATGGCCCTTCCCTTCAAATCTGCTCAGGCCGGAGTGTTCATACCTCAGGCCTCCCCTGGGGTAGGAGATTCAAGGGAGAATCAAACAAGGGAGGTGAAAGTCTGCAAGTAATGGGGCGTCAACCGAGCGGGACTTGGCCTCTGGCTCCAGTTGGCAGGTCCCTGAAATCATATTCTGAGAATTGACTGCAAGCCCTGGCTGGACCATTGCTCACTCCTCACTGCCTGACAGACAGACAGTAGTTCTCTGACTCACAGCCAGCTCACAGGCAGCCAGCACCCACCTCGCTAGCCCCACGCAGCTTGATGGAGGTGCAGGTTTATGAGATGGTAAAGCCGCTTGGTTTGAGCCATCCCTCATCAGAGCAGTCAGTGCTGTACAACCCAGGTCTCTGCTTGGGGCTGAACCTCTGCTCTTCCTCTCAATGCCAAATTCCTTTGGAATTGAGAGAAGAGCCCTGCTATCTGTTTGCATACTCACCCATGTTTCTTTTCTCAAAACTTTTTTGCAATTTTATATGGAATTGCCAGAGCTGGGTAAACCTCTACAGATTATTGCTTTGAATAATTCAACAGCAATAACATGCATGATTAAATGAAGAGGGCTTACTTTAAATGAGCCAAAATGGTAAAGACGGCATTTAGATGTTTATTTCACAAACTCTCTGTATGGTAGAGATACAGATAGTCAGAGGCTAACCCATGAGAATGGAATTAACCAACCCAGGAAGAGACTTCAATTTAAGAATTACTCTTGTAATTCTTGCCCATTTCAAAACTAGCTGGGAGAGCCTGTTGAGCACTTTAATTGAAAGCAACCTTCTCATGGGTATTTATCCTGATGTTCACAGATCGACTCAGTAACACATGGGATATAGTTTGAGGTTGCTGAGTGCATTTGTGTCTTGTATTTTAACTTCTCAGGTATACAGAAGTCGATTACACCCTCACTTGCATATGTGGAGACAAAATTTGGTCTCAGCCCAGTTTTGCATGGTTGCAGCCTTCCTGCAATTCTTCTGGATCTTTTCTACCATACATAAAATTCAGTTCATATTTGTGATGTAAACTGAGGTGAAAATATCACTGCTTGCTTTATTTTGAGGAGGAGGAGGAGAGAGTCCGATGCATATCAGACTCAATACTGACTGAAACCCAGTGATTTTTTTTTCCTTCTCTAGTTTATATGAAAGAATTATAAAAAATATGTCTGTTACCATCTTTTTATAAAAAGAGACATGTTTTCATTTTCTTTTAATTTGTCAACTTTTGGAAAAATTTTGATACTTAAAAACGTAGACAAAATTAATTGGGCTAGACAGTGATGCAAAAGGACTGTAGAGACTCGTGTGCTTGTGAATGCAGGCAAGTTGTAACTGATCAAAGTAGTTGCCATGTTCTCCTTCTTATTCCTCTCGCTGCTGTAGAGTTGGACACACCTTCTGACTTGCTGCATTTCAGGTGCAGATGTCCCAAGCATGATGGGATGAAAGAAATGTCAGAAATTTGGTGGGATTAGTCTCTGTCTGGACGTGCTTGTCCCTTGCATAGGCTATAAAGGATGTTTACGTGACAGGTTTGAGCAAATTTTTTTGTTGTGGAAATAAAGTAAGAAAAATGCCTTTTTTTTTTTTTGGCTAATGGGATTGCTGCTGAATAAAATAGTCCAAACAGGTACATTTTACATCTGTGCAACCTAATTGTTAATACTGAAGGTGTCTGTGCAGGTGATGATTCCTGTTGGAGTCTACCTTGTGGGTGTGATGTGCTTGCACAGTCATTTTCATTGAAGTTCCAGGCATTTCCTCTCTCTATGAGTTTAGAGAGAGTGAATACTGTACATTCATATAAAAACTTTTACCTGTTTTTTTGTTTTCTACATATGCATGTGAATGCAGGCAAGTATACATCCTTGAGTCACTGTCACTGTTGAAAGTCTTAGCAGTAATTCTGCTATTACTTCTCAGCAACTCAGAAAGGCCATGCCAAAAAAAATTGGTAAAAACATATTTAAAATAATATGTTTCACATGGTATTTCATTTTGTCCATTCCCATGAAGGTTGGAAGCAAAATTGGAGTTGATGTCAGTGGGAACAAAGTCAAGTTTATAATGCGGAGTTCAGACCCGAATTTCACTTTCTGTTAATATGAAGAGCAGTTCAAAGAGTAGATTATAAAGTCTTTACTTACCATATTACTCCCTATTTTCTTTGATGCTTTTGTCATTTAAAAAAAAATCTTTCATACTTTACCTTAGAGTAATTGGAGACTGGAGATCTGTAATGCTCCTGCTATTTCCACATTTCAGTTGTCACCTAGGAATTTATATCTATACTTAGGATAATGAGATTTAGTAGGGTCATTTACACTCCGTGAGTATTATATAAATCACCATTACCCATTTGTGTATCATGTGGCTTTTACCTTTTCTATCATAGGTAAATATTTTATACAGTTTGTTGCTATTCATATTCTCTTTATAAAATTCAGCATATGCTATCCATGTAGACAATGGCAACAACAGGAGATAATGTCAGGTCCAGCATTAGTCATTGGAGTACAGTTTGGAGTTGTTAAAACAAGAAAAAGTTGAAAGCGTAGGTTGTCTTTCAGGGCTCCATTTATTGTTTTCAGATGTTAAAAAGGCTCTTGCTGTACTACAAGTAATGGTTATAATCACTTGCTATGACTACAGACAGTTCAAGCAATTGTGTTGTCAAAACTGCATTTTAAAAATCAAAACAATATAGTAATTTGCAGTATGTATGGTCATTCCATGAATGTCTTTGACAAATATCCATTGCAGTGCTCTTAGTTACGGTCTTCCTTTTCAATTTATCTTTTTTTCCTTCAAAAGTAAGTGATGAAAATCTCTCTTTTCCTACCTAAATTAATTCAGAACAACCTTTTTAAGCTCTTTACCATATCTTCTGTAATTCTGATTCTCGTAAAGCAAGTGGGTAAACAGTTGGAATCTTACACCAGTTTCATTTATGCCTTTATTCTTCTTGGCCTGAGATCTAATTTCTAGTTGAGCTGTTCTTTACTACCATTTGCCCAGACATTGCGGCACGTAGGAGCACTAGTTTTTATTGGGGCGATGTAGACTCGCACAAGCAAATGCTTGCTAGCAGAGGAGATGAGGTATCTTTGCCTCTCCAGTCCTGTTCTGCATTCTTCCCTTATTTGAGTGAACTTCATCATTGCCTTTGTGTTCCCAACTCTAGATGAAAGGATTGACTTAGGAGAACCAGACTGCACCAGTGGCAGTGCAGGCAGCACATGTCCAATAAATTGACCACAGCATCTGGCCACAACACCTAAGTCTGACCTTTTGTCCTGGACCTGTTCAACACCTCTGCATTCCCCTTACCCATCCCCAGGTTCTGCAAAACCCAGCTTGGCCTGAGGAAGGAGCATCACCCTTCACTCTATGTGTTTAGTCATTTGTTGGTGATCAGCAGTGGCTTGAGTCAGCTTCTTGCACTTTGCCATCTAGTTTGCAGTAAGAAATAAATAGAAATAATCAGGAGGAAAGACATGCACTGACAGACTTTCAAGGGATCCAAAACTCATGATTGCATTGTATTTTGATAATAGTACTATTAAATGAGAATCATTCTATGTATTATTCTTATTACTCATTCACCTCATATAACAGGCTTGGTCCAAGCACTGCTGAAGTCTTTCCTTTGACTTTACTGGGAGTGGGATCAGGTCCTCAGTGCCACATTAGCTAGGTGCTTTCATTGCCAGTTGTAAAGCTGTTGTTCCACACAACCTGGAACAAAAATACTGGAAACTCAGCCTTAATATTAGCTGGATACTTGCTGCCTTCTTCAGCTTGGCTCTTTTGACCAATAGAGGTAGAGCAATATTACTGATAAAAAAGAAATGTATCCTTATAATGATCCAATTGTTTAAGTACACGTTGCACCAGGGGAGGTTTAGATTAGATATACTGGAAATTTTTTATCATGGAAGGGGTTGTAAAGCATTGGAATAGGCTGCTGAGGGAAGTGGTGGAGTTACCATCCTTGGAAGTGTTCAAAAAACATGTGGATATGGCCCTTGAGGACATGGTTTAATGGTGAACATGGTGATGCTGCTGTGCTGACAGTTGGATTTGATGATATTAAAGGTCTTTTCCAACCTTGAGGTTTCTATGATTATAAGTACAAAAATACTTTAGTGGCATTCAGAAAGGAAATGGGTACTTTGGGTCTTTACCATGTCCTGCTTTGACCTCTATAGCCAAAAATCAAGAAAGGATCTGAGTGACCTCTCTTAGACTTTGAAAATGGCATATTGAAATGTCTACCGAAATTACCTGTTTGGAAACAGTCAAAACTAGTTAATCTGAAATGGTGTACATTTCTGCACAATAAAGATACCACATCCAAGAATTAAACCATATAAATGAAAATTGTTGTACACTTTAGCAATATCTCTCTGAGACAACTCTGCATGTAGTATCTTTCCCTGAATATGTCTCTTTCTTTTACAAAATCGAGCTGATGAATTTCACCCATTAAATGCTAAATTTACTAGCTGGTGTTTGCTGAATCTGGCCCTTATTAAATGTCCAGACAAGCTTGTTGTAGTTTATTTTGTAGGACCCTTGGTTAGAACATTAAATACAACAAGGAAAAATAAACTTAAAAGTAAAATTGTTAACCCCTTGCCCTACTGGGGTTTTTTTTTCCTTGTTTGGATGGAAGGAGAAACAGATCACTGTTTCCAAGTAAATTATCCCAAATTTTCAAAATGGATGAAATAATTTTTGCAAGGATAAACCTTACAAAGAAATGCCTCTTTTGTGTGTGTGTGTGTGTGTGTGTGTGTGGTTCTGGTTCATGTGGACTGATTAGATTAATTTCTACAAAAGGGAAGATTTTGAACCACCACCATTTGCCAGTAAAACATACCTTGCAGTATCACTCAGCAAAAGTTCTATTTCTATTCATTTTTGCACATTATGATCAATGTTTTTCCTCTGAGATTCTAGCTGTAACGCTTTTTACTTTTTAAAAGATAAATGAAAATTGCAGGCTCTAAAAGACAACATTGCATGTGAGAGTGTGCCAGCCCATGACAGGCTGTGCATCTGCCGCTGAAAAAAAAAACCACAACAAAGCTGTTTCTTCAATATTTTTTTTTCCTCTTTTTCTCATGGTCTGATGTGCTCAGCAAATTTTAAACTTATCATCAGAGTCAGCAGTGTTAGCAATGAGCTTCTTTATTTCTTAAGCAGTCTAGCAGAAATTTCCACATTAATTTTAATTACTCACAGATTTTTAACAATCTGAGATCAGTGAAAGTCAGTATTTCCCCCCAATTACTACACACAGTGATAATATCATCATAATTCCCAAGCTTAGCATTTCTCTGTATTAGACTGAAGGGAAATGGATTGTCTAAGGTACCCTGGCATATTACATAGGAAGTTTATTGGCAATAGGTTTGTAATACCAGCCCTGTAGTCAAAATTTTTTGAGAATTCCTCAGGAATGTGTAGTTACTATAAACTTCATATGCAGTAGTACACTCAGCAAGCTGTGATGTTTTCAATAATGAGTCTTTGGTACATTGTGTGCTAAGATTTGCAATATCCCAAAGCAAAAACTGTCAGGGCAGTTGTGGAGAAGGGTTGCCTGCTCTGTCACCCCCTCCCCTTCCAGTTTGGATTCTGATTCTTGGGACATGTTTGGTTTTGGTTGTTTTGAAGCGGCAGGTTGTATTAACTTACTGCTCCATTCAGTCCTAATCAACATCATCTGTCAGCCACCATCCTGCCAGGCTGTTCATGTCTTCCCCTTCCCAATCTTCTTGATCTTTTTAAAGCCTTGCTTATGATTGCAAATATTTTCACATGATGTTGAGCAAATTGGGTAAAATGTTTCATGGTTTCGATTAGGAAAAAAAAAAAACAAAATTCAAGACTACTTTTTATTAAGAAGTGGGCTTCTGAGTCACACTCTGCTGAAAACAAAATATATCCCACTTGATGGGAAATGAAAATGGGTGCATTGATAACAGTGCCGGGCTTTTCTGTACATGCATCCCCTCTGCATCACCGGGACCAAAGTAGCATCTTCCATTGGTCACTGCGTGGCTCTCTTGGTAACACTCAAATCTGTTGGTGCCTCAGCTGAAGAGTTGCTGGAGAAGGCAGGGTGGGTATGCAAATGTATAGTAATGTAATTATTATGCATCACTATTGTCACAGTGCCTGAAGAGCCCAATATATTGTTCAGAGAATCTGTGGGCGGATGCTGAAGTAATAGGAAATTATAGTGACTGTGGGTGGTAGAACATAAACCCAGAGGTAAAACTACCATAAAATGGGAGATATTCATACTGGCAGTATGAACTAGGAACATAAACTTTTACTAAAGCATCACCCAAATGTTGCTTTAGAGCAGTGTTTCTTCACATTTTTAGGACTGGAAGGGCTTCTCACTTTTATGAACAAACTCTGTCGATAATGTTACATCCCACTATTGTTTAGATGTTGCGCAGGGAAGGCAATGATGGCAGTGGTGTGATAGATGATATATGCAGCACTTATTGTAAGCTGAATATTATTTTGTGAAATGCTCTAATTACAAAGATGGTAATTAGACACTAACACGAATAGGGCACTGACTCCCAGCTATGGTCCTGCCCATAGACACTGACCTCCCAGCTGCACAGGAACATGTATATGTGTTTCCACACATTTCAAGGACCACCTTCTGATGTCTTGTAGACTACCAGTTGAGTAACACTGCCCCAGGACATACTGGGTCCTACCCTATGGGCATCTGACATTTACATTTTACACTTAGGTAAAATGCAGTCTTCATTGCTCAGGTGCTGAGATATTGTATTTTACATGGGTCCAAATGACTACATGAGATGTAAAGAGAGTTAATGTGTTGTAGTTCAAAGCCAAAACCTTTAGTGAGCTGGAATGACTTTTTATACTAAAACTCTGTGAGGTACAAAGTTGTAGCTTCCTAGAGAGAGAATCAAATCCTGTCAGTAACTTCAAACAGAAAAGGGGGATATTTGCAGGCATAATTTTAAGGAGGTAGAATATGAATCAGATGAGATTTTCACCTGGGTATCTCTTTTCATGTGACTGTTCTGGGTAAATTCTTATGGTCCTTCAGTGATTATAAGTGACCCAGACTTTTGTTTGAACGGAAAAAGTGCTTTCCACCAGTGGATTTCTGCCACCCCTCACCTACCATGCAATGCTGGGTGACTGGTTTTTGCTAAAAAAGAAAGTGGCATGCCAGCTGGATATTTTCCTGCAGTAGCTAGGTTTTCCTTGGAGGTTTCCCATCTCTGTACTAGGCTTGACTATGCTTGGCTTATGAGCTTTTGCAAACATCCTTGCCAAGGTGGGATGACTGTAGGCAAAATGAGTGCAGCAGGGAGACAGAGGCAAACAAGTAGGAGTGATCAAAGTCTAGAGATTTGCTGGCAGACGCGCCTTCTTCCTACGCTCTACAGCCAGTAGGTCCAGTGCTTTCCCCTTCTCCTACGTATGAATCAACACATCCAAGCAAGCTGTGCCAAAGCAGGGGGTGGGTAGGAGACAGCCTTAGCACTGTACGACAGCTGTTGTTTTGCCAATATATTCACTAGGAAATTCAGAACAAAACTTGCCTTTTGGTCCACAAATCTCATTAAAGTTCACCAATGCCACTGGAAAAGAATAGACTTAAAAGGTTTGCTGGGTTTTATTTGTTTTGGGAGGAGGGGTTGTGTTTTTTCAGTTGATCAATGCTGTTACAATAGAAGACACTATGTAGAGGTTATAAAAGGCTGTCTTTAAGTTTTGGTGAAGTTGTCTGTTGCCAGTCCTAGTGAGATGCTAGAGGTGGTAAAAAAGTGAATTTGCCAGCAAGAAGCACTTATTACTGCATGGCAGAAAGTGCTTCCTGTTGAAATGATAGATTGGCAGAGATGGTGAACCTAATTCCCTTTAGTTTCTTCACTGAGGTTTTACAAGAAATTAACAGTGGGAGCTGATAAATGTAGAGTGGTGTTGCTATTCTCTTAGAGTTTCTTTATTCTTCTTCTCCTCTGAATTCAGTAAAAATATATAAAAATATGTACAGGTATTTTTACATAAAAATATGTAGTATATATTTTACATGTACGTAAAAATACATCCATGTATTTTTAAGGCTTTTCTTTTGTGGCAAAGATCTTAAAAAACAAAGTTAACCCAAAATATAGAAGGCAGCCTTTAGCTGGCACTGCATGTAATGTTGTAGTACCAACTGCCAACTTGCTGGGCCATTAGGGTTTGATTTATACTTTCACATATGGGTTTGAGTGGGTTGGTCACAGCTTTTTGGTGCCTTATTTTCCGTATTTTGTAACTTTGGTTAATCATTTCCCTCACTGCACTCCCTGTGTCCAACAGCAGAGTCCTACGCTTGATGGGCGGCATGTTCATAAGTCTTCAAGCACTGAGGTCCTCCACAGTGTTAGATCCCCGCCTTCTCCCCCCTGGTTCCAGTAATGTCTTTTCCTTGCTAGGCTGGAGGAGGAGGAGACCCTGTGCCAACTCTTTGAGCTCTCACTCAGCTGCTGCCTTCAGAACTATAAATGTTACCAAGCGCCCCCGTTGTTTTCATTCTCCCTCCGTATACTCTATACTTGCTTGGAAGTGAACCTTATGGAAATTTTGGGTTTGTGAAGGACCTCGCAGATATTTCCACTTGAAATGCCATGGTAGCAATAACACACTGTGCTTGCAGTTTGTTGTCCACCTAGTGACCTTGAACTGCTTTGCAGCAGCTGCAGAGTGAGACGGTGAGATGGCAGGAGTTGTGCCCAAGGACCTGCAAGGGGCTGAACAGGGCACACAGGAGGGTTTTACAGGTGGGCAATGAAAAAGGCACAGAACACGAGTGTGTGCACAAATGTACAGTCTTTAGTTCAGTCACTAAAAGCAATAAGGCAAAGACACATCAACTTCTGTGAGACACATATGCAGCAGTTCACCTCTGTAATCTCTGCGTGCAGTCACTGACCATGCAGATTTAACAAAACATTCTCCTTCACCATCCTAAATACCGCAGTCATCATCTCTCACTGTCCTTTTGCTAATGCAAAACCACATCAGAGCAATGTGCGAGATGACCTGCAAAACACGTATAGACTCTGTGTCACACCACTAGTATACGCAGTGGAATTTCTGGGGTGCTTGCTGGCACATTGTAGGGGGCTTGGGCTTGCATGGGTCATCTATATTGGAGAACCATAATCTAGCTGAAAGAGTTGGCTTTGGTGGCAGTGATACACACAGAGGCATACATAATTCTGTTCAGTTTACCACACCTCATGCATGTAGTCTGTAGAATTCAGAGTAATGCACACAGGCATAGCTTTTGTGAAATAAGCATAATCATTCTCAAATATAGTGGACTACATAAAGCCTCTTACCCAGCTTGCTTATGTTATCTAGTTAATTTCTGGTGTTTTTCTTCAGGATACTGCTTTAGCACAGTTTTTGAGGAAGAAGTTGAATTAGGGGAAGATAAAAGGTGTTTTGTGGTTTCTTTTTAATTGGAGACTGGAGGCAAAGTGCCTCCAGGTAATTTCTCAAAGAAAAGTCATTGTCTTCTCCCACTCTTGTCATTAATCTCTAAAATTATTGCACAATTTCTGTTTAATGTGTTAAGACAATGTGTAAAGACAAATTTGAACAGGAGGGAGCATGTTTCTTTGAATGCATAATTTTTAAGTCTTGGTCTGAAGTCTTCATTTGTCTTGCCAGGGCTTTTGCAGTTAAAAACTTCATCAAACTCAATATTATTAAAAATACATATTTTCATAATGGCAATTCATCAAAAGGACTGGAAATTGCTACAAATAATGAGAATGATGGTCATTCAGATTTTGCTGAGGCGTAGATTGCTTATGCTGTAGCTGTGTTAACCATCACTGGAAATGGTAATTCCCAGCATATGGCTCATGTTATATTTTCAGTTCCACAGTTTTGTATGTGATACAAACGACTTGATACATTCACAGTAGTGAATGCCAATGTATTCTAGTGCAACATGTGCTTAAATGTAATAACATGCCTAAATGCATTGCAGTGCATGTATATTTTACTATATTGCATGATAGCCATCATATTGTTTCCACAAACAAAAATTTGGGTTCCCTCAGTCTAAATTTCTGATTCTATAATTTAGTGTGATGCTGCATTAGTGAAGCCGTTTTTTGTGAAGCAGAATCAACAGACCTGGGTTTGAAGTATGCTGTGAACCCGTGGAGTCTTCATACAAGCTATTTTGCATAGTTTGACCCTCATGTTAGCATGGCACTTTATAGGAAGGAAGCTCACTTGGGTAGTTTCAGTGAGGGGCTCTCAGATTTCCAGTAAGAGGGTCACCAACAAGCTGTTATTTTCCATCCTAGTTCTGGTGTCACAGCTCAAGCAGTTTTACGGTTTTTGTCAGTGCATCACTTTGAAGTTTAGTAAGTTAGTGCAGGTATATTTGTTGATAACCTGATGCTGAGCACCACATCAGAAACTCCAGCTATTTGAACATGACGATGGCATTATTTGCAAAAACAGTTACTCTGGATTTCCCCCCTCTCCCAGATCACTCTCACTCCTTGGGTTGTTATATATCCAGCTCAGAAGGATGTATTTATAAGACTTGTTATTCTGACTCACTGAGTTGAACAGTATTACACAACTATTTTTCTGTCAGTCATGGGATAATATTGCCAAAACCTCTCTATATCTTTCCCTATGCATTTGGTGCTTTTGGTGGATATTCTACTAATCAGCAAGGTGTGAAGTATTGAACGGGTATCAAAACATAGCCCCTGCTGCTGCAGAGGGTTACTTTGGTGACATTCTGTAATTTAGATGCTTGGTAATCAACTCAGGGCATTGCAACAGTTTGAGTTGTTTTTGTTAATAGAGATGAAATTATGGGTGTAACTAGCTGGCAGTCTTCAAACAGGCTTTTGCAAGCTGTTTACTCAGCTGTCCCACGGCAACAACTGCATACGTGAAGTGAATTCTTCCAGTATCTCTGCTGTGGTATATTTAATTTACTCCATTTTGCCACAGCATTAGAGAAAACAAATCTTCACGAAAGTAGGATTCATGTCACATGCTGCACAGCAGACAGGCTGTGACACTGGCTGCTCAGTTTGACATCGTGGACGAAGATTTTATTACTTCAAAGTATATTCTTACTTATTTTCCAGTAATTTAAACCTCCAGAATGAAAAGGAGAAAGAGACCAAAGTATGTCTAGTATATGGACAAAGATGAGTTTTATTTTTCAATCAATATGGCTGATAATACTATCTTTTGGAAGCAGCTACTGAGATTTGTCTAATTCTAGTTTAAACTATTATATGTCTAGTTTAAGTGGACATAATTTGGTCCACACAAGCATGTACTAGTTTATGAGACACTTCTAAAATAAATAATTTCTTTTTATAGAAAAATCTTGTCAGATGCATGTTGCTCTCTGTAACACCACTTCTTATCAAAATATAGTGATTTTAAGTTCAGAAAGACACATTTATCTGTGTCTTCACATCATGGTTTTCAGTCAGAAGAAGATAATGGAAAAAATATGCTTTTCTAAGTATGGACTTTGAAGACTGGTGAAATTATATAGTACCCTCCTTTAAAAAAATAAAAATATTAAATAAGTGAGTTTGTCTCTTAATCGTACTGAAATATTTCAGAATGCTATTGTAATGGGAGAAGATGCTGATAAAATTGGTAGGAAATAATTAGGAAAAATTTAAAATAACTTCCAGGCAGTTCTAACTGCCACTGTATCCCATTACATTTTCCCTTTCATCTCAAACATAATGTACAATAAAATAGCAATGCAGTTTTCCAAACAACTGCAACAGAAAATGGCTTGTGATAAGAAATAATATTACGGTCTGACTCAAAACTGTGCAGGGCAAAGCTGACTGTAATACTCAAATACAGAGCAAACATGAAGCCCTGCTTGCTGTCCTGTGAAGCTCTTCTCTAAAATAGTGTATGTGATTTGATGGATGATGTGGTCTGAGTCATTTCTGGAGCAGGGAGGCAGGAGAAGAGAGGGAGAAGGGAGAAGGTGAGGCATTTGTAAGGAGTAAGCCCAATCAATCACTCCTGTCAGCTGCACAGAAAATTAACTACTTTACAATTCACTGGTGTATATAATATGTCATATTCCTCAGCTCCAGATTAAAAAGGTGTAGCACTGCCACAGTTAGGGACGAGACCAGCTCACTGTCTTGGGTTTGTGATTGAGTTCATTTGAACATGTGGAGCTGCTTTTGAATTTTTTTAAAAATTAATTCAGAAAAATTTTAGTGGGCTGCTTTCAACATTGTTTTTTAAAACTTGGTAATGTCTAGACTGATTTCTTACACTGCAAAACTCACTGAGTGTCCTTTTCACTGCATAATGTTCCTTGTGATTCATAAGTCCTGGACACCCGGGTCCCTTAAGACCTGGAGTACTCAAGATACAGATTTTCATTGTTATAAAGGCAATAAAATGTATAAACATCAAAAAAAATTGTCTCTGGCTGGCTTCTGAGAACTCAAACACAACCAGATGCTGTCCTAACCGGCAGCACTGGCATGGAGTCGTCTGGAGGGACATGTCCAGGTTCTCAGATGACACGCATCAGTGTAGCTCCCCTGCAGCCCCGGGCCAGCCACCATCCAGCCAGGAGGGCAGGGCAGGGCAGGGGAGGGGGGCTGACTGCCTGCCTGCCCACCTGCCCTGCCCACCTGTCTGCCACACTTTGTGGAGACAGCACTGCTTCTACAGAAAAAAAAAACCAAATAAGCAGCAACAGATACAGGCTCCTTAGCTTTACTTTGTGAACAATTTATGAACTGCTTTTTGACTGCTCAACGGTTGTTTATAAACTAGGGAGGGACACAAACAAAATGAGAAGGAAAAAACCAAATCAAATAACCAACCACTCAAATTCAGAATAACTGTCCTGCCAGGTGATGACAGAGTTGTTTCAGACTTCCTCTTTGAAGGTGGTACATAGCTTGCTGTACTAGCCAGTGAAGGAGTGAATTTATAAACAGCTGAGTGAGCAGCTCATTTGGGAGAGATACGGTGGCATTCAGAGGGAAAAGTTTTGAGAAAGAACTTGTCTGTCTCAAAAAAAGAAACTCCTTATGGAGTCCACTTTGGTCAGAGCTTTGGGGAAGCACAACTGCTGAGCTTAAAAAGAAAGGATATCAGAGAACATAAATGGTTTCTTAAATTGTAGAGCAAAATACCTCCCTACTTACACTCCTATGGCCCTACCTATAACCCTGTGTGTGTGATCTGTTTATCTGAATAATTAGGTCTTTGATGCATTATATGGGAAGAATTATACATTCACTGATTTGTTTAGATGAGTTGTATTGGTTTTTTGTTTGCATGACATTAACTGCCCAAAGCAACCACATAGTTGAAGATAAAATATATTTTTTTCCCTATTGTCTGTTCCCAGATATAAGCAGAGTTATTGCCTCTAATAAAGCACGAGAAGGTAGACCCTAACTGCGTGCTGGGGACTCACAGTACCTTCAGCAGGAAAGAGTGAAATGGAGCAGTATTGTTCCCTTGTTCTGAGCAAGCCAGCTCCTGGATTGCGGTTCTGGCTTTGCCACTAAGGGTTTCTCTGATATGGGGGCAACCTCAGAGTTTTAGTTCACCGATCCATAAAGTGGGTTTTCCACCACATTTAGTAACATTGGTTTCATCCTGAAAGCAGTGTGAGGTGCAGCAGCATGTACCTATGCAGAGAGGCCTGGCAACTTCCACAGTTGGGTCTGATGTTTACAAAATGCTTTGGGATTCCTGGAAAGCAATGAAGGCTTGTTGTTCGCTCACAGCAGATTGTGTCACTGATTCCCAGGCCAGTTGCCTCATAGAACTGAATTAACCAACCAACAGCTCAGAATATAAAATATTTTAAGTACCATGGAATTGTGCCTGCTATTGGGGAACACTGATAAAGCTTCCAGCAAAGCCAGACCCTGTGATTGTTGGCAGGTTCCCTTCTGCCTGCTCCTGTGTGAAGATTGTCAGCACCTAAGTGGTGGTAATCTTCTCCTAAGTTAGGTCTTTGCTAGATGGGTCTTTGTTTTCCTTTGGTGTCTGCCTGATGTTTGAGTGAGCAATATGATTGCATATGAGTTTATTGAAAACCCAGGCTGCTGCTATACTAAATAAAACCAACACAAGCCCAGAATTTTATTGGACAGCTTTGCATTTAAATTTAACAGTTTAATTGCACATTATGCTGCTATGCATACCAGATTTTCTGCAATATGACGGTAAATGCTTGTTTCTCTTCTTTTTCTGCTGTTGGCAATGCAATACCTGTAAGCTTATGTCTTTTTCTTTGGGACAGTTGCTTTTATTTATGATGGCAAGGAATAAAACATATTGAAACAGTCATGGTTACAATATTTATAGATTCTGAATGCATATTAAATTGGAAGCAAAGAAGAAGCAGAATTACATTTGTTTTGTAACACTGTACAGTTAAAGGCCAGAACCATTCCTGCCAATGCATCTGCAAATGTTTTAGCTCATAGCTGAGAGTCAGAGCAACGTTGCTAAACATGGGCGGATGGTATAATACAGGCCGAGTGTCACCCACTGAATGAGGAACCCCGCAGAGAATCTGGCGGGAGTAATTAATGAATCCATTTGGAAAAGTCAGTGCCCTTCAATTAGCCTGAATGTAGCAAAGCAGATGGGATCCCATCCTCCAGGGAGAAAATTGAGAAAGATTCTAAGAAATACTGCATTGGACTGATTTATCTGGGTAATTATAAGCCTCATTTGCACAAAACTGTTCAATATGGTTGCAGTGAGAAAATTAAGAATTTATAAAATGTTGATAGGTGGTCTGAACTATCAGTGGTAGTGGAATCATCTGTCAAGCTTTGATTAAAGGCTGCTTTGAGCTTATTTGCAGTGGAAGCATTCCCTGCCATCCTAATTAGTTATGGTGTCCTGTCTTGAAACATCCTGCAAGAATTCAAAAGGTGGAAGAATAAGTCTAAAGAAACATTAAAATAAAATAAAATAAAATAAAATAAAATAAAATAAAATAAAATAAAATAAAATAAAATAAAATAAAATAAAATAAAATTGCAAATTTTCCGTAAACATTCAGTGGAGGAGGAACAAAATGAGAAGAGTAAGGAAAGAGCATTTGAGAGCATGTGTGTCTTAGCCTTATCACCATGAGACCCCTCTATCCTTGTCAGTAGTCTCATTTTTAAGTCAAAGTATTGCAGGACTTAGCCGTAAGAACAGGAAGCTGCACGTGTCTTTTATGAACTAAACTGGAAGCCAGTACATCTATATTGCAACTGTGTTTGTGTATGATAGAAAAGGAAGCCGGATGGCCTGTAGAAGCAGCAAGAGAAAAATAAACACTGTTTATGACAGCACTGGAACCGCCTAGAAATGGTCGTCTGCAGGTTCTAGGGCTGAGGGATTTTTTTTCGCTGTAGGGAAATCGCACTTCAGCATCACAGACTTTCCATATATTTTGTGTTTTCAGAAACACTTCAACTCAGATAGCTCCAAGCAGCATTTTGCACAACATTTTCTGAATTTGAAGCTTCAACAGTCAGCAGTCTGAGACTTTTTAGCAAGTGAGAAGAAAACTTGCAGTCCTACATAGGCAGAGCAAAGAAATGGTCCCACCACTCTCCCAGCTCAGGGCATTTCTCTGCCATTGCAAGGCCAGCCTTTTTTTCCCATTTGCTTTCGTTCCCACAAATCTCCCTTCTTCAAAGATGACAAGTGTTGGTGGGTACCTGGGCAGCACCCTCCTTGCCTTCCAGCAGCCCTGTGATGTATTAATGTATTGGTTTGAACACTGTCTCCATTGAACTCACAATTCAAAGTGCATTCAACTGTTTTAATTAATTGAATTAAATTAAATTCAGTTCTGGGCAGAATGTCAGACATAACTAATACTTTTAGGGCATGGAACTAGTGGCAGCAAAGCTGTGGGCTCTGGTTTTAACATTCACTGGTGTACATAATCTGTGCTGTTAGATTTTTTATTTTAGTTTTTTCTTTTCTTACCTCAGAAGGCCTGAGATAATGCACTGGCTGGAGTGGTGGAGGCGGGATGTTCCCACTCCTAGTCATCCTCTCAGCCTGACAGCAGGCAGTCTGAGACTGGCACAGTTTGGCCTGTGACTGCACTTTCTCACCCTCCGCTGATAAATAAGCAGGCTAATTGAATTAATAAACAGATAGCTCTTTTCCCAGCCAGCTGGAACACCATCAAAATGTGTGATAAATTATCTGTCAATGCTTTAACTGCAAGGTAAAAAATGAAAAAAGTTAGCTGTCTCAACATTTCCTCTCCAACTCTTCTCCCCTCTTTCCTCTTCCCCCAACCACCCGATTTGGTTTGCCTCCACCCTTCTTGCCCCTTGTCTTTTCTCCTTTGACAGATCTCCAAGGAGAAGCAACAGTGAGAGAGTCATTCATTTGGCCAGGCTGCTAATGGGCTGTTAAGGCTGTAGGCAGAGGTGGGATGCAGACCTTATGGCTCACTGGGAAAGAAGGACAGAGGCAAATTTTTGGGGCAAGACTGCCTGTGTCTCAGCTGCCAGCACACAGCAGTCTCTTAATTGTGACCTCGTGTTGCTGAGACAGAGCTGCACATGAGGGGCAGTGAGGGGTGCAATCAAACAGGAAAGGATCCTGTTTAATATCTTCATCAGTGACACAGGCAGTAGGATGAAGTGCACTCTCAAATTTGCAGAGAGCACCAAGCTGAGCGGTGCTGTTGATGCACCTGAGGGTTGGAATGCCATCCAGGGGAACCTGGACAAGCTCGACAAGTGGGCCTGTGGGAACCTCATGAGATTCAACAAGGCCAAGTGCAAGGTCCTGTAACAGGGTTGGGGGAATCCTCAGTATCAATACAGCCTGAGGGGTGAAGGGATTGAGAGCAGCCTTGCCAAGAAAGCCTTGGGGGTACTGGTGAAGGAAAAACTGAACATGAGCCAGCAATGTGCACTTGCTGCAACCATATCCTGGGCTGCATCAAAAGCAATGTCACCAGTGGGTCAAGGGAGGTGATTCTGCCCCTCTACTCTGCTCTCATGAGACCCTGCCTGGAGTGCTGTGTCCAGCACTGGAGTCCTCAGCACAGGAAAGACATAGACCTGCTGGAGTGGGAGCACAAAGATGATGAGGGTGCTGGAGCAGTTCTTCTATGAAGATAGGCTAAGAGAGAGGGAACTGTTCAGCCTGAAGAAGAGAAGGCTCCGACAGACCTTACTGCAACTTTCCTGTACTTAAAGGGTCCTACAAGAAAGATGAGGGCAAACTTTTTAGGAGGGCCTGTTGTGACCGGGTGAGGAGTAATGGTTTTAAACTAAAAAAGGGTAGATTTAGACTCGATAGAAGGAAGAAGATTTGAAAAATTTTTTTATGATGAGAGTGGTGAAACACCAAAACAGGTTCCCCAGTGAGGAGGTAGATGACCCATGCCTGGAGATATTCACGGTCAAGTTGGATAGGGCTCTGAGCAATCTGATCTAATTTAAGATGTTCCTGCCTGTTGAAGGGGGGTTGGACTAGACAGCTTCTGAAGGTCCCTTCCAGCCCACATTGTTCTATGGTTTTGTGATTCTGTGGGAGAAGGCATCAGGAAGCCTTACATTGACTTTCTGGCATGACAGACAAAAAGGGAAATTTCATCATAACCTGTGCTATCACAGAGCTGGGTAGTACCTGAGACTTTTTTGTTTCAAAAGAGAGGAAAATGATGAGACAGAAGGGGTCAGTGACAGTCAGAATGTCCCTGCCATCATCTCTTAAAGTGGCATTCCCTTTTGGAAATAACATGTATCTATGTAGAGTCCCTCAACAGTCCTAAATAGTGGGAGATGAGAAAGATTTTGCTGCGTTAGACTGTAAGTAGTAGGTAGATAGCTGAACTTTCTATGGAATTACCGTGATATCCACCATGCTTGGGTAAGTGCTTGTGTGCCTTTGCTGACCTGGTTTCCCATCACTACATCTGCTCTGCAAGTTTCCCAGTAAGCAAGATGGAAAAGCTTCCCAGTCCTTCTCTTTCTAAAGCAGCAAGAAATGGGAGGTGCTGTGGAGTCTGAGACGGGAATGAGATCACAGTGTTCTTGTTCAGAACATGGCATTTTTTTCTGGTGCATATGTCAAATGAATCAGACAATGGTGGTGTCAGGAAGATGGATAATGCTGTCTGCAAGGCACGGAGAGGAGACAGGAAGATGTGTTAAACAAGATGGTATTTATGCCTTTCTCCCTCACTCAGTGGAAGTACACAAGAAATATCAAAACAAGAAAGGTAAGGTAATAGCAGGAGCAGCCAGATCCCGGTTGTGCTTTTTGGAAAACTCAGTCATACTCTGAAGGACAGCAAGCATGGACAGATAACTGGTGTGCAGGAATTGCCTGTTCCTGGGATGCTGGCAGCTGCTTCTGGTATGTGGAGATGTGTCTGTTTCTAGCATCACCCCATTCCTGTGGGGGATGTTCACCCAACATATGACTTTCTACCTCTCTCAGGGTGTAGGGTGCCCTGTGAAACCTCTGTCTATCTGTCCCCAGGCAGGTCACTTCTGCCAGGAATTTGCCCTTAGGCAGTTATTTCTGCCCTCTTTCCATTGGGCAGGAGAGACAGGGAAGAGTCCACAGTCAAGCAAGGCAGAATATGCTGTACTTTCACTTGGTGCCAGAAAGGATATCCTGCTTGAGTGACAGCCACCACAGCTGTGGGTCTGGCCAGGCCCCCAACCTGTGCAAATTTGTTGTGTATCCTGTGGTACATGCTGTAGAAAAGCCAAATCCAGCTGTCCAGAAATGGCAGGATAAGTCTATGGCTTACCAAGCAGGCAGCATCCTTCCCTCCCCTGGGGAAGGCTGGGTTTTTTATTTGCTCTAACATGTTGCTCTGAAAAGCAGTATTGCTGAAGAGTAAGCATGCCCATGTGCAAGAGAGTGAGCTGCCAATATATCGCATTTTAGTAAGTCATTCCTTGTCAACTGAGCCATTGAGAGTGTGTGGGGATGCATTCCTAGCACTTTCAAACATGAAGTAAAACCTATTAGTGTAAAGCACTAATTCCAATAAAAAAGAATAGTTGAAGGATTCATTCTTTTTATCTCGTTTCACACTGTAGATATCCTAAAGTGTATTAAAAGACCCCATGGCACTGGTAGAGTAGCTCACTGGTAACTGGTAGAAGGTTGATACGTTGCTGTTCTTGGAGCCTCAAGTGGCTTTGAAATTTGATGCATCTGACCCATGATACATGTGAGGTGGTGAAAAACAAGGCAGCAACTTGAGCTGTCTGCGAATGAAGGGATGGCATTGCAGGTGAAGAACAAAGGGGGCACGGTGGAAGGCAGCAGCCTGAGGGATGGAGTCAGGGGGACAATATGCTGAAAGGTGGGGGGCTATAAGAGACCTTACATGGGGGTGTAAAAGGACAATACATATCAACATTGATATGTTCAATGCTGAATATTCATAATACCCATTCAGATAACTCTCAGCATAGGTTATATTTATTTTATAACAGTGAAACTTGACATTAAATGAACCTTTTCAACTCTTTATGGTTTGTATCTACATGCCATACCTGAATGTATGTATTAAAAAAGCCACTAGTCACTGTGTTTGCATAGCTAGATAATTGAAAGCTGCCTGCTGAATTAAAATGCTATTTTCATTCTTTTGGGTTAGATTATGAAATAAAGCTTTAAAAAAAGGTGAAATAACCCATAAGAACACTCTCATATGTCCCTTTACTGTACTTTATATTCTAGTCAATTCTTCAGAAAAAGAAAATCCATAAGTGCTTTAAAAATGTTTCAGGAATCACTTAATTTAAGAAACAAAGGAGAAAAATATCTTCACATGAAACTACGTGGTAATGAGACAATGTCTAATTACCTGCATTGAATTCTTCAGTCAGGCCAATAGGCTAATGAACATCAATACTCTTTCACAAAGAGCCCTGGGATCTCTAATGGCTGTAAGTGGTCAGACCTTCAGTATTATGTTTCAGAGTCTGGCTGGTATAATCTTGAAACAAAATCTACAGACCAGAGTGTGTGTGTGTGTGTGTGTGTGTGTGTGTGTGTGTGTGTGTGTGTGTATACTCCCTGGAGCACTGCACATCTGGGATGAAATCAAAGGACTTAAGTGTACATGTATCCGATTTCTGGATTGCTAGTAGCCCTTTAAATGTGCTGGGTTTAATCCAGGAAAAACGAGTATTCAAAAATCACACCAGTGAAGGAAAAAATAAACCCCCAAGTTTTATGTACTTGGATGGCATTTTTCTTTGAATATGAATGACTTAGTCATAATCAGCCTTAGTGAGAGGTGGATGATGAAAGTTCAGACATCTTCTGATGGGAAAGACTTTGAACCTGCCTTTCTCATGTCCTTGGTGTGTGTGTTACACTTCTGAGAGGGGAAAAAAGCAATTTGCATTGTTGTAAAAAAATTGAAGTACTCATTAAGTGATCTCAAGACCAGTATTCTGTAGAAAGAAGTGCTAATTCCATCTAAACTCTGAATACAGATTAAAATACCCAAACCCACAGTGTTCCTTGCAGTGTTAGAGTGCTCTGATTTGAGGATTTGCTTCATATCAGGCTTGTATAGGAAATTCCCCAAGTTTCTCTGAAATCAATTCTGACTTTTCTAATTTAATACATTCATAAATGTTCATTGTGTTCTCAGGCAATATATATATATAGCAATGCAAGCACTGTACAAGCACTTCTTACTTCCATTGTACTAGAAGAGAGCATGATTTTAAAACCTAGTTAGAGTGTTTGCTTGTAGGAATGAGGAAGACCTGAGCTTCAGCCCCTCTGCCAGAGGCTTTGCAAAAGTGCCTTATGTCCCATGTGAAGAAAGAATCTATGGTCTCTTGGCTCGGGAATAAGATGTAATATGGACATTAGAGAATAGATCTGCAAGGTGGGTAGTACAGACTCAGGTCCCCTCAAGTCCAAGTTTTTCCACTGTCTTGCAGGGTGCGATTTTATTGCTACCTCCTATTTCTATGTCTTCCGCATGGGAATAGCCCATAGATTAATCTGGCAGAGTCAGATTAAGACTGTCTATTTGGAGAATTAGAATGGTGATTTGGTATGTGCCTGCCTACTGCTATCATCTTTAACCCCAGGTGGCAACTCAGTCCCACGCAACTTCTAGCTCATTCTCCCACAGTGGCACGGGGTATTGATTTGGAAGGGTAGAAGTGAGAAAACTCATGAATTGAGGCAAAGACAGTTTAATAAAGAAAAAAAAGTAAAGCAAAATCTGTGCATAAGCAAAGCAAAACAATGGATGCATTCACCACTTCCTATGGGCAGGCAGGTGTTCAGCCATCTTCAGGAGAGTAGGGCCCCATCACACGTACTTGGGAAGACAAATTTCCTCACTCCAAATATCCCCCTCTTCTTTCTTCTTCCCCCCACTTTATATACTGAGCATTACATCCTATGCTATGGAATATTCCTTTGGTCAGTTTGGGTCAGCTGTCCTGGCTGTGGCCCCTCCCAACTTCTTTTGTACCCCCCATCCTGCTCCCTGGTCTGGTGATGTGAGAAGCAGGAATAGCCTTGGCTCTGTGTAAGCACAGCTCAGCAATAACATTGCAGTGTATTATCAACACTGTATTCAAATTCAAAACACAGCCCCATACCAGCTACAATGAAGAAATTAACTCTATCCCAGGCAAAACCAGGACACAGACACAGGCAATTAATCCTCAAAGTGGTGGGCATTTTGCTGTCAGAAACCTGCCTCTCCAAGGGTAGGTAGCAAGACAGTAGCAGCTTTTCTTTTAGACTCTGGCACACAGTGGGGAAATCAGTCTGAAGTTGGTTGTATTTTTTGGATCCTTCTCTTGGTATTGTATGTTGAAATTATATGACACCATTTGCCAGTAATAAATCACTTTGCTGTCTGTTGTGTGATTACATAATTAAATATCCCTTGTCATGGATACACATGCAAGGATTGACTTAGATTTGGTGGGAATTAGGGGTTTGATTTTTTGAACTTTACATTTCCTGACTCCTGTGCAAATCAAATCCAGTTGTTTAATACTGCATTGAGAAATGATTTGTGCAAGAAATATTGAGAAGTGCAAACCATACTTTCAGCATATTTTCTGTTTTGATTATAATTTACTTGTTCATTAAAAGTGTATTTAGAATAGGAATAGAGAGTTTAGTATTTTTCTATTTCTAATCCTTAAAAAGGTGGTGCATTGCACAAGGATAATGTTACTTATCTCCTTTGCAAGGTGCTTTGAGATGAACAGAAGGAAATTGCTGTGAGGAGGTGGGATGTAAACTCACATTTTCTGCTGTCCCTGGAGCTGTGGCTGTTCTCAATGAAATGCCATCACCAGAGGACAGCAGTTCCAACAGAGTGCCCTTGGGCCACCCCAGCTTCGACCTGCATTGGATTACTTAAAACTGGCAGTCATCCTGAGAGGTGTCACTGGGACTGATGTCAGTGGGCAACGTGGCTGCTCGGAGCTCCTCTGTGCCCTGAGTTCAGGGACACTGGAGCAGCCCTTGCAGCTGACCCGTCCTTGAGCAGCGTGGTGTCTATTAGTTTTATTGCTGCTTTGATTGTTTGCAGTTGATTCTTGCTGCTTTCTGCTGAAGTTTAGTTCAGTTTGTATTTGGAAGTACAAGGGACTAAATTTGTTGTTTTTATTTAGAGGCTGAGCTGCACTGAAGGCTGGATGACTATCCATTGTTCATGCTTTTACAAAATTCAGCTAAGTAGGGAAGAAAGCACAAAGGGAGGGAAAAATAAAGTTCAGATTTGCCAAACAGCCTGAGAATAATTAGAAGATTAGCAATTTGGCACTGTTTACTGGTGAGTTGTGAATTAACTTTTACATTAGTGTAATGTGTCGCTTCAGTTCTGGATTCCATGTCCTTCGCACACCTCTCACTCCTCCTTTTGTCAATAGGCAGGACTGTATTTTACTGCACAAGAAATGTAGGAGAATGCATTTAATGTGGCATCAGAGACTTTAATTGCCAGTCTCTGAAATGTGCTCATAAGTATCTGCTGTTCAGTTATTGAGTGGAGAAGATGAATTGCTTCCAATTTGCTTTTATGAATGCGAGTTGAACATTTGCAAAGAGTGGTTTCTGTTATTTACACTGAGAAATCCTTGTCAGCAGCCAACCATGAAAGACCTGAGTGACATTTATGTTAAGTTCTCTTGTCACAGTCACAGTTGGAGGGAAGGATAAAATTCAGTGTGATGCTCTGAAATGCGCTGGGTGAAGTTCTGTTGGCAGTTTTAGCTGTTGCTGGCTTAACTCTGTGTATTCATCTTGAGTATGATGCTTAGAGTAAAAAGGAAAATTTGACCATTGCAGATGACAAAACAATATTAGCGCCACTGAAATCCATGGTATGCTTGCCATGAATTTTGGGTAATCTAGATCATTACCCTGAGATTGTTACCTAATTGCAGATTGTGGGTATGCTTGATTTCTGTAATATTTTCTGATTTCCCACCCTCCTCTAGACACTTCTGTCCCCTGTGGGGAACTTATTACACCCCTGTATAAGACATACAAGAAATCACAGTCACTAGTGCAAGAAAATATCTTTGAGATCATATTTCGTGTGCCTACAGGGGTTTGATATAATCTCCTGATAAGAATGTACCAGACATTAAGCAGATACTACAGCTGGTCTTGTCTCTTCCTAATTTAGTGGGATTTGGGTATGCAGACCAGAAAGGAAGAGCTTTTTTTTCTGAGTGCAGCAATGCATACTTATTTGGAACAATTCAGTCCTATTCAAAACCAGCATTCCATGTCTGTCCCAACCTAAAATTCAGCTGGATGTTATAACAGCTTATTGTTCACTGCAAGCACAGACCACCTGCAAAATTGAAGGAGATTTTTGTCATTTCTCCACTGAGAGATAAATGGGAGAAAGCTGTAGTTTATAGTCATATACAGATTATGGCGTATAATGCATATGGCCTGTTTTAGTATAAATATAACCTATATGCTTACTACACATAGTATAAATATGTATTAAACATTATAAATATTAATATACATATGAAACACACAAAATTATTTGGACTTTTAATTGTGGAAAAAGCAATCTGCAAATTTACAGTTTTATTTATCTTTTTTTTCTTCTTTTAACAAACTGAAAAAATTGCTGGTTTTCACTAATAATATTTTTGAGAAAGAAAGGTGGGGCAAAACTCAAGGCAACTTTGAAATACTTGTCACAATAAAGAAAAAATAGAAAGCAGCAAGATCCTGCATTGCAGAAGTGTTAGGGAAGGTAATACTCTTTTTCATTCATAATCTCAAATGCTATTGTAGCCCCTTTTTGGCATATTTAGGGTTTGCCCAGAGATGTTCAGTGTGTAATTTATGATCTATGTTGATAAAAGGAAGCATAAGCAATTCACTGCACCATGATGTCAGGCTTTAGATTGAGGAAGCACTGTAAAAACTCTTGGTTTCCCAAAAGACCAGTATTGCAGGTACAATGATAACTTCTTTGAGGTGTTAATTTCATATGGCATTCAGTGGGGTGGCTTCAGAGTAAATGTGTCCATTAAAGGCATTGCCACGAGTAATAGTACAGGGAACACAACACTCATGCCTGTGAAGCACTAATATCCACTATTTCTATTTTCTGTTAAGCATCAAAGATGACAGTTTATGTACTTCTGGTTTCCTGTAGGATCAAAGGGGAATTTTATTTATTTACTTGATCAGAGGCAAACCAGAAAGATTTCTCTTGTTGTCTGTTGTCACTCGCAGCCATTTATTGAAATGTCATAACTGAGTGGAAATCAACTGTCACTATGTTGGTCACTATGTTACTTTGATAAAATAATAATAAAAATAATCAGTGGGGACCAAAAGCCAGGTAAGATGAACACCTGCATTTCCTCTTGGCTTGAGATTGGTGGGGATTTTTTTTAAATTGCCCTATAAAAGGAAATAAAAAGGGATTGTGCCCTAAAAAATCACTGTATGTGTTTAGCAGAAATTTCAGGGTTTGGTGAAAGCCGACCTAAGTCAGTAGTCTTCTGTTTCAGTCCCATTTTGTGAACTGCCAGGTACCCATGGGCTCTGGTGAAGTTGGTCACACAGTTCCTGAAAAAACTGAACTGCAGCAGGGTTGGGTCCTGGGTTACCATTTCATTCTAGAGGGGATTTGGTAATGTCGTCAGTCCAGTAAGCTCAATTTTTATGCCATCACATTTTACTTGACACTAAACTAAAACAGCTGTTTGCAATTAACACACATAAAAGGAACAATAACAAAACTGCAGCCTGCCTCTCCAGCGCTACACATACTCAGTGCCAAGAGTTTACCAAGTTCTGGTGATTTTCCTTCCCTCTGCTCTAAGGAAAACTTCCATAACAATTGATCTCACTGAAGACCAAACAAAAAAAAAAAAATTGTTTATCCTTCCCTGAATGTTTCTGATGGGCAGCAGTGACTGGTTAATGGAAGATTAACGCTGCTCCGGATGCATGCGTGGACAGGACTCTCGCTGCTGAGGAGCTGATCCAAGCATGAAGTTAAAGGGAAGCGATGGCTGTTGCCGCCCTGGGAGAGGATGATGTAGAGAGCTGGTTTCTTACCACGACTGGGATCCAGGGTAGCTGGCCCACCCTCCCACTGGGAACAGTGAACAAGGAGCTTGTAAAATACACAGACCGAATGGAAATGACCCCTATTGACTGAAACCAGCTGCATGTCAGACCTCTCACTGTTTCTCTTGATTTGCTATCTCAAATAAATGGATGTGGTAGAAGGGGCTATGGAAAGAAAACAAAATAATTTATTCTCCTTGAAGTTGTGCCACACTAATAAGCCTCAGTTTTTACAGCTGAAAAAAAAATGTTTATTCACAGATTAAGTTTTTCCCTCTTTTTTTTTTTTTTTGAAAGTCTGCAGTTTAGAGTAAGACATGTTCAGTTTCAGACGTCTTTGACAAATACAGACGTGATAGATTTTGTTAGGTATTCATTGCATAAAACTGCAGCTAATGAGAGCTTGATTATTTTGCATTTAGATTCAGAAAACAAAGTTACACAGCGTTTGTTGGTGCTTTGGTTTAGATGTGCATGGTGGCTTAGCTCCCTGAGAGAGATCTTAGTCTGTTTTGAAGAAGCAAAAGACTTGGCTTATTAATGTGGCGTTTTCCATGTTTTTCCTAATGCACTCCTGGGCAACACCAGTTATTCTGAGCATTGTGAAGAGCTGCTTGCAGTAACCAGGGTAGCACTTGAATTTGGAAACACCAAGGACAGCAGCTACTCAGGTCCTCCCTTTGATACCCAGAATGGGTTACTGCTATTGATAATTAGATTGAGCTCTGTTTTGACTTTAGAGGTAGGATAGGAGGTACTTAACCTCACTGCCGCAGTCACCTTGATCTCTGTTTGAGAAGACTGTCGAGCTGTGACACATGCTATAGTCTAGTTATAGTTTGATAGACTTTCTTAAGGAAACTTCTTTAAAGCCATCAGTTTACATTTCCTTCATGCAAGGAATTTCCTTCATCCTTCATGATGTGTTTTGCAAATAGATCTTTTTTTTTTAAAGTCCTATTCAATTGATCATTAGTGAAATAAGTCACCAAATTTGGATTAATGGATCTATTAGAGAGTCTCAGTGAAACAACTCTCATGTCGTCTGCAAAAACATGTGGGATATAAAAATTTGAGGATGACCTTTTGATTTGATTATGTTAATTCCTTTTGCCTTCTATAACCCTTTTTTATTTTCTCTATTTTTCTTTATTTTTTTTCTCCTTAAGAATTTGTTTCTTCTTCACTCAGAGTTGCACAAACACAGTAGGGTTACAGCTTTGAACATAGAAGCCTTTACCTGTGGCCTTCCAGTGTTTCAACAGACAGATGTTAGTTCAGTATAAAGTAGATTGAAATTCCTATATGTAAGTTCTGAGTGTCCTTGCAGTCACTCTTCTTGCTTTAAAGACAGAACCAAAATGCAGTTTAATCAGGTCATTTTTCCTCTACTGGCAGATTTTAGTCACATTAGCTTTCAGGATCTTCTGACCATCAGCTGTGACGCACAGATACTGCTATGGGGAAAGACACATCTCTTTGCTTCCTACTACTGCTGTTTCTTACCAGCTGTCCTATGGTGGCATTTCTTATTGATGAGCTTTCTGCTGTTCTTATATCTCCTGGCTGGATTATGAATTATGAGGTAGTTGATGGGTTATTCAAATCTGGCATCAAGTGATACCATGGGCCTTCTTCCTTCCTTCCATTTTTATCTTACCATTTTCTGCTAATTACTTGCATTAATGAGAGTAAATCACTTGACTTTGAAAATACAAAGAGTTAAAGAAGTCTTTGGTGGCTGCCTGTAAATAATTTTCTGTGTTGAGCTGGATGCAGAACTGTGGATGCAAAGGAGGTTTCTATGGCTTTGGAAGAAGCTTTTTTCCTAGACAACATCTGTCAGGCTCTACCTTTTGGTACACTATTCCATGTTACCAGTGATTATAGTAGCCTGAGGGTAGGATGATGCCAGCGAGGTGTCTGTATGCTGATACAGCTCATGGGTTTGGGGTGACCCTGTAATTGCACTGAAAGGGAACTTTTTTACTCTATATTTCAGCTATATCTTTAGTACACAAAGGCTCCATCCTGCAGTCCAAAATGTGGCAACCCTTCCCATTGACCTTTGGTGGTGTTCAGGTAAAAGTGAACAAATCCCACTGATACTAAAGAAAGTTTTCCCCTGGTCATATTCCAGGGCCAAATCCAGTGACATGTGGAGTACAAAGCAGAGAGAGGGATTAGCATGTGATAACAGCACAGCAGATGCTTGAACATTCCAGCAAAGAAAGAGGATCAGGTTAAGGCCACATTATTTTCCTGTCTTTCTGATGGAAGTACATATTGGGTGCTAGTACACCTGAATTTGAAAAACATGTCAATGCAATGTATTTTTCAATGAGTCTTTTAAATAATATCTGTAGTAAAACCAAGATGGGCACTTTGTTGCACCTTTATTTTAATAGGTGCAAGAGTATAGGCTTGATGAAGCTAACTCTGCTGAGCTGGCCAAAGAGGGAAGGATGAGAGCCAGTTATTTTTCCTCAGAAGCACAGTAGGAAATGTGTAACTGTTAAATTTCAATTCAGATGTTTATATCTTTTAATATTTACAGTGTAAAACTAGACTAGAGCCCAAGAATATGTTCTTTCTCAAACTGAAATAAGATGCCTTTTATCAAGGAAACAGCAAGAAAAAAACTAAATAACTCTCAAAACACAAGACAAGGCACCATTTCTACAACAGCAGAAATCTTACTCTGATTGCTCAGATCACAATGTGTAAATATTGAATTTTTTGCCTTGTTCTGTTCCAGAGACTGAAGGCAGCACTGACTCACCATCCTGCCGCCATGTCGAATGGGAATATGAACACCATGGGCCACATGATGGAAATGATGAGCTCGCGGCAGGACCAGACGCCACACCACCATATGCACTCACATCCTCATCAGCACCAGACACTGCCACCTCATCACTCATACCCACATCAGCACCAGCATCCGGCACACCATCCTCAGCCTCAGCCTCATCACCAGCAGAACCATCCCCACCACCACTCTCACTCACACCTTCACGCGCACCCAGCACATCACCAGACCTCACCGCACCCCCCGCTGCACTCAGGCGGACAAGCACAGGTAGACCTTCATGTCATGCTGCATCGCTGAGTTTCACTGTTGTGTGGAGTTAAAGCCTGATCCCTGTATTGTTTCTTCTTGCATGCATGTCTTGTTAGATACAAGCCCCTCGGGCTGCTCATAAATGTCTGCTAATGGTGATGAGGAAACTCAAACTTTATTCAGAAAATGGAGTGAAGCCACAACTTGTTTTGCTGGTTAATTTATTAGACATTTGTAATATCTTACTTTATAAGGAGCTCCAAGGCTTTTCAGTGCTCTGAGTTCTGCAGATTGCCACATATCCTTTTATGGATGAGGTTTATTACAGAGATTGGTATATTATATATGTTGCTTAATGTGCTTGAACCTGAACTTCTCAGGCCAAGATTAAAAAAGCTATATGAGTTCTACCTGCAGAAGTACGTAACAAAGTCTTTAGTGAAATGAAACGGCACTGGTGTGTGTGAGTGTGTGTGTGTTCAAGACTGGAGATAGTAGAGGTAGTTCCAAGGTAAGGTATGCAACCTTAAAGGAAAAGATTAAAGGACCCAGACCCTGTGAAGGGGACAGACATCTGCATAATATGAGATAAATCCAGGATTAGCTGAGAGTGCGGGCAGTAGTTGATGCATGCTGTGACAGGAGAAAAAGAAGGTGAAGCCAGTCCCAGAAGAGAGATTTAAACAAGGAAGGCAGCCTGGACTCTTATTCAGATGAGAAGACAGTGAAGGTCTCCAATGAATGAGATGGAGGATTCAATTTTTGGACCAGGTATATCTGCTTCAGCAATTTGTATAATTCAATATCTGAACTGAATGTTTCTCAAACTAATGAACTAGTAAGCACGAACTTTAGCAGAGTAATTTTTAAGAGGAATTCTGTTATTGTCTTAAGATGATAGGCCTCTACATGAGGATTGCACAAGAAAAATAAAGCTCTGGGGGCAGTGACCGTAACATGTCAGGTCTGGGGAGCAAAGTTAAGGAAGACAAACAGGCAGTGCATAGAATGTGAAGACAAAGAGGAGTGCCAGCCATAAGAAGTTCAATTGGTGAAGTATTGTGTTGCTTGCAAGTACCTTTCAGACAAGCTCTTTGAAAACATTAAAGAAAATGAGAGGATTTGGCTGACATCCCAGTGTCCCACAACATTAACTATTTACTAACATCTAGCTTTATTACTGCAGAGTCTGCAAGCACGTGGGATTTCCCTAAAGCATTTGCTAATGTAAAATGAATTGTCAGCTTTAGAGAAACAGTCTAAGTAAGATAGCAGCAGACTCCCCTGTGAGAAGATATCCAGAGCTTTCATAAGTCTAGTTCGGTTTTTACTTTGTGAATTCAATTATTTTCCCATCTGTTAATGAGTTATTTTCCTTGGAGTTGTTTAAAAACTCCAATAAAAAGACATTATCTCGTAACAAAGAAACAAAAAGTAACCTAATTGTTGTCTTGGAGATCCCTGAGAAAATAAGGATAAAGTTTTTCTTAGCAGACTGAGAACTCCATGGATGAGATGGGGGAAGTAACTTAACCTTTCTGAGGCTTTTAAAACAAGGGTAAGAGTACCAACACTTCTTCAGGCTGGGAGGATAAACATATTAATGCAGTTGAGGGCATCAGATCCTACAGTATGGAGCACTGCTGCATAACATCCACAGCACCGCTTTTAACAGGTGAGGAGAAAACAGGCTACCAGAGAAAACAAACTTCACAGTTTTAAGGATAAGATCAGTGAGCCAGCGCCCCTCCTCTGGACCCATTGGAGCAGGTCCATGATGTTTTTACACAGTTAGGACAGCCTCAACTTCTTGTGCTTTGCATTCCCTGATGGCTAGGCACCGCACAAGACTCGCAGGCAGCAAGAAGAGATATGGGCACCAGGGTAGGTGTACTGACTGGCAGCCACAAAGCTATGTTAGGGTGGCCCTGTGTCCCAAGCATCACACAGTCTCTGGCACTGGCTCTCTGCAGTTAGCTAAGCTTTACAACGCACAGTGTCTCACTGGAGGCAACAGACGCCACGAGGGACCAAGAAGGTCTTCACTTTGTCCATGGGTGTGTCATCAAAGGGATGGAAATGGAGGGTGATGGAGTAGGAATCCCAGGGTCAGAGGCTTCCCCAGGCAACAGAGCTCTTGCTGTGCATCTGCTCCCGTGGTGCAAAGGTAATAGTGATTTCTGAACAGATGCATTAGAGGGGAGAAAAAAAGGGCTTGCTGAGTAATAACCACATGGTTATTACTTTCAAAGCTCATCCATAGTCCCCATGGTAATGGCTGCTTTGGGGATCCGATTGCTCCAGCAGACATGAATTTTATGGTGCGATTTACTAATTATTAACCTCCTTATTCTTCTGAGCCATATTCTTTCATTCCAAACCACCTGCCAAATGACAGCATGGTCCATGCTGCTTTAAACCATGTACTCCCATGCCAAGACTGTTATTCTACACTGCACCCTTCTGTAATGTCAGGATTCATTTCATGCTTTTCAGTTACCATTTTGGTACACAGGAGCCCAATGAATTACACTTTCATAGAATGAGTAAATGGGTATTATTTTTGTGGTAAGTTGGAAAGAACAGAAATACTGTCTCAGGCATAAAAGTAGAAATCACCTTCTGACAGGTATCATTCTGAGAAAGTGACATATCAAGTTGTAGCTATGTTGCCTCAACTACTAGAAAAAATTATACTATTATTCTTGTGTTGATCCTGTAAAGATTTCTTCATATTAAACTTGCCAGAGTGATAGCTTAAGCAGAGTAGGGGGTTGGATGCCATTTCATTTTCTTAGCTGGCCTACATTTGTCTTCATTATGGATACATGATTAGCATCCTCTAAAAAACCAAATTTGTTTAATTTTCTGCTTATGTCCCTAGGCAGGACAGCGAAATCCTGCTAGAGAATGTTGATTAGACAGTTACTAAGACACAGCCTAACAGATTTCAGGGTTAAGAGCTATCAAGTGAGAGTCAGTTAATTACCCCATGTGACATTATTAGTGGAGTAATGGCAACCTTTATAATTAATATCTGCCAGAGATGAAGAGAAGATTTTGTCCTTCTGAAAATGCGCTCTGACTACCCAGAGACTGCCTGGTACATTCTGAAAACATAAAGACTCACCAGTTATTCAGGGGAAAATGACCGTACAAGAGGAATTTTAAAAAAAAAAAAGAATTAAAAATTAAAGAAATTAAAAAAAAAGAATTGTATATTTACCTTTCTCTGCTTTTGCACCAGACCCTGCTGAGAGAGTTGAGAAATGAGAATTTTAAAAGCTGAACAAAAAATGAGCAAAAAGGGATAAGGGAAGAGAAATAACAGATCTCTGAAGTCTGGAAAGGTGTTGCGTGTGAGGAAATGAAAGGTTTTTGATGAGATGTTGACACTAAAGGGTATTTCTGAGACCTCTACACTCATACTGCCAAAGAGGCCGTATGCCCGGCCCTGGTGGACAGGGAGCAGCTGGAATCCCTTGGCAGCAATCTCCCAGTGGAACCCTGGGGATGCTGGTGGGAAAGGGCGCTGTAACCAACACTCCTGTGCAGTCCTGGCCATGGTCCTGTGCGGTGCTGGCAGCTGTGCCTGCTGCAGCTGCCGAAGACCTGGGACTCCAACCCCCCATTGTGGACAGTGTTGGAGATTTTACCAGCTAATTTACAGAATTAATGCAAGCTGAAATTTTAAAAATCAGTCAGAAAATGCAGGGTTGCTTATTTATTTTTAGAAGGTTATTTTTTAAAAGCTTTTTTCTGCTCCTCCGAGAGAGATTCCCTGACTGTGCAACATAAAGCTGGGAATAAATTTGGCTTTATGGGAAAGGCATTATCAGATGCACAGAATAATTACACATAAAATTGCCACTGTAATTGCCACAAGTCAACTGGGCGAGGGAGCAAACTAGATTCTAGACAGAAAAGCGACCTCAACTTCGCAAGACTCAAGACGATAGTATCATTTTAATTGAGACAGACAGAGGTGTTAGGCAAACACATGTTAATTGCAGCAATTGAAATGCGGGGCTCAGTCTGACAAAGCACTGAGTACATCCCCTCCCTGGAGTCAAAAGGAAGCACCTTGAAGGTTTGGGCCTCTGCCAGAGCAAGAGGGTTAATTTTGAGTCAACAGTTTAAGTTTCCAGACTGTTCCAGACTGTGCAGGAGTGGCAGCAGTAACTTGAGCAGCAGCAGGGGCTCCCGATGGGTGTGAGCAGTGGGACCCATGGGTCAGGTTCCCAAACCCCAAGCAGAAGGAGAGAGAGAGTCTCTCCTGTAGCCTGGGTGCCACAGAGAGTCAGGGAAGTAGTCCAAAAGCTGGCTATTCCCAGGCAGCTGAACATTAAATCTGATACTGGTTCCTGACAGTGGAAATGTTTCATCTGCTCAGGAGTGGGAGCATAGTCTACATGGGACTGCCCCCAGTATGCACCTTTTCTGTAATATCACGGGCCAGTTACTCTCAGGAGCAGGGTCAATACTCTCCTGCACTTGAAAAAGCATAAATACATTATTTTTTCCATAGTTTTCTAGCAGTGGGCTGGATGTAATGTGCCTCTACTGTCAAAGCCAAGGCTGTTGCATAAAAAGGAGTATAGTGTCCACAGGGGTCAAATGGAAACTTCTGGTAAGATGAATATCCCTTCTCCATGCAGTTCAGGGATACCAAAACACAAGTACAAGATCAGATATCTAAATCCTTTCTTTGCCCCTAGTTGAGAGGCAGTGAGGTCTGCTGGCCTTGTGGAATCCCAGTCCACAGCTTCCCAGCACCACTCAGGTGCAAAGAGCTCTGCAGCTCCTGTCTCCAGAGATGGGAAAGTATGAGGCAGAGAAAGTAAAGCCAGGGAAATAGAAATGGCCCAAAATTTTGGAGGCAACTTGGGGGGAAAAAAAGAGAGAGAGAGAGAGAGAGAGAGAGAGAGAGAAATAAGGCCACTACAGTGCTCTGGTTTGATTAAAACAGGTCCTGAGAGAAACTTGGCATTTCAGGTTTGAAATAGGTGGTGACGGAGAATGCACCGAAGTGAATATTTTTAATAATTAACTGTAAGGGAAAAAAGAAAGTGTTCCCTACTAATATTCAGAGGATATTTTTGTTTCAAAAAAAATCTAGCCTTTGACCACAGTAAGAATTTGCCAGCAGCTAATTTCAATGGCATCTGGTCAGCTTTCGACTCGTGTCTGTTGCACCATGTTGTGGAGCAGGCTGTGTGTGAGATTTCCCTTCCCATTTCACCATCCCCCTCTGTAACCTCCCCTCCTTGCCACCCCCAAAAAACCTCTTCTTCCCCTGCAGGTTTCGCCGGCAGCGCAGCAGATGCAGCCCACACAGACGATACAGCCGCCACAGCCGACTGGAGGTCGCCGAAGGAGGGTGGTGGACGAAGACCCGGATGAGAGGAGGCGGAAATTTCTGGAAAGGAACCGAGCCGCTGCCACACGCTGCAGACAGAAGAGGAAGGTTTGGGTGATGTCACTGGAAAAGAAAGCAGAAGAGCTCACTCAGACAAACATGCAGCTTCAGGTGCGTGCCACTGTCTGCGCCCCTGAGGACACAGAGGGGCTCTTTGTGCTCGGGAGGACTGGCAGTGCCTTTGGGGCTGCCGCTGCACAGCCAGCTCTTAGTGGGAGCTCAGGCATAATCAACTGGTTAATCAAGATGTGTGTGCTTCAATTAAAGAAATAATTACATTTTAGCAGGATAAGCCAGGAAAAAGCTGCCTTGGGATTTAGAAGCCTTCACTAGATGAAGTTGTGTTTATTTTCTTGTCATTGCTTTTTGTGGGGATTTTTTTGGTTTTTTTTTTTTTTTTTTTTTTGAAGTGCCATTAACTTGACTGTAAAAGATTTCTTCAGAGCAGGGCAGGTAGTTAAACCCTCATCCAAAGCCAGCAAGATAGAAGCATAAATACATCAGTCTACCAGTAAGGAAAATGAACTGGATAGATGAAAATACCCTGAATATAATAATAAAAGCCTTTCTTACAGTGCTGCCCTTCTTATGGTGGGCACAGTACTGCTTCATGCAGCGGTGTGCCTGTGTGCTGCCAAGGGCAGAAAAGCCCTTTGTATAATGGCACTCCTCAAAAAGAATTCTCCCACAAAACACAAGAGGCGTGAGCAGCATCCAGGCACCAGCTGCCGCAGAGCCGTAGGTGACATCAGTCCTGCCACAGCAACTTGCCCTCTGCCCCCATGGGTCTGCCCCTCTGGCCTGATGCAGAGAGACAGAGTATTTCCCAAGTGGATTAAAACATTGCCTTAAGTATCTCTGGTGCTGTGAAGTTAGTTAATTTGTCAGTTTATGTCACCAAATCTGGAAGCCAGACTGCCTTCAGAAGTTATAAAATAATGTCACCAGCAAATGTTAACATAAACTCAGCATACAAACAGGGATTGCCTTTTTTGCTCAGTTCTTCCAAAGTTGTGGAACAGTTTTCGTGTTCGTGGCTTAAAGCTTTGCAGAAGAGCCTGGTTTAAGCTTTGTTGCAAACCAAACCCTCTCTTTCTTTTCTAGAACGAGGTTTCCATGCTGAAAAATGAGGTAGCACAGCTGAAACAGTTATTGTTAACACATAAAGACTGTCCGATAACAGCTATGCAGAAAGAATCACAAGGATATCTAAGTAAGTAGCTGATATGTTTGCGCTGTCTCCACACTCCTCACAGGAAAGCAAAGCTTCCAATTCTTCCCTCCAGAACCCCTTGTTGGTCATATTATCACTTGAACCTGTCTTCTCAAACATCATCCGAGCCATCCAATCTCCTGCCCTTATTTATCCAGCCCTGCTCAAAACCAAAAAAGCCCCGGTTTTCATCCCACACAGCAGAGCTAGTCTTCCCCACCCCTCCCTTCGGCAAGGAGATGCACACGGATGGACACTCACTCCTCTGTGGAGGATCCCGCTTGAACTCACAGCTCCAAACCTGCAAGAGTCCTCCTGGGCGCAGCGCTGCCAGAACCTTAAAATAACTCTCAAAAGGAAAGTTAAAAAGGAAAACATTACAGTCCCCTCCAGTGAAAATGGTACTGTGCTCTGACAGTGGCACAGACCAGGCCTGGCGCAGGTTTTCAAGGTTTGTTAACTCTTTTTTAACTCTTACCTTTCTTTTTTTTTCTTTTTTCTTTTTTCTTTTTTTTTTCCCCCCCAAAAAAAAGATCCTCAGCTAATGGAGACATTGAATCAGTTCTGTCTAGTTGGCGCATTTTATGAGTGTGGCAATTTAGGGACAAATTCTTGGCTCTTTGGCTCTAGAACAGTTCAGAAGAGCCTCAAGGTTAATACTTGCTAGATTGCAACATTCTCTTAAAATAGAGCCCATTTCTGTCTCCTCTGCATCCCTATGCATCTCTCTTTTTAACAGTACTTAAAGAAAAAAATACATAATTGCATTACATGCCTATCAACTGTTGTTCGAATTAGATTTTCTGTGCTCCAGTGCACTGCACTCTAATTTTGATTCCTGCTGGAGCAAATAAAGCATTTAAGCATCCAAACTGATTTTAAAGATCTTAAGATACCAGACTTTTTATCCCAACATTAGTTTTCATAGTCATTAATGTCTTGGACTTTTTTCAAGGTCTCGACTCCTGAAGTTGGGTTGATATCAGAAAAGCTGGCTTGAAAAATAGAACAAAAACTGAAAAGATCAGAAGAGAGAGTGTTGGATAACTGTGTATTTTGAAATCCTGGGACATGTGCGTGCGTCAGGTCATTAGTATTTCCAGGAGCGTCACCAGCCTGGGCTTTTTACTTGGATGGAAAAATGAATGTGTGTTGTCTCTGTGCCCTCACCCCCTTCCCAGGTCCCGAGAGCAGCCCTCCTGCGAGCCCAGTCCCAGCTTGCTCCCAGCAGCAAGTCATCCAGCACAACACCATAACGACCTCCTCCTCCGTCAGCGATGTCGTGGGAAGCTCCACTCTCACCCAGCTCGCCAGCCACAGAACAGACATCAACCCCATCCTTTAAAAATGGTTGATCAGAAACTGCTAGGGGAGTGTGGTAGCGTATCAAAGCGTCCTCTCTGCTAAAGGACATTTGCAACTGTAACTCAAGCCTGGAAGATTCCTCAGTTCTTGAAAGACTCTGGCTATTCATTTTTATAGTTATTAAAATGTCTTTTATACTTAGTTACAGAAAAGGGAGTTATGCAATTAATATGCTATCAGCTTGAGAAATGCTTTGGTGCTTTCTCCATTTTTTTTGGTACCAGTTACTTGTTTATAAACCTAACTGTTTCTGTACATAGTCATGTTTCCTTCTCACAAATCTATCCTGAAGCCTCAGAAATACGAAGTTGCATTAAACTGCAGCTTGTTAGTCAATGTGAGGCATAAAAAGTATTAAACAGAGTCATACATACATAACTAGGAGTAATTAGGCTATAAATACAGAGGGAGGGCATCTGCTGACAGCATAATAAAAAAGAGTTAGCGTTGTGCTATCAGCAGACCACGTCTTGTATTCAGAACCTCTTTTAAAGCGGTTATATAGGATGTGGCTATCAGGACAAAATCAAGCCCAAATAACGTGCTCTTTTGTCTAACACTCCCACTTCTCTCTCCCCAACCCTGGCCTTTTTCTCCTCCAGTTATTGTCACACCTTTCTTTTCCCTTCCAAAACTCTTTTAATTCCCTACCTTTTTTTTCCCTGCATTTTTTTTTAACTCATTCCAAGGCTTTTTTTGCTTTCCTCTTTTTCTCAAAGAATGGTAATGAACGAGCAAAAACTTCAAACCCACCTAAAAACTGTCAGCGCGACTGCTGCTTTCACTAGCTCTTCACCCGCAATTGGGCCGTGCTGAGCATTTGGCTTTTAAAAAACAGAAATGCTCCTGATTTAGTGTTTTTAATAAACAGGGAAAGGTGAAAGCAGTGCAGTTGCAGGTGAAGCAGGATGGAATGCCAGCTGTGTTGATGCTAGCAGCCCTGTGAGCTTCTGTGGTGCAGTACAGGCGTAGCGAGCAACACCTGAGAATCACAGCAATTCTTTTGCACTGCCAGTCATTAATGTAGAAGAATTCATGTAGTATGTAATAATTTGGAAAAGTTCTGTTCCCTAACCTGGTTGCATTGTTTTAGCAACGAAAGCTAACAGCCTCAGGCTTCATGGGCTATAAATGAGAAATAAATCAGAGTAATGGTTCTGACCAGTTGGAAAAATGCCATTTTTAATTCCCAGGGAAAAAACCTGCTCTCTGCAGGCATTCCTTTAAATGTTCATGGACTGATCCCGATCTGGCAGACAGCAGTGTAGCTTCACTGAGTTTAATGGCACTTAACACCCGTTTATCGCAGGTAAGGAATTGTTCTTTAGGACGCTAAATAATTTTTAGAAGGCATGCAGCAGCTAAAAAGTGCTGCAAGAATGCCAAGTCCCACTGCACTGGGGATAAAATACAGTCCTGCAAAGAGGGTCTGGAAAAAGAGCCTTATGCCACAATTAGGGTTTTTGTTTGGACCCTGAGCTTGCCCCTCAGCGCAACTGATTTGCATCCCCGAGTGTTCCCAGTGAGTGATGGGAAAATCAGACAGAGATGATGCCAGTTAATTATGCTGCCTTGCTGTATGTTGGGACCTGATTTTGCTCTCAAATCTGTCAACAGCAAAACCTCCCACTGCTCACCCAGGGAGCAGGCTCCAAGCTGGTAAAAAATGTTCAAAACATTTTGAGCTGCGTCTTTAATAGCAAAATTCATGTTATTCCCAGCAAATTCTGTAGCCCTCAACATGCTTTGTTCTGAAGCGAAGCTCTCTTCCTCAAAGACTGTGGTTTTTAGAAGAGTTGTGGGTTTTGAAAGAATGGGTCTTCTCTATACGGGAGGGAGAGTGAAACAACTGAGGTGTGAGGAGGCACTGTGAGGAGCAGGGCCTGTCTGGAAGAGAAAGCAAAATTCTGAGCATCACTCTTTCCCAAATTAGTTCCTATCTTGGTGACTAACTTTTTATCAGTATTCTTTTCTTTAACAGCTCACTTTCCATGTATGCAAATACATTCAAAAGAAGAAGATTTTTAATGTACAGTGTAAATCTTGACTTGATTATATAGTCTAAGAACCAAAAAAAAGTTATGAAAAAATACAAATGTAAAGGATTTTCTATTATATTTTAGACAAACATATACTTTTAAAGTGTTTTAAATACTGAATCTATAATTTTTTTTTAATGTCCAGTTGTAATAGCTAAATGGTTTTGCTTCATCACGGCTCCCAAGGGAACTTTTTTTCAAATATGCAGTCGAGCAAAATATTCCAGCTGAGTATCCACTATGTAAAAACCCCAAATAAGCATTTCCCCTGTGTCTGAATTTCATCATTCACCATCAAAAAGGAAATGCCATTGCAGGGTTAATTTTAAAACTTTCCCTCTATTGGGTAGCACTTAAATACATTAAAAAATAAAAATCAAAGTTCTTGGTAATATTAGAATACCCAGTTGAGCTACACTGTACTAGAATTACGGTTTAGCTTCATTTTATTCAGCCTCCTCAATTAAAATATTTAGCTGTTAAACTGAAAGCCTCTACATTAAAAAGAAGAAAAAAAAAGGAAAAAATACAAAAACCTTGCCTAAGTTTTGTTAAATTCAGCAACTTGACAGTTTGACTGATGTGTATTATAGATAGCTCAATTATTTCTTTTTTTAATGCTAACTAGCCAAGCCAACCACACATGTTGGCATAAATGTGTAATTACAATGAAATGTCTCCTCTCTATACTATTGGCCTTTAGGTATAATCCTTGCTAGTGATGTGGAAATAAGTAAAGGATTAAAAGCTATTTGCTACTGCTTCTTGTAACTCTGTCGCAGGTTCACAGGCCAAGACAACATGCAGCATATTTATATCGGCTGTATCATCGTGAAAAGGACCAACCATACCAGGCACCTTATATTAGTCATCAGATTTGCTTCCATATTAAAATGCTCTTGTTTTCCAGGGGGGTGATCCTGCAGCCTTTCCTCAAGCTGCTGGTCCAGCTGGGCACTGGAGGCTGCCTGAGCAAGGGCTGTGGGACAAGCCCCAGCCTCTCTGTCCCCAGGATGTCCCTCTGCCATGTGGTCAGTGGCAGCAGCTCTTGCTAAGCTCTAAATGCACTTCCCAGACTCTTTACATCAAGGAGGAATTCTGCTTTTCCACAAGCTACTTCTGGAGACTGCTCCACTTTCCTCTTGCCCCACCAATCCAGCCTGTTGCCAGGCTCACCGGGGTCTGTGCCCTATCCCACTGCCAGCGAAGGACAACTCAGACCACTTCCATCATCCATTCTCCTGGGCACTCACAGAGTGGTGAGCCTTGGCTAGTGCCTTGCTCAGGAGGAGGTATTTCTGTAGACAGCATCTCTCATTATGTGACATTGGAAGCACGTTGGAAATCTCAGCCACAGACAACTGCAATATTTTGATTGGAAAGAAATGATGCTGTGATCTGGCTCCTTCATCCCTAGCCCCCCTTCCCCAAGTCAATTTATGCAAGCCATAATCATAATGCTGCCTGTGGGAGACAAGTAGTTTGTGTGCTATCATGGTGTGTTTTATAAGGACAACAATAACGATGATGATGATGATGGTTTATGGAGAATTTCATGCTGTTGGGAATTAATTCCTGCTATGAAGCTAAATGTCTGCTGCCCATCTTCTGAATAGTGGAAAGTCAATGGTTCAGTGCCTCAGTGCGTGTGGATTTAGTGTTAATGACTCAGTCCTGTTAACTAACAAGCCAGCTATAACTGTTGTTAAATGCCCAACTTTTGAGGATTCATATTTTTTTAAGCAACAATATTTAGTGTTGAAAACTAGCCTTTTAGTTTAGATGAAATGTGCTTTTTAGCAGCTAATACCTTTTTTAAAAAAAAAAAGCGTATAGAGTGAATTTATGAAAATTCATGAGGACCAAAGCAATTTTAAAACAGGAATCTATTAATTTAGTATTCACATAGAATTTTATAAAGTATTTATTAATAAATGTTATTTTAACACATTCCATTTGAACAGTATTCTTGTACAGAAACTGTTGCTTTTTTTTTTTTTAAAGTTACAATATTAGTTTTGCAATAAACTACTCTAAGTGTGTGTGCATCTAAATCTTTCAGGGTCTCAAGCAGAAGTCATCCATCTAAGATGGAAAAGCTTGCTGAGGCCACTTGTACAGAAATTCCTAGAATTAAATGTTTTCCTTAAAGCAGCATCTGCTTTTTTTTTTTTAACTTTTTTGTTGTTGTTGTTAACAATGAAACAAAATATAAACCTTCAGTTTTTTCCTTTGTATTGGAAAATGTGCTCTCTCATTTTAGAAAGTGTGAGTCAACATATAACTGGAAAGCCTGCCTTTTTTTTTTTCTGCCTTTTTTTTTCCCAGGCTGATTTTATACATCACCACAGAAGATCTAACCCCATCCTTGTTTCTTTTCTAATATCACATAGTGAGTTGCACTATACTGCCTTATCATTGCCTCTTCTGTCTTCTTACTAAGCAGTGTTCCTTAGATTTAGACCATTGAAACTCCATTATACATCAGAGAAAATTACTGGAGGGGGAAGAAGAGAAAAAAAATTGATCTGTAGACATAAAACCTAAACTGTGCCTATAAAACAAAACCAGTTACAACTAATTAGTATCTTATTTCTACATTTCAATTATTTATATTATTTTAAAATTGCACTTTAGCTCTTGCTCTCTTTCTTGCTCTCCCTTGCTAAATCATTTATAAATACTCTTGTAAAATTTTGCACCAGATACATTTATATGCTTTCACTGGTGGCATATCTACAACTTGTCTCTCACACCTGCCTGAACGGAGAAGCTGAGACCAGCCAGTCTGCAGTGTGACTTAGACTTTACACCCTCTTCATGCCAGCATATAAATGTTTTATTATGCAAAGTGTGCGATGTGAGGCAGCATCTAAGCTACATTTATAATCTCTCATCCCAAGAACCAAAGTGTCCTGTATATTGTAAGGTCAGGAGACTGGCTCTGTTGTGCATTGTCATGCACTTTGACTGTTGTCCAACTCACGGTAGCTGCGAAGCTGCAGTGATAACAGTGGCCATACTATGTATTAGAGTTCTGAATCAATAAAGTATGTTGCCTTATAACTTGACTAGGGACAGCACCTTTAAAAAAAAAAAAAAAAAAAGGAAAGAGATGAAAAATTTCTAAGGACAAACAAAAGCAATAAAATCTCAAGTGATTTTGAACATCAAAAAAAAAAAGTTTGATTTTTTAGCATCTGAAATTATCATCTTACTGCAAAGAAAAAGAAGATTGTTTATGTCCATAACCTCTTTTTGGTTTTTTTTCCCAGAGCTTAGAGTTATCTCAGTTTTATCAGTGGCTTTACACTTGAGAGCCAAATTGCTCACTGTTATTGGTTTTCCATAGCTTTCAAAATGACTTTATAGCAAATCCTAAACTGTGTGAGGCCAAAAATGTCAGTGTTCACACACACTGAGAGACAAGATTGATTCTCTAAGTGGAAATCTGATCCTTTCTCAGGCCCTTCTTGGACTGGAATCAATAACTGTAACTTGCTATTTTTAGACCAATGTGTAATACCTGGGATTTGGGATCTCCAGTTTTATATTTATGCAACTTAAATGTTAGTATTGTTGAGTTTTACCTGGTGGAACTGTTCACGAAGCCCATGGTCAGAGCCTGCCATCTGATGCCATGAAGGTCTTAGACCCAAATATCTTTCTTGACAAAAAAAATGTGTGACAGCCTTCAGAATGAAGACTGAAAGCTCCTTCTGGCTTTGCAGCAGTGTCAAGGAGCAAGGGAGGTGAGAGAGTTGATAGGGTATTTCAAGGGAAATGTTTTCCTTGCTGGAATTTAGGAAATTCCAGAGAAACTTTTCCCCACCTCTCGGAGGTGAGATTGCAAGGAGTTCCTTGTCAGCGATCACCTTTAGCATGCTTCCATGAGACAAACTATTTTGCACAAAAGGTGTATTCCCTCTTCTGAATAAGAACAATTGCCACTGAGAGTTTTCCAAGGACTTTATCATTGGGACCCAAGTGTTTCCCAGCCCATGGCTGTGAGCTCTGTACCCCTCTCTCTGTAACAGCTCTGTTCAAACACTGGGTAGCACTCATTGGTGAACATTGCTTTGGACTATTGCCATTGCCCTGGTTTTAAGGAACTTTTAGCACTGCTTGGAGTAAGCCTAAACTATCGAAGTTTATATATAAATATATATATATATTATATTAAAAAAAGGTGCTGTCACAGTAAGTTTTGGGCTTGAGGTTGTTTGTATTGTATGCAAAGGTTTTGTGTTTGTTTGTCTGTTTGTTTTATTCTGTAAAGCAACCACTCTCCTTACTGGAGGGAGATATATTTTTTTTTTCTGGTACATAAATGTAAATACTTGCTGCAGCATTTAATATGTTTAATTTTATGTTAAGCTTTTTGTTGCATTGTGAACCCATTATTGTTACAAATGGACAATGAGTTCATTGAGACTGTTCAACTAGGTCAGATTTTTACATCTCTTTCTAGCTAGAAGAGACAGGAATTTTGTGCATTTGTACAAATGTTAATAATATCACTGCAATTCCAATATAATAAAGCACTCAAATACAGATAGTTCCAGTAGCTTGTCTGTGTCTATACTCCAGACATTTTACTGTACAGATATCTCCTGCAATTAAACCAAACTACTCTTCAGTGATTTCTATTATGAGTTACAATCCCTCATCTCCCTCCAAATTGGAGGAAGACCATGGTGCAGGCCATCCTCCTGTCTGGCAGCAGGAATGAGGGGCTGTGCAGACCTTACAGCTCACCATTGTCCTCCTGCAGCTGAGGTGACTTTGTAAGAACAAGTTTTCTGAACCTTTTCCAAGCAGGGAGGCTGCAAAGCCTCAAATGTAAACTTACGTGGTGAAGCCTGACGTGAGGTCTCCGCATAAGGATGAGACAAGCTGTTACTTTACTTTTCCTTGCAGCTGGAGTGTGCTTGTATCAAAATACACTCTATGCTTGTTATCCCGCCAACCTCACCTATTGCCAAAAGCTGCCTGGAAATGGATTTCCTGCTGGGCTAATTAGCTCTAATTGTGATGCCCCTGTTATCTTGCCAACCTCATTTCTCACTATAAATTGGTCCAATACAGACCTTGGCACAATAACGCATAAACTGTAATCTAAAGTTAGTTGGGATGAACCCATCTCTCCAGTGGGAATTCGATTAGCTTTAGATTAATGCAGCTTGATGTCTTGCTGGCTCTCCCAGAGTGCCTGACCCTCAGTGGCAAGGACCAGCCTGCCCACAAGACTCAGTGCCAATGTCATACTGCAGGATACCAGCCTCCTGTGGCATGACCATGCTGCTCCTTTGGGGACCCTAGTGCAGGCACAGCTTCTGCTTTCTGCTGCTCTCCCCCCTGGCTTTTAAAAGGCTAAATCTGGCCAGTAGCATTCACCCTCCTAAAATGGGTAGGAAAAAGGCAGAGCCATGCCCCTTTTCCCATTCTCTCTTTGTAAAAGCTCGAAGATGGTGCAGTGGGTGCACATGGCTCCTTCCTTAGAGGGGTACAGCAGGTATTTTCCCCAAACATCAAGGCATGGCATTAGCTGGATCCATTTCTGAGGCTATATATTCCAGCATCATGTTTAAAGCAGGGATGCCATGCCACTACTTAACCTGTATTTATACAGTGGGGCTCTTGCTCTGGGGCCAAATACTAGAAGAGGATCATCATATCTGTAAAAATAGGTGCCTCTCATGAAGAAGTATCACAGGATAATGTTATTGTCCACACAGTTATATTTACATCTGTCAGTATGAGGTAAGCAAGAGGTATTCAGGCTAAGGTAACACTGCCCTTTACAGCTGATGGATGATTTCCCAAACCTGATCAGAGTATTGGTTCCTCTCTCAAGCAGCCCACTGTTACTATTGCTCTCTCCAGTCTGCTCTGGACATTATAACAGTTATTACTAGCGAAAAAAAGAAATCAATGTGAGCACACACTCTTTACCTTCTCTTTTGTGGGGAGACAGCCAGAACTGGACTAAGATGAGGATGCTCTGCATCAGCAAGAAGGTTGCTCCAGCTTATATCAGTCAGAGGAGTGGTACAAAGAGATTCCTTCCCTCTGCCACACCAGTCTCTCGTGTTTTGACTGGACCCACTTTGCCCCTCAGCCTGTCCCCAGCTTTCTCCTGAACCGAGGCTGCAGCCTCACCTACTTGCTGTAAGTGCACTCTAATGGCAACACAGCACAGAGTTTGAGTAGGGATGATAAGCTAGCACAGAGGGCACTGTATCTACCCAAAGGCATTGGCATAAATCAGACAGCATAGCAGAGCAACAACAGCAATTTGGAAAAAGCAAACAGCTCCTCAAAAAAGGGGTGCAGGGCTGGGGCGGGGGTGGGGGGTGGGGGATGGTGGGGAGATGGGGGAGGAGGGGAGCAAACCCAAATGAGCCAAGATGTAAACAGATGCAAGAGCTGAGAAACTGGAATTGAGCTAGTGCTAAAGAAACCTTTCAGCAGGGGGATAGAGAGAAGCGGGTAGATAGGAGTGACTTTTTGTTAGTTTTGGGGTGATTTTTAACAAATACTGGGATAGAGGGAACACTGGACGTGCAAAGATGCAAAGCTCTTCACTACCACTGACTCAGCATAAAAGAGACAAGGCACATGCGACCCCCTCTTGGGGAATCTTGCAACACGTAGCCCTTGAGATCAGACTCAAAAATGGTGCAGTTGCTTATGATCCCACCATTAACAACAGTTTCTATGCACAGCTCTAGCAAAGACTTGCAGTACAGACTTACCTCTCAGCTTTCCCTGCCCACCTAGAGTCAGCACTCCCTGACTGAAGGCACGCAGGGGGATGGTTTAGAGGGAAAACCAGTTTTCTTCTCAATAGCTACTGGCTGCTGAGGCCAGGAGACTCCAACCCTGGGACTACCCCCAGAATTAACCTGTTACACCCACTTTTTTTTACAGAAAGGTTTAACTCACAGTCATTCATGAGCTTGGCCCACAGGGAATAAGCACAAGCTTAACCACAAAAATTTTCTGAGAATTTGTTTCAAGGGAGTCAAAAAATTAATCAAGCATCAGAAAGGAGGAATCAAAGTTAAACCAGGACCACCACCCCCCTTCAGATCGCAGCCAACAATTGAGGGTCTGGGGTCATTTGCTCAATTCTTTGGCCTGTTTTGTTACTGCAATTGCCCTTACCTTTTTTTTTTTCTTCCTCTGATTTGCAACAGGGACATTTGTTTTAGTGGCTCTAAGAAGGGCATTAGTGTTGCTAGTTGCTTAAAGCTCTCTTTATGCAGCACTCTTGAGCACCATTTTTTCTCCAGCCTGGTCTGTTCTCCAGCAACACAATGCCACAGTATGAGAATGACCCAGCAAAGCTGATAAAATATTTAAGACGTGTGCTCTGATTGTGTTAGGTAAGCAAATACCACGAGAGCCCAACCGTTAGTGACCCTGATCAGTCCATTCCCCCAGGACCTGCCTTCAGAGCAAGCCAGGGCAGCCTGAACTAGAAGCAAGGAGGCAGCTGTCTTTCTCAAAAGAGAGGGGAGCTTGAAAGTTTATTTTGCAGAGACTTGAGGAATTTGCAACCTGTGGGCCCCACTCTAAAAGCAAGTAATATAGACATATAGAGATACAGATATATAGATAGGTAGACATAGATTTTATAGATACATATAGATGATAGAGATATATAGATGCAGACATCAGAGATGTGTGCGTGTCTCTGTGTGTGTGTGTATACAGCAGGTCAGCAGGTGTTTTCACAGGGCATTGCATTCAGCTGACAGCAAGTCAACTTAAAAGAAAGAAAAATATTTGACTTAACTGGCCAGTTCATGTAGGAAATTGAGTCGAGAAAAAATAAATAAAGGCAGAAACCGATTAGTTGAAATCTGGGGCCCTCTGGATTATAATGGATCCCATAGGAAGACAGGAGGCTTTGTATGGAAGGACTCTATATCCCCCTCACGCTTTCTCTTTTGCTTCACTAATCATTTTCATTCCGTGTTATAAGGTGGCTGAGCCAATTCCAGCTTAGTAAAAGTTCTTCCCAGCTTCAAGAAGCTGTGCTATAAAGACAACACATAGCCATGGATAAGAAAAAGAACTGTCCACAGTAGGACACAGCTGTGGACTCCAGTTATGCAGGGTATACCAACACCAGTCATTGTTTTGGCTTGGGTTTTTGTTGTTGATGTTTTGCTGTAACTATTCCCTGTACTGTGAGCTATATGTTAAATTGTCAGAATTAAAGCCAGGCAATTTTCACAAGCTGGATGGGGAGGATGATGGACTGAAAGCTTTGCTACTACTGTCATGCTGCAATGGTGGCTGTGTTTTAGAGGCACAGTTTTTAACATTTAGATGGAGTAAATGCAACCTGCACTGACTGACACCCCCTTGATGCCCAATTCCTGCAATCCTAAGCTTATCCTCTAAAATAGCTGAGGGACTATCAGCCCTCTGTAAAGGTATTTCTGCTACATCTTTGTGCTAGTACTGTGTGGGATGAGGTGGAGGGCCTGCAGGATGCCCACAGCCCCACATTTCCACAGGAATACAATGTGGTAGCATCCCAGCCGCACTGGCAGCAAGGTCTGCAGGGCTCCCACTGTATTTACCCACTTGGCACTGGCACTGTAGGTGACCCCTGCCACCACACTCCAAAAGCTGAGCTAAACCAAGGTCCTGCCATTAGCCTGACTGAGCCTCAAGCCAATCTGACTGACTAAAACCAGAGAAAAAATGCAGCAGAAAGGTATTTATCATGTTGCCAGTGTAGCAAATTGGTGTGGCAAACCACGCGGCTCTCTGTGTGCAGAGCCTGACAGGCAGGACAGCGTGCAGCTGGCTGGGCAGGGAGTGAGCAGAGAAAAAGGAAGGTGGTGGGATGGAGATGGCCAAAATGTTCATGAGTTGCTGTGTGGTGAAGCTCTACCCCTGTGCTGTGCCCAGGGCACGGGACAGAAACTCAAGTGAGATGGTGTCTGCAGCTTGTGCCATCAGTGGCAGTGGTGCTGCCCCGCTGGCCCTATGAGCCCTATGAGCACTTCTGGTGCTGAACCACCAGCAAGACTTCACCCAGAGTTGTCCTTCCCCTCCAAAACCCACAAAGCCAAAAGTAGCTTTAAAACATGACCTGTTCTCTGCCTTCAAAGAGTCAGCAATCCTCACTCTGCACAGAGAGGGAAACCTAACCTACTGATTACAACAATTTTTTAAATTCTTTTTACAGTGGCTTTCCAGAGCAGAACTCACATTTTTAATTGCTTAAGAAGACCTGCAGGCATATCTCCATGCAGGCAATTTCCTCTGCCATGTTACTCAAGGAGAACTGTACAAGGTCCTTTTTGCAGCAGCAAAAATGGGTACCATTTTGATGCCTCTCACAAAAACATTTCTCCTTTCCTTACAAGCCCATGCTGAGCAAGGGGAGTGTGCAGGACTGAGCCCTGTCAAGGGACAGTGCCACAGAAGGAAGCACAACACCCACACCCCTGGCACTCACAGCTTGTTTCTGGGACAGGATGAGAAAGGCTTGTTTTTCGTAATTGGAAATTAAGCCTCCTTGGCTTGCTGAAGCCATGGAAGAAGTCAGGAGCAAGGCAGTCCCTTTTCCAGGAAACTCTACTTCTAACGTCTATGAGAGCAGTAGGAACCCATCAGAGCCACAAAGTAGAGCTCCATCAGCCACTGCTGGGCTAATCAGAGCCAGTAGCTGGGAGGAGAAGCCAAGGACAGCTTCTAAATGCACACGGCGGAGAGAGGAATGAAAAATATTCACTTTAAATGGATCGACACTAGCCTTGGAACTAGGAAGGCAAGCATCCAAACCTGTCAGGAGGGAGTAATGAGAGCTTTTAAATTAGATGTGATCACCTATTTGCAGCTGTACAGTGTTTACGGTGTATCCCCCATACCTTAGGGACAGCCCCAAAGATGTGAGGTTACAAGTGGGCTGTCTGTTTATGGGCTCTTTCATCTGAAAGTTTCAAGTGCTTCTCATGCTTTAATTTAGTGCCTTAATTACCTAGACATTTAGGTAAATATAATTGTCTTCATTTTCCCAGCAGTATACAGAGAGGAATAGACTGACAGAGAAACCAGAAAATGTGAGCACACCCCCCACTTTCCTGCCCCCCTTTCCTGTGCTTGCCAACAGCCCATACATCAGGGCCCTGCCAGGAGACTGCAGGAAGGCAAAGCTTTACCTGCTGAAGGCATATCCATGCAGTTCTCCCTAGAAATCGTAATCCTTGCCCTCAAGGAGAAATGAGCTGTTTTGCTTTCCATTTGTCTTCTTCAAAGCTCTGGCCAAGCTTGTCCTCATTAGGAGGCCATTAAAACACTGATGTTCTTCACATTATGATTTCCTCTTGGATTAGATGGGAAGATTTTTATACACTGTAAAAAGATTCTCCGGTTCTGACATCTCCTTTTTTATTTGCCCAGACCAAAAGCTTACAAGGAACAGGAATGGGAAACTATATCGGCATCCAAATAAAATGCCACAATCATCCACAGAGGCGAAGGGAAAGCCCCACAGTCTCATTAGCCAAACTTGCACATGGTTCTAATCAAATGGGTGGGAGGGAGACATTCCCTTGGCCACGGATACCAACGATTTTTTCCTTAGGTTCCAATTCTGTAACTCTTATTCATCCGAAGATAAACGGGCTTTTCAGGCGGGGAAAGAGGGCTTTGGGACTGGGCTCTAAGGCTTTTCATGTATTCATGAAGTTGTCACTTGCCTTTTACATTCAAATTCTGATGGGTCAGACTTCCTAGACGGTGTCTTTCAACACCTAATAACTCACCCAGCAAGCTCCAGTGCTAATACAGACGTCTTCTTATCAAGCTTGAGACGGAGCAGTTTGAGGATTATTTTAAAGACACTTTTTGGATTTATACTGAATCCTTCACAAGGATTATTTATGTGGCATTTCTTTCCCATTGCACAGTTGAAAACATCACCTGTTTTAGCACGAGATTTCTGGGGTGAGTGCAGAAATATTTTGAGGAATTTGGTCATCGCCATTTGCTAATGGAAAATCTAGTAACAGAAGCAGTTTTTTTAAAACTACTATAAATTTTATATTTGTTACTGCTGGATTCCCATTAAATGCATTAATTACAGGAATGTTTAACGAAGCAAATAAAAACCCCCAACCTCCATTATGTATGGAGCACTGTGAAAAACAAGGTATTGAGCAGCGTGTGTTCTTATATGCTCTTAATAAAAGACCTTACCTTAAGGTAAAAACCCAATAAAATATGCCATAACATGCTATGGGACCCACCATTGATTTACAATACATTTACTCCTTTAGCGCTAAGCAACTTTTGCACAATACACAGCCAGCTTTTATATATTTATATATAAGACCTTTTTTCTTCTTACAAAGATTTATTGAATTTCCCCAGAGCATATTCATTTTCCAAAAAGTTCTTTGTTTTGCTCTACTATGTTCACTGTAATAAAGGCAACAATCTCCTTCCTGATTGACACTTGCAATATTAAAATTACAAAAAAATACGAGAGCTGGTATCATAATACTTTATATGGAAATATTACTCTGTAGGATCTGTGAGACTAAATGCAAACCAAGTTTTGCTAATACCTGGCATTTTGCAAAACTGTAAGAAGTTGGGCGAGGTCTAGAAATACATGGCAAAATTATTGTAAAGTCCCAGTTTCTAATTCCTCCAAGGAACTATAAACTAGTAACTTTAAAAATAAGTTTATACACCTTCTGTTCCCCCAAATTTAAATGACGAACATGTGAAACCCATAGGAAAGCTCCAAGAAAGATTATGAATAACATAATGAACATGATTTGAAATCCTTGAAGAAATGAAGGAGGATTCTCTGAAATGCACTTGCCAAGCCTTCACATGTCATCAAAGACTATTTTTTCAAGCACGATGTAATGTCTCATGATATAATGGAACAGTTCTCGGTGTTCCCTATTAGTCACACTGATTATTATGGTTGGCACAGGGTCCTCTCCACGTCCATTCCTTAGAAGTACGTTTGCTCTCCGATGCCCATTCAGTCTACTATAAAATTCAGCCTTTGGAGTTAAAAAGGCCCCTTTCTGCCTCAGCTCCACCCGCAATAATGGGAGAGGAACGTGCCAGACCCTGGTCCTTCACAGGCAGAGGGACCGCAGGGCTTTGCCCCGGTGTGCCCGTACGCACACACACACTGCTGCGGTACACAGGCAGAGCAAGTGCAAGAGATTTGGAGGGGGAAATGCCTCTCTGCTTGCCTTGCCCGACTGGGGAAGGTCAGCTTTGCAGAGAGTACGTGTCCCCCCGTTCACACACACCTTTGGGGCAGCGGGGTTTTGCCTTCCATAAATCCTCCAGCTCCCCCAGGGACCCTGCCAAGGTCACTGCCCGCCGCTCCCAAACCCTGAGGCGGGCGGTGAGGGGGAGCATCGCACAGCCCCCACTTGCTCCCTCCAGCCCAGCGGGCACCAGCCCCGCTGCCGCCCGGGCCAAACGGGCCGAGGACGAACCCCGAGAGGCCCCAAGTTCTACAACATCTCCGGCAGTGCCGGGGTCTGTCTGCGATCGCCAGAGACGGGGCATCTCCCCGGGACCAAACCCGCGCTGTCCGGGACGGGCCCGGCGGGGCGCGAGCGGCTGAGCTCTCCGGGACACGGCGCTGGTGAGGCTCGGCTCGGTACGGCTCGGCACGTTCCCGGTGCGGCCGTGCCTCCCTGCGGCACGGCCGGGAAGCTCAGGCGGTGGCAGCGCCTGTGCCCGGTCACCTCCCGGCGAGGGGTACCGCCAGAGCCCGCCGTTGATGCTTTTCCTTCCTGTCCTGACACCGGTGGTTGCAGGGCAAACTGTCCCCCTGAAGTGATCCCACGGAAAATTAACGCATCAAACCCCAGCAAAGGAAAAGTTACTAACCGAAGGTCTGGAATTGTTTCCTCCCCACGTCGGCCAGCGCACTGTCCCTGGGTTTCATAAAAGGAAGAGACAGTGCAATACGTTCTTTGCCGGAACAGCAAACAGTGTTCATCACTTTGGTGGCAGCCCCACCAGCGTGCAGGAACGGGGAAATGGTGCCCTGACCCACGTAATGGCTCTTCTTTCTCACGGCTGCTCTTTCCTCTGGGGCAGGGCACTGAAAAACTCGCTGAGCTCAAGGGGCTGCCTTCTCACTCTCCCTGCAATGGTCCCCAGTGAGAAGGGAAAGGGACTGCTCTGGTGGGTTCTTCTCTTTCCTATTTCAGAGATGAAATTTTTTCAGCAAGAAACCAAATATGTGGCTGGAACTGTAGGAATGTGAATGAAGACTTCCAGTCAAAGAATGAAAGCAGGGGAATTAATAGAGTTCTCATTATAAGTAGCATCCTTATATTAACTAGGTTATCTCCCAGGTCCCTTCCAGCCCAAACCACTCTATGAAATACATATCTCAGCTGCTTTCTTTGTGGACTATATGGACTATTTCTGTTATCAGCTTCAACCATTGTAGAAATTACAAATTGAAAATTTTACAAGAAAATGCTCAGCTAGAGGAAAACTGAGCTTATTGAAGAGCACACAGCCACATGCTGTGAATAATGCATCTCTCTCTTTGGCACAGCAAGAACAGTCTCCAGCTTTCTGAAGCGTTTCCTGTTAAAATGCTAATCTTAAAGGAACTTTAAATGAGCAGCACTGAGGTCTCTACAGGGGGGAGAGCACAGCCTGCAGAGGGACCCTGTGCATTGGGCATAAATAGCAGGGGTCTGGTAGCAAGGGATGACCAGTGTGGAAGGAGGGCATGAATCATAGAATCATTAAGGTTGGAAAAGACCTCCAAGATCATCAAGTCCAACCATCAACCCAGCACTGTTATGTGACTACTGAACCATGTCCCAAAATGCCACATCTACATGTCTTTTAAATACCTTCAGGTATTTAAGTGGTGATTCCCTGGGCAGCCTATTCCAGTGCTTGACCACTGTTTCCATGAAGAAATGTTTCCTAATATCCAATCTAAACATCCCCTGGTGCAACTGTCACTGGTTACTTGGGAGAAGAGACTGGCACCCCCACCTAGCTACAACCTCCTTTCAGGTAGTTGTAGAGAATGCTAAGGTCTCCCCTGAGTCTCCTTTTCTCCAGTCTAAAAAACCTTGGCCACTTCTCACAAGACTTGTGCTCCAAACCATTCACAAGCTTCACTGCCCTTCCCTGGACAAGCTTCAGCACCTCAATGTCTCTCTTGTAGTGAGGGGCTGCAAAACGAACACAGGATTCGAGGTGTGGTCTCACCAGTGCTGAGTACAGGTGGACAATCACTGCCCTGGTCCTGCTGGCCACGCTATTTCTGATACAAGCCAGGATGCCATTGGCCATCTTGGCCACCTGGGCACACTTCTGGCTCGTGTTCAGGCAGCTGCTGGCCAACACTCCCAGGTCCTTTTCTGCTGGGCAACTTTCCAGCCACCCTGCCCCAAGCCTGTAGTGCTCCAGCGGGGGTTGTTGTGGCCAAAGTGCAGGACCCACCACTCGGCCTTGTTGCACCTTATACAGTTGGCCTTGTCCCATTAATGCAGCCTGTCCAGATCCCCTTGTAGTGGCTTCCTAACCTCCAGCAGATCAACACTCCCACCCATTTTTTCTCAGTACCCTAATTAGTAATCAGAGATTTATGCTAATTTGCAATAAGTAATAAAGTAAAAATTCCATAAATTGAGCCTATTTTGCCCATGACACCTTGAGCACATTATGCTGGCCCATGTGAATAAGGAGGACCTAACCCCTTGTTATCTATTCACACCATAAATCTACTGTAGAACAACATAGCCTGCACTCACCATCTTCAAAACTACATTATTCATCACAAAAGTTACTCATGCATTTCCAGTGATATAATTAATCTTTGGACCTATATCTTATGGGAGTCTGGTAAACTATCATTTAGGTGGTTAAGGCTTGAGGCATCAATGGGAAGAGCGGGAACTGAGAAGAACTCCAAATCTTTGGTCACATAGGACTTCTCAAAGAAGCTAGAGGGGTTTTGCATGAAAGTATTTGAGGGTTTTCAGGCCATGTGCAAAGATTTCAATCCAAAAGAGTTCTCATGCATCTCAGATGAAAGCATTAAAACACGGATTTTAGGAACTAAGAGAAATCTCAAATGTCTGCATAAAATTATGAGTTGCACATATCTTACAATTAAATCATTGTAAAGTAAATTGGAGAGAAAAATGTTGTTACTATTCACCAGGAAATTGGTTTTTTCCCCCCTTTTGTTGTGGTCTAGCAAGTCCCTTTTATTGGAAGGATCCTTAACAACACAGCACAGCTTCTTCCTTCTTAATGCTGTTGTTTAGAATGAATAACTGCAGCAGACAACCCAAACAAACAAAGCATTCCCTTGAATCATGCTACTGAAAGTGTTTTTTGCTGGAAACTACTTTTAAAAAACAGTCATCAGGTTAAAAACAGAACTGGAACTCTTCTTCTTCATACTGGTACTCCCCAACAGTACAAAAGCTACCTGTGCAAGTGCTGATTTTTATGCCTGTGCTTAACTTTTAGTACCGTGGGACTATTTGTGGTGGTGCAGATAAGCCCACATTTGAGTGTTTGCAGAAACTGAGCTTATCTCCAGCGTGTATTAGCTGGATTCAGGGTGCTCAAACAGACATACACTGCTTTCTCTCAGGAGCCACAGGGTGAATAGTCTCCAAGTTTCAGATCTCCTTTTCCACTCTAAAGTTAAAACTTCAAAAGTCTGCAGTAAGAACCTTCGGGGATTAATGTAATTCATTCTTTCCTGTTCAAGTTTTACACTGTGGGGTTATTACACTGCTCACCACAACTGCAAGCTCTGGGCCAGAGACAACTGTTTCAGTTTATTTTAACAGGGTGTTTACCTTATTAAAGTAATAACAAAGAGGGATGATTGCATTAATTACTACATCAAACTAGCTGCTATGGCACTACCCTGCCAACCCTCAAATCAATTAGTTGCACCTGTAAGTCAAGAGATTGAAGGTATTTTTGCTATTTTTCCTTTTCCCCTCCTTTTTTTTTTTTTTTAAATCCATTTTGCCATTTAATACTCTTTCTTTAAGTGAAAGCTATTGTTCACTGAGAGGATGAGAAGATTTAAATGGACTCCTAACATGTGGTAAGAGGTTCAGAGCTTGATTCATGGCTACTCAGAACCTTCTGAAGTGATACATATCCCACACAGTGATTTTAAAATGCTGCTGTTCTACTGATAGACTTGCCTTGCCCTGGTGTAATCAGTTACAGAGGTGCAAAATAGCAGTAAACATTTGGGGTTGTCATATCTCTATGAACAAGTGGCTTTACTGGTGTAATTAATTTAATGTAAATCCAGCACTAAGAACATGACCAATATTAGCTACATTTCTTGTTTCTGTTTTAGATCCAGTTTCGTAATGAAACAATGCATATGTGCTACATGCAGGGCAGTGAGTATACATCTTTATCTCCCTCCTAATAACTTCTGAAATCATCATGTAGTTTCAAAAAGTCAGATGGGCAGCAGTCACAATGCTCCAACTGGTTTCCTGAAAGGAAAGGGCTGGATAAAGAAGAGAGGGAATACTTGCCCTATCACAGGGAAAAGTGAGCACCCTGTCCACACGTGAGGCGCAAAGCTACGGTTCCACTGCTCCCAGTGGGCTGAGCATGTGGTCTGGTGGGTTTGGAGACACCCATTTTACTTCCCCACACAGCAGCCACTGCAGATGAACACACAGGGGGTTTCTTTGTCCCTGAGACTTTGAAGGGACATGTGGAATCAGGAATTTCTTAGGAGCAGAGTTCATTTTTACATCATAGAGGAGTGCCTCTTTATAGGAAGCTGCCTGCTGAGACAGCAGCAAACACAGTGCAGCCTCTTATCTGATGGGGATAAGCAACAAGTTTCTCAGAATTCTTAGCAGTACCCTAGAGCTGCCAGTTGCAGCTATAAGGTAGAAGGATGACAATGAAGCTGGCTGCTGCTTCCCAGTTCTAACTTTATCTAAATCAGATCATGAGCAGCTAAAAAAACCCCAGGCTTGGGGCTGCTCTAAGCTAAACCAGCTGTTTATCAAGAGCTTGCAAGGGCAGGGAACAGCAATACTCGTCCTGTCATCTCCTGCCTTCAGCGTTCTGCCTGCCACCAGCTGCAGAAGCCACTGGGGCTTCAGATTTCCCAACAATGGAATAAACTGCACTGCAGGACGATCCATCTCCTTTTGGTCCCATTGTTCTAACAACACAAAATGTCCCAGTGCGGCTGAGAGTCTGGCTCTTTGCATCTGTCCCAGCTTCTAATAGGTTCAGCAAGAAAATGCATTGCTTGTCCCATTTTACTGAGAGTCCATAATCACTGTCAGAGACATTCAAACAGAATTTTGGTGGTTTTTTTGTTTGTTTGCTGTTTTTGTTTTTTGGTTTGTTTTTTTTTTTTTTTTGGTGAAAAATTGTTGCATATCAGACCTATCAGCTTAGGTTGCTTGAGATGGGAATAGAGGGAAATATAGGAAAAGCCTCTGTGCCACAGGGGAAATCTTCACAGAAAATTACTGTGGTGGGGGACATCACTTTTTAATGTAATTAACAACCTAGTGTCACCATTGCAGTCAATTAACAGGATGGGGAATTCCCCTGGTATCTCTGGGTCAAATTCTGCTAGTGGATGCTCCATTGGCTTCCATTTACCTCAGCTGGACTTCACGTATGCATCTAAGAGCAGCATTTGGCCCAAAAAGAGGAATCAGCACTTCTGTTGTAAGCAGAAGCATTTGGTATGCCTTATGTGGGCTTTCATTCCTGGGCAGAAAAGTCTGGGGAGATCAACAGGGTTCCTTTGTTGCCCAGTGATTTAAGGTGTGTTGATTTGTATGACTTCATCTTCCACCTTCAAACACTCATGAGGCTTTACTGAATTAACTGACGAGAAAGAGGGGCTGCAGAGGAGTGGGAGAATGGAACCATCCCACATGGATCACTCGTGTGTGCTGGTACTTACAACATTAGAGAATTCCTGTGTTTAGGAAGAAAAAGAAAAAAGCCCACCCACCAGTGCTGCACCCTGGTGCTTATGGTATTATGCCATGCAAGTAATAGAGGATATGTTTGTATTTAAAAGAATGTTTCAAAGCCATGTGTGGTAAAGAAAATACCTGGTGTGATAATAAATCACTTAAAATGTTTGTAATCTTACAAAACAAGGATTGTTGAGAGTTTTTGTCTTTCACTCCACATTTTCTTTCAAAGGAATGGGAGAAAGTTTTCGATTTGTCCTGCAGACATGTAATTTTCATGTTTGTGTTATGTCTTTATGTCTTTGAGAAGCACTCAGCAGAATTTGCTTCCATTGCACTTCTTAGGCAGTGGAATTGCTATGCAGTGTTGTAATTTATTCCTGCACAGGTTTGGCATTCTTCTGATTCTGTATTCAATGGGAAACACAAGAGATCATGCATTTCTATCTTACTTGTTATCATATCTTCCTCTGTCTCTCACCATAAAATAAGTTCTGGAATAGGCTAGGAGTCTCTTCTGCCATACCATACTAAAACCATAATTATTATAGCAATTTTCAGTGATTCATCACAAATACAAGGATTACATCTTTTAATGCAGGCAGGTATCAACATCAGATAATATTCACTTACTTTGATGTTTTTTTCCCAGTACTGCATGGTACATAACACCACTTACTAAGCGACCAACAAGTGCTTATTTAAAGGCTCCAAGAACATAAGCCTTTGAAAGTATGCATGAGCATCAGATTGACCAAAGCAAAGGGTGAAATTGAGTCTGGATGTATTTTATGACATTAATATGCACTCTGAGAAGATGATTGCATGAAAAAGCTTAATGTGGAAATATTGACACATGGAAAGAGAGAGGCAACAGGAGCTTCTATGTTAAAGGGATGGTGGATGGAGAGAATACAGGTCAGTGTAAATTAGGAAAGAAAATATCATCTCTATGAGAAAGTATATAGCAAGGAGACTGGACAGAGTAAACACTTTTATGTTGTAGTGACTCTAGAGTAGACATACCTGAGCAAAAGATGCACAGAAATGATCCCATAGTGTTTATTGGGCTTCTCTTTCTACATTACTTAGATGATGAAGATTCATCAGGAGTTAACGACAAGTGGGAAATCCAGAGAAAAGCCAGGGATGTAAAGTATGCCTGAAGGCAAAAGATAAATTCAGGATCATTGTCTTCACCAGTGTTACCTTATGAAATCAGCATGTTCCAACTGACAGAAGTCATTCACCTTCACTGTGGTCTGAGGAAAAAAAGCTGCTGAGCATTAGTGATATAGTCAGTCCACAATAAGTCCTTAGGAGACGTTTCCTAATGTGAACAGAGCTGAAATCAGAATTGTATAGAATTACACTGTCTGTGCATGGGCTTATAACAAAATAACAATTCTGGAATTGTTATCCTGGAGAAAATCAAGATTAATTAAACCTATGGCTTTGCAAGGAAAATAAAGAAAATCTATTGGGGTAGTGCTTCAGAAGTTTTCCTCAGTTTCTTTGGTTTTTAGTCTAGGATTTACATTTTGAGCAGAGCTTTACTGCTTTTGGGAGGTTGCAAATAGGAGTACTCAGTTATACAAAATCAGGGAAATTAGAAGTCCTTTGGCAGCCCAGCGTGGTACAGCTCCCCATGGGCTCATTTGAAGGAGAACTGCCCAAAGGCCAAACTATACCTGTGACTGGGAGCACACACAGTTCTCACTCGTGTCAATAGAAATTCCGTGCACAGACCTAAGTAGTAAATTGTGCTGCATACTTATTGCAAAAATTTGAGATAAGGAGAAACATAGGAGCTTGTGCTTTGTAAGAATGATTGATATCATCATGCATAAAGTATTGAATATTTAAATGGGCTGGGGAATCTCATCTGCTGATTACTTGATGCTAAAATATGTCATTTCAGAACTCAGAATACCCTTTCAAAAATTTTGTAACTTTCTCACTCTCTCTGGAGTCATTAATTATACAGTTTTGAGAATCAGTCAAGGGACATACCCAGTTTTTTTTCTCCACTAGGCAGAGAAATACAGTTCAAAGTACTCCACCTAGTCTCTCAGCAAATTAATAGACTGGAATATGTGCTTCCTTGGCTAACACTTTTCACCTGTGACAACTGCAGGTAATTATCTTGCCCAAGTGAAACTGATTCTGGGCATTCTCAATGAGAAAACCTTTCTTTCCAGGTTCAATAAAATTTGGTATGAGTTTCACCCTTGGAACTTAGATCTTTCATTATAAAGTTGTATGACAGAAAGAACTGACTCTTTGCATTTGAATATTGGTCTCCAAAGAGACAGCAATAATGGGAGCAAGAGTGCCAGTGTTATTCTTTAAAGATGAGGTAAGTTACATCCTGTCCAAACTTAGGAGAGAAATGAGTTTGTGACAGTTATATTTATTATGGCAGGGCTGCCTGCAATCGTTAGAAAGAAGCTGCTGCACCAAGACTTCTTTTAGAATAAAGGTTGGTAAAAGTTGAGTAATTCTTCTGTTTCAGGTAAAAATGGCTACAAGTCGATCCTAAAATCTGAAGGTCAACCGAGCTCTTGAAAAACCCACTTTTAATACTACTTTTTAAAACTACTGATTGTTGCTTGAATGTTTACAGAAATCCCATCAGAGCAATGTTGGATGAAATACTACGTTTTTCATGTAGACCTTTATAGAAATGTGTTCTCCTTTGAAAACATCAAAAAAAGAACAACAACAACAAAATAAAACCAAATAAACCAAACCGACAATAAAAACAAAACCACAAAAACCACAAACAAACAAACAAACAACCCCCCAAAAACCAAACAGAGAGCACAGGTTCAAAACAGGAACCAAAACAACAGCTCTCTGGCCATTGCTGTCATAACCTACCCAGCAAACCACGTTGGTAGTGCCTGCCTTCCAGTGTCTCTCTTTTCAGAGTGACACTGCCCTGTATTGCTGTACCTGATATTGATGCCTCATCCCATGTCCCAGTGAGTTTCCTTGTTTGGGTCCTGTTCTACTTTCTGAGCTGTATGGCCATTTCAGCATCCTGCTGTAGAGTAGTTCATATACACTCACAGAGATGTCAGGGCTGGCAAGGATGCAAGGAAGCTGGCTCTGCTCAGCTTCTGTCATGTCTTATGCCATTAACATTGCCTATTCATTTGAATGATCTGAGAAGAAATAAACAGTATACTCAGGAGGCAGTGTAGAAAAATCTTAGTATTTGAGACTTGTTTGTAAAGCACTTTCAAATATTCAAATGAAATGTGGTGGACATTGGGTTATAGCTAGTAAAAGCTGAGTAACTTATTGGAGTATTCATGAGGTGAATGCAAGACTTACATTGTTAGTCTTCTTAAAACTTTTCACAATTGAATTCTACAAATCAGCAAACAATGACATTATTCCATTGGTTCTTGGGTGTGGTAAGATCTACTTCACCACTACAAGCTGCTTTTATTGGGCATTGTTACATGAGTTAATCATTAGCAGGTCTGCCCTTAGGAAATTTTGTTTAGCAAACCAAAATTATATTTCTCTTTTTAATGTGAAACACTTGACATGAAGGATTACGGATATTAGATGAGGGTTTGTATTTCGAAAGGGGGAGTTGGAATGTGAGAATGTATATTGCTGAGCCATCTGTTGTGCCAGCTACACAAAAGCAAAAGAGGGCCAGGAACTGCTTCAGCTTGGAAGTGCTGCCGTGAATACCACGGGAAGAAGGACCCACAGACAGGACCCTAACAGCCAGAGATCTTAGGGCAGGGAGGAAAGGGCAACATCTCAAGCAAACTGAGGATCCAGATTGCATCCACTTTGCCTTTTGGAGTCCAGTACTCCCAGAACCCACGAGCTAGAAACAATTGCAGTTTTTAGAGCAATGGGTACTTCACAAACCTTTTGGGGCAGTGCTGGAATTTGAATGCGGGGGAGTGCTCAATAAATTTATTTGCCCTATCTCACGTTGCATCTCTGTTATTATTTTTTTTTAATTTTTTTTCTTGAATGGCCAGTCCCTCTCTCCCCTCTGGGAAAAAAGCACTGGGAAGCAATTTGAAAAAAAAAACCTAAGAAACAGAAAAAAGCTTTAGCTTTTCATCTCAGGTAAAGAAGAAAACAAACCACTTTCCATAACTTCATCAGAAACACCAGAATAATTTTTTTTTTTTTTTGCAATAACCACTGGAAATTTTGCTCACTTGTTTTACAATACTTTAAAGCTGGATTCTGTCATAAACTCTCGGAAACTGAGTATTATCTTCTTGAAAGGTAAAAAAGTACTATAGGATCCATGGAGCATTGAAAAGTAGCAAAATAGATACACAAAATAAGTTTAAAAGCATAGATGCACTTGATGAAAATTTCTACCACAGCAAAAATATACAAAGTACTCACACCCCAATAATTGGGAACATATAGTAAGTCGTTTCTTCAAACCCCACATTGTCCCTCATGACTCAAACACTTCTGAATGCCAGAGAAATTGCCCACTGGAGTAAGTAGAAATTCACATACAGGTTTCAGGATGGAACTCCCTGAGTCAGAAGATCTTCAGACGGGGACTCAGCCCTTTACCAAATGCAGAGACACTGCACATGTCACTATATTTTAAAAAAATGGTGCCAACTCAGAAAAAAACAAGAAAGTTAAGATTTTGGAATGACCACCCCGAAATCTGAAGTTTGATATCGCTATGAGAGTTTCTGTGTAGAAAATAATAAGAAGGGGCTGTCCCACTGAAGTGCCTTAAGTGATGGTGATGGCTCTGCCCACTTCTGCTCTGAGCCATTTCCACAAGCACCAGGTAAGAATTCACATTCTAACAGGCTGCCAGCAAAAAGAAGAATGCAACACATCTTATCTGTATTCATTTCATATGGATGTAGAAGACCAAGTGCAATGCAGAGTAAATGTAATTCTCCGAGTTCACAAAGCAAAAAGACTTGTTCAGTCTTCCTGACTGCCACACGATGGCTCTCTCCAAATACATGGAAAGATACCTATTGAGGTGCTGGTCTTCTGCAGTGTAAACATCACATCATTCTTAACAGAATAAAGATCACTGAGTTGTTTAAGCCATTTGAAAGAGATGACAATTTTTAATCAGTGCTTAACTGAGATTTAGTCTTGAATCCTATTAGTGGGAAAAACATATACCTTTCTTGGTCATTCTGTGACTGACTTGTATCTTTCTGATTTCCAGACTGTCAGGTATAGGTTTGCTGGGGAGCTTTTCACTGTTCTTGTAATTGTGACAGACTCAAAAGCCAAGAAAACTAAATGTTCAATACTGGGGAGCCTTGGGTTAGCACTCTCTAGGTTAAACACTCTCCCCTTGTCCACATACCCTTCATGTGGTAAAGACAGGGTTCTCCCATGTCAAAGGTGGGCGATGAAGAGGGTTTTTTTCTCACTTGAGTGGAGAGTCATAATTTACTTACCAAAACCCCCACTTGTTTATTTTGGTGTATATTTACCATGATGTGACTAGTGCATTGCTTCCTTTTACACACATACCACTGTGGTTCTGCTTTATTCCCAGCACCATATCTTCACTTTACTTCCCAAAATGGCATGTGGATGCAGCTCAGCTGGGCAACCAGACTTTCTGGGAGTTGATATGTTGATATAAATGGCTTACAGCAGCCAACACTTGCAGATGCACAACGTAGATTCAAAAGGTAGCATTTTTCTCTTTGTGCAGTTAAGGAGGCAGCAGTTCTTAGCTGCTGCCAGATGGGCTATAATTCATCTACTCACATGGAAATCAGTAGACAAAATCACAAAAGAGAGAGAGCTTGGCTCTCATGGTGTCCACTGCAGCACTGTCTCTGACTTCAGGGTGGCTGTGAAGTCACCTTACACCTTTTCTGTGAACTAAGTACATTGCATGATAACTTTGCTGCTTATTGTCAATTTGCTGTGTGTGTTTCAAACTGTTGAAAAAGGGCTTGATTTTCTGAAATTTGGCAAGCAAAGGAGGTGGGATTTTCAAAAGAAAGATCCAATCACATTTAAATAATAGAAGTCAGAAAAGGAAAGAAAAAAAACAACAATAGAATTCTATCAGGGGATTATGAACAGTAAGATCTAGTGGGTTTCCAAAATTTTATATATAGCTTAGCGAAGTGTCTAGATAGATAATGCTCCATATGGACAGAGATCACGTTATAGATGACTTCATTTTTTATTGAACCACACTTTATTTAGCCTCATTTGTATAAATAACACAAAAAACTCATTTGCTTTTCATCAAGAAAAAGTTAGATAAATATTACTGAAACACAACCTGACTTTTTGAGCTTTTATTTACACTTTGCTTTGACAGCAATGCACTCTTATAAATTAATGTTATTCAGCACAGAAGCTTGATGTCTGAAGAAAGATTTGATCATGAAGCTTCAAAGAAAGGGAACAGAAATTCAGAAATTTCTTTCACATTTAGAGAAATCAATGAATATGCTCTAATAAATCAGACCATACCAAAGCTTGACCAGTTGCTGACCAGATCTCACCTGTGGTTCAGTATTAGAAGACTGGTTGCAATTTCACTGTATGAAATGTCCAAGAAATCTCAAGACAAGACACCTATCATCCCAGCGGTATGGTTGTAAACTGACACAGAATCATTGTAACAACTTCGTGCTGTAAGGCTATTGTGTATCTGAAGAGAAGGTTTTGAACATATCCCAATATACAGGACAGGATGTGTTGATACGAAGATTTCACTTAGCTTTCTGAAAGCATATGCACAATGTCAATCCTAATGTTCACCCAAATTCTAATTGTAGCAATTATTTACTATCTATCTGAAGCATAACAGTGGGATTCAACCAAAAATAACAGCAAATGATAACACACACCCCAGGGTCCATCCAAACTGTCTCATAGTTTCTACCTATGACTGCTATCATAGAATTCTTGAGGTTTCCTACATGTCAAAGAGCAGTCCCAAATAAACCCCTCAGTTTTAGAATTACTTGATTCCTAGTGAACTCTATCCATGAAATTCACATGTTGTAAAATCAGATTGCCAAAACTGAAACACGATCACACTTGTAGATAGTGAAAATCAAACCCTTTGTTTGGTTGCCCAAGCATCGGTATGGTGCATGTGAAAAGAAGCAATACCTTCCAAGCACACACAGGTCATGTCCAACTGACATTTTGGATACTTTACAGAAGAATGTAAATTATTTTATCAGAAGGGGCAAAATTACATTTTTATTATGCTTTAGGAAATACCTATACTATTCTTTATCTCACTGTCCCTCAGTAGGGGTTCAGCTCCTAAGAATCTTCTATTGGCCTCATCAAGTTTTTAAGGAAAGCCAAAGGATAAACTTATAGAGAGACTGTGATTAAAATAAAAGCTTTGTTTAGTAAATAGAAACAGGCATTTCAAAGAGCCTTCTGATTCTGGGTGCACCATGCTGGCCTACTTTTCAAAAATGCTCAGCACCTGCAGTTCTCCCTGCAAAGCAGGCTGGAGAATGAGACATTCCACACCTCAATTAGTGTACTGAAGGCACAAAAGCTTTAATTAACATAAGATCCAATGAAGTGCTTTATGCAGATTAACCTTATTTTCAAAGTTGAGCTCTAACAGGTGTTTTGCTGTCCTCCCTCCAAATTTAAGTGCTTCAATTTTTCACTTAAGCAATCAAAATCAAACAGAAACTATGTTAAATAAATACATGGATCTGCTTTTGCCATTCTCACTTCACAAAGGTCATTAAATAACAGAAGACTGGACATCATCATAACAAGAAAGAATACCTTATAACAAAGGAGAAAAGAATTATGAACAATCCTGCATGTGTAAAAATGCCTTTCGAGAGAGACTGAATATTGAACCAATCCTTGCAGCAAAGCTTCATGTATTGTACCTCCACTCTCAGATTGTTAGCATTATGCCTTGAAAATTCATAATTAACATCTGCTGTAGCTAAAGAACTCAATGCCATATGCAAACTACTAAGGTCCATTTAAACTGTGGCACCACAAATGCAGAAAATGAATTTCTGCTGTGGGGGAGAAAGGTTCAGAACATGTTCTACAGAATGATTCACTTAGAAGTCATGCATGGCATAATTTAGCCAGTTTTTTTCTGTGGTTATCGGAAAAGTAGGGATATGGACTCAGCTGGTGAGAAGATGCCAGATTATCGTGCTGTGTCACCATCACCTGTCTGCCTTTGTGTCTTCATCTCCACCTGACACCGTAAAGAGAGGTTGGTTTGCCTACATCTTACCCTGAGGAAAGACTTCAACTCCACTTGACCTATTTGGCTGTTCATGAAGGATTTTGTTTGGATCACCTGCAAACCTTTTTAGATGGTGACACATAGACACAAGAAACAGATATAAGAGAATTATCTGGAGATCTCTGGTCATCCTTATATCCAGTAAATGGAGAGGTGAATTTGAGGGTGACAAGAAGCAGAAAATCCTCCAAAATTAAAATTCACTGTGGTATCAGCAAGCAAAGCTGTGTGTGTGCATACAAAATTAACACTGTCTGTGAAAATAAATAGCCTTGGCAGCAATACTCCAGAGCTAGAGCATAATTGGTCTGCATTTTATTCCCTTCTTTTTCCTTGCAATTTCTTTGTGCTGTGTTTCTTTGTGTAAAGAAACCCTCATTTGAGGGATTTATAGCCTTTTAGGAAGAAAATTAAAGATTCAGTGTCTCTCTGTCACTCACAGAGTGAGATTTGATTTTTAAAATAAATTATTGTTATTTGTGATGGTAGTTTAGCTGCATATCCTCAGACAACATTAGTTCTTGCATGAATTTGAAATACAGCAAGTAATGAGTGTGATGGGATGGAGTTAAAATAGGAAGCCTTTTTTTTTCCCTCCAAGGCATATTCAGAGCATGGAGTTCAACTGAACAACAGGGAGACAGCCCATATTTGTACCTTCCCCCCACACTTATGTGGATCAGCCTGATGAAGGGTCCAGATTTAGGTTCATGGCACTCTTTATATAGTCCTTCTAACACTTGATAAAAATAAAACTTAGGCAACCGATTATGTATATTCCAACCCCACCCAGACATTACATTGAAACTTCAAACAAGAGTATTCCAAAGGGGCCTTAAAGAGCAGGATGAGAGGTTATTCATTACCTCCTGCAAACTGAACTGTGTTAAGTGCCTGGTCCTCAAATAGATCTGATCCTGAAAGAGAGGGAAGGCTTGGGTCCCACAATGGGCTCAGTGTGGTAGGCCCCCTTACCCACACAGAATCCCATTGACAGCACTCAAATAATCTCCCTGGCAGATGGGTGTTTAAAGGTCTAAACTGGCCATGACACAAGGTTTTTTCCAAGAATAGCTATGGTTATTCATCCTAAATGGCCCAGAAAGCCTGAAGACAGCTCACATATTTTTGTTGAACATTATGCACACTAACATGAAATCACAAGGGTTAGCTGCAGACTTGAGGAGGGAAAGACTTTAAGTGCAGGTTGTTCTACACATTTAGATCCGCTTGCTTGGAAAAGTGTGAGAATTAGTCTGGCAATACATAACTGTAGTCCCTCCTCTGAAGATTCCAGCAAATGGAAACAATGAGAAGTGCTAAAGCTAAATCCGACCCCTGGGTGAATGACATAATCCTCCCCAGTGCCAAAACGTTGTCTGAGGAATTCCTCAGTTTTATACTAACCTGCTGTAATTCTTTTAGGCGTCCCTTAGCTCTCATACCACTCCCCCAGGCACAAGAAACCTGGCTGTGTTACTGAACTCAAGTGTTAGGACTGCACAGAGAGCAAAATAGAATTTCATAGGGAAAAGGTGCAGGTTTGTTATGAAACAAAACCAGGACAATTTTTTCAAGATAAATAACTTAAAGGTTGTCACTGTCTCTGTTGTACAAGATTCACACAGAAATAAAACAACTAACCTTATTGACCATGGCCAAATTTCACTCCTAGTTCATTTTGCCTCATAATTCTGGGACAGCCACCCAATATTTCACCAATGGGCCTTTCACTTTTCATTTGAAAAATCTAATTAGCAGAAAAAAACTCTCTTTGGTTTAAACTCTGCTATAAACTGATCTGTGTGGTACAGACTTATATTTTCAAAATAATATGCCTCTTTGGGCATATATATCTGCTTCATACAGCAACATCCCGAAATGCTGCAGTACTAAGGAATTCTAACATTAGTACTCCTATGAGTTGAATCCAAAAACAGTTTTCATGAAGATGCTTTGAGGAAGACTAAAAAAGACCCTGATGTACAGAATAACACCCTGACCAAGAGAGAAAGGGAACTCATTGCTTCTCCTAAAGGAGCCAGGCTGAGTGTGTTCACAAAGTATTCCACAGTATTCATTTTGTGACTTGAAGATGTATGCAAAAGGATTCAGTAGTAGATGCAATAAAGTTATGTATAAGGGGTATTATGATCACCTGAATAATTCCACAGGGAATAGGGAAGAGGGAAGAGAAGTCTCTAAAACCTCATGAATATATTCAAATTCATTAAACAAACCAGTCATCCCATGGGAAACAACAGCTGATTGTTGAATTTCTGAAAGACATTAGACAAGGTCTCTCATCAGGGATGATCAGGGAGGCAGATTCTCCAGACCTGACTGCAGGGTGGTATGTTTTGGGCTAATGAAATCATTAGTGACAAGAATAAGGTAAATAGCAAAAAAAAAATAATTTTTTTTTTGCCTTCTAATCCAAGCTCTAAAGACAAAAGCAAGCAGCAGGTTCAGATAATGAAGGGGAAATACTTTTCCATGCACTGTATTCTTTAGCCATAGGACTCTGCTATGTCCAAAATAACCTGTGCAATTTTGGAGCTGAAATTTATGGAGATAAGTTTACAGATACCATCTTGGGTGCAGACAATCCCTGAACATAAACAGCTGGAGGCTGGAAGAGCCTGTCAGGGAGGTATCATGTTTTTCTACATGTTTTTGTCTTGTAAAACTCTCCCCCAGACATTTACAGTTGACCAGTGACAGACACTAATAGATTTAGCTTCTATATGTGAATTAAACAAAAAACCCCCTCTCATATACTAGAGTTACAGGAGAGTCAGGACTTAATGCTGTGAGACAGCATCTTAGAACACAAGTGAAAAAATCAGACATTTGAGCAGTAAATAAAACAATGCATCAGTCATGGAACAGAGGCCAAAGAGAAGTTCCTAGTCTCTTCTGTAACATGAACTGGAAGAGACATTCAGTTGAAGTGTTGACAAAACTCCAAGCTGGCTGAAGAAAACACCCTTCCATGTGATGTGCAAACAGGCTTCATTGCATTCAATGCAATGGGAAGCTGTCAAGGCCACGAACTTAGCAAGAATCAAAACAGAACTAAATATTTATGTGGATAAATCACTGTTAATGATGATAACTTTGGATGGGAGATGAAAATTCACACTTCTGAGGTAAAGCCTATCTTTAATGGCTAACTCTAATGATGGAGGAAAGTCATCCAATGCCTGCTGATGCAGGATTCTCACACCTTCCCTTCTTGTCAGGCAGGACACAGACATACATAGCTCCTTGGATCAAATCACAAGCTCTACAGTGGGAAGGTTTGTAGCTTTTTAAAAATTTTTGCACCAATAATAGTTTCAAAACTGATTTATTATGTGCTTCTTCCTGTTTTTAATAAGAATTAGTATGGATACTTATGATGTCTTTATGTCATTTCTGTTCTCTGGAGAAACTAAGAGTGGGAGAGGTGTGGAGGCTCCAAATGTGTTATTTGTGACCATTTGCATTGGACAGAACTTGATTTATTGGATACATCACTACATCCTTGATAATAATCATAATAACTAACCTGTGAGAAAGGGATACAAATGCCTAGCCATACTGAAATAGAAAAACCAGGTCACAGTGATAAAGCATGGAGATACTACACAGAGCCTACATAAGAAGTTGTGGTACTCAAGCAGGGACTGTAATGGTAACAGAAAAGAGTACTAAATGAATCAATTCAATTAACAAAGATCACAGTAAAACAATACCAAAAAAGACCAAATATCTTATTGAGTCTGTCACATATAAGCACTAGCCTGGACTGTGTTCCTGGGTAGTCAATATACCCCCCAACAAAGTTTCACTGGGCTGGGAATGATGCAGATTATTTTAAGGCAAGACTAACAGGTTAATTTACCCACAAACCATGTGTTTTTATAAAGTCAGTCTAAACCCAGAAATACTTTCAAGTTAGAAATTAAAACAAAATTGATCTCTCCAGAAAGCAGTACATGAGAAGTCTTTTATGTCTCAGCAACACTGTATCGTTCTGTGACATGAACTAAAAAAGGAGGTAAAATAAATCCAATTAATATATTTGCATGTGTAAACAATGGAAAAACTGAATACAGTAAACCTAGGCAATGAAAAATATTTTCATATTTTGAGGTAATTCAACAACCACCATTACTGGTAAGAACAGACATAACTCATGCTTTTTTTTCCACACATGTGAAACACTTACCGCTAATAATTTAGTCAATGGCATGACTTGTTGACACAAAGCTATCATATTTCATTATCCTCAAATTGAGGATAGTTTGACCCTGTGGCAGGAGACTGCTGCATCAGCTACACCAGCACCATCCAGCCACCACCAAGGGCCAGGCTGAGAGCATAAGCAAGCACATACAGGAGATGAAAGGAGGACATGGGTAACTCAGGCAGGACACAGCAAAAGCATGGAGATGGTGGTTTCCTGTGAAGAACTATGGAAAGATGCTAATGGAGTAATAAACTTCAGTTCTGATCCTTGTTTCCCACCCTTTCCCAAGTTATCACACCTATTAACTTCAGAAAGGTGGCAGAAGGCCTCGCTAACATCTGTAAAGTGCTTTAAAATTATGTAGTGTTATTAAACATGCATTGTACATGCCAAAAAGTAAATCCTGCAGCTCTGGCTTGCCCAAATGGTTCAGCTAAAGCCAATGGGAATAATAATAACCGGGTGAGCAGGAAAAAAATTCTCTTACAGAAGAACATGGAGTAAACCCCAGGGCATTTATTGTAAGAAGGGAAAATGGATATTTTATTCATTTTATGACAACTATTGCACAAAGCTGCCCTCACTTACTTACCCCCAAGGGGTTATACCCTTTCCAGGGATAGTGGGCTTTGCCATTTACATCAGCCATTTTAGTCTCAAGCTCTGTTCTCATCAAAGTTAAAAGAAATTTCACAGGGCAGCCTTCTTAGCTTGGCTGTTGTTGTTGACATTTAGTGCAATCAATCTTATTTCCATCACTGAAGTGAGGAACTGGGTAATCTTCTGTGCACATAGTTATCAAATCAAGTATTTATGTATGAATATACAAAGGACTTATTTAAAAGCAACACAAAGAGGACTTGAGAGGGTACTGGACTTTGTGACCCCAGTCAAAGGGGATAGACAAAGGAGTGGGGGGAGACATGAAAGAGTTAAAGAGTTGCAACGATGGAGTTTTAAGAAGTTATTTGGCATGGATATTAACATGAAAGGGAGACTCAAAAGATTCCTTTTTTTTGGATTAAAACCTGTCATGTGTATGTTTAAGCAAGGCTTGTGATTCAGTATTTGCCTTAGCCCATCCTGCTGTGGATGGAGATGTTTCTCTCCCTCACCCTTCATGCCACTAGCTCTCATGACTTCTTTCGTGCCAAAGTGTCTCTGTGGAATTGGTCCAGCTTAAAGCTCCCATTTTTTTCTGATTTTCTCATCAACGAGCTGCTTTCAGACCTGTCTTCCTCCACAGATAGTGGTGGCACAAGGTTGTGCAGGCAAGGAAGGACCTAAACCACAAACAAGGAAGAGACAGAAAATGGGAAAGACTGATCTACAGTACCAGGTAAACCAGTTTACTAGAAATTGCAAGAAAGATCCCTTCCCACTCAAAAAACCCCCAACAAAGAAAAAGTAAAATTATGAAATTTCACAACCTTTCCAACTTGATGGCCTTGATAAGAATTTGTTACATACCTTGCAAAGGTATATATTGCTTCCAAAAGAGCAGCATAGAAAACATGTAGAGACTTCTATGTTCCAACATTCCTAGCTCCCACCTTTTAAGAGGCTGAACAGGATAACTCCACCTGGATTTATGCTACAGTAGTAGGACCAAAAAATGTACAAGAGTAACAAGAAAGTAGATTTTAAGCAAGTCTATTACTAAGTGTCTGTTTGACCTAGTTCTGGTGGGAATACTCTGCATGAAGCCTTTGTGAACACTCTGTTAGCACTGGTGAGAGTCCCTTCTGAAGCTCCAAGCTCCCCTGTGGTCAGCTGCTGAAATACCAATCTAAGCTCTCAAATGAGCATCTCTTCACTATAGCACAAAAGCAGAAGTGTATCAGCCAAACCGAAGAAGATAATTGCCAATCTTAGCAGACTGAACAGATTTTGGTACCTCAAAAGGAACAGGCTAGAAGTTAATTCATACTTCAAATAAACATGAAATATTATCTTCAGCATATGATAACTTTAGTTATTATGTCCTATATTTAAAAAAAAAATGGTTTGTGAGTATATTCTGTTCTGGTGTGGGAGCTGAATCTCTCCTCCTCAGTTTTCTTTTTTTGTTACTGCTTTGATTCACTTGTTTTTTTAATTGGCTAAACTAGGAAGTTGAAGTGCAGCACCAGGGATCATGTGAAAATATTACAGGACCAGACCTGCTATTGAAATTTGGACTAAAGCCTAATGAAAAGCACAATGTCTTCCAGAAACTTACCTGTCTGCACACATCCCCAGTGACATGTTGGGGGCATGAATAAGTTCTGATATTAACAAAATCATAAAGTTGATGCAAGTTAGAGATGGAAAAACTTTATTATATCATCTAAAGCACGGCCCCACTCCCACAAAAAGATCTCAAATATGTTCTCCATCACCCTCCATTTCCTAATTTATTCCAACTCTGAAATTGTTTAGATTGCAATGAAGGCCTTGCTGAAATAAAATAATTTTAGTTGACTGTTTTTGTATGTGACTAGGAAGACCTTAGACTCTCCACAACCAAGATACAAATGGGAGAAAAAGTAATTTTGTTAAGTGTTTTTCACTGTCAGTGGTACATTTCCTTTTTACTTTAGCTTTGTTTCTGATTTCATTTTCACAGTTCACACACACTAACTAATCATACATTGAATACACTGGTCTGAAGGTGAGTTGTTTTGTACTTTTTGCTGCCAGGTGTTTAGTTTCATGGAAACCACCTGTTGCATTCAAGATTTTATTTTCACAGTCTATATAGGAATCAAATAATTATATATTAAAATCTTCTTTTTGCTCTGGCAAGGGTGAAACAGACTTGAAAGCTTTTGGTAAACATAAATAATTGAGCTCTGTAAATGTCAAATAAACAGAATAATGCAATTAATGATAATATGGCAAATACAACATATGATCAGTTACATCCTTTTTCAATCTTGCATCCTTTAACAATCATTTCCTCCACTCTTTATAACTCCACAGAAAAAAACAACATTAAGAGGGTTTTACAGCACTTGTACAATCTTTGAAACCTTGTTATAGCATTCCATACATTAAACAATATTTTCATTTCCCATTTACAAATAAGCCACAATCACTGCCAGCATTACAGGTTTTTTTGAAGCTGCGTAAAACTTGTGGATAACCAAATACTTGTAATTTTGCGGATGTTTTGACGGAACCAGAGTAAGACCACTTGGAACACCTCAAACACAAGCAATTAATTTGCATTGAAAGGAGGTAATGCCACGTACTTTTGTGACCCTCTACTGCTTTTTCGCTTCCAGCCCTGGGAAGCACATGGGAATCTCACAGGGTTCAGTAAGACCAAGTGCAGGACCCTGCACTTGGGTCAGGGCAACCCCCCCATATCAATACAAGCTGGGGGATGATGGGATTGAGAGCAGCCCCACTGAGAAAGGCTTAGGGTACTGGTGGATGAAAAATGCCCATGAGCCAGCAGTGAGTGCTTGCCACAGCTGTATCCTGGGTTGCATCAAAAGCAGAGTGGGCAGCAGGTCGAGGGAGGTGGTCCTGCCCCTTAAATCCGCTCTGGTGAGACCCCACCTGAAGTGCTGCATCCGGCTCTGGGATCCTCAGCACAGGAAAGGCACCGACCTGTTGGAATGGGTCCAGAGGAGAACAGTTAAAGGGATGTCTCAGCTCTCCTATGAATACAGTCTGAGCTGGGGCTGTAAAGCCCAGAGAAGAAAAGGGGAAACCTGACTGCAGCGTTTCAGTGCTTAAAGGGGACTTCTAAGAAAGATGGGGAGAAATTTTTTAGTAGAGTCTGTTGCAACAGGGCAAAGAGTTATGGTTTTAAAATAAAAGAGGGTCGATTAAGTTAGATATAAGAAATAAGATTTTCACAGTAAGGGTGGTAAAACACTTGAACAGGTTGCCCAGAGAGGTAGTGGGTGCCCCATCCCTGTAAACATTCAAGTCAGGTTGGATGGGACTCTGAGTTATCTTACCGGGTTGAAGATGTCCCTTCTCATTGCAGGGGAGTTGGATTAGATGACCTTTAAAGGTCTCTTCCAGCTTACACTAATCTATGATTCTGTGATTTCACAGCAGCGAATACTGGCCTCGTTTCTCACTGCTTCCCCTACCAAGTAAACCACGGCATAATATTCACATAAATTCACATAAATGCACAGAATAAACGCGGAATCCCGTGGCGATGTGCAATAAGCGCCAGGGCCGCTGGATGGTGCCATCCGCCTGCGGGTGAGCCGCGGCCGCTGCCGGGCGGGACCCGCCGGAGCCCCGCGCATCCCTGGCAGACCGAATCCTTCTTCTGCCGAATCCACAGTCCACGGCAGCCCCAGCTCGTCTGAAGCGCTGCTGATATCCTGCAAACGCTCTCTTCCTGTTCGTGTAAGCTGTGGTTCCTCTCGAGAGGCTTGCATGTGTGCTTGGTGGTTCCAGCACAGCGGAGACAACCCTCTTCCAGGTTAAAAAAGAAAGTTTTTCTAGACACAAACACCGTCTGGAATACCATGAACAAAGATGTTCTTACATGGTAATCACTGTGAAAGATATCGTAATGTAGACACGTATGCTTTTATTCACTTTTTTTTTTTTTTACACCCTTTGCATGCATGATTTGCATTGCTCTTTAATCCCAAAGAAACTCTTTTTTTTAAGTACATCTCTTAACAAGCCAAATAGCAATACTTTCAGTTACTTTATCCACTGCTGAGACAGCTCACTAACACTTGTAAGCAGACAGTGTCATTCACAAGCAGAAACACTGAGTAAGCTATGCTGAGCCCCACTGGGGTCAATAGGGCTCCACAGGTATTTTCAGCTTGCAGAAATCTCATTACTAGTAATAGATGAGCTGGAAAAACACAGCTTCTATCTCAAACACAGCTGAAGCCTGGGACCAGAAGTTACCAAAATCATCTTTCTACTTCTAAACTGAAGAAATACTTTATAAAATGATTGGAGAAAGTCAAACATAAAAGTAATGTACCTCCTTTAGAACCGTCTAAAACAGGCCAATGAGTGTTGTTCAGTTTTACCAAATTAACTTTTAAATCTTAGCAGACTGAGGACAGTGTTTCTCAAAATCACATATAATATTCTTTCATACTGTTGGAGTGGTAAGCAATTTCTATAAGCTTGACCAAACTGTGGCTCAAGTGAGGGGTCCTTTTTTTTCTGCCAGAAGCAACACACTGGGGAAAAAAAAAAAAAAAGAAAAAAAAAAAAGTGACCTATATAAGGGATATGCTGGATTAGCAGCCAATGAACTGTTGGAATGATCCATTGCAGCAGCTCTGTGGCCTCACTATCTTGATCCCTTAACCACCAAAGTTTCAGCGTCCTCTCTAGCATAGGTCAGTTAGCTGATACCTAAAGCACCACCTAATCATGCTGTGCCAGTTTATGCTTCAGGGCTGAAATTCTGGGTAACAGTTGAAGATAATCCATTCAGGCTTTGAAAGAGCCTGTGCTTTCTTTCTACTGCAAAATGCATTTGTTTGACTGTAAACCAGGTTGGAAGAAGCACAGAAAGGCTGTGACCATCTCACTGATTTTGGCTTCCTCTTCATTTCTGGACATTGAGACTGGGAGATGCTCTTCAGTGAAGCTGACTATTTGAAAGTCAAGTTGCCTGCAAGTTGAAAGCCTCTGTCTGCAATTCAAGCATGGTCCAAAGCCTTATCTTCAGTTCTCCACTGCAAAGCACCCAGGGTCAGCAGCAGGACTTCCCCTCTTGAGTTGCTATTAGAGCTGGAGTTGGATGAGTTCCAGCATGTATACTTGAAATGCATTTATGTGATTTAGTTTCTGTGCAATTACCCCCCTACCATGCACTCTCTGCAAAAAGGGCTGTAATTAATGCTACTCAGTGCACATTGGATATCTTTATTTAATTAGTGTTGTTAACTTACATGGCAAAAAAGCAATTTCTCCTTTCCTTTCATGTGCATGAAGGGACCCACAGACAGCAGAACCAGTATCTTCCAGGGAAGCAAACTTTTGTGATATCAGGCAGGAATTGTGTATTCCCTAACATACCACAGATGGTCTCTGCAGATCCTCTGTGTGACTAGAGACAGAAGTAAGAGCCTGAAGAGAGCAAACTGCAGTTCTAAGAACTGAGTAAGGTCTCATACACTGTTCATTTCTTTCAGCCCTGTTGCTGGATCACTACTGTCTTGAACAGTAGCATTACTTTTTACAACACTACTTTTTGTCCTGTTTATTTCCTCACTGCATTTATTTCCAAATAGTAAGTTTGTAAAATGTACAGGGGAGTCATTGGTGAGTGTCCAATTAGCACAGTAACAGGAGAGCTAGCATTCAAAATGCTAATTAGGAAATAACTTTTGCGTACATTTTAAGATTACATGATCTTGAAACGTTATCTCACTAATGCATCCCACTTTCAAAAATGTGCAGCTTTCAGTACTGCATCAATGTTATCAGCTTGCCGAATAAAATAGCTTTCTTGCAAGCATTTCACTACCGAAGCTGGATTATTTATTGCTGTTTCCTTTACATCAAACCGATCTTCTCTAAGAGCTATATATCTTCCCCTGGTTTAGAAGTACTGGTTCCACTCCAGCACATAAGAGTCATTTTATTTTGCTACAAAACTATACAGTGCAAGGAAATGAGAGGGGGGTCTTCTCCATCTGGCAGATGATCCTTAGAAGTGGAAAAGAAGATGTGCAGGCTTATGCTATTAAGCTTTTTGAATTCAAATGGGATCCAGCTGTTTGGGATCCATAGCATTCTTGCAGTTTAACTGTTCACAGTATGTATACTTTCAATCCCTTTATTTTTGTTTTCTTTAATTGTTGGGGCCTAAGATCATAAACGCCTCAGTCTTTCAAACATGAAGTGCAGTTCTTGGTAATTTGTTCTAATCAACTGCAGTAAGAAATGTCTGCTCCATAACCTTGAATGCTTTTTCTCTCCCTTGACAACAGAATAGACTTCTTACAAAAAATAAACATCTGGTTTGAATTGAACATCAAATTGCAGTTGCTTTAAGTGCCAACTATTAAATTACCTCAAATGTTTTATGTTTGAACATGATTTTTCAAGACAGCTAAGTTTTTTAACTGTAGCAGAAATGTACATTTAAAATTACTTTAGAAAGTTAAATCCCTTGAACATAGAGTTGTTTGGGTTTGTTTTTGGTTTGGGTTTTGTTTTGGTTTTTGGGTTTTTTTAAATCATGTGTAGCTTGGTCACTCTTTTTGTTTTCTGTTTACAGAAATTATTATTGACACAGGTTTTTTAGACAACCAAATATGCCTCATCAGATGGTAACAGGAAGAAAAGCTCTGTTTAGAACTCAGTGACTCAATTCTGAACTCTACAACACATGGAGGGATTGTCAAGACTGTCCAGAACTTAAGTCAAATCAAAAAATCACATAGACCAAGATTACAGCCTGCATTTTCATCAGGAAACTAAAATTCATATCTAAGACTTTCCTCGTCTGAGAAACCAACCCGCTTTCCTTATCTAGCATTATTTTCTGGGGATGAGTCTTACAGTCTGATTTGCATGACAGCTTTTCAAATTTACAGCTTTACATAAATGTTGCTATTTTTTCTGAAATCGTCCAGCTCTTGAGCCACCAGATTCTTGTGAGAAAGATTTTTATTTAATTTTTTTCTTCTTTTTCTTTAAGTAGTTTTCTAGGTCTCTCTGTCAGAGGGCATTTTTTAAGATAGAAAACAGTACAATTTGAACAAATTTGACCAAATTAAAATGAACACCAAATTTGCTGTTTTGCTAATGCTTGCAATTTCTGTATGACTCAAATTGACAGTGTTGCTGAAGCTTCTTTATGATGTTTCAGGGAGGGGAATAAATGTTTTATTCATTGTGAGAGGGCTCTAAAAAGGCACCAGGGAAGTGTAAATGAAAACCATTTTCATATTCCCTTCAGTATTTCTGCAAAACCCTTCTCCAAATCAAAACAGAGTAACTACAAGTGCTGACTAATAGTATCAGTTTACTTATTCTTCCCAGACACTGATCAAAGTGAAACTACAAGGAGAATTGAGAGGGGGGAAAAAAAATTAAAAGCTCTGATGACTGCAGCTGGGCAAATTGCTGCCAATTATTCTGGTGACTCCTAAATTGGATGTGACCCAGTGTCAGTGGCTGTCTATGCTTGTCTTTGCACTGAAGGTGATTGTAATTATTGTGATGATAAGGAGGAATTAGTAATTATAAAGGTTGGGCCACCTGATCAAAGTTTCTATATTATTTAGATTTCTATTCATGCTACTGACTGTGGTTTTACCTATTTGAATTCTATAACACAGGTAAACCCTCAAATTCACTGAGGAAAAAGATGAAAGCTTGTTGATAATAAAAATCTGCTGATTGTTTCAAATATTGCATGGGAATAACAGCGACTGTTTATGGATTATACATAGATAGGAATAATTACTTAATTTCTGGATTTTGCTGCAAATGATCTGGGCAGGTTCAAGAGACACAAAGCTGAAATCCATGAAAAACCGTGAAGAGGACATTTTCATTCTGGAAAAAAATCTAAACCAAACCTGACTAGCCAATCCCACCATTGCTAGAGGTTCAGAGTGTATGGACAATGGATGTAATTTTCACTTAATGAACATCATCACATATGCTCTGGTGTGTGTTATTAGGGGGAAAAAAACTACATGCCTTAAAGTAGCAGTTCTTTTTTTAGACTGATGAGAATGGCTTTAGTTGCCATTTAAATAATGCAAATGGACAAGGCTGAAAGTAAAGTCACAGAATCACAGGAGGTGAAGGGGTGAAATTGGAAGAGCCTTCCAAGATTATGAGGTCCCAACCCCTTCTCAAGCAGGCACACATAGTGCCAGTTGCCCAGGATTGTGTCTAGACAGTTTCTGACTATGCCTAGATGGTTTTGAAGTCAACTTGTCAATAATTCTGTTCTTTAACTTCCTTAGTCTGACAAAGTCATTTCAGTCAATGTTATTATTAGAAAAAGTTTGCTGACGGAAAACATGATGGACACAGTTTGGTTTCATGCAGTACTTTGAAAGAGGTGCTGCTGTTATTAAGGTTCTGGAAGAAGACCAAATCAGGAAGTAACATGAAAATTATTGCCACAAACCCAACAAAAATTGCAAGAAAATATTAACTGAGAAAGTAAGTCCTGGAGACAGTGCCCTTTCTCATCTGAAGGGCTTTTAGCCTGAGCTGGGAGCTAAATACTTGTTCTGGGATCAGATGTGGTGACAGACATGTAGTTACTCAAACAGATATGCAGTTGATACCATTTGCACCTGCATATATTCTAACAAGTAGATATGTTCCCAAATACCTATTCAACTACCTAAGACAGCTTTTAAAAAAAGGTATTTATTATTTTCTTTCCACTTTTTCCTCAAAATTCACCTGCCTGGTTAATATTAACAGCAAAGAAACCCCAGAATAACTAACAGCCTTCAACTAGTTTCAGCTGTGTTACTATTTTTGGAAGACTGTGTTGAAGAAAGCCTTAGCTTCCTCAACATAACCCTAAGGATCTTTGGCATGTTAACCTGTTAAAATATTCTTCTATTGAAATTCAATTTGTGGAAATGTATTCCAGTTAAAGCTACGACATAATTATGGAAGAGCATTCAATATCAGAACAGAATTATTTCATCACTTTACCACCCAGGACTCTGCAGTCAGTCTTTAAATCAAGTATCATGTACTGAACTGCATATGCCTCCAGCAACAGGGACGCTGCAACCTAATGAAGCTACCTTTCTCTGTGTCTATGAAAGTGGTTGGAGACTGAAAATTACTAATTTCAGAATACATATACTTCCAAATTTTATGGAGGAGACATATAAACACATTCACCAAGTCAAATAAGGATGTTTGAATGAGAGAGAAAAAGAAAGAAGTGTGCTTTCGTATTGGGAAAGGGAATCAAAGTAAAACAGGAAGAAAAGGGTCAAAGAAAACTAGCTGCCCTAGAAATGCTCCACTGTTTTCAGGATAAACCATGTACAGTAATGAAAGGCCTGGAGGCATGGATGTTGCAGGCTGCTAGGGCAACTCAAGCAGAGAAAACATGCCAAGGTTTTTTTGTGTCATCTAGTTTTGGATATACATTATCAAATTAATTACTAGCTTGTTTATAATCTTAATATATCAATTCTGTAATTGTGTGAGACAGCATCAAAATTCTGAGGAGGTAAATTGTGCATCTCCCAGGATGAACTTGTGAGGAAACATGCTTGAACTAAGACTTTTTCACAGGGGCTTAAATGAGTTGATTTGTAAGCTTCTCATCTTTTATGAAGGAAGAAGAAGAGAAGCTGTGGGTCAAAGTTACCATGAGAAAATCTGTTGAGAGATGCTGGGAATCTTCAGAACATAATTAATCTGTTTTTTTTTTCTGCAATACTACATAAAAGGTTAATGAACACTCAGCCAGAAAGGACACTGAGGGCTCTAACAGATGTGTGGTAACAATATCAGTAGCAAGGAGTTAAGAGAAAAAGCAGAAAGAAAATACAGAAAAAGGGTGAACATAAAAAGAAAGGACAGAGAGAGAAGCAAAAAAAAAAAAAAAAAAAAAAAAAGCAAAAAATTAAAAAAAACAAAAATAGCATAAGGCTTGCATTTTTAAGAAATATATGTTTGTTGTGATCTTTCTCTCTGTCCCTAGTTCCAAAAATTCAGCTACTATTTTGGACATCAAATACAGTGTTCTCTTTCAGTCAGCTTCTCTGGCCTTAAAGAGTCCATAGGGGTTTTGGCTTTTACTTTTCTCTGACTCTGAGTAGAAAAAATGGGAGGTTGGAGGAGGATGGGTACGTGCAGAAAATCTACACAGTGCCTGCAGTGAGCAGCCTGACTGTTTAAATGGATGATTAAACAACTGTGTGCCTTGAGCTCTTCTCAGGGCTTAGCCCACCACATTCTCCAGGGGTATGCACCACTGCCAGTTAAACCCTTGGTCTAGAAAATTTCCTTTTCCAGAGGCCAAATCTTCCTCCAAGAACTTTTCTACCAATCTGGGCAACTGAGCTGCAGCAGGGAATTTCTCCACAACTCTGCACAATCCAGTGAGATCTTCTGCAAGAGCAGAGGAAGGAGATCTCATTCATTATAAAAGAACACCTACAGGACTCCATTATCTTCCTGGTTTGTGGCTGAAATAAGAACTGGGTTTAACTCTATGCTCACATATCACCATCTCTCTTATGAGTAAAAGAGAACTGCATGCAAAGTCCACCTCCATTTACTAAAAATTACCTGCAGCATCCAGCCAACAGTGCTACTACCCTGACAGGAGCTTACACATACACCTCATGCATCAATACAAGTTTCCCGTGACTTTTAGCAACTTTTAAAGAAAATACTTTTCCAAGAAATGTGATATATGTCATTACTTGTAATTTGACAGCATCAACTCACAGCTGTAAGCTTCATGCCAGGAGCCTGGAAGAGCGAGCACCATGTATGGCAATGTGTGCAGGGAGGAACAGAGAAGCAGCAATGCTGTATGGCAAAGGTGGGACTTGGCTGTGGTGCCTCTCCTTCCAGCTGCCCCACACGGAGGAAGAGCCTGTGATCCTATTAAACTGCCTTTAGAACTGCTTACTGCTAAACAATGATGCTTTGCTGCTGGAGGCAGCAGCCTACAATGTGGATGGGGCCTATTTTTTCAAGAAAATTCTGTCCTCAGTAATCTCCAACTACTCAGTGCACAGATGGGCAAGAGGGGAGGCTGTGGGGTGGTGAGAGCGTTGAAACACTTGTATTCCATTATTCTAAAAAAGCCCAAGCAAACAGAGAGGTCTGTCTCCTGGCTGTTAGACAGATATGGAAGAGTGAGACAATTCAGCAGGCCAAAGCAACCCTATGAGTGCTTCTGGCCTTAAATTTTCATAACCCGGTCAAAGGTTGTGCATGGTGCAACTGTTTTTCCTCATTAAGCCCTTGTTTGGCCATCATCGTCATAGTTGCTGCAGTTTTGTCTCCAGGCAAAGTGTCCCTCTTTTTCTTTTTTCCCATCCCTGCCTATTGGCTATGCAACCGGTCTTGAAGCTACAGTTTGTTCTCTGGGCTTCTTGCCCACACAAGGCTGTAGTGGAAATCTCAATGTTCTCATGCCTTCCTACTCTCTTTGCTTCTCCTCAGCATCTCACCCAGTTAGGAGAAGCCTACAGGGGTTGAACACTTGCAACCAGGGAAGGACTGCAAGACCTGAGCATGCTTGGACAGAAAGCTGCAGCACTGAACGAGGTACCAGAGAGGCATGCTGCCACAGGTAGAGAATTACCTGTGGTATTGAACCACCAGTTTGAGCAAACCAAACCAAACTATACCTAGGTCTAAAATTTAACCTTTATAGGTAGCTCCTTTGCACCTAGACCTACTGCATAATAATCCAAATCATCATAACAGGTAAACATTTGCATTCATACTCCCATCTCTGATGACTGCTTTATCTGTTCACCCTTTAGACTGGGATGTCCTTTGATCATAGACCTATAATTTACTTAGTAGAGCTGACTACTCCTATTATTTGTGCATTGTCAGATGCAAATAAACAATCCAGTTACCTTGTCAACAAGCAGCAAGGAGCAGTAACATATACTATCAGTACTGCTATTACTCAGCATGTGTTGGATGGGCAGATGGAGGGGATGAAGCATCCACCAGCAAACACGACTATTATTGTAACAGCATTCCGGTTTGTGCTAACTTAATCTCACTGGGAAGCTACAGTTTATTTTCCTCCCCCAGCTTTACTTAGCATGCCAACAAACAAGGGAGTCACGGAAAAACAGGTGCAGGGAACCCTGAGGTCCACACAACGTTTTAAAAAAATATGTGAAAAAAATACTCAAACCCAGTATGTGTTAACATGCAACAAGAATACTGATCCCACAGTTGCAGTCCACTAGGGATATTCTCCCCCTAACAAATAGCTTTTGAAAGAGAACTATTTCCCACATAATGTTTTCTAGTCCTCTGTTTTTCTCCATCCCTTCCTGTAATATTGCTGCTTGAGTTAGCCCTTGCACTAGAATCTAGACCAGACTTCAAGAGGTGCCAAATTACAGAAACCTCAGGTTTTTCACAGTTAGTTGTTCTTTTCACTGCTGGACTCTTCTAAAGCAAAGGAGATTGAATTAATGTGTTTTTACTGTATCTGTTCCTCTGGTCTGCTGTTTCCCATGGCCTAAGCAGAGGAAGTCTGTTTGCCAAGTGTTTTCTCATTTTGTTTAATCTGATACAAAAGGTCACCTCGAGTATCCTTTTGGTATTTGCTCTAAAGCTGAGCATAATAGGTGGCAGCCCCAAGAAGAATGTGTGTTGCTAAACTTCAGAAATGTTTGGGTTTTTAGATACAAACAGATGTTTCCTTTTGGTAGCTTCATTTTCCGTGTGATATTCCAAGAAGTGTAATGGGTGTAGCTGGAGCACAGATGAACATTTTCCGGAAATCAGTTTCACAAACTGCTTCACAAATTATGAGAATATAACTGAACATTACGTGAAAGAGATAAATAATTGATTTGTTTAATCAGACTTCTGTTTAAATAGACCACCAATTCCTCTTAATATCCACAACTACATTTTGCAGCAGAAGCAGGAAAATAGAAGAATTGGCTCAAGTTCAGGTCTGATGTAGATCCACCAAAATTAGGAAAAACTGGGCTGTCTTAGGATTCATTGTGCTACACCAGTTTGGCATAAGGTATTTGCACTGAGAAACAAATAATTCTAGGAATAACAATTTAATCTGGAGGATTCATAAACAACTGTGGGTTTATGCTGTAATCGTGTAGTTTAGATTTGTTAGTAATATAAAATAAACATAGTTTTAGTTATACCTAATGTTGTTCTCCAAAATAATCCCCTTTGCAAAGTGATATATAACTTCATGTAATTTTAAATGGATGGTTAATAAAGTCTTCCTGGCTATATTGAGAGGGCTTCTGTCCCCTCAGGAAAATACATGCCATTCCGACCTTTTCAGATGCAAAGTATGTGCTCTTTGAACTTTATATTTATGGGTCAGACATAATGACTTTACATAGAAAAGATGAGTCAGGAAAACTCCACTTACTTTTTCAGAAGAGTAAATTGGGCATTTGGGGACATGGAAAGGGCAGAGGAATTATGAAACAGAGGTTGTTTAAAATGTTTCAACATTACAGTTAAGCAGATAAAGTGTCAACTCTAACCCCTGACTTCAAAACAGAGGTCATGACACCACTTTCGGCAACTCTGCTGCAATGACCCAGTTGTCATAATCCTGACGTTTGAAAACCTAAAAAGGCAAAGAAGGAGGGGACATGGACAGGGCCTATTAAACAGCAGAAAAAAACCTCCAAAACCAAACAGCAAAACAAAATAAGAAGCAAATCAACCTCCTAAGGCTACTGAAAAATGCAGGCTCATGCCAGCGGTGCACAGAGGGGTGGCATGGGAGAGAGGGACAGCTTTGCAGGGGAGACCAGCAAGAGAAGGCTGCCTAAAATGAAATTAGTGCCTTAGAGAAGAATTATGCCAGATTCAGAATTCCTCTTTATAATGTGTGAATTACTCTTGGTTTGAATACTCAGATTCCTGAACAAAAATCTTTTTCTGACTGTTCCTGTCTGATTCTGGTCGCTTTTGGTCCAAGAAGCACTGTCTGAAAAACAGGCAGCTACACAAGCTCTTTGAAGTGAAAACATACACAGGTGATAAAAGCTCTACCACTGGCCTGTATGCCAGGATTTTACCTCCTTTTGTAAAGAAACTTAAGAAACTAGTTTCAACCAAAACAGAAAGATCACAAACATAGAACATGAGAAGTCCGACAGCTTTTCCCCTCTCAGGAGAGAGGCAGCAGTCTTTCTGAAGAATCACAGCAAATAGATCATATAGATCACTGAAGATATCTCTTTGGACTATTGTCAGCTGAATGATAAAGCTTTGAGCAAGAAACACATCTTCTAAATTCTTCTTCTCTTGTACCTTCATTCATATTGCATAAAACCCGTACCAAATACATGTACTGGCTGCTCTGGAGAAAAGTGGAACCTGAGTGGCTACAGTAGTCAGGACCAAGTCAAAGCACACAGTATAAGAGGTACAAATCATGACACCTCATTACAGATCAAGAGAGAAATAAAAGGCAAGTAACAATGATAAGGAGATATACAGGGAGGATAACACATGAGTTTGGACAGCTATCCACATAATGACCAAAACGCTGAACTTGGATGAGTCTCCAAGTCTGTGTTTTGCGCATTTTGTAAGGCATCAAGTTTTCTAAGGACCTGCAGCTTCTCAGTCACATTGGATGCTCAGCATCCTTAAACACATATTCCAGTCACTCTCGCTGTATTAATTCAAAACCCTCTAGCCAAGTGGAGAGGAAAAATAGAACAGGGGAGAGGACAAAGAATAATTTTTGGGGAAAAAATGTGATACAATAACTGATAAATCCCAAAGGTATAAAATCAGATCTAGTGACATTTTTCGCATGCCCAAATTTTGTAGAGTTCCAAATCTGAACAGCCAAATGATTATTCCAGTGCATACACCTTTTTTCCTGCCACTACTGTCACTATTGGTAGACTTTGGCAAGTGTAGTATATGACAAACTTCTAATCTGTCATGTTTATTACCATGGTGGAGGGGAGCTTGAGAGGGAAAAAAATGCCAAAACAAACCTGTTCTGGTTGTTAGAGTTTGTCTGTGTTAGGAAGGCTGGAAAAACTGATAACTCTCCTGTTTCATAAGCAATTGCTTATCTGAAGACCTAGGAGCTTGTAGATTACGATTTTCGACTGTGGTATAAGTGAAAAGGCTAAAAGTAAAAAGCTGTAAGTGAGAAGGGCAGAGTTTTTCAAGTACAGCTGTTCTAATTGGAATGGTAGGTGATTTTACCAGGTCAGATAAAAACATGGTTAGACTGAAGCGTGGGTATGCCTCAGGTGCACTTGCAAGTGCAAATAAAAAGAAATTAATTCAGAATCTAAGTAAGTCAGTATCATTACAAGCTAACGGTTTGGAATTCATTAGTATTTTCTGCCTGGGACATATTCTAAATACATCTAAATAAAATACGAGAGACTATTTGAAAATGTACCCAGTTGCATATTACAGACACTTGAAAGAGCTGTTAACACCTTCAGCAAATTGCCAGTTACTTCAGTCTGTGCTGACTTCAGTTTTACAGAGGAAAAGTAAGGAGGCTTTGTCTTCAAAAATGCCAGGTTTTTGATGCTGCCTTAAGCGTGAATCATATTTATAACTTTCCAGTTAGGTCAGTATGTATGCTGGAGAATAAATAAAGTTCTTAGCCATTCTGGTGAAAAAGATGCTGAGCCTGAATCTCTTCTCCATTTGAGCCATGGAAATGGAAGTAAGGGATGTCTTTGTTTTCTGCTGGACCCTTGCAGTCTCAGGTTCTTTGGGATACATCCTGGCAGGAAAACCAGAAGGCTCTGTACTTTACTTTGTGCAGCAGAATAGTGTCAGTGGGATCCCAGGGAGTCATTCCGATCACAAGCCATTCCTGAACAAAATAACTTCCGTTTAAGCAGGATTTATTTAAAATTCATATACTCCTCTTTCTAGGAGCAGACTGTATTTTAAATGGCTGTTATCTCTTATTTCAAAACAGATAAACCAAACCAAAACAAACTCCCATTATACAGAATTTAAAAATTAGAGAAGAAAAAAACAGACAACTGCTGAGCTGAACATCCCAAATCTCTTGGAGAAAACCCTGTGCCAATAAAGAAGATGCTAGAAGGTAGTGCTACACCAGTAAGAGCACTCAAGCAGAAGGCACAAACAGTAAGGCAGTACAAGGAGCAAGGATCCCAGCACCTTCACCAGGCTTACAGGGCTTACAGGAACTACTGGGAAGTTTCAGATTTTTGGTACATTTTCTACTCTATTCATTTTCATATTGAACTCAGTGAGTACAGATAGGTCTGAGTTATTTCTGCCACTCTTACATTAAAAAGTAGCAACAGGTTGTAGCACTGTATACTGCCAGTACTTAATACAGGAGCAGTGCTGAGAGAAAGAAAAACTGAAGGTTTTGACAAAATGTTTTAAATATGTAGATCTTTTTAGGCAACAAGAGGAAGTGGAGAAATTTGGTTCAAGGGAAAATTAATTAATTTGGTCCTTATGGCAATGTCATCAACAATTAAACAGTTGGTGTTCAGTTTGACATCTTTGTTTCAGAGTTAACAACTTACTATGAACAATGTCATGAAAGATTCCCCCTCTTCAGTAATTATCAGCTGAGGAAGATATTTCCATGTCGGTTAACACTAAGGTTCATCTGTCCAAGTTGATCAGATCTGAAGAGTTATTTTTAGGTTTTAAGATCCACACTGAATGTTAGAGCACAGTCCTTCAAAACAATTAATTCCATCACCACAGATCTCTAATAGTGATGTGTACCTATATTAAGAGTCTTGAAATCTTTTCACTCTCATGGAGTGAAAACAGAAGAAGGATCGAGCTGTTGCTGAAAAAATGGCATGCTAAAACATCTGCTGTATGTACTGAGCAACACTCCAAACTGTCTCATAAGTCTAACATATGCTCCTTGTCTTGCATATACTTGCTCAAGATTTAGATCATGACATAGTAATGGCAAATAAGCCATGTTATTCTTCAGTTATAAACAAAACTTTTTTTTTCCTGAAAGTATGCTTTTCCTGCACATGTTCCTCTAGAGTAAAATAATTTCTGACCTTTCATCTGATTGGTATCACTACAGAGTATCCTCCCCTCCTTCAAATTGTTTTACAGTAGTCAGATAGAGGGTGCTACAGTGCTGACTTCAAAAATTTAACTTCAGTATTTAAAAATTTAGCAAGGTGAGGAAAATAAATGGTATAATCATAGATATGTCAATGGTACAATGACAGACGAGGCAAAAAATTGTACTAAAACATGGACTTGGACATGCCAAAAGAGGTCTTTCTCACTGTCAGGGTAAGTCCAGCAGTGTACAATGAATCCCTTAGCTTAAAAGTGACAGCCCAGATATGATTTCAGTGAACTTTTCTGGATCGAGATAGGATACATGTGTATCTCTGTGTAATATAATTTGGTAATATAATGCCAAAGCTCTTGTTGGCAAGGAATTAAATAGGAGAATCATATAATTATTTGCAACCTTCCTACCTTCTTCATGTTCCAATGAAAGAATATTCCTTTCTTGATTTAAAACTGGCATTCAGGTTTACTTTAGAGACAACATCTCTTGGGAGATAAATCTCTCTCTTAATGAGAAAATTTGTCTCATTATCTTTCTGTATATGATTTTTATCTATTATATGCATCCAGGCCTTCTTCGGCTATTCAAATGGCTTCTAAATATTTACTCCAACTAAACAAACATACACTAAACTAATGACAATGAAACAAATTGCACACATGAGAAGTTAAGTGAACCAGGAAAATCCTGGCTAACAGGATTTTTGCCAAGGACTTCACAAAAAGCTTATCCGCCCTATTTCCTTGAATTCATGTCTTAGAATCAAGTAGTTTTCCTAGTCTCAAAATGGCAAAACAAAATGAAGTAGACTAGATCAGACTGATGCATAAGGTGCTATATTACAAGAATACATTTGCCATCGCTAGAAGGCACAGCTGTTTCTCTGCATGAATGTTTTGTTGGGCATTCATTCTCACAAGATTCCAAAAAATAAGCCACTCACCTCACAACCTCTGAGCACTTGCTACATTACAAAGTGCTATACATATGTTAACTGACAGATTGCTCCAATGTTTGTTCAGATTCTCTCTTGGTACAGGTTCCACATGGATGATTCTCTTAAGAGCAGAAAAGTGTTTTGAAATACTGAATATACAAAAAATTGAAATATTTGGGGGGAAAAAAGTGATTTGAGATTATGTTTGTCTGGAGATTTAAAAAAAAAAAAACCAAACAACCTTGTTAAAGTAAAGAACAGGATTATACCCATCTATCTCAAGTCAAGAGACACCATTTAATGTATTAGCTAAGGACTGGTTTACTTGGCAACAACTTCAAAGGCACTTTGCATGAAAAAACAGGTAATAATTTAATGAGAATAAATATTTTTAACAGTACCCCAATTTTCTTTACAGCACTCAATAGCTTTTAACATTTATATATGTGTGTGCCTCCCCATCCCTGGACAGTTTAGTTCTATGACATAAAATTATTATGCATAGATTATCAAATTATAAATAAAGGTATCTTTAAAAATCCAACAAGTCACAGCATAAAACCTCATAAATTCTCTTTAAAGTATCAGATTCTTCTTTGTTAGTAAATATTATGTTTGAAGCAGTTTTCTTCCAACTATTTATTCATACTGTATTATTCATTCTAATTCTTATAGCCTTGTTTGTAAAAACAAATGAGATATCAATTTATTTAAAAAGACTTATCAACAGGCATTTCTATAAATATAATCATGTACAATGACATTAAGATAAATATTAGTCTTTAGAGACAATTGACTATTTTTCTATGGGAATTTAATTTCTATGGGAATTAAAGTATGCACTTGAGAAAACTCAACTTTTTATGGAGAAAAACACAACAGCAGTATTTGGACAGGCTGCCAAAACTGCTATATTTAGCATGGAGCAAAAAGAACAAATCCAGCATCCCGCACATACAATTTCCTAATATTCCTTCCCTGTTTCTACTTAGCAAATACCAGATTATAGATTCAACATTTATAAATCAACTTGTCTGAAAGAGTTGCCCAGATGAAAAATCAAGTACACCCTTGCATACACATAATTTGGTTGATGTGATTTGAAAAACAATTTTTTAAACCAAACTTCACTTGATCTCACACAACACATGTACATCCTTGGTGGCCAGAGAAACATGAATTAGCGGGAGTCGCCAGGTTTTTCAAAATTAGTAGTATTTCTCTTGCTCAGTGGAGAAGTTTTCTGTAAGTACATATACTGTCATGGAAACAAATGACTTTTTGTGGAGTCATCCACTACAATCTAAATGTAAGTTTACTAGTTAAATAAATATCCTGATGGAACTGGAGTAGACTCTTTTTTCTTCCCAATTCCCCATTTTTCAAATCTCTTTCAGGAAAGAGCAGAAAGGAAAAGGCTCAAGAAACACACATAATTTACCAGGTCCCTTCTTCTAAGGGTTCAAATGTTGATGATACTTTAAAATGTGGTATTTGCAGTGCATTGTGAAAAGTAAAGTTAGCACTGCATAAAGAAATATTTTTATATTTTTATAATATTTATAATATTTTTATAATTTCATTTGCGTTAATTCAGGCTCTGATAGTCAAGCAGTTCTTTTTAACAAGGGTTTTTCATCCACATGTAGACGTTCACCAACACTATTATAACCCTCTTCAGATTATTTCTCTCTCACTTTATGCTGTAATGTCAATGTTTCTAGGATCTTAGAGAAGTTCTAAGCATTTCAGTTTTGCAGGTCATTAACGATATCCAGTAAAGGTATATAACCTATACAGGATTTTTATCTAATGTGAATAGCCCAGGTGTTCTTAGACTGTGGACAAACTGAATGTCAAGACTACTTGAGATTGCTTAAGCAGCTTCCCATCTTTGTTTTTTCCAGCCTCTGAACTCCACACCCACATTTTGCTGCTTCCAATACTTGTCTGAGTTGAGCAGAATCCAAGAAACTGAGGTGTCTAAAAAACAGGGGAGAGGGGAGGTACTAGGAAAGGAGATCAATTTCATAGTTCACTTTCGAGTTGCACAACCAGCCATGTCAGCTGATAGCAGTGAGGGTCAGGGTTTAAAGTGGGCAAGCAGGAGGTGACAGAAGCTGCTGAGCCAAGCAGTTCTGCGCTGGAGAAGGCCAGGTACCATTTGCAGATCCCCAGCAGTAGTCCACTTAATTTGCTAGGGCAATATGTTGGTGATTTACAATGTTTGATACATAACATGCTCAGTAATTACTCAGCAGGAGACTAGCACTCAGTTTACTCTTCCCCAAGCTGCATGAATTTCCAGGAGAGGACAGGGCAGTAAAACTATTTCTGCTGGAAGGACAAACATTGTGAGCAGAAATTGGTGGCAGATTCACCCATTTAGAAAGGGCTGTTTTTACAGTCATCCTTTAGAAAGGAGCTTACTTTTAAAAATACCCAAATATATATAAATACTACTGGTAAAAATACAGCCATGCTATATTTACATCATTCAGACATTTAATGTCATTGACATTTCTTTCCTCAACCACCTGTTAGTACAGTTCCCTCCCGGCAAAAATGCTTTAATATCAGCAGACAAAGCCTAAGTATACCTAGAGATACAAACTTATGACTTTTAAAAAGTCAACAACTTCATTCTGTTAACCACCTTTTTGTTGTTGCTGTTGTGCAGATCTGGGTATCCGATTCTCCTAGGATGGAACAAAGAGCCACTTCCATTTCATTCTAGCAATTCTCCAGATGTTCATGTAAATTCAAAAAGAAGGAGTGAATTCTTAATTAGAACAACATGCACATGCTCAACATGACATGTTCGTATCATTAGCCTGATAACACTGAAAACTCCTCAGAACTGTAACTTCCAATGGGTATAAACTACTGCTACAAACCAAATCATTATTTCTTATTTAGCTTATAAGGGATCATTAGCTCATTGATGTAATGGCACCTTATCAGTCTATACTGGGACAGTGATCTATCTGTTTCAGAACCGACCATTTAAATGAATTTACTGTTTGCCCTATCCAAACATATTACAAATAAAACAGGAAACATAAGGCATGATGAAAAGACATGACAGACTGATGAGACACTGTTCCCAGTCCTTGTGCTCATCCAACAGCAGTGCTCGTAAAATGAAGAAGCTACAGCCAGTAGCTGATTGAAGAGGGATGCATTATGAGATACAATCTAAGACACCAGTTTTCTTTCAGCAAAAGGATTTATTGACATAATTGATTATAACCATGTACAGCATCTATGCATCTCCCATTGGAAGAATATCCAGTGATAGAGCTAACGTTAGTGTGATACACAGCTTTACTCAATAATCCCACTGCATTTCTAACAACAAACAGTGGTGTACTCCACAGTCATAAAAGGCTAAAAGCACCCAGATGTCCAAAAAACCAGAAATTTACTATTTTTAACAAAAAATGAAACCTGATCCTGCATTTCTTCAGTTTTAATTCCATTCAACATTGTGCTTATAGTAGTGATGAATTTTAATCTATACACTGACAACCGAGTTTGGCCCCTGATATTCATGGAAACTGCAGCCTGTCAAAGTGAAATCCCAAAGGACTTCTTGCTACTGACCCAAGAAACAAGACTTTGAATTTTTTTTCTCCATTTAAAAGACAAAGATTAAGGCAAATGATCTCTACACTCTCTCCCTCAGAACATAAAGTCTTTTCTCTCCATTCAGTTACTGAACTCCAATTGAAGGTACCAGTTACTATGGTATCTTTTGTAAACACTTGTTCATCTGAAGAGAAAAGGGGAAAAAAAAAAAGGAAAAAACCCAAATTGCTTACTTGCAGTTATGGTAATAAACAACTTGTAGTCACGATCACCTCAGGTCAGCAATGAATGCATCATATTGAGACAAATGTCTCCATAGTACGCTAACACTTCCTTCAAGCTATTCAGTTGCACAAGAGTTCATCTGAGGTTGCACATTAAATTCAAAGGAGCAGAAGTAGTATCAATGGTCTCAACAATTTACCAAACTCCATCTAAAACATTTGCATTTAAATTGCAACCCCGGTTTGAACCTCTTTAATTAGCTCATTTCTAGACCACACAGAGAGAATTATTAATGTAAACTAAACCACCATATTTCCTAGTAACAGAGCCACATTCTGTAAATATTTAGGAAAGTCTGAGAAGTAGAGAGCAACTGACCATAAAATGATTAGCACTGCTCTGAAAGCAAAAGCAAAATTCTAATTTAAAAAAACCCACAACAACCAACAAACCAAAACAACTCAAATATAATATACTACTGCATAAGGGTTTAACTTTAGCATTTAACTCAGCTACACAAAACACAGAATCTAGATTAATATACAAAACGTTTTATTTCACAGTGAGGTACATAAATCTTCTAACTTTAGTAGGCTAAGGCTAAGAGAGAATTGCCCATTAGGATAAAGATTGTTTCACATTCCTGAAATATTGTTTCTGAAGAAAGGCACCAATTATTATTTATCCATCAACAGTTCTCCTCTGCATTTACCCATTTAGAAATGAAGATGGATTTTGTGAGGGTCAGCGATCTACTGACCATCACAGACCCAGACAACTACAGCACACGCTAATGTGCACAAGTACCAAGCAGTATTTATTCAAAAACAATTTTAAAATAGCTCATTTGTAAACACATTACAAAAATCTGTTAGTTTTTCTTAGTGGTGTCAGCCATATATTCCTGTAGAACTAACCAGCTGCATTATTCTCGTTTACAAAAAAAGTACGAAAACACACTCGTGCTCATTAAATCGCCTCACATTCGTTTGAGTTGAAATGGCACAGCATTCAATCTGTCCAGCAAAAAACCTTACATTTCCAGCCCTCCAGTGACTCCCTAGTTGCACACAGTTCAATTAAAAGACGAGCCTTGGTCCAAATTTTTGATTCAAAAAAGCTGGTGCCTTGGAAAAGACCTGTTCAAAACTTCCTCACACAGGGCCAGGCCACTCACTGTAACTTGTTCCCCGCAGTGGTCAGAGAAAACCACCTGTAAAACAGCACACTTAAATTAACAGCTCTGAGTTTGCTTCAGGGAGCCCCTGGCTGTGTTGGGAGCAGTTCCTGCCGCGTTGCTCCTCGTGGCAAGGCACAGTTACCGCCTGCCAGAGCTTTTCCTTGGGTTAGTGATGATTCCTGAAAACGCAGTGACGTTCGGCAGAGCAACCCCATGTCCCAGGCGGCCTCAGCCCCGGCCCACAGTGAGGGCAGCTGAACACGGGCACGGTGCCGCAGCTCTGCCCCTCGGAGGCCACGACCCCGGGGCCCGCACCATCCCCTCTCAGACCGGCCGCAACTCCCGGCCGGCCTCGGGGCCTCAGTCGGCGAAGCGCTGCAGCAAGTGTTCATCGCCATGCCGGCTGCCCGCGCTGTCCATGAAGCGCTCACAGGGGAACTCGATGAGGTCGGCCTCGCTGAGGGCGCAGGCGGCAGCGCCGCGGGGCGGCCGGTGAGACTGGAAGCCCGAGAAGTCGGCAGAGACGCCGGTGCCCATGGAGCGGAGCGGTCGGCGTGTGGAATAGAGCTGCCGCACATGGACGGGCGCCGCCTTCCGCCGCCGCCGCCCCAGCACCTTCCTGCGCAGCAGGCGGGCGGCCCACGCGGCCAAGGCCGCCAGCAGCAGCAGCGCGTTCACCGCCAGCAGCACCAGCGTGAGCAGCTGCTGGTCGGGGCCGCGGGAGCCGCCCGCCGCGGCGCTGCCCTCGGGCAGGGTGACCAGCCCGGCGCAGTGGTCCCGCGGCGCCACCGGGCACACGCGGCCGCCCAGGACGCCCTCGACGCACACGAGGTAGGGGGTGTTCGGGCGGAGCTCCCGCAGCGTGGCCGCTGGCTCCCCGCGCTCCGGCAGATAGACGAAGCGCTGGAACTTGACGGCGGCGCCGAAGCGGTCAAAGAGGAGGCGGAATCGCGCTGGCCCGAGCAGGCGGGGGCTGCGGTGCGGCCGCACGGCCCAGCGCACCGTCACCCAGCTGGAGCCCACCGCCTCCACCGACAGGTTGTGCAGGAACAGCTTGTTGAAGTCGCAGGGGTCGGACACCAGTGGCGGGACCCCGGCGGCACTGGCCCGGCGGGGCCAGGCCGCGCTGGGCAGCGGCGGTGGCGTGGGGCTGGCGGCCACGGGCGCGCCCACCAGGCGGTCAGTGGAGGCGGCTGGCGGAGGAGGCCCGGGGGGCAATCCCCCAGCACTGCTGTTGCTGCCTAGCCCCTCGGGAGACGGCGGGGCGGGAGAGCCGCCGTCAGGGCAGGGGCTGCCGTCCTGCGGTGGCAGCAGCTGCAAGTCCTGCAGGTAGTCAAGGTACTTGCCGGCCAGGGCGGGCGGCAGGCGGCACTGCACGAAGACGGTGAGCAGGCGGCCCTGCGAGTGCCAGGCCGCCAGCCAGTGCTTGAGGCCGCGAAGGCGGCAGTCGCAGCTCCAGGCATTCCCCTCCAGCTCCAGGCGGTATAGGGCCAGGTTGGAGGCAAAGAGCTCGCCAGGGAGCGTGGCCAGCGCGTTGTCCCGAAGGCTGAGCTCCCGCAAGTGGCTGAGGTGGCCGAAGGCACCGGGGTGCAGGGCGGTCAGCACGTTGCGGCTCAGATCCAGCGCCTCCAGGCTGCCCAGCGGCTCCAGCAGGGCGAGGGGCAGGTGGCTTAGCAGGTTCCCCTCCAGGCGCAGCTCCTTCAGCGAGCCGAGCCCTGCGAAGGCATCCGGGGCCAGGTGAGACAGCCGGTTGCCACTGAGCGAGAGCTTCGCCAAGGCGGGCAGGTGCTGGAAGAGCCCCCCTGTCAGCTGGCGCAGGCTGTTGCTGGCCAGCAGCAGGGTGTGGAGGGAGCGCAGCGGCCCGAAGATGTCTGGGTGGCGAAGGGAGCTCTGCTGGTTCCCCGAGAGGTCGAGGAAGCGCAACTTGGCCAGTCCGGTGAAGGCACCACGGCTGAGCCAGCGGATGCGGTTGGACTCCAGGTGCAGGTAGAGTAAGTTCGGCAGCCCTGAGAAAGTGGAGTCGCCCAGCGAGCCCAGCTCGTTGCCATCCAGTCGGAGCTTAACGAGACTGCCGAGACCGGAGAAGGAGGCAGCGCTGAGGCGGCCGATCTCGTTGGCGTTCACGTAGAGGATGCGCAGCTTGGCCAGGGCACTGAGCGTGCCAGGGGCCAGCGCTGGCAGCAGGTTGTTGCCCAGGTAAAGCTCCTCCAGCCGGTCCAGGCGCTCAAAGGCCTTGGGGTGCAGCGAGCGGATCTGGTTGTACTGCAAGTCCAGGCGCTGGAGCCCTGCCAGGCGGTGGAAGTCGAAGGCGGAGATGTTGGCGATGAAGTTGCCCCCGAGGCTGTAAGTGAGGATATCCTGCGGCTCGGCAGCCTTGGGCACGGAGCGCAGGCCTCGGTTGGTGCAGAGGAGGTGCTGGTGCTGCTGGCAGTCGCATGGCTCGGGGCAGATGGGCTCGGCCGCGGGCAGCAGCAGCAGCAGGATGAGGGGGACGGAGCCACAGAGCACCCGCAGCAGCACCATCAGGCAGACCCGGCGCGGCGCCCCCATCCCGGGACGAGCCGTGGGCTGCTTCCCCTGCCGGCTTTGTGTCTATCCGGCATCCCCTCCGCCTCCTCCGCGGCTGCTAATGGGCCCCTCCTCTGCTCCGCGCCGGGCTCAGCTCCGCGCCGGGCAGGCGGGCGCGGCGGCGGCGGCTGCAGGTCGCGGTGCCCGGCACCATGGGCTTGCCCGCGGCGGCCGGGAGCGCTGCCGCCCCCCGGGCTCTGTTGATGCCGCCCCTCGCGGCCCGCGGGTGGCGGTGGCGGGGCAGGCTCTGCCGCGGGGGGCGGGC